>CM041292.1:94094236-95294236 GCA_023052935.1 Piezodorus guildinii
ATTCCTTTTCTCAATTACTAATTAAAATCACAATCATGCAATAAAACTTGAAACTCGATTTTGCTAAATGTTCGCAAAGTCCTGAAGGAACAATTAGTTAGATAAGTTTGACAATTGCATTAAGCCATATCCCAAACTTTGAAGATTAGAACTTAGAAGAGAAATTCAATTAAAGGACCTATGAACTCAATTTAATCACACTGCTCATTGAACAAGCAGACCTGTTATAAGAATGCCTTTATTGAAATTACAAAGACTTCGTCATATAAATAGCCTCAAAAGAAACTTTAATAACATTATTTGTGTGTGTTTGTGTGTGTGTGTGTGTGTGTGTATATATGTATATATATATATATATATATATATATTTTTTTTATTTTTATTTTTTTTTATAGAATACTTTCTTTACCTTTAAAAGTACATATATCGAAAATAAATCGGAAGTAGAGTTTTACTTTCACTTGATTTTTGCTCTTTTTAGCTTTAGTTAGTCTTCAAATTCGTTCAACGTGTATATTTGGCCGTTCTTTATCAATGCTAATTAAAGGGCATGATTAATCTTTAGCGATGTACAAAATTAAAAGTACTTAAGAGTAAGAAAATGCATAAAATCGACATTTAAGCCTGTCTGTTTCAATCAGAATGAAACTTATACCATATTAAAGCCCATTAAATTTTACATCGATGTAGTGAGTTTAATAAAAATCATTATACCCGTTTTTGAGTAAATCGTAAAAAAATGCGAAATTCATGAGATAAAGTAGCACTTCCTGTGAACCGATTTTAGTGAAAAAGTTGCTGTAACATCTCTGGCGTGTAGTTGTCTTAAATATTAATTTCAGTTTCGTGCACCTTTAAGTTTTTGTGATGGACTTACCACACAGAGACATTTTTGCGGGACTTGGTCATTTGGACTCGGGAGAACCCTCAAACTTTTTTTTTTTTTACTATTTATTTATTCGGATATATTACAGTTTGTCGCAATGGACAATATTAATATTGCTACATGATAACATTCATACAATATAAACAAAAGATAAGTCGAATTACATAAAATGAAAATAAAGTTAATAAAGGTATATAATAACAAAATTTATAAATTAAATAAATACTAGGTTAACAAATAAATAAACAAAATATGAACACACTCATACCTATATACAATATTTACTATTTGTTAGGGAACCAACGTCGGAGTCCGCCTCCCTCATCCACTTGTGGAGGACAAGCAGAATCCGGGGGATCCCAGTGCCTCCCTCTCAGCCGCATCACTGGTCAAAGCCAGCGGAAGCTGAGTGAGGTTTTTCCGTTTAAAACAGGAATTCTAAAATTTTCACGACCGCAATACTTTCACTTATATTTCATACATAGGTAAATGAGAGTAAACAGATTTATTGAAGTTTAAAGTTGTTTTCAATAAATATATCCATTGAATATCGATATATAATAATGGATTGATGTACACCTTAAGAAACTATTAAATAAATGATACATAGAGAAAACGCTGCAAATTATTACACAATGGTTTGTTATTTCCAAATAACAATATTAGGATATAACTGTTAATGTAGCTGTTGATAGGCAATTAAGTAATATGAAAAGAAATAATTCAAAGGATAATATCAAATCACTACAGCTGATTTCAAGATCTCAGCTAGTTGTTAACAAATTTCAATGATTATTTTTTCATTTTGTCGAAAATTTCATTCTCTATCAAATGGCACTAAAAGTATTTCGATAATTGTTTGGTATTTATTTATTAATTAGGAGAAACAGATTTTTTTTTTTTTTATTCGTTATTCGGATTCTACGCATCATGAAACGTAAGCTCTCTTATTTTGAGCGGAAGTATTTGTTCATTGTTGAAAATAATAAACCAAAAGCCTTTATACAAGACTGTGTTACTACTTCCTTTTCTTTTCTTTCGATTTTCATTCAAATAAAATTTTCTGATTCCAGAACACCTTACATTTTATCTTTATCGTCAATAATAACCGAGTTATAAGGGAATCACATCTCTTATAAGTTGTGGCTTGAACATATAAGATGATTTAAAAATTTTTTTTTTTTTGCTCTTTTTTTTACATAGAGAAAAAGAGTCAATTGTAATAAACAAACGCTCAACATGTATACTGACATGGCAAGAACACCGTAGTTGTTTCTTACCGTTTGTAGTAGCTGTACTTAAAGATTTTCCTTAGTTCGGTGCTCTTCTATATGAAGCAAAACATAATTGGTGGTCTAAAATAGCCACAGAATGGAAAGGATAGAAAAAAAAACTGAATTAAAAAAATAGGTGCTCATCTTGAAACTCTGTAGGCCAACCGGTTTCACTTAAGTTGTATTTTTCAGAGAGACGTGACAGGTTTTAGTTGCGTGTTTCATCCTAGTAATTAATCCCTAAAATTGATTCCGTTAAATTACAAAAAATAGTCTCCTTATTGGACATCATGCTCTTATAACTAAACTAGTAGCTGTGAAAAATAATGAAATAAAAAAAATGTTATATAATAGTTACAATATATTGAACAATGTCAAATACAACGTGAATGATGAAGTTAATTATTCTTGCAGAAAGGGTTCACTTGGTCCTAATATCGAATCCTCTTAATGGGAAGAGAAATTGGTTTTCTGCATTGTAGCAGTAAATAGGGAAGGGAGAAGCCGATACTCCTCGTATTGTGAGAGCCAGCTGACAAAGAGCTTTCATTCCGAGTTGACAACACCATTCCCGACTTCGCCTGCCTTTGTGTTGCGACCATCCTCAGCTGGATCCCTTTCCAAAACTGACCACTCACTCTCTTATATCTTGTCATCATTAGGTTGGCAGGTTACCAATCAAGTTTTAATTAGCAGCAGGCACTCAATTAATGGTAATTCTATTCAGTATTTTAACTTGGGATACAATTTAATAAACATAAGACATGTTTACTTCAAGAAACTTTGTGAAGTCGTTGAAAAGCAGTCGAAAACATTTAATATTTGAGTGGACTATTCACAACAAATAATGGAGTAGTAGAGGCATTGAAAGCAAAGATGATCGCAAGAAAAGATGCCTCTTTGCAATGCGAAAGTATTGCACTGTGTCACTGGATTAGGTCTAGAAAAAAGGAGTATATTGTATAGCGATTTTTTAATACCACCATGTAATTCTTGAAACACTTTATTAGCACTGCCATTACCTCCAACAACTTTTTTCAATACACTCACTTCTCGCCGTTTTTGGTAATTCACCATGCTAATTTATTCCATTTATATATTAATCTTAATTTATTGCGTATTCTTTAATGAGCATATTCTCCTAACTATATAATACAAACACAACAACATAATAATTAGCGAATTTCGCAATGCCGTTCATGCGTAATGCCGTGACCAGGGGAAGCAGAAATTAATTTAAATATGTGTTTGTGTAATATCTAGGACTTATAATGAGAAACAGCCAGCGGTATAACTTGTTGCAGTTGATTTTACAGGCAAGGTCGTGGGCAGGAGGAGGCCTGGTAGGCGAAGGATATCCTGGTTGAAAAACTTACGAAAATGGTATAAGTATCTTATGTTAAGATATAAGATTTTTATGATTGTAGTAATAGGCACATACGTATGTGAAAAATTCATTATTTTGTCTGTAAGAAAGGGCCACAGGCCCTAAGGCAATAAAATCTATCTATCTATCTATCTATCTCTTTCTCTCTCTCTCTCTCTCTATATATATATATATATATATATATATATATATATATATATATATATATATATATATATATATTTATATATATATAGCAAACCTACAAAGTATAACTAAAAAATATGTTTCTACCTACCCTAATTTAACCGAGGTAAGTGAAAGTCGTGTGTTCCCCGCACCAGATTTTTAGAGTTTATTTTAGGTAGCTAAATGTCATTATTTCTATTTCTATTACTTTAATTAATTATTTGATAAATTACTTAATCTTTCTTATAAATAACAGTATGACAGTAAGGATGAAAAACACAATGATTGTTTGTATACATACATACATACATATATATATATATATATATATATATATATATATATATATATATATATTTGATCAATTAGGACAGAAGTGAAAGAAAAATGATGTTTTCTTCTGATCTTTGAGAGACCTATTGTCTAACACAAGGGTGGGAACATTATTGCTCTCTCCAGGGCCTTGGCGTGTTCTGAAGGAATTCATTGCGAGATTTTATAAGACGTTTGTCTCTTAAAATTCTTCTCAAATCGGCCGGTAGCACATTTACTTTGGTTCTTGGATTCATATATCTTCCCTTCCGATAATGGTCCATGAGTTTCGAGTCCCTTCTCAGCTTATAATTTTCCTAGTTAGGCATTGTTATGCCTGACGGAACTAATATTAAATGTATGAATCACATCAAACCAAAGTAGTTGTTGTGTATAAAACTGAAATTTAATATTTTAGAAGCGTATATAACTGAGATGTTACAGCAACTTTTATATCAAAATCAGCAAACTAGAAGAGTTAATTTATACCTTGTATTTTGCACCTTTTTACGATTTTCTAAAAAAAAAATGGCGATGACGATTTTGATTAAACTCACGATTTCGATGTAAAAATTGATATTTTTACCTCAAAAGTATCTTAGGTTTTGTAGATTCTAAAAAATTAACTATAACATGTCATTAACTTTGATAAAAAAGCAAAATATACAATTTGAATGATGTGATAACCAACAGAAGGAGAAAAGAGAAAAAATATTATTTTGGTAATTTTTTTTTTTTGCTTGGTATAAATGGCAAGTCAGGAGGCATGAGGGTGGTCGATACCCATTTCTATCTACTCCTAACTTGAATTTAAGTTTATTTCAGAAGATCCCTTGTTGGATAGTAATCCCTTGTAAGAGGGATCATCTGTAGCAGGGTGGCTAGCATAACAGCCTTCTATGCCAATGGTGACGGATTCAAACCCGCAGGTGATCCTAGGAATTTTCAATGGGAGTAAAAAATCCTTAGTTTATGCGGTCCCGAGTCTGTGCGATGTCAGGCTCTCGGTAAAGATCCCTATCCTAATTAAACCTGGAAAACCTGGAAAGGCAAACTTTAGGAATCCCACTGTAACATCATCCGATTGGCCACAGTAGCATAAAGTGACATTAAATAAGTAAACAAACAAGCATGAGGGAGGTCGATACCCATTTCAATCTACTCCTAACTTAAAAATTTAAAAAGAGGAGATAAATATTTCAGGAGATCCCTTCGCTAAGTTCTTCTCAGCCTTCTTTGAATATTTTCTGGAATATCTGTCGCGGCCATGTTTTGTATGATTTTGTTATTATCCCCTTGAAGTTTGTCTAAAAATTATAAATTATACAATCTGAAACACATGTTTCCACCGAAACTTGATTTAATTAGTTAAAGTCTTTATCAAGTACAACTTTATTTAAATAGTTTTCATTGTTTATAGACTATTAACGACGTACGTAATAAAATTATTGATTTTTACAACGGACGTAAGTGAAAGTAGTGTGTTGAGCGCACCACATTATTTTAATTTATTTTACACTGGAGTAAAATAACTACCCATTTCTGCTTCGCAAAGGTGTAATTAGAATGTAGTGTCATTTATGTTTTAGAAAGAGTTGTATGACCGATTTAGAGTTTATTACCTTTGGAATCTTCATGCTCCTTCTTAAGAACATATGTTCAGAAGTTTATAGGCTTATAACAACTTTTATAAGTTCTTTTAATGAATATTATACTTCTGAAATCTTCCGCTTTCCAACGGTATATCATACGTATATTGTATTACTGCTCATATTTTAGGAATAATTTTTTAATTAATTGGTTACAGAATATTTAATTTCCCATACTAAAGAAAAACCTAATTGTAATGTGTTTTACTTATAAACCATCAGGAAAGAATTCCCTAAATGATTGTGAAAACTTGATTAAAATCAATCGCCTTGTTTAGGAGTTCGCTGAACCATGGATCACGAAATCATTTTATAAATATAGAGAAGAGATATACTGTACCTTCTTATTTTAATGATCTAAAAATTATCACAATACATAAGAATTTTAGAAATTTTTTCCTGATTTATTTTTGTGGGGGGGGGGGATTTTAAATGTTACTATTGTTATATTTTTTGGGTGCTCCTAAATATTGTAGGATCATCAAACTACATTTTTAAGAGTTTTTAATTTAGGATCTACGATAAACTTTATTCTCATCCTTATATTATCAAATTAAAATTTTAAAAATCAATATCAAGCAGTGGAGGGATTGTGCGAAGTACGCACTACATTTTTTTAAGTGGTTGTTATATGGATAGAGCTGTAGTCTACTGTTCTCCAGTTCCTGAATCCGAATCTTGGCTGCTGCAGAAGTATTTATTCTGTTATTTCAACCGTGGAGCGACCGTGAGGTATGGAGATCCTCCTGTAGCACACCTAGTTTCTATAAAGTGGATATCCAAAGATTGGGACATAGTACAAATCATTAGAAGTAATTCTGTAGTTATACGTGAGTTCACTCAAGGTCATGGATTGCAGAGGTACAGTTTTTTTTTGTTTTGTTTTTTTCTAAGAGAAAATTACTTTACTCGAGTTATGTGATTTTTGGCAGGGGTAAAAGCTTTGGTTTCGTTACCATGGTGACAGTTTGCGTTATCAACATGTTCTAGACCGGCGCATGCGTAGCGGTCTGCATATGCCACTAGATATAGTGATCGATATTAATTTCCGTGAACGATATCGATACCGGTTTAATATCGGCACAAATTTATATTCCATATTTTTCCAAAAATATAAATTTCAGTATTTAATTGAATTAAATTTACTTACAAACGAACTGAGTAAAGACATGGTAGATAAACTATGACTTAGAACTTACCTCTTACTGTATTTAAAGTTAATATCATTAAAATCTTAATTCTCTTGACACTAAAATATCTATATTTGTAAATATCATTAAAAAATTACTTTGCATGAAAATATTTAAACATACGAAGCAAAATCATGATGATCTTTTTGTCAAAATTTAAATCTTAATAAAATAATATCTTCATCATACCATAGAAATATGACATTTAAAGATTAAATTCATATTAATTATATATATTTCAATTAAGCACGATGTATATTTTAATACTAATTAAAACATATGTTTCAAGGTAAGGCATAATAAAATATCATTTCCACAAGGTGATGATGTTTTACAATTAAATGAAACAATAATAACAAAACATGCATTCTCTACATTATCTACAAACGTACTCTTCTTTCCAAAGAAATTAAAGAAATGTTTTCACTTCTATCAGCAGTCCCCATGACTGCCTAAATTTATATATATATATATATATATATATATATATATATATATATATATATATATATATATATATATATATATATAATATATATATATAACGTCACTATGAAGTTAACTTTACTGCCTTCCATTAAAAATCTTGTGAGCAGAAAACTGATTAATTGATTTTTTATTAAAATTGATTACTTCTGTTATAGGGATAAGATTTATGAGAAATTACATAAAGCGTTTGGCAACCAACTTTATTGTTTACAAAAAATCAAATAAAAAATCTAAATTATTTTCTTTCTTTTCCTACTTGAATTGTGCACATTTTAATAAATATATAAATACTGCTGAAAAGCACTGGCATTGTAGACATCAAGAGGTCTATTTAAAATCAGGAGAACTTTGGAAATCAGCACCCATTTTCATCATAAGCATCATTTCATTTTCTGGGTCGTAATCCCTAAAACATTAGTCATTCAAATTAATTTCTGTGAATTATGAAAATATTCAATAATCCTTAAAATTTGTTTTAGTTATAACTTTATTTTTTGTCAGCATCCTACGGTATGCTTTATGTTCACTAACTTTATGGGGTTATTTAATTTTTATTGATTAAAATCATTTACTGACTAGACTACAGGCCAACGGCAGTGCAATGAGGTGATAAGGTCTTAATCATGCTCAGCCACCAGGTTTTTCCCTAATTATTTTGGGTACCCACTTTATAGAGGCTGGGTCTGCCCCAGAATGGTCTCCATACTCTAGGGTCGCCCCCCGACTAAACTAACAGAATAAATAATATTCTGCCACATCCGGGATTCAAACCCAGGACCCGGAGAACAGCAGACCTGCGCTCTATCCACGAGACCACTCCGCTCCCCAAAAAGTAAAAAAAAATTAAAAAGTAAAAGTAACAAAAGTGAAACCTAAAATTTATCGTATGCATTTGACAAATCTTAAAATGGAATCTATAAGAACATTTTTACATTTATCTGAAATGTACACAGTGGTTCGGGATATTTTCGTCCAGGGGCTTTTGTTTGGAAATGAACATATTTATGAACCGTCGACTGATTATTTGTTAAGTATGGATTCAACAAAGCCCATATCAATGTCTTAAAAAAAAATTGGCTAAACAATAAACTAATATCTATTGTTTACAAATATATAAAATAATACTGAAATTTCATATTTATGACGAATATACAGCAACATTGTCATCCAAAACAGCCAACCAGAAGAGCGACTTCATACTATGCAATTTTGTACTTCTTAGGTTTTTCTCAAAAATAGCTCTAACGATATTTATTAAGCAAACTATATATGTATAAGATAATGGGATATAATATAACATATGTTTTAATCTGATTAAAATGGTATGAGTGTGCTTAAACGGCGATATTTCAATTTTCTTCCTCTAATTTTGTAGATTCTATAAAACGTACTGTAGTATCTTTTTAGCACTGATGGAAATGTATTGTTGTCATAAATATGAAATTTAAGACTTACCGCACGCAAACGCACACACACAGGCCTTTATGAGTGACTTGTTTTTTTGGACTCAAAAGACCCTAAAACGTTTATTTCCGTTGGAAGCTGGGATTTGAAAATTTGAACGATCGCCATACTTTCCCTCACACTGCATTTCAAATATAGATAAGTGAAAATCAAAATGTTAGGTTCTTTCCAAAATTCTTTATAAATATAAGGTACAGCAATTTGTTTAATACAAAATCCGCTGTCAAAGAGTTGTACAAACATTTGAACATTTTCACAATGTCCGTGACCATTCAAAGTTCGAGCACGCGTAGAAAATTCATCAGCAACGGTCAGAGACAAAACAAGGAAAAGAACTTATTATATCACATTTTTAGCATACTTCTAAATCACAAACAATCTATAAATATTATATACTTGTAATAATCTGCGTATTTCTGTTTATGTGGTTGATATAAGAACGTGTTAAATAGAATTCCTGTTATTATACCGAGCGTAATAGCAGTTGCAACATTAATCGTAATTTGTCTTTTCAGAAGGCCTTTCATCATGGGTTTGGCCAGCTTTGGTGGAGTTTCAGGCATCTCAACAACCTAAAAGATAGAAATAAATAATATATAATCAGATAACACATATATGTTTTTAAAAAAATACAATATAAAATCCATTAATAACTACTTAAATACCTATAATATTTGAATAGAACGACTCAATATCAACACGAAGCCCTAGAAAGAGTACAACGTGGAATATTATAATCATATGTTCAATTAAACTCTAACCTGATACACCCATTTTACTTCTATACTAATGTAAAGATGAGTAATATTTTATATAGTGGTGTGTTTAAAATGAAAATATTTAAATATATATATATATATATATATATATATATATATATATATATATATATATATATGTGTGTGTGTATTTACAATTAAAAATATTAAAATGTCTTCAAAAACTCGAGGAATTAATACATCACTGTTGTTATAAAACAAGTGAAAAAAGCTAAAAATAATTCTCGCCTGAGATGAAATACACCATGAAGCTATCACCATAAAAAAACTAAAATGTGTGGTGCGTTCTTTCTTTTGATTTCTTAAATCGATATATGATTGATAGTCTACAATGGGTATGGCCGATCTTTGGCATGTTGTGGGCCAAACTTTAATTTGCAAATACGTTCCCGGGAACAAAAAATTATGTGTTAAATTTTTTTTTTTTTTTTATCTTTATTTATTGTAATCTACACCTGTCACTTTTCCGCGACAATAAGCAGATGCGCTGTATATATATTGTAAGAGCTGGCATGTCAGGCATGAGGGAGGTCAGTACCCAGCGGCACCTCCTCCTAACGTGAAAATCATAAGTTTTAAATAAGGAGATCCCTTAACCAGCTCCTTTTCAGCCTTCTTCTGGTGAGTTCCGGCATGTCCGTTGTCGCCATGTTCTGAATGAGTGTGTTGTAATGTCCGTGAAGTTTGTCATGGAATCTCTTGTATGAAGTATGAATGTAGTCTTGAACAGTAGGTATATGTAGGTCTGTATGTAAAGTTTTGTTACTCACGTACCAAGGTGAGCGTGTTATTAGTCTCAACGTTTTCGATTGAAAAGTCTGTATTTTTTTAATGTGAGTCTTTTTAGCGGTTCCGAAAATTTGAGATGCGTATGTCCATAATGGTTTTAAAGGTAGGTATAAGTATTCAGTCGTTCCATTGTTTAAAATAGTCCTATAGCTGTAGTAAGTAATGTTGAAAAATCGTTGAAGCCTGAGTGATGTCTGCGTGTCTAGTAATAACAGCTGTGTCGTCAGCGTAAGTTGCTAGTATTGTGTTTGGACAGATTGGTATATCATCTGTGTATATAATGTATAGTAAAGGTGAAAGAATTGACCCCTGTGGGACACCGGCCTTGATTGGTAGGATATAAGAGACCTCTGAGCCCTGCCGGACAGAAAAATATTTATCAGATAGAAAGGAAAGAAGTATGAGATAGAAGGTAGAAGGAAGAAAAGATCTGAGTTTGTAAAGTAGGCCACAGTGCCAGACCCTGTCAAATGCCTGAGCTACATCCAGGAATACGCCAGTAGCATATAGTCGTTCTTCTAATGCGACTGAAATATAATCTGTGACTCTGTGTAATTGGTGTATGGTAGAGTGTTGCGATCGGAATCCAAATTGATGTTCGGGTAATATTTGTTTGTCAGTAAGTATGTCGATTAAGCGCTTGTAAATTAGTTTTTCAAAATTTTTGAGCATATTGGAAGTAAACTGATGGGTCGGTATGAGGTTGGGTTTTTATTGTCTTTGTTAGGTTTTTGAATCATCAATATATGGGAGTATTTCCACTGTAATGGGAATTTTGTTGTTCTGAGTATGGAATTGAAGATGGTTGTTAGAAAGACTACAGCTTTTCTGGGCATATGCTGGAGTAGCTCAGCAGTGATCAGGTCATGTCCAGGGGCTTTTCTTTTGTGTAGCTTCTTTATTTCAAGAAAGACTTCAGATGGTCTGAAAGCACTTAGTGGCAAGGATAATGGTAAAGGTGTATCTAGTATGTCCTGTACAGAATTTTCGTGTTCACTGTCTGGGTAGTCTGTATGTGGTGTAAATACTGTCGACAGATGATTGGCAAAAAGTTCAGATTTTTCATTGTCCGACACGGCCCAGGAGCCATCCCCTCTTCGAAGTGGCGCTGACACCTCGCGATGCTTTAGCAATCTCTTTGTATGCCTCCATAAACTTCCATCGTCAGTTGTGAGATTTTCCAAAAATATATCATAGTTCGTCTGTTTAAATTTTTGTATTTGTCATTTTTAGTTCGTTATTTATTCGGTTATAAGTTTGTTTGTCAGGTGGTAGTCTGTTAGTCTGCCATACCTTACGAGCTCTTCTCTTGTCCCTGATCAGATCCCTTATGTACTGCGGGTAACTCGGCTGGATACTTCTTCTTTTTCTAGGTACTGATGATACCCATGCCGATTCCTGTATACTCTTCGTTAGTATTTGGACATCATCTTCAATTTCTTTTTCAGTTTTTATTGAGAGAGGAACTGAAAGCTTTTCAATTAAATTTGATTGGTATAAATCCCAGTCTATTTTTGCTCGAAAAAGAGTAGGACGTTTTTCCTGTAGGCATGGTTCGTCGAAAAGGACTAGATGTATAAGGGAATTTGATGGTATGAGGTATGGCCTGCAGTCCTTTAGTAACGAAAAAATCAAGTAAGTCTGGTGTCTTTGGTCTCGATGTAGGCCAGTAAGTCGGTGAATTTGGAGATATAGTGTTTAAAGAAAGTTTATGGAGAGCGGAGAGTAAGTTTCTTCCCCTTGGAGTGCACAATCGTGAACCCCATACCTGATGCTTAGCATTATAATCACCTCCGGCAATAAAACATCTTCCTAGTTTTTCAAAGAAATCGCTAAACATAACAGAAGTGAGCGAATACCGAGGTGGGCAATACACCGCTGCTAATGTTATTGCGTTTTGTGTAGTGTGCAATGTAATTGCAGTGGCTTGAATTTGGGGTGTAATTGGTAAGTGTATGGAGTGGTGTTTCAATGATGTTTTTATGATGACTGCTGTTCCTCCATGTTAAGTGTTGTCTGGGTGGTCAGTCCTATAAATTGTGTAGTCAGGGATGTAGATTTTATTACGAGAAGTTAGATGTGTTTCAGTTATCAAAGCAATGTCATTACGTTGTTCATGTAAATAAATGTCTAGTTCGGTTTTATGTTGTAGCAGTCCGTTAGCGTTCCACAGAAGAATGGACAATGAACCCACTGTTAAACGTTTACTGGCCATAGACCGGGGTGTAGGTTTGTGTGACTTCTGAGAGCTGTCTTAATAAGCTAATGAGGGGTTGGATAAGGTTACTTAGTCCTAATAATAAATTTTGAAATTGAGGCAAGGCATTTTCAACAGAAGACGCCTGCTGAGGAATGCCCTGTCTCATACCTGACATACCTACGTTAAATTGTTCTCTTCCTTCTGATCCTGGAGGATATTGCTGTGGTGGTTGCTGATGTCTTCCTTCAGATACAAGAAAACTCGTTAGTGGTCGCTGCTGATTTCTTTCTTCAGATGATGTGAAAGCCTGCTCGTGCCTTGTATTTACTGGGTTCACTGAAGGATGAGAACCCTGCGATAGTGGCGGAAAATCGTGCGGTCCTGATGGAACGGCTGGTTGAGCGGGTGTAGACCTGAGGTAAGGTTGATGTCGAGAATTTCGAGCAGTTCTGAGAGCCTTTAAGGCCTCGCACCCCCTGTAGTTGGCAGGATGCGCTCCTCGACAGTTTGCACAGGTGGCTGGTGAGTCCCGGGTCTTCTCGCACGTAGTACTTATATGATTTTGGCCGCATCTGACACATTTAGGTTGTTGATTGCAGTAGGTTTTCGTATGGCCATACTGCTGGCATCGGATGCATTGGGGTATTATTCTTTTCTTACGGGGTTCTTCGACTGATACCTTTGTGTAATATAAAAAGTCGATCTTGAAAATATTTTCATTGAAGGTTTGTTTGCTGATGTCAACGAAAAACATAGGTAACGGTAGTTTGAATCGTGATATGGCATTTGTGACGTTTACTGCATCAATACCCTTTAGTTTCAATTTATTAATAATTGTTGCCTTTGGTGTAGAATGGTGTAGGTTTTTTATTACTACACGAGAGCATCGGTCATCTGGTAACTGGCACACTCATAGTTGGCCTTTTGATTCTGTTGGTTTCATCTCCTATGACATCTGAGAGCCGTTTACGGCCCGTTTCTAATTCCTAGACTCCCCCTTGGCTCTGGGAATTATTTTCAGGAATTTTCAATTATTTCTACCCCATTTATGATTTCGGAACATGCCGAAGTTGAAGGGAGCTCGTTCATTGTCACTCACCTTACAATTGTTTAAAACAAATGTTCACTTTCACTAAGTTCCAACAAAAAGAAAAAAAGAAAAAAAAAACACTTTTTGCCAATGGAATTCACATTTATATCACATTTTAATTTAAAAAAAAAAAAAAAAAAAAGATAACCTTTGCGCTACAATTTATCACTATTATCGATAAGTTTTATTACAAAACCCACTCACCTCAGTGATTGGTAGTATTATAATGTCCAAATATCACGTTTTACAAAGTCTGACAACAGTAATTAACGAGTGTCAACAGCTAGAGTCATAAATAAATACAGAGCGACATTAATACTGAACTGCACTGTCGGCCATCTTTTTAACCTCTCAGTATAAAACTTGAATTTAATTTTTAAGAAAAGCGCCCGGAATGTTACAGCGACACGGTGTTATCGACCAGAAAAAAAAATACCTCTTCTCAAAATTTGAAGGATTACGTTTCAAGATAAGTAGAGCAAGAATAACGTATTAAAAAAATCCGTCTGTCTGCCGTCCACCTTCCGTGGCTTTTCTCCAAATTTAATTAACACATTTTTTTTTCTCAAAATTTGTTTAAAAAATACTAGGACATCCGAAGATGATCCTAACACCTGCACGTTGATATAAGCGGATTAGTTTTAAAATGGAGGCCAATTTAAAATTGTTTAATTCAATAGCTCGTTTTGATTTTTTTAGAAACATTTGTATAGAGTTCTTTAATCAAGAAACCTCAATTAATTATAAAACTGAAAAAAAGAAAAAGAAAATTTCCATTGTACCTATGTACACCCCTATAACTTATTTATTTTTGAATATTGATAAAAATATGTATAGTTTTGAAATCAGTAAAGAGCGATAAACAAAGGAAAAAAAATAATCTATCTATTATACTAAAAAAATTATAAGTGAGGCAATTCCCCCGAAACTATGTTATTTTTGAAGATAAAGAAATAGGAAAAGCTTTTCAAAATCAAAACACTGAAATGAACAAGGAAAAAATAAAATCTTATATGGTCAAGCCACAACTTACAAGAAATGTGATTCCCCGATAACTCAGTTATTATTGGTGATTGAAAAATAAATTTCCAACAAAAGAAAAAGAGAATTATTAAAATCCGTCAAGAAATAGCGTTTTGAAAATAGCAGTGGTCCTTGGATTAATTTAGTGTTTTTCATATAAGTTATTTGCCTCTAAACATCAATATAAACTGTTATGCTCTAATATAGTTATATGGAAATATTAAACGACTGGGTAATAATTTTCAGCGTTTTCTTATTTCTACCCATAAAGAACTTTTAGTTTTGTTAATTTGTAATAATTCAACATCTCGGATCATTAGTAGAAATATGAAATGTATAAATATAAACTGTAAAAGGAGAAAAAAATTAGTGCGCTTATCACCCAACTTTCACTGAATATTTCACACACAACTTTTTTCCTTTATTTCTTTAGTTTCCATTTTAAATTTCCTTTAGTTCCCAGAAAAAATCATATGTTTACATGAAAAGAAATTATTGTTAACAACTTAATTTTAGGTATGGGTTTTTCACTCCCCAATCACTTCTTCATTCATGAATGGATTTGTAAAATAATTTATGTAAGTATGTTTCGTAAAATAATAATAAAAGTAATTGGTTTTACGCACACACTCATCGTACCGAGCGAGATACTTGGTTAGTTGTAAAAAGAATATCTTCATAGGAACATTTCCGTTGAAACGAATACTAGGTCTCGAAAATCCAAAATTCACGATTGCAAAATAACTTTTTTCACAAAAATATAAAAATCGATGTTGTTTACTGCTATGTTTTGACCGGCTGCTCTTCAAAGGCAGCGGTAGCTTCAAAAACTAGCTTATTTGATATATTTAATGAACCTATAGACTAATATTTAATGAAAACATTGGATATCCTTTCTTGGTGGTATGTAGGGATTAAATTAGACTGATTTCAATAAATGACATTATTATTTAAATTAACTTAAACATCTATATATATATAAAATCTCGTGTCACAATATTTGTTCGCGATAAACTCTGAAATTACTGAACCGACTTTGATCAAACTTCGTATCTGTTATTTGGTCCGACTTAAATAATAGGATAATTTTTATTACTATTCTAAATGGTTGAAAAATATATTT
The DNA here is from genome assembly GCA_023052935.1 of Piezodorus guildinii. Taxonomy (NCBI): domain Eukaryota; kingdom Metazoa; phylum Arthropoda; class Insecta; order Hemiptera; family Pentatomidae; genus Piezodorus; species Piezodorus guildinii. The sequence goes on from CM041292.1 coordinate 94,110,060, forward strand.
TTCTAATACGTAAAACAAAATTTGTTTGACTGTGGCAACACTGGTTCCCAGTAACCTTCCCATATATTCACATATGTGATTATTAATTCAAATATAAGTGTGTGTTGATAGTTTCTATGCGTTCTTATTTATAAAATATGCATTGACTCCATAGTTTCCAGTTATAATAAAATACGTATTAGTTGGCGACGAGGATGGGATAAAACATACATTCACTCTATATTTTCCAGTTATAATAAAGTACATATTACTATACGTTTCCAGAAAAATTATTAGTACTCATTTGAATGAAAATCAAATTCCTAACCATCTGGAAGCAAAATCATCTAATTAAATTAATTCGCAAAGATACTATTCCAATTTATAAGAAATATATTTAAGAATATTGAGCATCGTATCCATGTTTTGTGTGTTGGTTCCCGTAGACACATGTTCAATTATTATTAGTTTTTTAAAAATAATTCGAAGTGTTAATCTTTCGTTAAAAAAAAAAAAAACAAACATAAAAGGGTTTTTTCTGAATCCTAAAAAACACATTTTTTCTGGAGAAAGGCTTCACCTACAATTGAAGAAAATGCCCACCTAAGTTGCAAAAGAGTTATGATGATATACAAAGGTTATCTTTAAAAGGTAAAACCATGTTAATGAATAATTTTAATGTGGCTACTTGCAACTGGTTTGTAATTGTAACATTGAGTAAATAAAATTGATATCTGACATGAAATAATAATCTTTTATTTATCATAAACAGAGTAGTTCATTGCTATACACCTGTATTTCTTTCATATAACCTCATTCAACATAGTTACTCTCAACATGTTTCGTAATTTGTAGCAATTTTAATTTAAATTATTTTATTTATCACATTTAATTAGTCAAAATGCAAACAAAGATAAAGAATGTTCTGTTTTTTCAATGTGTCTCGATATTAGAAACAAGATATTTATAGTTATATTAGATTAATTATAGTAAAAGGTTAAGTTGCTTTTAAATCACTTTCTTCATCAACCATAATTCTATCTTTAGTCTAATAAGTTGCCATTTTATTCTATTAAATATACAATAGCGATCCAGTAGAAGTAGGCATACCCAAAATTACTCAATACATTTTATTTTTATTTATACATATTTTAGCTGTAACGTAATCGTTGTATATAGTCACGCTTGCAACATAAATGTGATTGATATACGTTAATACGAGTGGGAATATTTTCACTTGAAAACAACTTTGATAAATATAATTGTAAAAAATATAAAATTTATATTTCTAGAAAATTTATACGTCTTATAATAAAGGAGTAGTTGTTGACAGTTTTGACTATACGGTAAGGAAGTTGGTTGAGGGTGCAGCCACCAAGAAAACACACCAGTAAGAAAAATAAATAAAATAAGTGTGTTTTATTGGTAGTTTCTTTGTTACCACATCCCCAAACAACTGCAACATCATATGCGTTTTATAGTCACTACTCATAAACGCATTTATGCAAATTTAAATAAAGACAAAATAAAATATTCGCGAGCAAAGCCGCGGGTACTGTAACCCGCGGGTTACAGCTAGTATACAATATATTTACACAATGCTTGAGAATACTGAGGGACATTATAGTTAAACTTGCTATACAATATTACAAAAAAGAGATACCTTTAAAACACTTATTAGTCGGCTGGCGGAGGTGGAACAGTATTAGCCCCTCCTTGGCTTTATCCTCCAGCTGTTCTCTGATTCTTTTCTTGTCGTGGATAGAACTTGATCGATCTCTTCTCTTGCTGGACTTCAGCCCCCTGGCTGGAATCAGACTACCTCTTCTTGTGGATAGAACTGTTCTTCTTGAGGATAGAACCCGACTGACTCCACGAATCTTCTTTCCTCGGGCGGGGCTATGGGAAGTCCAGCCTTTGTCCAACCTCGTAGCTGGGTTCTAGAAAGTTCTAGAGGTATCGCAGGTTGACATGGGAAATTTCAACGGGGGTAGGTACGCGCCTTTTTAACTTTTTCCGACAAAGGCTTATAAACATTAATCACTTATTTAAACTATTAAACTTGATTAATATCAAACTTATTTAATAATGAGCTTACTCCCCTCAGTATTCTCAATACATTACATTACATTAATCAAACATTAAGATGCCTGAGGTAATAAAAATAATATATTCATTTTGAAGTTAATCTTTAATTATGATTAATACATGTAGTGTGGCTTATCACTAACAATCATGCTTGTGTGTGAATTCAATAGCGATAAAGATCAAACAATCGTTGTATCAAACTGTCCTTCAAAAGATATGTATCCAGCCTGTTACGTATGTAGGTATAAGGATGGGAGTGGAAATATATTTTAATAGGCTTCACAATTCAATTGAAATGTTCCAGAGATTTGAAATGTATCAAATGAGCTCGTTTGGCTTTTTTTAAGAACGAACAATCCAACATATAGGGAAAAATTTCATAAAGCCATGCAATGAAAAATTAAGAAAATGAGACTTTTCTTCGATTGAATATCATGTCAACAAAGCTCTCATTTGAGCTTAAAGCAGCCATGACCACATTGAAATAAAATGTAAATCGATGGTTGAAAAAATAATAACATGATAATCAAAACATTTGTAGCATGCTAAAAGCTAGTCATTAAATACAGAAACTATGTTTATGTTTAGATAAAAAAATAGGATTACATAAATCCTGTGCATAATAGAAGTTAATATATATATATACTACTTTAAAAAAGGTTTATTCAGTAAGATAAATTTATTTTATAGGTTCCTTCGTTTTATCCGGGCATAATTTCTTTTTTTTTTTTTTTTTTTAAATCTGGTAAGCGCAACCCACGACTTTCACTTACCTGCGTTTTTAAAATCAATTTCAGAATTTATCAAAACATTTAGAGGTGAAAATAAATTGTTAAAGAATCAATTATATTGAATTCCAATAGAAATATGTGTTTTCTTAAATATTCTATTATAAAATTATCAATGACAATTAGTTATTTTGATCGGCTTTTCATCACTCTCCGTTAACTTTTACAACTTTGTGTATAAGATAATATTTTTTCTATAATCTTTAGCTTTCAAACGTATCTATATTACTGATTTTATGTTTTTAAAAAAAAAATATTTTCTCTTATCTCCTTTAGTAAGTCATCAAATTCGTTCAACTTATATATGTAGCTGTTTTTATTTTACTTAATTTTAATGAGATGATATGGTTAACTTTATGAAATATACAGAATGAAAGGTAGTTTGAAAGAAAGAAAATTTAAACTATCTGCTTTAAGCCCTGTCAGACTATTTCAATCACAATGAAACCTACATGATATTAAAGCCCATTCAATTTTACATGGATATGGTGAGTTTAATCAAAATCGTTAGAGCCGTTTTTGAGAAAATTGTAAACAGGTGCAAAGTGTTTGTTCTAAAGTGGCTTTTCTGCTTGGCTGATTTTGATGGAAAAGTTGCTGTAATACACGTATCTCGGGCATAGACGCTCCGAAAATGTGAAATTTTTAGTTTTATACTAATTATCCTTTTCACTAGACTTACCACATAAACACACACGGACACTCAGACCTTTTTCATTGGCTTGGTTATTTGGATTCAGGAGACCCTAAAACCTGCATTTCCGTTGAAAACTAGAATTCGAAAAATTTTCACGATCGCAATACTTTCCCTTATTATATATTTCATATATAGGAAAGCAAAAGTAACAAAGTGTTTTGAAACAGTTGCAATAATAAATAAATATATTATTTTATTGTGCCAAAATGATCATCATACTTTAAGTTGATTAGGAACTACGTTCAATATTAATATTGTATTATAAAATTACCACAATGCATTGAAAAATTATAATTTTTTTTTTTTTTAAATTAAAAATAAATTTCATTCCGTTTTGGAAAGGTTTTTTCGTAGTTTATAAGATTTCGTACCCAATCAAAACCCAACTCATCCAAAGTGAGTTGAAAGGTTGAAAATTTGTATGTAAAATGTTTTGGTGCTATAGAAGTTCTTCAAGGAATCTCTTTTATCACCCGCCCTTCATCTAGAAAAATTTTAAATTGTATTTTAGTGAAAATACAACTTTAGTGAAGGAACCTTGCAACTCGTGATTTTTAATTTATTACTTAACTGCAATATTTGCAAATTTAAAACTTATCCGACTTGAATCATAAGAACTTTTATTCTATTTTACAGATTCCAAAAATGTTCGAAAGGGTTGTTGCGACTCTTCTGCACCGCTATTTGGGCAAATATATCCAGGACTTGGACACAGAGAACCTCAACGTCGGCATCTTCGGCGGAGATGTTCAACTTTCAGATCTTAAAATAAAGCCAGACGCTCTAGTAAGTATTAATTATAAATAATGGATTAAATTAATCTTAAATTTATCTAATTAATTAAGTCCACACTAAGTGAACGTTTATTTAACAGGGATATTGATTTATGTATCTATAAAAGAATCGAAAAATTAAAACGTAGCCATTCAAGTTAAAGAGGAGGTTTCGTCCCTGTTCCTTAATAATTTTAGAATCCCAAAAAGTTCGGACTTAATATTCGAAGGTTTAGGAAAAGGCTGAGCTCAAAGAGGTACTGAAACTTAAAAATCAATTCATATATATCCCTTTTCAATTAACAATTCTGGAACTTATTGGCGTAATGTCATATAAAAATTGTGAAAACGTGTAATTCTAATTCAAATTAGAGTAAAAAATAGCTTCCTTACTTTATGCCGTCTATGGTATTATTTAAGATGCTCGATAATTATGAAACTAAATAAAAATATATCGGTAAAATTTGGAAGCCTTGCTGACCATATTTTAACTTTTACTCACAGTAAATTTCTCATAGCAGTTTATGTAAGGAAGAAATCACTTCAAGAGAACTGATGATAAAGAATAATAAATAGCTGATATAACAACCAGTATGTTCCATTGAACTGGCGCTGATCAGCTAATGTTTTATTATTTTTAAAAATAATAATACAGTATCAAATTAACAGAAAAACTTGTTTCAATAATTATTTTGATCACTGTAGGTCCCTTACACATAGACAAATATAATATTTGCTGGGTAGGTTTTTTGTAGGTATTGATGCAAAAGTACTATAGATAAAATTGAACTTGAAACTAAACAGAACCTTTAGAATGCTTTCGAAGTTGGAACTTATGGAAAAAGGTATAACATTTACCACATATAATGATCTAGAACTTGACCTTAATTTTATTATGCTATTCCTTTTTTGAAACTGATGTTGAGTATGATTCGGTTAAATTACCATTATTTTGGAGTATTTTGATTGGTACGTACAGAAAAAAAGAATCTTAAGAAGTTTTAATATTTATAGCAAAGATGAATGCCCTGATAAAGAAATAACTCTTTTATTTATATTTTAGGAATACAGGAACTTAATTTATTTATTTAATGATCCTTGTTTTAGTATGAACTAGATCTGCCTATCGAAGTAAAAGTTGGAACCATTGGCAGAATAAACATAAAAATACCATGGGGGTGTTTCAGCAAACAGTCAGTGGCCATAGAAATGGAGGTAAAATGTTCAATTTTTTTAATCAAGTTGATCTTAGTAACTAATAAAAATTGAGAAATGATACATTAAAACTCTTAATTTTAATCATTTATAAAGTGCTCGATAATTTAAAGCCAATATTTGTTAGTTACATGAATTATTTGCAGGACGTTTATGTAATCGTCGCACCAATCACCGACCGAGAATATGATCCTGAAAAAGAAAAACGATTAATGAGAGCTTCAAAACGAAGAAAATTAGAACTTTTAGAAATTGGTCACTTCCTAGGAACAGGTGAAAATTTACATATTTTAGATGATACATTTTATGCGTATTTTAGGCTTTTATTATAGCCTAGATACATTTTCAGATGCTCCGGAATCACCTAGTTTTGTTGAAAACTTGATCACTACGATTATGAATAATTTGCAAGTGTTTATTCATAATATTCATGTACGCTATGAGGATTCGAAGCTGAGCAGTGATTCTTTATTTGCATGTGGATTGTGCCTTCAGAGTCTTTCTATAGAAACCACAAATAGGTATTGCTCATTCTATTATTTGTTAGTTATCATAGTTCTCAATATGTACTGTGGTAGTTCCATGTCCATTGATTCAATGATTACAGTGTGAAGTAGATTTTGTGCTTGTATATCTGTATTAATTTTGGTACATTACAAGTATTCAAAAATTAAATATATTAAATTAATTTATACTACTAGCTAAATTGTAACTGTTTTATCTGTTGATTATCATATTAGTTATATATTTTAATAATTAACTACTACTTGTTACAGCAAATGGAAACCTACTACCTCTCAGCAGGGACTATCGTCAGTTTATCAAATGGTTAAGGTTGAATCACTTTCAATTTATTGCAACCCAGGATGCTCACAACTCGTCGGAAAAGCCCCTGGCCAAGACTCTGCGGCTCCTTACACTTGGAGATCAGATATGAAAAGAGGTCTTGAAACTTTTAGTGTTAAAGGAGAAGAATTTGAATTTAGTAAGTTCTTAGTTGTGTGTCAAATGCTATTTTATGATCTTTTGCCTTCACTTTGATTCATAGAAATTAAATTCTATGAAGCAAGCTTAATTTTTAATAAATTTAATTGCAGTTTTAAAACCAATAACGGCAAAAATGAAATTGATTGTGAACAAATCAAATGAAGCAAGGGTACCTAAACTTTTAGTTGATTTTGTGTTACAAGACGCAGCTACACAACTTTCTAGGCAGCAATATCTTGTACTCATAGATCTCATGGATTCATTTAAAAGGATAAATATTAATAGGTATGACATCATAATTACAAAAACTTCATTCAGTTGTTCTTTTGTTTTTTTTTCAATTACATGAAATTAAATCTGATAAATTTTTTGCAGGAAGTATCGACAGTATCATCCTAATAAATCAATAAGTGGTAATGTGGCTGATTGGTGGAAGTACCTATACAATGGAGTTTTAGAACAAAGAGTAAGGCCATATACTTGGAGTCGAATTTCAACACATAGGTAATAACTATTTAGTGACTATGTAATATCAACTGATCAAAATAAATGTCAGTACATGTTTTGTTTAACAGCTTCTGTGGGTGTTTTACTTTTTTTTACCTACATCTTAGAGTGAAAATAAGAAAAGAGAGTATCTTAAAGGCAAAATAATAGAAATAGAAAAACACAGAAGCGAAAATAACGTAAGAGAGATGTACAAAGGTATAAACAAATCGCGTAAAAGATTTAAACCTCTATTGAATGGGGTTAAAGATGCGAATAACAACATAATTGCTGATCCGACTGAGATATTAAATAAATTTAAACAACACTTTGACGGCATTCTAAATACGGAAAATAATAATCAATCTCCTTCCTCTGAATACCAGAGCGCTGAACCATGGGTAGACGCACCGAGTAAAGAGGAAGTTGAAATGGCTATAGGAAAATTAAAACGGTATAAAGCTGCAGGAAATGATAATATCACGAGTGAATTAATCAAAGCGTGTGGAGAAGCGGGCGTTTCCAAATTACATGTTTTAGTTAAAAAGATCTGGGAAAATGAAAAAATACCCGAAGAATGGAAAGAATCAATACTTATTCCGATTCACAAAAAAGGACCGAGGACGGATTGTAACAACTATCGTGGGATCTCTCTTCTCCCAGTATGCTATAAAATATTCTCGTCAATACTAACTAGCCGAATCACGGAATACGCTGAGGAAATTATCGGAGACTACCAATGTGGTTTTAAGCGGAATCGCTCGACTATTGATCAAATATTTTCCTTACGTCAAATATTAGAGAAGAAGCTGGAATACAACGGTGTAGTCCATCAACTTTATATAGATTTTAAAAAGGCTTATGATTCCATAGACCGTCAGAAGCTATATAACATCATGATTGAACAGGGGATACCTAAAAAGTTAGTAAACCTAGTAGAGATGTGTTTGTCGGAAACATTTCATAAAGTTAGAATCGGTCATAATTACTCCGAGAGATTTGAGGTGCGATCGGGTTTGAAACAGGGTGACTCCCTTTCACCTGTTTTGTTTAATATAGCCTTAGAGTATGTCATAGAAAAGGTGATGTGTACCGAGAAAGGCTTAAATATGGGTGACAAGATTCCGGTTTTGGGGTATGCCGATGATTTGGTACTACTAGGTGAAGACACGGAAACTATACAACTAAATACAAGTGTGTTAATAAAAGCCGGTAAACAAATAGGTCTCGAATTAAATACCGATAAGACGAAATATATGATTAGTTGCAGAAATGGTGGCGATCTTGATGATATTAATATTTCAGGTCATACTTTTGAACACGTAGAGAAATTCAAGTATTTAGGTTCAATGATAACAAGAAAAAATGAAATCCAAGAAGAAATAAAGTCCCGGTTAAAGGTGGGAAATGCGTGTTATTATTCGGTTGCTAAATTGCTTAGCTCGCGGCTTCTGTCTAAAAACTTAAAGGTTAGAATTTATAAAACTATTATTCTTCCAACGGTTCTTTACGGATGCGAAACATGGCCGCTTACTTTGAAGGATGAACAACGGCTTAAGGTTTTCGAGAATAAGGTACTGCGTAAAATATTTGGTCCGAAGAGAGATGAGGCCACTGGGGAGTTTAGAAGGTTGCACAACGCGGAATTACGGAGTTTGTACTCTGTGAATATAATTGAGTTGATAGCATCGCGGAGACTCAAATGGGCGCGTAAAGTTGTTGGGCTTAGTGAGGAACGGATTCCGAGAAAGTTGGTATTCGCTGAACCGACTGGTAGGCGTCCGAAAGGTAGGCCGAAGCGTCGATGGGAGGATTGCATTAAGGCTGATCTCGGGGGCTTGGGCTTGACCGGTGAACATTGGACGAGTCTGTGCAGGCGAAGTTTGGTGGTATCGGCATCGAACCTTCGGGTTCGGTAAGCCTATTATTATTATTATTAATACATCTTAGAGTGAATATGCATTCGTGTGATTTTTAATATATAATCTTCCTAATTATGAGATATTAGTCAGACAAACTTAATTTTTCAGAATGCTACTGCAGTTTTATGTGTTTTTATTTTTTTTTGTTCTGGTGTGTGTGAAAAATGTCTAGACTGACTAAAAATGGCTAGATCATCTTATCAATTATCTCATATGTTAACTGATTTGTTGCTTCTTTTTTTTTAATTATTATTATTATAAAATTATGCTTATTTATTTATTATAAATTTTACAGGAAAAATTATAGACGTTACCGAGACATTTATAAACAAACATTGTTGAAGCCTACTGACACTGAACTAAAACTTGATTTGCAGCAGTGTGAAGATTTATTATCAATAACAGATATCATAATTGCTCGAGAGCATGCAAAGATACAGGTTATTAAAAAAAAAAAATTATAATTTTATCACTGTTAATTGTTAATAATTCAATGATGTTATTCATTTATTTATTTTCAGCTTCTAAAGGAAGAACCAGAAAGAGTCAGAGCTTATGAAAAAGGAGGAATTTGGTGGAAGAAAGGTGCAGACTCAGAGCCGCATCCTGAATTGCATGTTACTGCTGGAACTGGTAGAGGAATTTGGGCACAACTGTCACCTTCTGAGAAAACCATGTTATGTGACGCAATTGGTTACAATGAGGCAACATCAGGAGAAGTTGAAAAACCAAAACAATACATTGGTAGTTCAAATTTATCTTCTGATTTTTTAAAATTTTTTTTTTTTTTCCTGATATAAAATTATTTATGAGGATAGTTATATGTGTTTGGTATGTTTGACCTCATACAGTTCATATTTTGATTTGATTTTAGAAAACTTAACAGGTTTTACATAACAGTTGGTATTAAAATATAGGAAGCTGGGTAGCTCATTGTATACCACACTGTTTAATCCAAACTATGGCTCACCAAGCCATATTAAATGGATATCCTTTACTAAGAGAAAAATATGGCATTTGAACATGATCTTGGCCTAATTTATTCAACGACAGTGTCTGCCTTGATAGCTATAAGCTGCTTTCGAGTCTACAAATAAGAGTCCTTTAAATAAACCATTTGTTTCAGTAGTGACAAGCTTATTTTTATTACAGTATGATTGTCGGGAGATCCAAGAAGGAGATCACTAAAAAACGTTATTTATTCATTTATTACACAATCACTAAAAAAAAAAAAAAAAAAAATGGATAAGGCCTGTTCAATGGATATGGTTCCAGTTCGATTCTGGCCTGGACAGAATGAATTTATTTCAATGAGGCCTCACATAACTAAAATATAGAAGTATAACTTTGGAAAATGTCAAACTCTTAAATCTTATATTTCAAGAAATCAGAATACCTGCTAACGTGTAATTATTCAGTAAAAATTGGACATTTCAATTATTTTTCATATGGAATTTTCAGCTTGGTGTTGCCAGAATGGTACTATGTTCCTAGATAATTAAATCTTTAAAAATAAATATTTTAGGTTTAAGTTTATGTTAAGGTATTCATATTGTTATTTCATTGTTTTTTAATATTAATAAAATTTGTTAATGACCTTTCTCACTTTTCAGAACATAAGGTGAACTTCACATTGGCTAATTGTTCCCTCAGTTTGCTGAACAGGGGTCATGAAGTTATGGTTCTAACCCTAGCCCAGTTTCTTGCCAGCCTTGAGACTCGGCCATCAGCGAAGGCGTTCAAACTTTCTGGAAGGGTTGAAAGTTTTGTAATTGAAGGCATCAGTCTGGAGCATGACTTGGTTCCAATCATCACTGCAGATAATATATATACTGGTGAATGTTATATTTAATGTTCAGATGTATAATGTTACTGTTTCTTGAATTGTCTAATTACAATACTGTTTAGTATTATCTCTGAGTTTCTTACTTAAAAATAAAAATAAAACTTTATTGAGGATGTATAGTCGAATGTAGATATTATTGTAGGTAGAAATAATAGGGAGTCAGTATTTTTTAATATTTTAATTTTGCCGACGTTTATGCTTGACATGGCTCAGTAATGCTTGATGATGGCTCACAAGTTTGAGCAGAAATGTCAGCAAAATTAAAATATTAAAAAAGACTGACTCCCGATTATTTCTACCTACTTTACAAAAATAAAACTTATTATGAACTCCTAACTATTTTTATATTTATATAGTTGAGATACAATTATAATTTAGAGGGTGGTTCTCTGGTATTAATCATACTATAATCTGACCCAATTCATGTTAAAGCATCCTTATCAATCTTTAGTTTTGTAGAAGTTTCATTTGTCATAGTGTAAACACAATGGCTTATTCAAACTCCTGGTATGTCTATTTTTGTTCCAACAAAATATAATTATTAAAAGCTTTACTTAAATAACAGTAGAATGTCATTGATTGGCATGTTAGAATTCTGGGAAAAATACTGCAATTTCAACTTTTGAGTACTGTTTTAAATTATTCGAAAGTGATGATTTTAATAAAGGGAACAAGAAACATAAAGGAAGTCTGGCAATATTGGGAGATACTGAATTGGTGGTATTATTAAAAAAAAGATTAGTACCAACTTGCACAATCTTAGGATGATACAAATAAGCAATTTAATTATGTCTCAAAGCCAAAAGAATCGTTCAAGAACAAGGAAGTCGGTGTCATACAAATTAGAACTATGTTTTTTTCCTTTTCCAGTCAAAAACTACTTGGCAACGTTTTAATAGAATAATCCTGATCCATCCACCATATTTTCTTGATATTTAACTAACCTTATCTTAATACTTGTTTCAATCAAGAAATCTTGGCGTGCCTGCAAGAAGCACTTACATTCTTATGAGATATGCAAATAAGACTTCAATTCTTGAATTGCCTCTAAAGATCAGTTTTTCCTTCTATGAGAAATGTCTATGCTCAAAGAAAGATGGGAAAAAGCGGTGGCAAGTGATGGGCAAGATTTTGAGCAATCAATTTTTCACCTTCATACAATTAAAAAAAAAGGGAGAGATTTTATAATAAATGTCAAAAAACCTTAAAAAATAGCAAGGTGAAGTACTGCGGAAGAATCTCAGATCCTCTTGATGTTTGGATTGGACTCAGGCAGGGAGATCCACCAGCCCCACTCCTCTAGAGGGTACAATATTTAATAAATCTATCCAGCTTCTTGCCTATGCAGACGATGTGGCCATTGTTGGAAGGTCCCTGAGCTCTATCAAGGATGCCATTGGAAAGCTTCAAACTGAAGTAGGCAGGTTAGGGCTGGAAATCAATGATAAGAAAACAAAGATAATGGTTTTCAGAAGGAAGAGACAAGCTCCCAAAGCCATTAGATAATTGGAAACCATAGTTTCGAAGTGGTTAAAAGGCAGTACCTTGGATCTACCATTAATGATCAGATGGATGAAGAGGAAGAGGTCAAAAAAAGAATCATGTTGGGCAATAGAGCATATTTCGGCATGTCAAAAATTCTTAAGAGAAGGCTGGTCAGTAATGCCACAAAATTCATGATGTATAAAACACTAATAAAACCTATTGTAACCTACGCTAGCAAAACCTGGACCATGAACAAAAAGACTAGAAATTTATTGGGCTGGTTTGAGCGAAGGATATTAAGATACATTCTAGTGGCGGCACATAAAAAATAAAGAGGTCAATTTAAAGGTCTGAACAGATCAGCCAGCTTCAGAACCCAGAGATTGAAATGGTTTGGCAACCTGATGAGAATGGAAGACAGTAGGATGCCGAAACGACTTTACGATGGCACACCGGATGGAAAGAGAAGCAGAGGGAGACCCAAGGGCTGCTGTAGAGAAGACAGTGATCAGCAGGACATACGGCAGACCAAAGTCAACACAAGGCTAGCAAGGAGCAGAGAGGAATGGAAGGAGAAGGTTGAGAAAGCCAAGGGCTGCTTTATGTGCCTGTTGAGCTGAGGAAGAAGAAGGTAAAAAAGCTTATTGAGTAATAATTTTAGCAATAGCAAATGTGCCTTATATGTATTTTTCTTATTGTTTAAATTTGAATTTGTAGTTAGTAATATAATGATAAAAATTATAACACTGATTAACAGACATTTCTTTTCTTTTTTAGGTAATACAGCTTCAAATTTTCTTTCTATTGATTTTGAAAAGAATCCTCTTAATTCAGAAGCAGATTATGGACTCACTATCAATCTAGAACCAGTTGAAATTGTTTACCATGAGGTACATTCATTTTTAACTGACTCCATTCTCCCCCAAAAAAAAAACATATTATTTCACTTTGTTTTGTTATATGCAGTAGGTTATTAAGAGTTATAAATACAAAAATACAAGGTGTTTCAATTAACACCACTTTTCTTTTCCCTTTTGATTTGGGTGCAATAAAAAATATGTTACTTTAATAACCTGGATGGAACTATCCGGATTTAGATTTAAATTATTTTTTACTAAGATGTGTGGGCAGTTAAATTATGTTTATATAATTCCTTGCAATGTTCAAATAAAGGTATAGTTTTTGATTTATCAAGTCATTGAATAAAGGCAAGCAAGTTACTCGAGCATTTTTTGCAGAATTATAATTTATTAATCATAATTATAAAGTTATGTTAACAGCTTATCTCTACCAATACTGGTGTGATTTGGATGATAGTATTGTAAGAAAGTATTTTGCAATAAATAAACTGCTATCAATACTTTAAGAAAGGTTATTCACTCAAAGACAGTCCTCATTACCTATTTGTGGATGCCCTTGGCATGTGGATGTGGTAGGTTCTTGCCCATTTGGATTTGAAATTTGATGGGCAAACTGGGGGCTTGAGGAATTGTTAGTTGGGTGACTGATATAATTAAGATATAAATGTGGCATTGAAAGCTATGAGGATGTGTGAATAGGGCAAAATAGATAATGCAGACTGTCATTATGTGAATTACATTACTGAAATTAGGATTATAATCTGTGAATAATCTGATTTTTTTTTTTTTTTTTTTTTTTTTTTTTTTTTTTTTTTTTTAGCATGCTATTTCAGAACTGATGAGCTTTGTGCAAACTGCGACAGAATCATTATCACAGATTTGTTATTCTGTTACTGATAGTTGTTTAAGCTGTATCAAATCTGTGTCAGCAAAAGCAATACGAAGATGTAGTGCTATGGAGCTTAATATTGATCTCAAACTTCCCTATATTGTATTACCAGAATTAGGTACACTTCAAAAGTAAGTTATGTTAATTTCAAAATTCTAAAGTTTCAAATAGATTAATAGATATGAAATAGATTAAGTTTGAAATAGTTCTAAAATTTCAAAATTTTCAAGTTTCCCGTGGTAATTTCCTTTCTAGTGTCTTGACTTCCAATAGCTTCACTGTCCTTTCACCCATGAACCCCACCTATTGGCCTACTTCCCTCAAAAAAAGACCTGATATCCTGGATATATTTATCACCTCTCAAATTTCCACCTTGCAAACAGTCGAAACCTTGAATGACCTCTCATCAGACCACAGTCCAGTTCTGCTTTCCTTGCATTCGAGCTTTATTCCTTTCCCAACCCCTCCTAAACTGATCTTTGGACGAGTGAACTGGGACGGATTTCGGACAGACTTGGAAACCAAATTGGACATAACTGTTCCACTAAAGACTAAAATAGATGTTGACAGTGCCGTAGAAAAACTTACGGACTCAATACGTACTAGTATATTCGATAACAGTAGAAACACTAACACCAACAACCCTCAACAAACTAACCTGCCACAGCATATTTGTAACTTATTAAGGAAAAAAAAAAAAGCAAGATCTAAGTGGCACAGGACTAGATATCCAGCAGACAAAACATATTATACAAAACTGACAAACCAACTAAAATCAGAAATCAAGAAACTCAAAACTTACTGAGTATGACTGAAAAACTGACAACTACTGACAAATCCCTATGGACTACAACTAAGAAACTACTGAACTTCAAAGGTTTTAATCATCCTCTCATTAATGAATCTCAATCCTGGAGGAGAGAAATCTAGAGAAGAAAAATCCCAAACATTCGCTCAGCATCTTTTTAAAACTTACTATCCGCATCTTGAGATCCTTAATCCGCAGCACCTTGAATTCATTGAAGCAGAACTGGGTATTCCACTCCAGTTGGCCCTTCCTCCTAAAGCATTTCATCCTTTAGAAATTTTGAACTTAATCCAAAAACTACCTTCCCGGGAAGCTCCCGGACATGACCTAATCACAGCCCAAATCCTTAAGCTACTTCCTAGAAAAGCCATCCTATTTCTCACTTATATTTACAATTCCATACTCCGCACTACATATTTTCCCCAATCCTGGAAATTAGCTATTGTTAAAATGATTCCCAAACCCAAAAAGGCACTGGAGCTCCCTTCTTCCTACCGTCCTATATCTCTTCTACCCATCATGGGTAAAATCTTAGAACTGCTCCTCCTTAAACGACTATACCCTATCATAGAATCTAACACATTCCTTTCTACCTATGCTGATGACACTTGCGTGTTATCGGTTAATAACGATCTTACAATAGCCTCTCAAACTCTCCAATCCCACATCAGAGACCTTGAGGTATGGTGTCAGAATTGGAGAATTAAAATCAATTCCAATAAATCCCAACAAATTACCTTTACCCTTCGTCGATAACCTATGACATCCTGCCCTACAGTGTCCTTTAATGATATTCCGTTTGTCCCGGTTGAACAGATCCGATATTTAGCACTCCTGCTTGACAAACGACTTACATGGAATCCGCATACAAGACTGAAGAGACAAGAAACTGCACGACGATTTTGGCTACTCCAACACTTACTAGACAGACGCTCTAACCTTTCACTTAACTACAAAAGACTCATTTACATGACCATCATAAGGCCTATCTGGACCTACGGAGTAGAGCTTTGGGACTCTACTAAACCATCAAACTCTTCCCGTATCCAATCCTTAAATCCAAAATCCTTCGCAAAATCCTTAACGCTCCTTACTTTGTCACGAATAAAATCATCCACAATGATCTTAATGTTCTATATGTTGCTGATTTGGCCCGTACCAGGTATCACACCTTCCATGAAAAACTCCACTCCCACTCTAATCCATTAGTTTCAATCCTTGCTTCCTCTTCCATTCCTGATAATCCTCCGAGGCCTCGAGACTTTCTTGTTTAGACTCACTACCAAAGAGTGCTGCCAATGGGCAGTTTCTCTTCATGTTCCTTTCATGGGTTATAACATTACAGCATATTTACTTGATGCATTTTTTGTAAAGTTGTAAATTTCAATAAAAAAATAAATAAAAAAGTTTCAAATAATTTCAAAAATGAGTATTTCTGGTAAATCGACTTTTAAATAGCAAGATTTGAAAAATAGAAAATATATACATATATTTAATGTTTATTCTATAGAATTATGATTTGTTAAATCTTGGAGTAGTGGACTCGTCCTAAAAGATGAAATATTAAGGGAGATAACTGACACCCTTATCAGTCCAAGAATTATTCTCTGAGAATTAATCAGACTAAGAATTATTAAGATATTAAGTGCTTTTATGCGCGCACCCCAACTAAGGATGGGAATTTGGTTGATAAAGAGCTGTTCTCCAGTGATCTGGAAAGGGATATTTAGAAAGGTAGAAACCTTCACAGAGACATCATGATAATAAGTGACATTTATTCTTGCACTGTAAATGGTTTTAGGGTATCATACAGTGGTTTGTTTGTTTATTTATTTTCCATCATTTTATGCTACTATGGCTATTCAGACGATGCTACAGTGGGAGTCCTAAATTTTGCCTATCCAGGTTTTATAAGGTCTTAATCCTAGGACCACCTGCAGGTTTGAACCCGTGACCTTTGGCATAGGAGGCTTTTATGCTAGCCACCCAGCTACAAGTGATCTCAGATGGTCAGCAAAAAAATAATGAGTTCCCCTTATAGGAAACTCATTCTTTCCTCATAGACTGATCCATAAGATTACGTTTTCAGCTCCAGAATGAAATTCAAAATCTATTATTGATTATTTATTTTATTGCTATTGTAGGCATTAGAAGATAAGTTACAGACATGAAAGTCATAGTAGGTGTTGATATTGTGGTAGATATGCAGAAAATTAATAGAAGGAAATATAAATAAAAACCATATCAGAGGATCGATGAGGATTTTTTTGTTTTTTTTCCGTCTTATCTGATGCACTGCAGCCTTTTATTAGGCTTATTGTGTGCCATCCAATCTACTGTTAGTACATGACTAGTGCCTTGGTGAATATGACTAACCTGTAGGGGTTAATCAGTTCTCACAACTTGGGATCAGCATTACAATCGAGGCCAAAGTGGTAAAACCTTGCAATCTCTGGACAACTGCATATCACATGAAATTCAGTTTCATCTTCCTTCTTGCAGAATCTGCAAGTCGGTGGGACCACCAAATCCATATTGTGGAGATGCTTGTTAAGTTGACAGTGTCCTGTGTACAGTCCTGTTACTCTCCTTAGAGTTGTCCTGTCCATTGAGAGTAGAGTATAACTTCTCTCTTTGCAGGGTCCTTCCAAAAACATCTTAGAGTGATGCTGCTTATCAGTATCCCTCCAGTATTGCCTGGATCTATTGTCAGCAGCCATCTTAATCAAACCTTTAGCATTGCTGAGGCTAATTCCACACACGGGTTCAGGTGTGGGGGGTAGCTGAACAGAACCCCTCCTTGTGAGGCTATAAGCTCTCTCATTTCCTAGGATGCCTGAGTGACCAGGCACCCAATGTACTCAGTCAGACTTTAGCAGGGAAAGCATATTAAGATTACTTTTGCATTCCTCTACTAATTTGGACTGAGTCACGCAATTACTCAGAGCTCCAATAGCAGCTTGACTATTGGTATGGATGATTTTATTTATGACGAAGTAAGGAGCATTTAATATTTTGCGAAGGATTTTGGATTGTAAGGATTGGATGTGGGAGGAATTAGATTGTTTAGTAGAGCCCCAAAGCTCAATCCCATATGTCCATATGGGCCTGATAATGGTAAAATATATGAGCTTTTAGTAATAGAGTGAAAGTTTTGAACGTTTGTCAAGTAAATGTTGTAGTAATCGGTATCTAGAAGCTGTTTCTTGCCATTTAAATCTTGTATGAGGATTCCAAGTAAGACGTTTGTCAAGATGGAGGGAGTCCTAGGTATCGGATTTGTTCTACAGGAGTGAGTGAACAAAGGAAACAGAGGGGCAGGAGATCATCGGATTGCCACGAAGGGTAAAGGTAATTTCATGGGATTTGGTAGGATTTATTTTGATTCTCCAGTTTTGACACCAATTCTCAATGGCTATGAGGTGGAGCTGAAGGATTTGGGATGCTGTAGTTGGGTCATTATGGACTGATAACACACTTGTGTCATCCGCGTAGGTATTGAGGACAGTGGAATATCAGCTGTATAAACTGTATAAAGGCTTGGACCTAAGATACTACCCTGTGGTATACCGGCCGACTGAGCAAATATGGAGGAGTAGGAAAAATTATGGTTTACTTTAAAGGTTCTATTATTGAGGTAGGATTGGATTAAAAGGAAATATGTAGAAGGAAGGATTTGTATATTTAAAAATTTTTTTTTTTTAGTTTTAATCATTATCACTACATTCATACTTTTTTATTATCATATAGATATGTATCTCTTTTGTTGGACTGATATTTGTAGCCCTGATTATGTCTCACTAGTTTGTGCCGAAACGTCGGAAAAATTACAATATTCTATGACGAACTATATGGTTATCTGCCTGCCTCTCATTCCTTCTGAAATTAGGGTTTGAGCACAGATATTTATTGCTATTACTTCAGCCTGAAAGACTGAAGTATGTTTACCTAGAGAGATGGACATCCCTTCCTTGGGTTTATCCATTCTCCATATTCCAGTCCTTGAGCCTAACTCTGTCTGTATAGCAGTTGACTCCATTACACGGTCTGTGCGAGCCAGTCCTATTAATCACTACACAATAAAGTGTGTCCGTTTATTTCTTTACTTGAAGATAGGAATGCATGGCTAGCATTGAATCTTCATCAATCCTTCGGAACAAGTTACCATGACCCCGGTATACCAGGGAGTTAGATCTTTTTCCTAACTTAGAGAGCCTATAGGCTGTGTTAAGTGCTTTCCAGAACCTTCCAAAGAGAAATATTAATGAGATTAAACTGTGCCAAAGACTCTAGGAATTGGACAGGATTGAACATTTTGATGTTCAAGGATTGAACATCAGGAAAAGACACTATACAACCAGAATTAGTGAAATATGGAGGTACGGAAATGATAAAAGTTTTACAGAATTTCTTCTAAAGGGTATATGAAGAAAAGAGAATATCACAAGATTTGGAAAATAATATAATTATAACAACATATGACCAAAAGGATTGTTCAAACTACAGATCCATTCGTTTATCACTTATTCATTTATCAGTTCTAGAAAAACATGTGCGACCTCTAGTTGAAAGAGTAATCGGTGAGAAACCAGAAATATTCAGAATTTATTGGTTAGTATATGCTCTACCTTTTCGTTAGAAATATCTTAGAAAAGAACTGAAACCGAGATATAAATAGTCCATCTATTGTGACCCCAAATGCCTGGTGAGACTAAATGGACTACAGTCCAAGGAAGATCCAGAAGGGTGTCAACAGGGAGGTAGTCTGAGTATGATATGAAAACAATGATTGGAGAGAACATACTTCTTGGTAAAAATCCTCAAGAAACTGTTGGAATTAACACTACATCTATCTATATGAAGAGGAAGGTCAACAATAAAATTGTAGGTAATGCATGGATTCTTCGAAGCTTGTGCAATTGGAAAGTGACAGAACAGCAATAGTCACCTGGTTTGGAGTTAATAGAGTTTGTTAAATGTAAAAGTTTTGAATCTTGATTTTTAAAAACCAGTGATAGTTATGAGTCGATTCCATCAAAAAACTTAAATTTGTATATTAAGCATCTTTATCTTTCAAAGTTTCATTGTTTTCTCTTTATTTTAGGGGAGGTAACCTGCTGATAATAGATTTAGGACATATTAAAATTAGTAGTGAACTTCAACCTAACAATGTTAATCTTGAAGATGCAACTCAAATGGAAATGGAAGAAAAGCTCTATGATAGGTTCTATATGGAGTTTTCGGAATTCCAAATATTATTTTGTGATTCAGGTTGTTTATTATTTTATTATAAAATAGGGTTTGTTAATTATTTTTTGAAGCATTTTTCTTAAGACGTAAAATTTCAGGTGATCTATGGCGAGATGCAAAAAAAACTAAATGATTCCGAATTTCATCTGTTACCCAAATTACAATCCCAAGTTGCTTTTTCAAATAGCATAAAACCAGAATATAGACTTTTACCACGGTAAGCTATTTAATTATAGAAAAAAGTTGGCATTCTTGAAAATGTGCAATTTTCGTTTGTATAAATGAGCAGCATTAATTATTTTTATTTTATTTTTTTTTCTTGCAGGCATAAACTCAATGTGACTCTCTCAAGCATCAAATTTAACGTATCAGACCGTAAAATTGGATCTGTTATGGATTTTCTGGATAATATACCATTGCCGAGCCCTAATACTGTTCATGTTTCAATATCTTCCAATGTTGTCTACATGGCTTCCATTCCAGAGCTAACTAATGATGAATTCAGAGGAGACCCTACTGTTGATCTCCTTACTAGGATTAAAATTTTAATTGTTGAAGCTGAATTGAAAAAACAAAGTAAGATTGATCTAGCTAACATAGATAAGGCTGCAGCTAAAATGGCTATGCTTCAAGTTGATAAGTAAGTTATATTTACTGACCTATATGCTAACTAAGTTATTATGATATAATTAGCAAGTATTACATTATTATAATCTAAATTTATTTTTATGGTGTGGAGCCTGTTGCAAGTTCGCTAGTTTATCTAGACAAAAGTTGCGGGTTTGAATCCCATTCACACCCGGACATTTTCAGGCAACATCAGCAAACTCGTGGCAATTATAAATTATTGAACACTTGTAAAGTTAAAATGGATAAAATTGCTTGAATCTATAAATAAATGACGGGCGTAATAATCTAAAAATTTATCGCCCTAAAACACCTTACCTACCTACCTATAAATAAATGAGATTAATCTTTGTAGTATATGCACATATTTATACCTCAGCAATGGTCCTGTTCTTCAAGTATTATTATTATTCTTTTATTAAAATAGAGCTTGACACAACAGTTTAATTTCCATGGTTTAGGGTACTATAATATCTCATCATACCTGTGAGTCTGTTGACTTCAGCTTTTAGTGTGTTTTAGAACTTATAACTCTAATTTATGAAATATTTGACTCATCAGCCACCTATAACATTGTATCAAGTTTCTCTTCTCTCCAAAATAAATGCTTCTCTTTCCGAATACAAAAAAAGTTATCACTTGTTATCCAAATAAAGCTGGACACCTTTATAATATAAACTAGTAAATATAAATCTAATGCAATAATAATATACATAAAAGATTGTTTAAAAAACAGTGAAGCCCTGGTTCCCATCAAACCGTAGTAGTCACACCCTTCTTGATTTGGCATGTTTTTCAAGAATGTTCAAATTATAAGTCGCACCTGAATAAAACGGATCTGATCACAGATATACCAAGAGTTCTAGGTAATATAGAGGACTCAATCAAATTAGTTATTTATATTCTTAAAAATTTGTTGTCTAAATTATGTCTTCTGTCTTAATTAAGGTATAACTATATTTGTATTGTTGTTCTTTCTTAGTATTTTTTATTTTATTTTTTGTAATCATGTCTTAACTTTCTTATAATTACCAATTTAATTTAAATTTTTTATAGAGGTTAAATATATACATATACAAATACAAGCATACAAATAAATATAATACAATACAATTTGACATTAAGGTTTTACTCTTTAAACCCCAAACAAACAACTTAGAGAATGGAGAAATATTTTTTTCTTATTATAAAAAAAAGGCCTCTCCATGTCAGGATGTGATGGGTAGAATGAGATTGATATTTGTATTTATAAATGATATAATGATATGGCGATCTGGTTTTATTACATGTAAATCTGACACCTGCTGATATAAATTAAATTTTAGACCCACAGGAATGAACTTTTAAATATGATTGAATAGGTTTTATCAAAAAATGAAAAAAAAAAATCATAAATTATTTAGTTGTAATGGCAATTATATAAACTGATCTTTGACTATATATACTTAATAATTCTTGTAGAAACTTCATTTCTTCAGAAGTGAGTGATGAAGAAAATGAACAATGGGCTAGAACTGTTGACTTACCTGGATTTGATGACAATGTTTCTCCTAACAACATCATCAATATGCTTCTTAGATTCATGATTGGTGAGGTAATAGTTCTAACTTTTACTTATCCTCACATCATAATATACTTCCATTTTAATTAATATTTTTCTCGAAAAAAATATACTCATGAATTATTAAATAAGTAGTTACTTCCATATGAAACTTTTTTTTTTTTTTTTTTTTTTTTTAAACTTATTACAATAGTTCTAAACTGGTTAAATATTAAATACCCCCCAAAAAATATAGTTTATGACTAATATTGTTTTTTATATTTGAATTTCAGATAGTAGTTCAACTTTGTAGATCATGTAATCGCATCGATAAGCCTTATTTAATGCTAAGAATTGCAAAAATATGCTGTGATGCTGCTCTAATGGAGTATGGGCCTGCAATTCAGGCTACCCTTGGTTCTGTTCAACTGGTTGATAAGCTTCATACAGGAAATTCAGGAGAGTATCTTGAACTTATTTCAACAGATTCTTCTGCTGATGTTGCCTCTCTTTTGTATAGGAAGGTACTTAATCAAGAGTAAAATATATTTGATCCTTTGTTAGATTTATATTTATCTGTTTATTTGATCAGATAACAGAAGCCTACATATTCACTGAGATGAACTGCTTTAGGCATGAACATCCATTCTTCCTAAAAGGCCATATTCTAATGCATTTACATTTTTGCCACTTCCAGAATATGAAATTAAGAAATAAATGGTAATTTAATTTTAAAACCAAATTAATTAAAACTGTGCTCAATTTATGCCTTCAAAAAACATATTCCTCAGCTGATCCACTTCCCTTAATGAATCAATTTGAGTAACAATAGTTTTCCAGGGGTCACCCATAGCGTAGAGGCTAGCATAATAGCTTTCTATGCCAAAGGTTGTGGGTTCAAACCTGCGGGTGGCCCTAGGATTTTTTAATGGTAGTAATAAATCCTTAGTTATGCCGTCCTTCGGAAGGGAATTTAAAAGGTGGTCCTGAGCCTGTGCGATGTCAGGTACTCGTTAAAGATCCATATCCAATAAAACCTGGATAGGCAAAATTTAGGACTCCCACTGTAGCATCGTCCGATTAGGCATTGCAGCATAAAAGTGACGTTAAACGAATAAACAAACAAACAAACAGTTTTCCTAAAATATTGAATACTATGTGAACTGATCCTAATCACCTCCTTGTACGGTTGTTGGCCGTGAAGCAGTACAAATCTGAACCCGAGACCCTTTAGGTATAAGTCTGGTTATGTGACCTGATACTGCTTTGCTATTTTTATTTGAAAATTAAATTAACCTGTGACTTAATTGGAAACTTTTAATTTTAAATATGACTTATGTATCTAGTTTATCCTTTTAAGCATAATTTAGTCATGAATCTTGAAAAGCCAGTGGTGAAACTTATTTATTTTTTCATAATTCAATTTACACTTTTCTGCTTGGCCTATTTTGATCGACAAGTTGCTGTAACATCTCAGGTATAGACGCTCTTAAAATATGAAATTTCAGTTTTATGCTACTTGTTGTTTTTGCGCTAGAGTTACCACATACACACACATGGACACACTGACACCCGGTTTTTTGGGGGGGGATTTGGTTATTTGGACTCAGAGAACCCTAAAATGTGTATTTTTTGTTGAAAACTAGAATTTTAAAATTTTCATGATCGCAATACTTTCCCTTACTATATATATACTTCATATATAGGTAAGTGAAAGTAAAAATAAATTCATAATAAGAGATGAACAGTATAAAGTATATACTTATCACAACATTAATTTTGGAGCAATAAAAGGTAATTAAAAAATGACTCAAAACTGAATGACGATACAAAACAAATAATTTGTTTAAACTGAAAGTTTAGTAAAAAACCAATGTCACACAAATATAAAGACAGAAGAAAAGCTGATTTTAATATTTATTGAGATAAATGTTTGAATACTAAGATAGTTTAAGCAGAAACAACTAGGAAGAAAGGAACTTTTTTTTCTTCTAGATATGTATTTTAAATGCCGTAATTGACTTCTTGTTATTAATTTAATTTTTCCTCTCCAATATATTTTCCATTATAACTATTTGTGTACGAGTAAGATGAATAAGATTTTTCATTATAGGTTCGATCTGATTGTCCTGACTTCAAATCACACTTCCATAGTGTTGAACAATCTCTTGTAATGGATTTCACTCGTGCTAGTATCATACTTCATAGAGAAGCATTTGTTACTCTGAATAAATATCTCCAGTACCTTTTGCAAAAGTAAGACTTTTTCTTTAGCTATATCTTTCCTATTTCTAATATTCCTTTCTTTTTTATTGAACTCACATTGTAGAATCTATTTTTATTTTATGCGGATTAATGTATCTTGAATGTAAAGTATGAATTCTTACTAAGTAGATTGATTATAAACAACTAGTTCTGACATTGGTGCTCAAACCTAGAAATAAGTAAAGAACCTCTGAGGACCAATTTATTGAAATATGTAAATAATTAAATTTGTTAATTTTATATTTTGGACCTTTTATCTAATATTTTATAACACAGAGTCATTATTTTGTTGTGAAAAATAATAGATTTCACAAAAGTGAGTATCTAAAATTATGAATATAATATATACAAGTTGTACATAAATATACATAATATACTGTATTATATAATAATAATGTACATATATATAATGTCACTGTTTTTTTATAGGGTTCAGAGTAGGGAAATCGTTCTATGCCATAAATTATTTGGAAAATGGACAATAGAGCCACTAAGTGAAATCTGGGAAAAGCAGAATGATCCTCCTATTCCGCCTGGAGCAACTAAATTCAGCTATTCTACTCGCCTTCAAGAATTGAAACTGAAGTTCTGTGATACTGAGATGGAGTTCTTGGAAATTAAAGTAATTAAAAAATGTTAATAACCAATATAATTTAAAATTACTTTTTTTTAAATAATTGTGTGTGAGTCGTTTTAATTTACTTATTTAGATTGACTGAATAATTCTATTTTTTCTCATCTATTTCCAATTTTTTATTTATGGAAATTCATAATTTTTTTTTTAAATTAATATTATGTAGTGTAAACAATCAAAAGGGTTTCTGATTATTTTCTCATGTATGGACTAAAAAGTTTAATTTACTTGTAGAAAGTTATATGATTGACCTATCGATGAGTAACTAAATCCTATATTTTTTTTTCTTTAAGGTTGGTGGGTTAGAAAGTGATTGCCTATTCAAAGCAAATGAGCGAATGGTGTTACGATTTTATCTTGCTAGTATAACAATTGATGATCTCTCTGATATGACTCTTTACCCTAAGGTTAGTGAAATGAATTATAATTTATTTTTTGCTTAATATAATTCTAAATACTATTTATATTTTTATAGCACTAAATAATATTAAGATATGCTTTTATTAAGTTGTTTTTTTTGGGTATTTTATTTTTATTGAAACATTATGATCCCATTTCTTTCAATTACCAGTTTATTATTATTTTTAGATTCTTTCTATTGAAGATGAAAAGGTTATAGATGTTAAATATGTAAGGCATAGCCCTCGTTTTTATAAGAATCCAGATATCGATGTTAAGAAAGATGATGTGAAGTCTGATGGGAATTTGAAAATTCATGTTGGCAGAATACAATTAGTTTTCTTTTGTAAAATGATTATTGATTTTCAGGTATTTTTAATATTTGGATTTTTTTTATTCAACTTGAAGAAAACTTTCATTTTGGGTGATAATTGTGCATTTTTCTTTCAGCAATTCATGGAACCTTTTGTAAGGCCAGCCCTCATTCCAACTTTAATTTACAACTTGGAAAAATATACCCAAGAGAAATTTTCCTCTCTCCGCTCATGCAGTACACGATTGCATTTGGCCATAGATATTAGAACTCCATCATTTTTATTTCCACAAAAAATTTCTTCTCCAAATCTTATAATTTTCTGCTTAGGTTGGCACATATTTGATTTCTTACTGGAGTGTAATCGGAAGATTGATTCTGAATTAATGTATGTTTTATTTAAATAGGAGATTTGAGTGTTGAAAACTTCTTCAAAGAAAAAACTTCTCCAGTTGAAAATGTTCCAGCACCTGTAATAGACAATGTTCTCATAAGGCTTGAAAATATTCAAATTTGTCGAGCAGTAATGACTCTGGCAGGGTCGCTGGAAATTCAAGTAACCAAAATTTATATCTTAAATAAATTATTATTACATCAAATATCATAAGAATATTTTGATATTATATTTTTTTAAAAACAGAATGTAAGTTGTATGTGAATAGTTTATCCAACAAAATCACTGAAAAAGGTTATCACAGCTCAAGAAGCATAATTTTATGAAATACTTAGTTAAAAACCAATCTCTGTCTTTATCTGCTATATTGGATTAAAAGCTTTCAAAAATAAAAGCTGAAACACTTTATATCAAAGCAGTGCAACTCAATTTCTGTTATAGATGGATTGTCATTTTAAAGCCCAAAAAAATATTCAGTAGCATGTAAAATCAACAAACAAATCACAAAGTTAAACATTTAATATTCTTGGAATAGACTGGAACTATTTCACTTTTGTGCATCCCTTCCCCCAAAATCTGTTAATATTTTGCTATGAAAAAAATTAGCTGTAAACATTATGCATAAAAACATTCTGTAATAACTGGCAGAATGAATTAAAATTTCAGACATTGAAAGCAAACATTGCCCTAAGTTGTTAAATCTGTTAGCTATGAACAAATTTTGATTATGTTTCACATTAAAATAAAAACTTGGACCAATAAACATTAATCGATCTGATATTTTTGTGTTTTTCATTTATGCCATACGATTCAATAAAATATTAAATGAACATTACATTATAAAATAAATATAAAATTTTCTTGCTAAACACACTTTTTTGTAATTATTAACTGTCACTAATGAAGTGACAAGCTCTAAATCAATCAAACTGTGAGTTTTTAAACAAAAAAGAAAGCAAGGCAGTTCGCTAGTTAAAACATATTTTAAATAAATTATTAATATTCTTTATTGATTATTATCATATAAAATTATTTCATTCTCTAATATCAGTTCCCTTATTATTTCTTCAAATTTGCCTTATTCATCTGCTGTAGGAACCAATTGTCGATCCTCTCAGTATTAAATTTGATGTAAAGAGAGCAGTTGATTATCATTCTACTGTGAGAGCTTTAGCTGGAATTTATGTGCAGCCAACATCACAGTTGCTTCTCTATCAGATAGTTGGTAACATTGATAATATCAGGATTAATCTTGGTCAGAGAGATCTATCGACGATTTTGAATGTTTGGGTTGATAATTTCAATCAAGGAATATTTATAGGTAATTATAAAATATTTTATGCAGTAGACTCCTGATAATTAGATTGGGGTTCATTGAGTTTTTTTTCCAAATGTTTTCAAATCTGCAAAGGAACTTAAAATACTCAGACCTATGTTCATTTAAATCTCAGGGAGAGATTCAAATTCAATTTCTTATCAGAAATCATTTTTAAATACTTTAATTCTTTACCATATTAAATTGTAGAGCCTTCAATATCGTTGAGGATCCAGCTGATATTTTTGTCATCAACATATGTCCAAATAACAGATTCTCTTTGATCACTGTTATATTTCATCTATCACTTCTTCCACTTCCACTGGGTGTAGGAAAGATATTTGCTGTAAGTTGTGATGAATACGTCATCAACAAATTTTTATTTATTTGTTATTATTTTAATTTATTGTCTATTTTTCTATTTTATTTTTTGTAGATATTTTGTCCTACTTATTTTGTATATATAGTAAAATGGACTGTTAATACCCATTGTCTTTGAGTATGGCAGCTTGTATTATTACACAATAAAATAATGTCATAAACAAATCTTTAAAAACTTAATGAAAGGCCAAATAGTGTATATGATTCCAATGGTAGCTAAAAGAACAGTTTCATACTAAGAAGCAGAATCTTGTAAACAATGGCTTGAAGGAAAATAAGTTCCTACACTGGCACGGAATTCTTTGTCAGCCAAAATATTTTAATTTAAGTTCACATATTTTTTTTTTGTGATTGGTACAGTAATAGATTTTTCTCCAGCATAAAGAAAATTATCCACTATCCTTGATTTAGTTTTAAATATCTAAATCTATTTTTCCCTTCCTCTTGACTACTATTTAGACCAATAACTTATGTTCCTTTACACTTCTTATAGGCACATTTTAACTCTTGATTTGAATCCCCTAATCGCATAGCACTATACTAAAGCTCTGATGTTCTTTTTAGAAATCTATTGGATCACAGAGAGCAGTGTGGCGGATAATGCATTAGTCAACTGTTCTCCCAGTCCTAGGTTTGAATCGTGGCTGTGGCAGAATATTATTTATTCTGATAATTGAGCCGGGGCTCGACCCTAGGGTATGGAGACCCTCCTGGGCAGACCAGCCTCTGTAAAGTGGGTACCCCAAATTGGGGAGGAAACCTGGCAGCTGAGTGTGATAAAGGCCTAATCACCTCATTGCACAGCCGTTAAGTTACTAACAGTATGAATCTCTATATGTACTGAGCCCAAGACCCTTCATGAGTGGTAGAGTTACAGGTTTTTTATTGGATCAGAACTGTGACTTGAAGATGTCTTGAAATGTTTTTCTCAAGCTTTAGCAATTTTTTCAAGTATTGTTAGTAAATAATGTGATTGTTAGCTTCATTGCCAAGATTTGTTGCTTTCTGTTAGTTTTTAATATTTGGGTTTACATTGAATTACTTTGAGATATCCAGATTAATAATTAATAATGTTTCCTACCAAATCATATTTTATTTATTCTTTTACTTTTTTCATCTAAAAAAATTTCCCTCAAGAATCAGGGATTAAATTATTTATTATGGTCTTAATTTAATTTCATGGAATTCATAATTGTTATATTTATTAATCCTTTGAGGATCCAATTATCAGGAGTTAAATGTACATTTTTACTAGTTAAATATCAAGTTAATTGCCTGTAAGTAAAACAAGTAGTTATAAAATGTTTTTATTAAAAATACGAAATATTAAAATAATTCAGGTGAAGTAACAAATAATTGGACTACTCCCTCATCTCCTATAGAAGCTCACACTCCAGTTCCTCCTGCTGAAGACCAGGCTGTCAAGAAGCTGCAGGCTTTCTTCTTCCAAAATGAACCGGTACGGCGAGAGGGCACTGTCAGGTTCACTTTGGACAGTATGCAGGTGTATTTGTTCAGTGATTGCGATGAGGTGAGAATTAAATCATGTTTTCTTTAAAAAATTTCAGCAAACTTTACGTCTCATCAAATTTTATATTTTTATAGATTTTAAGTTCTCCTGTTAGAGATATGAATCAAGGATTATGCAAACTCGAAACTGGTGAAGCTACTATGACTTTGGATGTACTCTCTGATAAAAGTCTGGAGTTAAAAATGGCTTTACAAACATGCCTGGTTGAAGATATCAGAAAAGAAACAGATCCCACTAATAAGAAGTGAGTTTTTTTTTTTTTTAAATCCTAAAATGAAAACATAAATGTTCAACACATCCAGAGTGCAAGAGTAGACTATTTTGATGTTTGATGACACTTAAGTATTTTTTATTGTCATTAAATAGACCTAGTGTTCAGCTAAATCAGCCTCCAATCTACTCTTTTTGTTGAGTTTGAAGAGATGTCCATTTAGTTTATAGTTATAATCATGTTTCAAACTGACATCATCTATTAGAGATTTATTCATTGCCAAGAGGTGTCTATTAAGACATGTTTGGCTTTAATAATGAATTTAACTTATTCTCTATTTGATAGAATATGGTTATCTTCAGCAATCTCTTAATGTAATCTTAAATAATAATTTAAAATTTTAAATTATTAACATATTGCATTATTTTTGTTTTAAATATTTTATTTTCACTACTTATTCTTCATAATTTTTCATTTTAATTGTTTTGATATTACAGGATACTGCAATCTCATACTGGTTCAACACAAGTTGAAGACAGCAACATATCAGTATCTACTCCACCAATAATTGACGTGACTTTTCGCCAGACTCAGACTGGAGATAAATGTGTCGATGTGTTGGTGGAAGCTTTACGATTAAGTTTATCAATATCTTTTGTTCTTGACCTGTCCCGTTTCATTCTTGATTCACTACCTCCAGATAGAATCTATGAAGGAGGACTTGTAAATCATGGATATGTGGGTGATGGTAACATACCAGTAAGTATTCTATGATATTCTATCTTTTTTTTTAATCAGCTTTATCATATCTATGATTCGTGACCCAAAATTAATTTTAACTACAAGGATTGATTTAAATTACTTGAAACAGAAATTATATAACACATTTATATTTTTTTTTTCATAAACAGTCATTATCTTTGAATAAATTTTATTATTATATAAATTCGTAGACTTTAATGAAATAAATCTTGAATCATTTGCAATTAGTACGCTGTTTCTCTAGTTTTGTCCCAGAGGTAGGCCAAATTGTACATAATGTTTTTCAATTACTGATTTGTCAACTAAAATGCATACGGGAATGTTTAAATAAAGCTAATGGATGAAATTTGATAAATTTATATCAAATCATTTTGGCACTCATAATCAATGAAAATCAGCTATAGATACGGAACCAAATTTCATCCTTAATATCTCAAAAGTAAAATATGAGTGGAAAGTTTTTATTTTGTCATGTAATTTTTTTACTGCCTTCATGAATAAAATAACAAAGTTTCTCTCGGTCTCCTTCACTGTAAAGGAAGAAAATATCCATAAAATGTATATATTTTTGTGATTAAATTTTTTTAATTTTGAAATTACATGTTAAATTATGTTGAATTTATTGAGCTAATGCATTCCCAATTGTGCTACATTTAATTACCTTTTTTGGTATTTTATTTTCAGATGAAACCGTCAATAGATACAGTTAGGCCACCAAGTTCAGCTGACAGCACCAGCGGATATTTTTCTTTGAAGGCTTCTTGTTTGGATGAAACAACTGGTAATTTTTAAACCGTATTGTACCTTTTTCAAAAGTGTCAGTGTAATTGTTTTATAAGATCTTTTCTAATTTAACTTTCAACTCATAAGTTCAACAAAAACTTCCAAAAGCACTTGTACCAAAAGAACTTTTAGTTAAATGTTCAGTTGAAATAAGTACATACTAGAACATGTTATTCTCTACATTAAAGGAGTAACTTTAACACTTACGAGATTTGCCATTAACCCTTAACTACTAACGTCGGCATATGCTGACACGCTAACTACGTGCCAACGGTACTAATATCGGATTATGCCGACGGGCCTAAAGCGTGCCCCTGGTACTAATGTCGGCATATGCCGACACCCCACTTTTCTCTCTATTTTTTAATGTCATGGCTTTCCGGCGCTGCCTTGCCTCATTCTATCAACCCCTCTGTAAACTAAAGCTTCTTCTTCAGCCCAATAGATGTCATAAGAATTCACTTTAAAGCCGTTCTTGAGGATAATTAATACCTGGTAAGGGTCGACTACCTGTTCCGTCCTACTCCCGGCTATTTCCACCCTTTCAATTTATTCTTGTTTGTGCGTTCAGTGTGAATCAAGTCTTTGTTTTTAGCTTAGCCATTATTTAATTTTGTGAGTTTTATTTATTAGTTAGAAAGTTATATTTTAGTTAGAAATAAGAAAAAAAAAACTTACAGAAGATGTGTTGTTTGTTAAAAAACAAATATTTGAAACAAAATCCAGTGCCGTTTTTGTACATACGGACTATGCATGGAAAGGTGTTTTGAATTTTAAGTTTTGAAGATTACTACACAAAATTAAATTGAAAAAAAAAATTTAACTCTGCCAGTGTCGGTCCAAAGCTCGAATCAGAAAGGAGGATGGAAACAATTAAATATGAGGCAGAAAGTAGAGAGGGCCTTGATGAAAGAAGGAGCGTGCGAATGTAAAATTTGCAAAAAAGTATGCAGTACAGCGAGGCAGCCGTCAATCTGTACCTTGATTGTCGCAAAAATCATCCTTTGCGCGTAGTGAAAGGGTTAATATTTTTCCTGAGTCTCACTAAAGGTTCCAAATAACTATCATAGCATAGAATTTGTAATAAAAGTCTAGAACAAAATATTCTTGGAAGATATTTTATTTACAAAAGTTCTTAATATAATATTCTCAAAAGAGCTTTAAACAACAATTATTATATATATATATATATATATTATATATATATATATATATATATATATATATATATATATATAAAATATATATTAATATATAAAATATTCATTTGAAGTTTACAACAAAGGATATTAAAAATTGAATGTTAGAAGATGAACCAATAATGCTATGGTTAAATTCACTGTATTAAGTAGATTTAGTATTTCCCTTGTTTATTATTATTTTTTTTTTTTTTTAGGTATATCTATTTCAGTCCAAATTAGGCGACCTGAAATAATGCTATATTCCAGTAGGGGACATGCATTATTACTCAGAACTGAAGTACTTGCAGACTATAGTAGACATCCTGGAAGAGAATCATTTGTTTTTTCATTATCTGGACTGCGACTTTTATGCAAACACCAGGTCCCTCATAAGGACCAACATCCTTACATTGTAAGGATTAACGGGTTACACATTGACTTACAGGAATTTTATTAGTGATAATTAAAATTTTATACTTGCAGGTTCTGCATCCTTGTGATATTGAATTTGCCAAAAGTCAAAAAATGAGTGATGATGGATTAAAAATTACTTTAGGTGTTGGTCTTATTGATGTTCATATTACTCCTAATACAGTCCATGCAATAACTGCTGTGAGTATAATCTGAATGGTTATGACCAAATTTATATTGTAAAAAAGCTTTCATAACTAACAAACTTTTTCTTTATTATTCAAAAAGCTTCTTGAAGAAGTAAACACTAACTTGATGCCTGAAGAGCCAGATGGTACAAATGTTCTCTATGGAAGTATTGAAACTGATGATCTTTGGTCTCCTAAAAAAATTTCTCCTTACACATTCCCTCACCAACCAAGTAAGTTTTTTTTTGTTCCTTGGTTTTCTCTATTCAAACTTCATGTGCCTTTTTTTAATTTATCATTCACAATGTATTTATTTTTAAATAGGTTATTGTTGTGGAACGATTGGTAGGATGAATGAAATTTTTACAGCAGCTATTCCAAAACTGAGAATAATTTTTGAATTAGAAGATTCTAACAAAAGAGTACCAATGGTTCTTCTTAAAGCCGCTTCAGAGGCTTCAGTTCATAATTGGTCTAAATATTTGCAAATGAAAGGTAATTTCTGATCCATAACAGATATAGTTTGTTAGACTTTACTTATTGTTATAGTTACTAGAATTTAAAATAACTCGTATTATAAGTCATTTATGTATTAAAAATTAAATAGTATTGTACATTGATCAACATTCTCTACTGTTATAATTAACAGCTATATTAATTAAATAACGTATATTGGTCATTTACTTTCAGGTGAACTGCAGATTCAAATTTCATATTATAACTCCAAAGTTGGTGCATGGGAACCTCTTTTAGAACCTTGTGTTGAGGAAGAAGGAGTTTATAGACCGTATGAAATACTCTTTAAGGTTAAATAATATTATTATTTAAATACTGAAAGTGAAAAATCTACCCTTTAATGAAAATAAAATTTAAATTTATATTTTCAGGTATTTAGAGCAAAATCTTATCCCATTCAGCCTTGTATGAGCTGTGATGAAAATAATGAAAGAGAAATGAGTTCATCTCTTTCCAAACTTTCTCAGAGTAAGAGTTTAAGTCGAGTAGCAAACTCTGAAGAATCGGAAACTTCAGCTGATGAGCAAGATGTTGAAACAGGATCAATGATGTTTATCAGAAAAAAACAACTAAGGAATGATCATAAAAAATCTAAACATGGTAAGATATTTGAAATTAATTAGAAATTATTTTTTTTTCCTTTATTATAGTTTTCCTGGTTTTCAAAATTCATCTTAAATCAATAGAACTTCTTCCTCTTTCTGTCCATCTCTAGTGGAACTATGGTCTGTAAAGGATCATAACCTCCTCAATACTTCTCCACTCCATCCTATTCTTAAGAACCATCTCCATCTTCTGACTCCAAGGTTCCTTCTTTGATCCTCTTTCACACATTCCTGGCCGTGTAACCTATGTTAACTCTTTCTTTTTTTCTTTTTTTTTTTGGATATGGAATATGTTATCTCATTCATTTATTTTTCTTAAAAAGAACATAAGGCAATAGAAAGTATTTATGTGAGTTCTAACACTAATCTAAGTGTCCTGTTGTATAATTTTATCAGCCTTATTTATTTCAAGATATAGCCAAGAGTTCATGAACTTTCATGCAGCTTAAATCTGAACTTAATTATTATTCTTGTTTATTGTTCATAAAGAGGTGATGTACTTTGGCATTCATTGGCATAACATATTTCCATCATATTTTATATGGTAAAGATATGATTAACTGATTTTTTCCTGGTCAGGAATCTGGAATACTCCCTTCCTACACTCCTGCTATGAAGACTTTTCATTTAAGATTTAGTAAAGTACATAGTACTTGTTTTACTTACTTCAGCCGTTTTTCTGGAAATTAAAAAAAAACATCTCAATTATATTTTGTATTATGCTTCTTTATATTGCCTTAAAGACTTACCTTGCTTGTACTTAATCTTTACCTTTTTCTATTTTTAAATTTCTATCTTAATTAATCTAAATTACTACAGTTCTGTTTATTTATTTTTTTTATTACAGAAAGTATAAGCTTAATCAGTTATCCTGAAGACTCTGATTCTGATAATGAAGAAGGTGTTATGGAAAAACTTGCAAGCGCCATAAGTCATCTTTTTACTGGGTACATCAAAAATGTTTATTTATCTTTTATAAAGGAGTGTTGTGTATTGGGTGGATCCATAAGTTTTTTTGATTTTTGAAGGGTGAAATTGAACTTTTTTTGTTTTTTTTTTTATACAAAGAATACATTTTATCCAAATCCACTGCTTTTATTAATTACATCTTGCCACATTTTTAACATTTCATTATTTCATCTCATGAAACAGTTGATGATTAGAAGTGAATAACATAACAGGATATGTGTTTACTTCTCTCATCGGTGAACAATTTCTCATTGAGGGAGCTTTGAAGGGACTGAAATAAGTGGTAGTCAGTTGGTGTAAGGTCCAAAGAATACAGTGGGTGTAATAAAGCATCCTAACTGAGTTAAACCAACTTTTGTGTGTGATTATTGTGGAGTGTGGTCTGGTGTTGTTCTGGTGGAACACAACACCCTTGGATTGACTATTTTTGGGTGTCCTATTTGGTTGGTGCATGCTGTAGATCTTGGAATCAATTTTCTATCCTTGTGGAAGAAATTCGTAAAACAGCATGACGCAATGGTCCACCATATGGAGAACAAACTTTTTCAGATGTAGCCCTGCCATCAAAGTGTTAATAGGCCCATCAACCAGTTGTCCACGATCTCCTGTGTCATAGACAATGAACTTATCCTCACCCCTCACAAGTTATTTGTGAAATGGTGCCAGTTTAGAAGAGAATTGCAGATATTTGGTTGGCCAGGCAGTTTGTATGATACTCACACCATGGTAGAACATGTAGTATAAAAAAAAATTATGTAGACATAAATAAAAATATATTTTTCCCCAGTGTCTAACTAAACTAGTGTCTCCCCAATTACCTATTGCTGTAGTGACCAGTCTTGTTTTATCAGAGCCTTGATATCACTCGAAGCAACTTACGTAGGTGGACCGCTGCAAGATGGATCTTCGAGATTCATTTCTCTGGAAAAAATTTGACAAACAATTTTTGACCAAGATGTTTTGTTAAGGAACGTCCACTTATATCTTATATACCTTCCAATAAGCCTCAATGTTAGCAATCTAACAATTTGATTATCATTAATATTGGTTCACGTATTTTGGAATTCCCTACTATTGGTCCCCTACTTAAATCATGGATAGTCCTCTGATAAATATATTCATCAATTTAATCGATGATATTGTATTTTTATTGATCTATTGAGATATTAGATTTATAATTGAAACACAACTTAAAAATAAATTGATTAGCTTTAATGTTTTACTTGTTTCATTAAAAACTTGTATTCTCTTATCGAGTTAAATATTGTGTAACTTTTATATTTAAGTTAATTTTTTATAATTCTAGGGACAGCAGTGATGGCGAAGCAAGTGACAGTAACGATTCTAGTGGAGCAGAGCCCTCTGCAGATACAGATGATAATACTGATGTTGAATCCATGACCAGCACACATCACCCACCTTCAGGGAAAGAATCTCGAGCTATCTTCTTGAAAAAACAAAGTAAATATCCTCCGTTTATATCATTGTTTGCTTTTAGGCAGTTGTTTTGAGTATTTATCAATTGAAGAGGCTTCACAGATGACTGTGAAAAAAAAAATTACAAAAAATATTAACTATATTATTTTTTTGCAAATAATTAATACAGTATTCAATATTGCTTAATAGAGAGTGTCTCACAAAGCAGACATTCGGTTAGACTTTGAATAATTCTGACAAAAATATTACTTTTTGTACATTAAGTTGTTTAGAACATAATAAATTATGTTCTAATGTTAAAGATATTCAAAATGTCCACTCGACGAACTAAATTGCATTTTCTATCTGGCTGTGAAACAGATCAATAAATATGTGATGTGGAGTTTGTAGGAAGTCTATTATGGTTCCAGTATATATTATTTCATCAGCGAAGTCTATTGGTTTTGTTTACAAGATTTGGATGTTTCCTTGTTAGGAAATTCATATCAAACCAATAAAAAAATCATCCTACTTATTTCCTTAAATTTTGTACTAATATTCTAAATAGAAATGTATAAAGTGTAAGGTATAAAATTTTTATACCTTAAGCGAAATATTGATGGTCATTTTCTTTGGATTAAAGCAGCTATGATGCAAAAAATTCTTTAGTTAAAGTATATTTCTAATGAATTTACCGAAAATTCTTCAGGAAATCAAATGACATTTGAAGCACCTAATTCTGGAGATCAATAGCAAGAATTTTTTTAAATTTAATTAACTTTAATTTATTTTAGGTTTTCCCCAACACATATTTATTAATTTTAATTTTCAGAGATTAGGTTTTCAGAGGTTAGTTAAATAAAATATATTTATAATTAATTCATGATTTAATAGACAAAATCTTTTTCAGGTGACTCAGTTGATTCAGGCTTAGAAACAGAGGGAGTAGATAAAATAGCAACCTATGTAATGATTGAATCCAGAGATAGGCTTGAGTTTTCAGTCACACCACAGTCGATCTCGGTTCTTACATCTCTTCATCAGGCATTTACACTGTCTACCCCGATTCCTATGGAGAATGAACTCTCATTAATAAATGATATAGCTCCCAGCTCAACCGTTACATTACTGTCTAAAGCAGAGGTATTTCCTAAATTTACTTTATTTAATCTATAACTATAATTTTTAATTATGCTAACTTTTTTTCTGCAATTAAGACCCTTACTATCTGGTTAAATTTTTCATTATTTCCATTCTCCTTTTTGATTTACTCTGTAGACTGGCACAGGCAGATTTAAAACATTTTTTTTCTTAAAAGTTAATATAGAGTGATAAAATGCCGATAAAACTAAGTAATTGTTTTAGATAATAATATAATCGATTTTTTAATAAAACACATGTTTCTATAGAAATTTAATTTAATTAATTCTTTAATAGTTTCACATATTTTTTATCTCTAACTGTATTTGAAAATTCTTTCATTGATTTTAAAAATGGAGGTAAGTGAAAGTCGTGTGTTGCCCGCACCAGATTTTTTAAATTTATATTTGTATACCAATTGTACAATATCAATGCATTTAATATATACAAAGAATATGGAGGAATATTTCCTTTGCTTGACTGTCTTTCTGACAGATTCTATTAAGCTGAGGATCATATATACTCTGTCAACAGCTCCCATATTTCGATTGTAGTCTTCTTTTTTTTTGACACGAAACGGTCTTATAGACCACATAAATATCATTTTCACCCAAATTTGCCCACACATTCCCCTCTCTTCCAACCTTTTCTTCATTCTTTCAGAATGCACTCTTCTTTATTCCTCGCTCCATACTCTCCCCTTTCTCTCCTCTTTGGCACCCACAATTACCTTTATCTTCCCTAATTTTTCCTTATATTTATCTCTATTGAGACAATTCTGATTTGAGATTCCCAACCTCACTTTCTTTTTTCACTTTTTCTTATCTGATGAATGTACCCTCTGGCCCCTTTATATCCGCATATTTTTCCAAAGATCTTCTTATTTATTCTGCTCAGGCTTATCCTTACCATATGCCCGTAGAAACACAGCCTCCTTAACCTAATGTCCGTTTCCAGGTCATCCATTTCTTTGTACAGTTCTCTGGTAGACCTCAGCATATATCCCTCTGGTAGCTTTACTGGCCCATAAATCTTCCTCAAGATCTTCCTCTCAGTTCCCAAAAGTTTCCTTAAGTTAGGAAGGGAAGAAGTCTCCATTCCATACAGAAAAACCGGTTTGACAACGGTGTTATAGTGCCTTATTTTTGCTCTTATTGAAAGAGCCTTTTTACAGTAAAGGCTACTGGTGGCAAAGCTGAGCCTTTCCATCTTGAACAGCCTCTCCTCCATACCCCTTCTCTTGGACCCATTACTACAAATAATTTCCCCTAAATACCTGAAGCTATTTGTGACCCTGATTTCCCCATACTTTGTTTTAAATGTTTTTTCCCGAAAGTGTCGATCAGTAGTCATCAACTCTGTTTTTTCGAATGACATCTGCAACCCGGCTCCTTCAGCAATTTCTTTTAGGGAATTTAGCTGCTCTATTGCTACAACCGCAGATTCTACCAGAAGGGGCAGATCATGAGCATATGCCAGTCAACTTACTCTGATGTCATTCTTTTTGGTCCCTCATTTTGCCACTTCTACACTTTTTTTTTTTAAACCCCTCCACATGTGTTGGGAAAATGTCCAAATAACATGCTTCTCGTTACCCACCGGCAGAACCGCATAAAGAAGGAAGATTTGTGGATATCTTGGCAGCTCTGATAGTAGATCCCACTATCAGATATGAAACAAATGACCAGGAACAAGGCAGAAAGATTCAAGAGGAGAAAGAAAACATTTATACTAAATGTATTCCATACCTGAAAGAAAAATTTCTTGATGAGTTCGGCAAAAGGGATTTACAGTCGTAATACTTTGGTTCGGCAGCAGGGGGACCATTCCAGTAGCCACTAGATCATTTTTGGAGAATTATGGACTCAAAAGAAATCAGTTGCAAAACATAGCGGAGACCATAATCTTGCACTCACTGGGAATCCTGCATCACCACATATATTGAGGCTAGTCTGGATTTATATATGTCCATGATCAATTTCGAAATTAGTAAAATCTATCTATTTCTATTTGGCAGAATCTCCCTCTGTCTTTTTTTTTTTAAACTGTCTTCAAGATTGATCCGGTATGCTGTGTACTCATAGCAACTCAGAGAAGTTGAGCAGCAGATCCAAATTAAAATTTCTTCTCCACTAATTCACCAAAAAATGGCATATGAAGTCAAAATTACACAATTTCAGTAACTTCTACTTAATTGGTAATCATTTTATGTATAAATTATTCTATTGTATATATATTTTTTTATGAGATGAGACTACAATGATGAAAGATGTTCTACACTTTGTTAAAACATAACTGCAGGTCATTCTTTATCATTATTGGTACGTTAACACTAGAGAGTAGATATACGAAGTTGAAGCGGTAAGCCACTGTAAAAGGGTGACATCAGATCCTTCCACTGTTATAAGCTATTGGCTATTAATGGATCTATCTTTGAGTAATACCTGCTAAATGTTATTGAAGTCTTTACCATTTTTTTCTTTTTTTTTTACTTTCATTTATATAAATTTGAAAAATATAGTGAAGTATTGGGATCATGGAAATTTTCAAATCCAACTTTTCTACACATAACACATTTTAGGATGCTCTGACTACAAATAGCCAAGTCTTGCAAATAGTCTCTGACTTATACATGTGGTCTAGCTTCAAAATGAAAAGTAGTATGAAACTTGAATTACAAATTATAAGTAATTGTGTGCTACAGATATTACAGAAACTTGAATTACAAATTATAAGTAGTTGTGTGCTACAGATATTACAGCAACTATTTCGGCTTACTGAAAGTGTTACTTCCTTTCTTCATTCTTTTATTAAATTGGACAAAGGTAGGATTGGATCCCCAAGTTAGGATTAGTTCCTGCGATTAGAACTGTCACCGAAATTTCAAAGATTCTACAATTGAAATAGTGTTTAATTTCAAAGATGTTTATTTGTTGATGGCATAAAGTTGACTGCTTCCAGAAACTATTTTGTCTGAAGTTGAATAACAATTTTTTGTATGTGGTATTATAAATTACAAATTGTCTTAAAATTATTAATTAATTAAAACTAGTTTTAAATGGAAATGAAATATTTCAGGTAGGTCCTCCTAAAGTTCTGATGACATCTACCTATGAAAGATCTGATTCTATGCCGAGTAGTCCTGCATCCACTCCACCAACAGATTTTTTCAGTCCTTTGGGATCTGAAGGAGACCCTGATTAGTAAGTATATAATAAGTGAAACATATTTTGAATTTTGATAATTTAGCTATTTAATTTTATTAAGGGAAGCTACTTTTCTATATTTTTATAAGTCCTTTTATTATTCAAAGTTTAGAAGATGGGTTTTATTCACGAAAATCTGATCCTGAGATTACTTCAGAGTTGTATTCCCCATACATGAAATTTCCTGTTGAACCAGTGTCTTGTTTGTATAAGAAAATTACTGATCACAGAGTTAGGATTCATATTCCAGGTAATGATTTTTATTAATTATTTGATAACTGTAATCTTAATTAAATTCAAGTTGAAAAGAATTGATAGATATATATATTTTTACCAGGTTTTGAAGAAATGGAAGTCCTCTGTCCACAAAGGACTTGCAACAAATTGCACTTCCTCCAACCGATAAAAAATAATACCAGGTATTATATAGTTCTTAATGTTGAATGTCATGATTGGGGACAAAAAATAACAGTCAGATCTCCTCTACAGGTAAGTTTGGGTCTTTTTTTTAAAATTAATTAAATGTATGGTAGGTTTCTCAAGAAAATCATTAATTTTTTAAAACAAATTTAATAGGTGAAAAATGA
Organism: Piezodorus guildinii; assembly: GCA_023052935.1. Classification (NCBI taxonomy): domain Eukaryota; kingdom Metazoa; phylum Arthropoda; class Insecta; order Hemiptera; family Pentatomidae; genus Piezodorus; species Piezodorus guildinii. Next base: position 94,151,507 of record CM041292.1, read on the forward strand.
AACTTCTTATGCCATAGCTATCTATTACAAAAAAGCTGTCCTTGAGACTTTAGGATACACAGTAATAGGAGAATCAACCAACCCTTTTGAAGATATGTTCAGAATAGCTGTGATTGAACCAGATGAGGTTTTTAATGTGCCTCTCACTGTGGCGCATCATTGTAAATTATATGTTCAGCCTGCTTATGTTGAGTAAGTTTAGTCATGATTTAAGTATTTTTTTCTTTTATCAAATAAATTTCTTTATTTCAATAACTTATAAAAGGTGCATCTAGCATTTCTGGAATATCATTTAGATTATTTTTAAATATTTTCCTTCTATATATATTTATCTATTTTTTCTTGATAGAAATTGTTTAAAATTAAGTCTTGTTTCATTCCTATTTTTCACTCATTTGTACAATTTCATGTAATTAAATAAAATCTAAAATTTCTTTATGTTTAATGAACAATATACTGTTTACAGCAACTATAGTATTTGTGATACTGGGCTCTGGTGGCAGGACTTAGCTTCTGATTTGAATACGCCAAAGGACATTGTGTGCTTAGCAAAAGAAGAAAGTGAACCTACAGTATTCTCAATCAGAGTATAAACTTTTATTCATAATTGTTTCTTGCCTTAAAAAATATATTTGGTAGTTTTCTATATATTGTTAACTTTGAATTATTTTTAGGCTTTCTGTGAAGAAGGATCTCCAATATGGAGACCATCCCGATTGATTCCAAAATATTTAATTAGATTATTACCACCTCTAGCCTTTCATAACCGATTGCCTTATGCTATTGAAATCAAAGTGCCTTCAATCAAGTATGAAGTTAGAGTTGAAGCAGGTGAAAAGGCTAGCATTTACTTCCTCAATTTACTTCGAACTCACAAAATCAGCATCCATGTAAGCCATAATTTAAAAATTATTTTCTAATTCAGTTACCATTTTCCCAAAATCTGAAATTTTTTCATCCCTATCTTGCCTTTGAAGGTTACAAGGAATTTTTATGGCCAGGGGGTGAGAGCGGGGATAAATGCTGAGTAAAAAGCCCCATGGCCCCAAGAAGCGAACTTGTGATTATTTTATGCTAAAGTTATCTGGTCATCTGATTGCTGGGATACACACGTTCACAGCAGCACACAGTAACCCACTCGGTCCTTGGTTTAATGTTAAAGGTTTAAATAAATAAAACCTGTGAAATATTTAGAAAAACTCAAAGATAAATTTGTAATAATTTATTTATTGAAGGAATTAGTCCGGGTGGCGGTCATTAAATGAAACAACTGAATAGTTTCAACCATTTTATTGTTTGCCAACGTTTCGACCCCCATTGTGGGTCATCATCAGGGCGTCTGGGGTCGAAACGTTGGCAAACAATAAAATGGTTGAAACTATTCAGTTGTTTCATTTAATGACCGCCACCCGGACTAATTCCTTCAGTAATTCTCAACGGTCAACTAATTATATCCACAATAATTTATTTATTGTTTTCACACATTCCATTTTCCAGTTTTAAACAATTAAAAGTCAATTGAATTTGTTTTATTTATCATTATTATAATCTTTAAGTGACTTGAAATTATATATGACAAATTAAATTAATAAAAACAATTTTTTAAAAATAGAACCGAATTAAACTTCAAAGGAAGCCAAGGTTGCCTAACAACCAAATTAGGAACAAATATAATGTTTTCAACCCAAAAACATACAATGCTACATTTAGTAAAATATAAAATAAGAATAATTTTTATAACAAATAATGGCTTTTACAATTTGGCAAACAAATAAAATGATTAAATACCAATAATGATTCAATATTTTAAAAATATAAAGTACATTTTATACATGCAAAACACACACATAGTCTTTCTTTTTTAAATGATAGTCATTTGGCGAAACCTAGTCTTCAAACTTCTTTTCCTCATCAAATGTGATACTTCGAAAGTCAGGATTTTCTTCTTTCTATCACTCACCTGCAAGAACTTCTGTAGGTGTAATAATGATTCTTTTCCATTTCTCATTCTGCATCTTGGTTAAAATAGAAGTATTTAATAATACAAAAAAATATTTGTAGTGTTCATGGGAAAGTTGGTCTTATTTGGCACTACTCCTACTCAGATGAGAGATTTTTCTCCTTAGCTGACTTATGTGAGCTATAACTGGTTTGTATGTTTATTCATTTAAAATCACTTTATGCTCATTTGGCTAATTTGGGAATGCTACAGTGAGAGTCCTAAATTATGCATATCCAGGTTTAATTAAATTAAAAATAATCGTGCTCTAGCTAGTAGAAAGGAACATTAAAATTAAGGAGTATTTAACTCTTGCCCTTCCATACCAGATATGAAAGGAGTAACAGAAAAAATTTCACATCACTTGTCAAATTTACCTTACCAAAGTATTGGTCAGTTGCAAAAATGTAGGCTATAAGTTTGCTTTGCTTCTACTGGCTTTAAAATTCGGTAACCAAGTTATGGGCGTATAGAATGATTCAGGGGAAAATGTCTGTGCAACCTACTGCACCCTCCTCACCTCCCTAACCAAACCCCTGGCCTTAAAGATATGTTGGAGTGAACCCATTTATGTAAGATATGTTTGATACTTATTAGTGAAATAACAAAATATGAACATTTAATCAGAAAGTTAATTTTATTTAATTCCCATTTATAAGACATTACTTTTCAGGTCCCATCGTACCTTGGAATTTTATGGACTGGAACGTTCAATTTAAGTCCAGATGTGGAGGAAAAGATAGTTACCATGACAACTGAGCAGGATACGGAGGGAGGAAACAAACAATTAGGTCTGAGTTTAAAAGTGGAAAGAGGAGAGACTTGTGATGTGATGTTGCATGCACCTTATTGGATTATTAATAAGACTGGACTTCCGTTACAATAAGGGTGATTGATCTTTTATTGTGTTTATTATTATTTTATTTATATAAAAAAAAAATATATATATATATATATATAATATATATATATATATATATATATATATATATATATATATATATATATATATATATATATATATAAAGGGGAGGCTATGGAAAACAAATGTTAATCCTACATGTTACATGAATCAAAGTTAGATTTTAAACTATTTTTCTTTTAATTGTCAATAATCAACTTTGAAGAAAGTTTGTTGGTCTGTATTTTTTTTTCTACTTTATTAGAAATTCTTTTATATTTATTTTCACTGTTAAAATAATGCTTTATTCATATTAATTATTAATAATTAATAAAGAAGAATTCTTTATATTTTTTATAATGACCTACCTATTGAGACATGAGTATAAATTTGTCCAATATTATTCTTTTGTGTTGACTGACCTTTGTGCCCACTACCTTCATATTCATAGTTGTATATTACATTTGTTAATTTTCAATTTTTCTTCTATTATATTTCAACTTTAATATTTGTATACACTTATACATTTTCAATTGTCTATAATAATCAGGTTTCTTATTTTTATTTTCCATAAGCAAACGGTTTTGTGTATTTTTTATCTTTATGAATTATTGTTTTGTTTTTTCTATTTATTTGTATGATCTAGATCAGAGAGTACAGCTGATTTATTTATTCAATTTATAGGGTTACTGTTCATTTGATATTTGAGATGGTCAGAATTCTTATTTATTGTTGTGTTGGGTCCATTTCTTGGTAACCACAACTTAATATAATACATTATTTTGGTTAATGATTTTTTAATAATTTAAATTCCTTTTAGGCATCATTGACAGATGTGGTTTATGAAGCACAAGGAGAAGAACCATTGCTATTTTGTTATAGAAAACAAAGGAAACAATGTATCCGTCTCCGAGCTTATCATTCTTCATGGTCATCTGCATTTTCTTTAGATGCTTTCTCCTCATCAGGTCTTGTAATTTGCAAGTATGTATCTTCTTGTTAGTTCAAATAATATTAAAATGACAATTATTTCTCTCCAAATAAAGGCAGGTTTAATGCAATCCTCACTACATTATGTGATACTATCGATTGTTTCAATTATGCTTACTGAATACATCATACCTCATATTTCAATAATGTTATATAGTTACTTATGCTGAAGATGGCTTTATTTTTACCTGCTGCAGAAAACATTACCTTTATAGATATAGATAATATATTCCTTTTTATTAGAGAGCTTTCATAAAAATATAAAAAAACATTTTAATAATCTAATTATGGTTTAAATGCAAATTTTATTCAGTCAGTTACATAATATAGTATAGTCTAGTTACCATCCATACATACTATTTCAATTTATGATTTCAAAAATTAGGATTTATATATATATTTATTTTTATTTTTCAATTTCGTTTAGAGACCGGGAAAGGAAACGAAGATACCGAATATTACTTAAAGTTGAGTTGTCAGAGGTTTGCCCTCACTTAACAAAAATTGTAACCCTTCTTCCTAACTTCATAGTGTCTAATGAATGTAAACGACCTCTAAGATTTATGGAAGAAAATGAAAAGGCAGATTTGTGGATAGATCTGTCCCCTACACAGGTACTATATTATTTAATTTATTAATTTGAATGGACCTCAACCAAGGGATTGTCATTTATGTAAGAAACTGATTTCTTGCAGACATTGGCTTTCTGGCCTGAGACAGAGAAAATGAATATGTTTGTGAAATTCCGTGACAGTAAAGTTGTTTCACAACATTTTCCTTTCACCAGTAATCATGATACAGTTCTGCGAATGGATAAAGGAGTAAGAAAACATTTTTTATTATAATTATTTAGTGTATATATTGCAAAAAAGAAAAATTAATAGTTGCTGATGGGCACTGGCCGATCTTGATATATTAATTTTTTTCCAAATGATATATTTTTGTAAAATTAAAATTATTTAACAATTTATCCATTTATTTTAAAGAATGAATAAAACCTAATTTTGAAGCTCTATGAATTTTAGGGAGGTCTTGTTGTATCTGTGATCGGTGGTGGTGATAAGCCTTTAGCATCATATTTAGGTCATATGCTCCCGGTGATGCTCCAGTTCGTGTAGAAAATCTCTGTGAAGACCTTTTCTTAAAAATACACCAACAACATCTTGGGCAGGTGAGTTAAAAATAATTATTATATATTATTTTTAAAGTAGTTAAACATTTGTTATAAGCTGTATACAAAAATTACTATAATGAAAAGGTGTATTGGATTGACCTAGGAGGTATAATATTGAAATTTGATGTTAATGAAATTATCTAATTGTAAACTATATTCATACTACATCAATATAGTACAAAAGCCATTTAATATAATTTTGTAGTTAACAGTTGTGTAGAAAATTAGTTTTTATTTCTAAAATCAATAATATTAAACTACAATTTAAAATGCAGTATATTTTATTCTAAGCTCATCACTTCCACAAAACTTACATGAATATTTTATTTTGTATAAATTAATACCTCTGGATGTTAGTAATAAAATTTTTGTTTACAAAAATAATAATGTGGACATTTTTTTAATTAAAAAATATTATGTAGAAGTGTCATTATAATGGTTTGACACTTCTACATAATGTTTTTATAAATAAAGGGGAAAAATTAAATCTGTAACATGAAAGCATATTATTTTTGTATCTCTCATCTTGATTAATTATTTTCAATAATGAACTTTTCTAATTTATAATTTTAAAATAAATGGAAATTCACTCATCAGTAAACTAAATCCATCATTATTTAAACGTAACAGGTTGCTTTACTAAGTCCTTATCAATCACTCCTCTATACATGGGATGATCCTTGTAAAGAAAGAACTCTCCTATGGAATGTATATAATAAAAAATCTAAGGACTTCATGTCTGAGATATGGAAGGATGGTTATGGTCAAGAAAGAGTCAGTTTCCACATGGTCAGAAAACAGGGATCTGCTCCAACATCCAGCCAGCCTCCTACTGTAACTGCAAAGCTTTCTGCCAGTCTCAAGAGGTACAGTATAAAAATAATCTTTCATTGGCCAATGTGAAGTAGGTAAGTCAGCTTATACCCAAATTTAATTAATTTTAGTAATTCAGCTACCGAACTTACCATGAATAATTTATATATGAAGCATTATTTTGGATATCTGATTAACATTGAAATGTTTCACTGAAAAATTGTTTTTTTAACCTACATGATTATTCTTAGCGATTATTCATATACTAATGAAGTTCTATTGTAATGTTTTGTACATAATACGAGGCATGTTTTTTAAGTAAGTACCGTTTTGGAATTAAAAAAAGACGTGCAAAGATATCTCAATAATTTTTATTTTTACATGAAAGCCTGTACCTTAATCTAGTTTTCTACATAATTTCCATGAATTTTGAGGCACTTGTCATAACGCGGCACCAGTTTTTGAATACCCTCCTACAAAAATTCTACCGCCTGACTTGTTAACCACTGCATCACAAATGTTTTGACCTTGTTATCGTCTTGATGACGCCAACCGCCCAGGTGTTCTTCAAGAGCAGGAACAAATGGTAGTCGCTGGCGCCAGTCAGGCTGTATGAGGATGATCTAGGTTTCATTAAATGATTGATAATCTTGGTCGATAGCCACATGTGGATGGGCATTGTCATGCAGCAAAACGATACCCTTACTCAACTTGCCACGTCTTTTGTTCTGGATTGCACGACGCAGATTTTTCAATGTCTCACAATAAGACGCTGCATTGATTGTCTCATTACGAGGCAGATACTCCACTAGCAATACTCCTTTTCTGTCCCAAAAAACTGTGCACATGATTTTCCAGGCAGAAATTGGTGTCTTAACTTTACTCTTTTGGGTGATGATGAATGTAGCCATTCCATGGATGTTGTTTTGATTCTGGTGTGACGTAGGCCACCCATGTTTCATCACCAGTAGCAATTTGGTCTAAAAAATCTTCACCTTCATTTTGGTACCGCTTAAGGAAAGTCAATGCACTGCCTAAACATTGGGTTTTTTGCAAATCTGTCAACATTTTTGGAACCAAACGTGAATACAATTTATGGTAATTCAAGTTCTCAGTCACAATGCGATACAAAACACTACGAGAATATTGAGAAAAGCAGTTGGACAATGATGAAATTGTAAAGGGTCTGTATTCTCCCACCTTTTCGTCCACTTTCTGCACCAAATCTTCATTAAAGACCGAAGGACGCCCACTCCGTTCTTCATCATGCACATTTGTGCGGCCATCTTTAAATGCTCTCACCCCATTTCCTTACCGTTCCATCACTTATAATGTTTGGTCCATAAACTTCAACGATTCTCACGATGAATATCGATCGGTTTTACGCCTTTAGCACTAAGAAATCGTATAACAGCCCGTACTTCACAATCAGTGGTACTCACGATTGACGGAGGCATCTTAAACACTCAGTAAACAATGTATACAATGAAGAATCTGACTGTAATGGTGTCAGTGCGTAGACAAGAGATGTAGGTAAGCAGTGCGCACGCGCGGAACGCCAACTGTAGCGCTGTGGCGGCGGAATCGGGAAAACGGTACTTACTTAAAAAACATGCCTCGTACTATCCTTGTATCATTAGAATAACCCTTCCCATCATGTATCATCTAAAAATGATTACAGGTCAATGATTCACTTAGTTCTTCATCATTTTTTCTTTAAATATAATTTTAATATGTTTTCTATGACATAAAGACTTTCCATAGGAAAAATACTTTTTGCTTGAATCAAAACCTGAAAAGCAATGAAATATTGCTACTTTTAGTTTATTATTTTAAATAATGAATCTTAGTAATTAATCAAAAAAAAATATAACCCCTAAAAATTTGATGTTATAAATTTTAAGAGCTTTATTTGTAAAAAAAAAAAAAAATAATAAATAAATATATCCATCCACCTTATGCAATTTTTCTCTGAAAATACTGAGCCAATCATTTTTATATATTTATAAACCTTTCCCATACTTGGCCATAGAAAAAAAGATATTCTGAGCTCGTTACCATTTTGTTTCTAAGTTGTAGCAAAGTAGAGGAATTAGCTCCCCTTAACTTTATATAGATGAAGGACTTTTTTTGGGATCAGTATACCTAGAAATTAAAACATGATCAAATTTAGATACTTATCTTAATTATACTTAACTAAGTCCATTGCCTAGAGATATTATATGCCTCAAGTTAGTACCCAGACCAAACATTACCATTAAACGTTTTATGCATCCTTATCTCAGCCATTTTTGAAGACTCCCATATTACTATTTTTTTTTTTTTTTTTTTAATAAATAATAATAATAAATCATTTTGTAATAATTTTCACTTATTTTTTTCATAAATTTGATGTCTAATGTAGTAATCAGTTATTACAATTCAGACTCCTGTTGTAATATGAACTTGTAGCAGAGGTAATCGATGTTAATAACAGTGTCGATAACATTTTGGAAGAGTTGGTGGCTAGAATGGGAAGTAGAGAGGAGGTAACAGTGTGTGATGTGCGGATGCTTGCAACAAGAGTGTTGAGCAGATATATTTCTCCTCATCTTTTAACTTATGCATGCCTGGCCAGGTTAGGAAGTTAATTTTATTTTGGTTAACCACTATTCTTGTTTTTTTGTATAATGTTTTTAGTATATTAAGTGACGTTTCCGTAATTCTAAGTAGTTAGTGTATAATGTTTATATGTATTAGGATAATGTTTCAAATGTTTGCAATAATAAGAAATTGTTAATAAATAGTTCTTGTAAATATTGAGTGATTGGTGTATTTTATTTTTCCTAGAATAAAAATATAATTCGAAACTATTTTACCTGTTAACACGCAGGAGGTTACAGTGGTGACCCCGACAAAAAAAAGAAAACAAACATAGTCACTCAGTATATACAACTATTTCTCTTCTTAATACTTTTAAATTATTAATTTCCTTTTTTATAATCTGTAATTCATTGATAACACAATGTCGCAAACTGAAGAGAAAGCGAAAAGTGAATTTCCAACCTCCAACTCAGAAGTTATTTCTGCATTTTCGGCAGTTGACAAAATACCTCCTTTCTGGAAACGCGACCCGGAGCTGTGGTTTTGTCAAATTGAAGCAGTTTTTGCAAGGGCTAATGTTACAAGTAGCCTAACCAAATTTTACACAATTATCCCGAAAATCGACTTTGATGTACTGGAACAGGCGTCGGATATTGTAAAAAGACCTAGCGAAACTCCCTACGAAGATATTAAGAATAGATTAGTAAAGATCTACGCGGATTCTGAATCAAATCGAATCCAGCAACTATTGGAGAGTAAACAACTTGGTGACCAAAAACCTTCGCAACTACTAAGACACATGAAGCAGCTAGCTGGAGGTGCTGTTGGAGATGGCGTTCTGAAGACTATATGGATGCGTGCGTTACCTCAAAACATGCAGGCTATTTTGATAAGTACAGAACAAGCTGATTTATCAAAGCTAGCTGATATAGCTGATAAAATTCAGGAGGTTAACCAACCCGTTGAAATCTGCTCAGCGTCGACTCGGAACCGAAATTCTGGAAACGAAGGTAGTGAAAACATTATTAGACACCTAGAAGAGAAAATTCAACAATTATCTCAGCAAGTTGCCGCCCTCAGCACAAACCAAAATCGAAACAGACAGAGGGGCAAAAGTCCATACAGAAGTAGGAACAGATCTAATAGCCAACAGAGAGGAAACTCTGACAACCCAAATTGGTTATGCTTTTACCACTATAAATTTAGAGAAAAAGCCAATAAATGTGAGGAGCCATGCACTTGGAAGAAAAACATCCAAAAACCGGCGGAAAACTAGATAGCGGGTCGGAAGTAGCGGCAGCCGAATCCGTGGAAGCCCAACGCCGCCTTTTCATCAGAGATCAGCGGACAGGTCAGGCATTTCTTATCGACACTGGTGCAGCAATTTCTGTTTTACCTCCTGGTCTAAACATGAATTCCAAGCCACAATCAAGGAGGGCACCGAATACAGCGTGGCAGAAGCACTGTACGGCCAATCGCTCCGACTTCCAGGGGACCTTTTCAAACCAGTCGCCCTACCAGCGAATACAGAATGCGCGGTGAGGGAAGTACAAGAATCTGTTGATCGAATCCGCCCAGTGCCCTTTAGAAACAGCAGCAAATCAATTTTTGTCCACCATGCCATGGAGAATTGCACGCATGCTTTCTTAAGAGAAGACAGAATCAAAAAAGCCCTTTCAGCACCATACATTGGACCTTTCCTGATCACCAGCCGTACGGACAAACTCTGCACCCTGCAGCTTCCAAACCGGAAAATCACTGTGTCTTTGGACAGAGTGAAGCCAGCTTTTCTTCTGGCTGAGAACATTCCTCCCATAACAGAGAAGACCAACATTGTTCTATCAGATGAAGCAAGTATTCCTATACCTTCCGAACCTCCAGTCAAGACCAGCAGATTCGGCCGAAGGATCAAGCCAAATGTTAAGTTCCTCGACACTGTTATTAGGAGGGAGTATTTGTAGCGGAGGTAATCGATGTTAATAACAGTGTCGATAACATTTTGGAAGAGTTGGTGGCTAGAATGGGAAGTAGAGAGGAGGTAACAATGTGTGATGTGCAGATGCTTGCAACAAGAGTGTTGAGCAGATATATTTCTCCTCATCTTTTAACTTATGCATGCCTGGCCAGGTTAGGAAGTTAATTTTATTTTGGTTAACCACTATTCTTGTTTCTTTGTATAATGTTTTTAGTATATTAAGTGACGTTTCCGTAATTCTAAGTAGTTAGTGTGTAATGTTTATATGTATTAGGATAATGTTTCAAATGTTTGCAATAATAAGAAATTGTTAATAAATAGTTCTTGTAAATATTGAGTGATTGGTGTATTTTATTTTTCCTAGAATAAAAATATAATTCGAAACTATTTTACCTGTTAACACACAGGAGGTTACAAACTATTTATATTATTCTTATTATTCAAATTTACATTGTTTTGATAATATTATTTATTTCAATTTAATAGACTTTCAACCCCATTGCAAAGCGGCCAAAGCAGCAGTAGTGAAGATAGTGAATCAGATGAACTCCAAAAACCACAGGTACTGTTTTTTTCTCAATTGATAGTGAGGATGGAAAGATTATGTAATTTTTTTTTTTTAATTATACTATGTTTGTAATATGAATACCTGTACTGGGCTATTCGCCTGTTGGTAAGCTATCTTTAGAAATAAAATCAAGGCAGAAACATGGCACAGTATAGTAAATTTCTATTTAATTGAGTGTTTTCATAACCACTCTGAATAAATAAACCTCTCCTCAATAAATTTCCCTCATTAGGTTTTTAGTGATCACTTTTTATCCAAGAAATGTGGCTTAAAAAAAAAAAACCACACACACAAATTAGATATCCTGCTTTTCTGATGAACATATGAACCAAGGTTCATATAAACTTTTTTGGTCCACTTGAGGTGCAGAATCGGTATTAGATATACCCTGTATAAAAAAAATGGGATATGTGTGTGTACCTGATTAATTGGTGTTTTCTTTTGAATTCTCATAAAAATATTAATTTCACAATGCATGCTCAGTGAGTGTGATTCATATTTCTTTTCAACTATGTTATATTTTTCTTGTTTAAACTGTATTTGTATAAATTATATGTGAATAGCTTTATTTTTTTTTTCAATTACAGCTATCAAAGAAGACAAGAAAAGACAAAGTAGTGGTGTATTGGGTTTCATACCTAGAGGGACCTCAAAGAGTGTTGATGTTCACTCAAGATGAGCGGATAGCCTACAAAGCAAGATTAAGGATTGATTCTGAAAAGAGCAATTTGGAATGTTTTCTATCCCTAAAAGGGATCGGTTTATCCCTGGTGGGTGAGGCACATTTTTTAAAATTAATATACTAAACCAAAAAGTAGATATAAATTTTTTTTCTGCGATACTTGGAGTACTTTCTTCATCTTTCACCTTTCTCTTCCTCTTTGATCCGTTCTTCACAAACAGGAGTCTTGATTCAATTCTTCAACAACTACCATTCTTCCTGTGTCTGCTTTATTTCATTGAGAAATTCGCCTTAATTATGCTGAATTATAAAATCCTGACAGAAGATTCTGGAGTGGCAACATGATATTTTACTTTTAGTTTCCATTTTCATCCTGAGGTTCGATCAGTTCAACCAATCAGCAAACATTTAAGTTTTCTATTTTCCATGATCTTCTTCTGTGGAGGCATATCCTTATTTTATTTATTTTTGTTTAATTATTTTCTGGCTACTTTACATCAGGAATTCAACACAATACTAGTGATCCAGCTGACATATCTGATAAGCATCACCCTTTTCTTGCTGACATATGTTTGTTTGTTTATTTATCTAAGATCACTTTATGCTACTGTGGCTAATCAGAGGATGCTACAGCGGGAGTCCTAAATTTTGTCTATCCAGGTTTAATTAGGACAGGGATCTTTAACAAGTATATAAAATATATATCCTCTTTCTACTTAACAGTGTGCTATTATGCATGTTACAAAACTCGTGGTTTACCTTTGATATTCTATTTCTGATTGAATGGTCATCCGAGCTAATCAATGTATTATCATTCCCAGGTAATTATCACATTATTTTTAAAAATACATTTTGATCAACAGACAACTGAAGAATGATTTATATTAGGTTTTATGTTGCTTGATGATTAAGTTCATTTATTTATTACTACTTCTTCTTTTTCCTTGTTCTTCATTAAACTAAGATAAAATCAGGTGTTCTCCTGAGGTCCTCCAGTATTCCATAGATCTTAGTTTCAGACATCTTTGGTTTGGGCCAAGTCTGTCTTCTAGCTTCTTCAAAAAGGATACTGTTTAGAATGATATATACGCAACTGTTTGTTCTTCTTTGCAAAATTTACACATGGTACTATTTTCATAAAGAGGTATTAAGATAGAGGGGCAATATAAACATAATGATTACTTCGTACTTTTATTATGAGATCTATTTCTTAATTTTGATTCTTCATTCAATCCACTTCTTTCCTTATACAAGTTAATTTTTAATTCCTAGTTCTTTTTTTCTGTCATATGCAAGAACTTTATTGTTTTATTAAAAATAAATATTGTCACATCTTCAACTTTTAGATCATGTTTTTCAAGAATGATATTTAATATTATAAAAGTTGAGTTATTATTTTAAAAAATAGATAATTTGTTTTGCCTTAATTTAATATAGCATTGTTAATTTATCACAACTCCCCTTGCCTAACAAGCAGGGCAGGGTAAAAAAATAAGGTAACCTCAATTTAGTTAAGTAGGTAATATTTAGCCTTGATTTAGATTTTTACTAGAGAAATATTGCATTTTAATCTTTAAACATAACAAATTATGAGATAGTTCCAATTGCAATCAATAAGTGATTTCTAGAAATCATGTGAACTATATATTGTGAAACACAATATATTTATTTTTAATTTTATTTCTCCATTCATGTTATTTTTTAAAACAAGGTTTATTGCAAATTATACTATCTTTGAAAATCCAGTATTGCCAACCACTCCAACTATCTCATGATTTATTGCATACAATCTAAACCAAATTATGTTTTGTTTTTTTTAATTTAAAGGCCAGTGAAATCTCCAACCAATTACAAGAAGTTGCTTATTTCTCTGCCAGAGATTCTGCTCCAATCTGGGAAGTGAATGTAGCTCATAAGTGGAAGCCATTAACACTCGAATTAGCTGCTTGGGTTGAAGACAGATGGAGGCAGGATGTCAAAAAGGCACAAATGAAAGAGTTTGTTCATGTAAGTCGCTTCTTAAAAAGTTTCTGCATGGTATCAAATTTTAGAAAAAATGGGGAGCACTAGTGTGACTGTTTTTATTTTCATTTTTCCATTGAAAGTATTCTAAAGTATTTCGAAGTTTTAATAGTGGCTTGATTATCACATAATACGACTATCAAGCGTTCAGGGCACTCCGCAATCTGACTCAGGCAACTATCAGACAAGTAAAATCTAACTACTTTTATACAACCCTCTCCTCTGCACCGGATTCCAAATCAAAATGGACACTCCTTCGCCAACTGTCTTTCGGCAAATCCTCTTCCTCGCCAGTTTTTCAAGTCTCACCTGATGAATTAAATTCTTACTTTTCTTCTTCCTCCTCTGATAATTCTTCACCACCTTCTTCCGAATTTTCCTCAATTCCATCATGTAATCCCAACAATTTTTATTTTTCTGTTATTTCACCAACCAATCTTATTTCCTCTATTATGAAATCTCATACCAACTCCACAGGAATAGATGGAATACCTGTTAAATTACTAAAATTATGCCTTCCCAACATCCTACCAGTTCTTCTCTTTATTTAAATTTTTCACTCCAAAATTCTGCATTTCCTACCAATTGGAAAAAAGCAATAGTCCCCCCTATCAATAAAATTCCTAACTTCACATCCCCTAAAGACTATCACCGAATTTCCATCCTCTCTAACCTTTCCAAACCACTAGAAAAAATAGTTCAGTCCAAATTGTCTAACTTCCTCGAAACATCCAAACTTCTCGATCCTCTCCAATCGACCTGGCTTTTCCACACAATCCACTCTCCTCAAAATCACTAGCAACATACCTACCGCCATGGACGAAAAGAAACTGACAGCACTAATACTTCTAGTCTTTTCAAAAGCTTTCGACTCCCTTGATCACCCTATCCTTTTTTCCAAATTACAGTCTTTATCTTTTTCCAACAGCACTATTCGCTGGTTCCAATCATTTCTTTCAAATAGGACTTAAGCTGTCACTATTCCTAACAATCCTCTATCTTCCTTTCTTGCCCTTTCGTCGGTGCGGCCCAGGGCTCAAGCTTATCTCCTCTCCTTTTTAATATCTATATCAATGATCTTCCCAATTCCATCCATCACTGCTCCCACCATCTATACGCTGATGACTTTCAGATCTACCTATCCTTCTCTCCTTCCGAGTCAGTAGTAACATTTGCCAAAATTCAGGAAGGCCTGGATAGAATCTGTGCCTGGGCAACCTTCAATAAACTAAGGTTGAATGCTATGAAAACTCAGGCCATTGTTATAGGTTCCAGTTTCCCTGCTTAGATCCAACAATACATTTCCAAATCTAATCCTAAATCATCAACCAATCACCTACAGCTCCTTAGTCAAAAACCTGGGTATTACCATTAACCAAGCCCTTTCGTGGAAACCCCATATTGCCCAAATTTCACGCAGAACAATAAGTACCCTCAAATACTTTCATCGTTCCCATCATCTTCTTCCACTATCAATCCGTAACCTCCTTATTTCCTCACTTGTTTTCCCCCACTTTGACTATTGGCTGCTTAGTATATGATGTCCTCCCGACAGTGCTTGAGGACAGCTAAAGCGAATTATGAACATATTTTTAAGATTTGTCCTCAACACTCCGAAGCGGTCTCATGTGACCCATTTATACAGTGAGTTAAAGTGGCTTCTCCCTCCAATTCGTAGACAATATTTCCTAGGCTCATTCCTTTGCCAAACCATTAACACCCAGCTCCTCCTTATATCCACACTCTTCTACAATTTAAATCGTCAATCCACTCCCTCGAAACAAGGTCTCGCCATTCTTGCCTTTACATTCCTACCCATAGAACAACAACTTTTGATCATTCCTTTCTTGTCCGCTCTGCAAATCTCTGGAATTCCCTACCTACTCATATCCGCCATGCTTCATCTCTATCATCATTCAAGTCCCAACTGTTTCAATACCTCCTGTATTCCCAAACAGACGCTCAACAGCTATGAAGTTTTATATCAAACATCAGATTTTGAATGTAAAAAGGAAATATTATTTATTGATCTTACCTAGCTTAATTTATTAATCTTTTTAAATTTAGTTTTGTTCAGCAAATGTATGCATCTGAAGAAGTTTATTTGTTTTACTCTTTTGTTTTATTGTATAGATATATTCGTTTTTTTTTTAATTTTATTACTTCTTACACCATTGTAAATAAGAATTAATCATGATCATTTGGTCTTTTGGCCAGATACACTGTATACTTTAATTGTACATATTTGTTGTTCTTAAGGGACTATGTCCCAGAATAAAGATTATTTTCTATTTCTAAAACGTATGACCCCTTGTTATATAATATTCTCTATTGGTTCTGGTTCCTTTTCCTTAATTATAAAGTCAAGAACAAATCAGTGTGACTAAAAAAAATAAAAAAGCATCAAAGATTTTTAGAAACACTTAACCTATTATCATTACATTGATATTTTCTTCTTTAATTCCATCTCTACTTCTTTAGTTCTATCTGTACTCCTAATGCATATATTTTACAGGTTGATTTTGAAAAAATGCAGATGACGAAGCCATTTTATGGTGAACTCAGAAGAAGATATAACCCTGCCTTATGGATCCAGTATAGGAAATCACAAAATTACACTTATATACATGCTAAGCTTCATAAATTCCAGGTGATGATCAGTTACTGTATCTACTTTTATTAAGTGTAATCCTTTCCGTTTTATATTTATCCATTACTAATGTGTACCCTTATATATTTCATAATTTCCTATACAGATAGAGAACCAAATGAACAATGCTGTGTTTCCCATTGTGTTATATCCGAAACCTCTGTCATCTCAAGTTGTAAGGAAGGTTGGAGTAAAGCCTTGTTTTGAAATTGTTGTCCTTAAGAGAAACGAGTCTACCCAAAACCAACTTGTTATTAAGTGAGTTCTTTAGTTAACAAAAATCCTTTGTAATAGTAATTGTTAAAACTTTTTTTTTCATACAAAACATTTTTATTTGAATTTATAATGTTAAAGAAAATTCAGATTGCTGCATCTTCATTTTCACTTTTTAACTAGCCATATGTGATTCTAAATAAATTATTTTTCTTTGTCTAGTTTTTTAGAATTTTGATAGTAATTTTGTTAAGAATAATGCCTTCTCCTTAAATTATAAAATTGATAAGACAAACAATGAAGTGAAAATCACAGTTTAGCCAACAAATTTTACTTTATTGTCCAAATTATTAGTATTACAATTAAAAATACTAAGAATAAAACAAAGTATTTTATTTTATTAACTTACTTATTGCATTTATCATGGATCTTTTGTTAAATAATTGAGATATTTTATGGCTTTATGTGTATGATACTTTTACTGATGTCTTTAAGTTATTGGTATTCACTTACCTATCTGCATTATTTGTTCTCGTCATTTATCATACTTGCTTTCTCTTTTAAAAACTATTTTAACCATGAATAAACAAAATTAGAGCCTTTGAACAAGTTATCAAGCCCATATGTTGGTAAAAGAATATATATATATATATATATATATATATATAATATATATATATATTATATATATTATATATATATATATAAGTTTCAGACTGCATTATCATAAAATATCCATTTTTCATCTCCTGTTACCAACCTTTTCAAAAATGGTCACAAAATCACAAAGAGAAGCAAATGTTGCCAAGTTGACTCGCTGTGCTTGTGCAAATGGTTTTCTACTCCTGTAAGCGACACATTTAGAGAAATAGCAATCTCTCCCATTGATTGGGTGGGATTTTGATCAATGGCCTTAACATTGATTGTTTCAATTTCATATGGGCAACAACACCCTTGAGCATCGTTAATGTAGAAATTCCATGAATGAATTTGGCAAACCGATTTAGACATGTGCATTAATTTAATGTATCATCCACATAAATACTGCACATTTTTTTATGATTCTGCAACACTCTTACCTTTATTAAAATAATACAACAAAATATGCCGATAATGAATATTTTCTTCCATATACCCAAAGCAGTAGCAAACACAATACTAAGCTAGTTTAATCAAGAGTTAGCAGATAAAGTTGTTGACATATTACAAGCAGGATAAATCCACCTAGTACTACAGTAAAATTAGATAAAAACAAAAAGGCAAAACCCAAACATCGAAAAAACAAAAATAAAACTGAAATATATCAGAATTTGTTCTGTACTCTTTCCTTGTTAAGTGGTAAAAAGTCCCATAGTTTCCCATGTCAGGTTTTGAAGGGGGGAGGATAATCAGAAAATGATTTAATTTTTTGAGTTTTTTGTGAGTATTTCAACAAGCATTAACTTTATTGAAAGCATTACTCTATACTAAAACAATTAAGTAATTTTAAATAAATTCAAAAATGATTATTTAAATGTTTTTGCTAAAATGAATGGTTGTGGAGATAATGAAGGGGTAATGTACAGGGGTTTTCTATATGTTGTAAAAAATTCGTCAAAGTCCTTGATATATGAACATTCATGGGCAACTGTCATACTTAATTTGTTTGTTTACTATTTTTTATCATAGATATGATCAATCACAATTAAGGTATGAATAAATTTTTATTCAATTATGACTAAAAAACATCGTTGGTAGAAATAATCGGGAGTCATTTGTTTTAGAATTTTTTTATTTTGCCGTCATTTTGGCTCAAACTTGTGAGCTATCAGAGCTACAAACATCAGAACAGTAAAAGAGATACATATCAACCTAATATGACTATGAAAAATTATGAATGTTGTGACAATGAAATTAAAAGATTACAGATATACAGAAATATTTTAAATAAAAATTATAATAACAAGATAATTAATAAGATGGCGATAAGTATTAGATCAAATTTAAAACTATTATTATAACTATTACATATTACAAAGTGTTATTTTATTGTGTAAAATATAAAAATTGTACTTCCTAATTATTATGAAGATATAGTAAATTATATCCCGATTAATTAGCTTTCCTTTGAGTGGTAATGGATATATGTACGTTTAATAAGTTTCAAGATAAAGGTCTTTAATTAAAAACTTTTTTCTCTTAAAAATCAGAAATCGATATCTTGTTACTTTACTTTGCCAAATATATGCTCTATATTGTCCCTTCATTATCTCCACAACTATTCATTTTAGCAAAAAGATGTATTTGATAATTTTTGAAGACATTTTAACGCACTTTAATTTTGTATAGAATAATGTTTTCGATAAAGATAATACTTTGTAAGATATTCACAAAAAATTGAATTTTTTTCAGATTCCCTCCTCCTCCCTACAAAACCCGATGCGTAAAACTATGGAACTTTTTACAACTTAATGAGGGAAGATTACTGAACAATTTATGACAGGTTTTAGCTTTGTTTTTTGGATGTTTGGGTTAAAACCTAATTTTACTGTACCATAGGGATTAATTTAGCTGATAAGATGTGTATCATAGTGACATAAAAATAAATAGAAAAACTGAAAGGACTCATTTGCCAACCCAATACATTTCTCGCAACCTTGTGGCTTCAACTGATAAATATTTCCGAGCACCACAATAGTTTAAAAGAGCTTACAAAATTGTTTTGTTTAATAAAATAATTGCTAAAACTGAGCTGACCCAGATCATAGATGGGGAAATATTCTGATTGATCTTTATACTTCTGTATTTGACATTATTAGGAACCATGGAAAGAAAAAAATATGAACTTTTTTGATTATTTATATTTCAGAACTAGATTTAATCTTCCATAAAATATAAGGACTATTTTGCTTTTAATTAATTTTTTTCAATACATTTTAGGTATATGAAGGTATTACTTCAAGAATTTTCCATCCAACTTGAAAAAAATTTTATACTACTGTTGTATGATTTATGCTCATTGTGGCTTCCTGAAACCAAACCATCTGTCAGAATCCGAAGAGACATTGGCATTCTTTATCAACCTTTAACAACTTGGGTTTGTTTTAAATTATATTACTTTTCATCACTTAACATTCACTAATATTCCTTTTATTATTATTATTTTTTTTTTAAGTCATTGCCAAGCAGTGAATCAAGAATGACTGTAGAATATATGCACCTTTCACCCATCAGCTTGCAATTCAGTTTTGTATTTAGTGGAACGAATATGCATGCAAGCATTTATGATAGATCATACTATGGTGATCTAACGCACTACCTTTTAGATATGCTGACTCCAGCTCATCCAGAAATCAAAGGAATAAACATAAGGTATTTTAAGAATTAAATATTGTCAAAATAAACATATTATAATAAAATGCATTGCAATATATATATTTTTAACACTTTTTGATTTTGTAGGACATCATATTTTGAATGGAAAGGATTAGTGATCAATCGTGAAAATTATATTTCAGAAATAATTTCACATTACACCTCTCAGCTTATCCCACAAATACATGTGCTCATACTTGGATTGGACATACTTGGGAATCCTTATGCAGTTGTTACAGATTTTACACATGGTCTGGGGGATATGTACTATGATCCATCCCTTGTAAGTTTTTTTCTTCATACCATGTTAAAGCTAATTTAATGTATTAAATACAGTTATAACTTAAAAATATTTATCATTAAACTATATTTTTGAAAATAATAAACCAAAAATAATATTTATTTCATGTAAAGTAAAATGGATTTAACATTTATGCTTATTTTGAAAGAGATCTCTTTAGAACTCCTTACACATTTCTCTATTTTAAAAGTCTGAAACGCTTTTTGTTTTGAGTTTTTTTTTTAAATCTTCTTCTACTTACATTTTATTTAAATATGTTCTTCAGTTTCTACTTATTTTTTGGATTTAGTGATATTAAATTTATTTAGGACCATTTTTATCAAAACCAATCATCCATTGATTTATTACAGAATCAAATTGAAAATGCTGAAGAATTCAGTGAAGGATTATCATTGGGTGCACAAATGCTGATGGGTCACCTTTGTGCTGGAGGCAGTGGAAATTCTTCTCTAATTACAACAGCCTTGCCTGATGGTGTAACACCGCCAAATTTCGATGATGACTACAAGAAAGTAAGTTAAAACTATATTTATATTTTAATGATGATTTCTTTAATTATTTCTCTTTAATTCCTTCGTCGAAAGCACCACACTATATGCGTCAGAAACATGGACTATTCCTGCTGGCTCAGCAAGAAAACTTGTCTAATGGAAATGGATTTCTGGAGACGTAACTGTGGGGTATCGAGTTTATAACACGTTTCAAATCATGGAATCAGAGAAAAGGCTGAGGAAACCCTAAACATCCTTCATTCCATTGAGACAAGAAAGCTGAGCTAGTACGGACATGTTATGAGAATGCTGGACGACCGATGGCCGAAAAGAGTTCTCAGTCATGTACCACATATATATCGTTATATATATAACAATATATAACGTTAAGTTGTAATAGAGTCGTTTTATATATATTTATTTTTTTATATTTAAAATAAAATAATATTTAATCTATACTAATATTATAAAGCTGAAGAGTTTGTTTGTTTGCATATTATGCTGTTTTTTAAAAAAAGGAAAAAAGGCATTTCAAAACTGCAAGAAAGATTTGTGCCGTGTATGGCAGCGATTCAATTGCTGATAGCATGGTTCAGAAATGGTTTTCGCGGTTTAGATCAGATTTTAATTTGGAAGACCAGCCCCGGAGTTCAACTCTTGACATGTTATGATGGTCATTACAAACAATCCACGAATTACTGTTCGTGAAATAGCTGGGGAGTTGAGTGCCTGCAAATCGACCGTTTTTGATCATCTAAAGAAGGCCGGGTCCGTCTGTCGTTACGACGTTTGGATTACACATGAGCTCAGTGAAAGGAATCTTATTGAAAGGATTTCATGTTGTGATTTGCTGCTGAAAAAAAAAAAAATGTGGAGGATCCATTTTTGAAACGAGTTGTTACTGGTGACAAAAAATGGATTCTCTACGTCAACACCAGCCAAAAAATATCTTGGGGGGGGTTGCCTGGAACGACGCTGCTTGCAACACCAAAGACCGGCTTTCATCCTAGAAAGGTGATGCTCAGTATTTGGTGGGATTGGAAGGGACCTGTACATTTTGAGCTCCTTCCTCAAAACCAAACTATAAATAAATACAGACTTTTACTGCGCCCAGTTAGATCGATTGAATGCAGCAATTGATGAGAAACAACCAGAGTTTGCAAGTCGGAGAGGAATGCTATTCCACCATGACAACGCTAGGCCCCATGTGTTTTTAACTACGGCAAAGTTATTAAGCTTCAGATGGGAGGTTTTACCCACCGTACTTTTCTGACATTGCACCTTCGGATTTCTATCTTTTCCGTTTCCTTCAAAAAGTTTCTACAAGGGAAATCCTACTCTTCAGAAGATGTCGACAGAACAGACCTTTTATTTTTCTTCAGGAGGAAGGACAGTGATTTTTGGAAAAAAGGGATAATGGACCTTTCAAACCGTTGGGAAAGAGTAATCGCTAACGGTGGTAACTATTTTGTAGATTAAATAAATAAATTTTAAGCTGTTCATTTATAATTTTTGACCAAAGTTCTCTACGAACTTTCTGGAAAACCCAATATATTCTTTTAAAAATGTCTTAATAGCGATCATAATAACTGAAATTGATGCGGGCGAAGTCGTGCGCAACAGCTAGTGATATTATAGAATTTATAAAAAAGTAATGTTTGATGTTATTATCCGAATTAGAATTTTTTTTTTTTTTTTTTAATATGCCTTTCCTCTTTCTTGCTACTTTCGTGAACTCTCACAATACCTCGCTCTCATGAGTTTTTACCTGCCTTTTCTCTCACTGTGAAGCGCAGCCTCAATTTAAAATGCTGCTCGTTATTAAACGATGGTTTACTATTTCCAAATAACTATATTGGGGTATAACTGATTAAATATTTGTTTAAAGGCAATTTACTAATATGAAAAGCAATAAATAATTCAAAGGGAAATGGTCAATCACCACTGCTAATTTCAAAACGATATATCTCTGCTATTTCTAAACCGATTTCAATGATTCTTTTTTTGTTTTGTAGAAAAGATATATGTGTATCATATGTGTAGACAAGATTTCAGATGGTTTTCTTTCCTTATTTTTTTTTTCTTCAAGGTGTACTCATCCTAAAGTCCTATTCAATTTTTTTTCTATCTTAAAAAATAACGTACAAGTTCTACATTAAATTTGGATAGGAATGAATGAAGGAATAATGAACTTCTGAGTCATTATTTTGGGGTTTAATTTAATTTCAATGATGACTAATTAGTATGTTATTTAAAAGGGAATAATTACAGATTTTTTATCCTACTCTGTTTTTCTAGATACTAGTTGGTTTTATTTGGGAAGCTTGTGGCTTGTTTGCAAGTCTTAACAAACCAAAGATTGTGAGTTTGAATTTGAGTACAACCCGATACTTTTTAAAGCATATAATTAAAAAGGCATTCACTCACAGCCTTACCTAGGGTATCTTAGGGCCGTCAAGCAACTAGTGGAAACTCAAAAATATGCAATAGGTGTGATGACCCTACCGTAATAAGGTACCATCCATTTGGTGTGTTGTGGTCTCTGAGAAGGCTATTTCGAGCGGCCAAGAGCCTTAAAAAAAATATGTATAGTGTTATATTTAGATATAATCAAACAAATAAAGTCTTAGTTAATATTCATACAATACTATATTTTAATCATTAATCGATAATTCTCCCATTTTAATTTTTGGGAAAAGCTGTAAGTAGCTAGGAACATAGCTTCATAATTTTGTGGAATACCTTCCTTTATTATAATTTATCTTTATCCATATGAGGTATGAAAGCACTGAGACAAGAAATTAGCTTGGGTAACAGGGTGCCATTCTTTAACGTTTTATCCCATTTTTCGGCATGTTATTTTTAAGAGAATACAGTGCTTTACCTACTTTTATGGATTATTAGAAATAAGATAGTTTCAATGATTTGTGGCAATGTCCAGGGAAATCCTTGATCCCATATCTCTTATTAGTCTTTTACTTGGCTCTACACAAGCTCTCTACCGACTCCTCTAACAGACTAGATTACAGAGTTTAGTATACTCCATTACTCATAGGTGATATTCAGTGTTATGCATTTTCGTAAAAAAAATATATATATTTAAAATTAAATAAACTAATTTTGTTTTTCTTATCCATAGAGGAGGAGATTGTGCCTTCAACAAATGTGTGATTTACCTGAATCATTAATACAGAATAGTAGAACTTTCGAGGTTGGAATCACGCTTGGAATGTCTGGGCTAATAATAAAACATTTGACAGGTAAAAACTAAACTTATTCTGTAAAACTGTGAAAAAGAAAGTTAAAGGACATAATCATCTAGGTCTCTTTAGTCAATGTACATACCGTGTTGTTGATGTTGCTTGAAGATATTTTGCATGACAGTAACATCTGATGTAGTGGATAGATGATAAACGGCTTTAGTGGAAACTGTTTTAGTTGTATTTAATTGTATTCTAAACAATTAAATACATTTGCATGAATCACTCTCATATAAAATGAGTACTATGAAAAAATACATAAAAAACTTGAGACAATGTATGTTGCATGCTTTGTCTCCAGTCTTTTTTAACTGAGAATGAAAAGGAGGAGATTAAAGTGCTTTATTATTTAAAACTTCCATACTGCTTCCTGTTCTATTAATGTAATTCTGTCTCTAATGAATGTAACTTGCTTTTCAATTTGTACTGCATACTTCAAATCCAGACTATCATTATGCTAATAATAATATTTAGTAAACATACATGATTTTAAAATTTAATTATTATAAGCTGTTTACTTATCATATGTGACTATGAATTATAATAATATGAATAATCTTATAATTATATATATTTCAAAGTATAATATATAAATATTTGGTTAGTTTTTATTCATTAGTTTATTTTATTTTTAAATCTATCATATGTAAATACAATTATTATTACCATTGAGCATATATATTTAAAACCTGTTCATCTACATTGTTTCAAGTAACTTGTAAACAACTTCAGACAACTCAATGATGTAACTTAATACACACTTATGAGGTTAATTTTAAATTATAGGTAATTACTCCTTCCTACTTATTTCTCATTTTCAGAAATAAATGAATATATATTCTGTTATTAAGATATTTTGGATTTTAGAAGTTTAAGAATCTTTAAATATACCAGCTACTACCATCTGCTCAGTTATTTTAGTTAATTACATTTTTATATCTATTGTTTGATGCTTTCTAGGTGTTTTTTTTTTTTTTTTTTGTATTCTTATTGGTTTGTCATGCTTTTCTTTTCTATTTTGTTCTATCAGAACATATATAAATAGACACCGTTTGACCAGAGGTTGCTAAGGCTACCACTCCACTCCTATTGTTCACTGTTATCTTCTTTTATGAAAACAAAGTGGACTAAATAAATCAATATTATATTGATGGAAGTACAGCTAGACATAGAATAAATTGTTGGAAAAGTAGAGTTTGATATGGAAAAGTAGAGAGTAAATTGGTGTTGCATCATTGGAAAAAGAACGTATTAAAATAAGTGGAATTATTTTATTTTGTTTCGGCATTGTGGTGACTTAATCTCTACTTATTTGAATGTGTTCCTTCTTCAAAATCGCAACCTCAAAACTTCTGCAAATAATGTTCTATTTTGTATTTTGTCTAGTGGTTAAAACAAATTTTGGAATAGGCTGTCCCTCTCATATTTTAATTATAAATTATTGAAGTTATCCAGAAGAAAGTGTTTAATTTTTTTTTTAAATCTAATATTTTAAAAATTATTTTTTTTAAATATAACCCAATCAACTTAGCCTTTTCAATAGATTATCATCAGTTATTTTTTATTATTAATGTGATACTTTGCATTGAAGCACTAAATATATGCATATGAGATATGAACCTTTTATCCAATGTTTGACCAAATCTTACTGAAAAATTTGACCTCATGCCTAAGCAAAGTGAAATTATTCCTCCATTTATTGTGGAAATCTCATTTAAAAGATAATTTAATTGCCTACACAACTAATTGTACATGTAAAAAAAAAAGAAAAAAAAAAAGGAAGATGAAGAAAAAACATGAATAGAATAACATCAGCAAATATATAACTAATCTGTTTTGAACTGGGCTTGATTGATAAGAAAATTTGTGTAATTGGAAACACCTATTTTTTATATTACTGTAATATTTTGGATACATAACTGTTTGGGAATAATAAATCATTTTTTAATAATTTACAGGGTTTTTATGTTCTTAATTTATTAAAAAAAAATCTTGAATGATCATTCCACTTCAATTTCAAATTTATTTTTAATCTAATACTTTTCTATTTCTGAAAGAAAACAAGCTGGTTATGATGATTTCTTTTGGTAATATGGTCAGCATGTGATTATAATTCTACTGTATTATTCTCAAACTATTACTAATAATTTAAAGCAGTAATAAAAGTGTTAATTTAACAATGTCATAGTCTGGCTTTGAGGTAAAGTGGAGACACCAACTGAATGATATGTAATTATTGATATGTATTAATGTTAGTTTTGATGTAGTTGTGAATGGTGTATCTGACTTTGTTTTTTTTGGCCATCGCCTCTTCCCTAAATGTGACAGGACAGCACACCTTCGACCCACAACATCAGGTTTGCATGAATTACACATAATTCACTTAATCAGTTTTGTATGCATTTTTTTTTTATTTCTTTTATTATTTACTTTAAAAGGAAATACTTTATGATTCTTTAAAATTATTTTAGTTGGCACTTGTTACATATTTCTTTGAACAAATCCGACCACTTAATTTAGTGATTAGTTCTTCCTAATATGTAGTCACAAGCTGCCTTCAAATCACAGTGTTATTTTAGAAATTAGCTGTTAAATTGTCAAAAATAATTAAAACTTAGATAAACTAAAGCAATTGATTTCAAATAATAGCTCCAACTGTTACTGTTGATTCCTAATTAGTTTATTATTTGATGAAATATTAGTTTTTTAAATTAAATTGGAAGACAAAACAAAGTTTGATAAAATTTCATGTTATTTAAATAAATAAAAAAAACCTTTTTATGTAAAAGTTATTTAGAAGATCATTTCTAATATAACTTTTAAAGTTTTTAATCACTTTAGTTTTAAATAGATATTTTAAAAATTTAATATTGTAAGTTAGAAATAGTTAGTAACACATTAACAAAGTTATATTTTAATGTTGGGCTAACTAGGCATATTATAACATTCATAGTATTAGGATTGTTCTAATTATTGTGATAAAATTTTGATTTGGAAAAATTTGATAACAGAAACAAAAACATGTATGTTAAATATTCAGGGACTATTAATCAGTCATAGTTATCAGTTTAAACTGATAAAATTATATACCAAAGCTAAGCTACTTTCTAATTTGAAATTGCTGAGCTAAATGTTCAAACTTAATCATTCATGTAACATAGTCAGTAATTGGTTTCTCTTCTTTGATCGTTAGTAAACTGGTTCCTCAGAAACTCAAATAAACTTATTATATAAAGCAGTGTATTTTTTTTTTTTAAGAATACAGCTTATCTATCTTTACTAATAGTAATCTGATGTCAAGTGAACTTTTTATTATACTTAATTATGATGGAAGAGGAGAAAATAACAGTTAAAAGAAAAGTAAAAATTTATATAACATTAAAGAATAATTTTCCTTTGTCAGTATTTACAATTTTTTTTTTTTTTGGTTTAGTTATTATAAATAATCATAAGGTTTATTTTAAGAAACCCATTACTTAGTATTAGTTATTATTTTTACAAAATAGGTTATTTATTCATTAACATTTAACCTCTATTAGTTTCCTTTGTTGTAGGTATTCAGCAACATGATGGCTTGGAAGCCTTTTTCCGAAGTGTTGGTAAAGGTCTAATGGGACTCTTAACAAAACCATCTGGTGGTGTTGTTGACTGCATTGCTATGGCAACAGATGGCATTAAGAGGTATTGAATGTTATATATTATATATATATATTATATATTATAATTTATATATATATATATATATATATATAATTAAAACGAAGGATTTTCATTTCCACTAACTCCTTCTAAACCACTAGACAGTTTTTATAAGGTTTTCACCATCATTTAGGCCATTGTTTCCTTAAGGTATATAAGTAAAATCCATTGCAATTTAGCTTTTCTTTAAAGGGGAAAAATAAATTGTCTGTGACCATGTCATAAAAAAATTATTCCTGATATATAAGTAGTAACATAGACGTATAATATTCTGTTGGAAAGGCAAGATTTTAGAAAACTTAATATACAATAAAATAAGTGGGCAGTTCAATAGAAAGATGTTATAAGCGCATACCTTATGCACAAATGTTATTTGTTATGTTGTGGAATAGGGAAGTTATGGTGATATATGGTGATCCTATAGGTTATAAACTTCATACAGTAGTGAAGATTTTAAAATATGTACCAAATCGTACATAAGGAAAAGTTGTTATAAACTAGTACTGTTAATAATTATTCCTACTTTTAGATCATTTCACAAAAAATAATAGTTTCGCTATAAACTAAATAGGACTCTCATGGAAACTAAATTAACTTTGATACATTAAAATTTATTTTGAAAAAGCCTTATGAAATTTAAATTGTAATAAACCAATAAAATGTAACATTAACATAAATACAAAAAACTAAACAATATTTGATTTTTTGATTAATTTATGTTCCTGACTTCTTCCGATGATTAAATATAAGAATTAATAGAGGTTACATAATAAACATAATATTTTCTTCCTAAGTGCTTTTTTCGTTATGATGAACTCATAACCCGAAAGTAATAGTTTGAAATAGTGAGTAATACTGAAGTTTTTAAACATAAATTACACCACATTTAAATTGCACCTGTGCGAGGGTAAGTCGCTAGTATTTTAATAATTTTTTTATGTGTGGTACTTTTCAAAACAATTTTCTATACAAAGACCAACATTACATTCACGACATATAACTTTTGTCCCAATTCATCCCATAAGTGTTCAATAGGGTTTACTTCAGGTGACTGTTGAGGTGTTTTTAGTTGATTGGGAATAACCATCAATTTGACTTTTTTAGCATTATGTTGTTAGAAAAAGTAACATCCCCCAAGTCCCAATTCTCCAGTTGAATTTTTTTAATTTTTCCGTAAAATGTCCAGGTAAGTATATTGATCCATAATCCTATCAATGAACACTAAATTTCCAACACCAGAAGCTCCAAAACACTCCCACATAAAGACACTTTCACCTCCATGTTTAAATGTTGTTGTCAAATTCTTAGTTTTGAAAGGTGAGATTGATTTTCTCCACATTTCTTGACCTTCCATCTGACCCAAAAATATTAAATTTGGATTCGCCAGAGAATATGTCCCTTTTTCAGAAATCGTTGGGTTTATTTACTAACCCCCTAGCAAATTACAGCCGCTTCTTCCAGTTTATATTTCTGATGAAGGGCTTACTTCTAGCGAGTCGATCACTGTACCCTTTCCTTCTTAGAATATTTCTGACTCGAATCTCATAGTCCCTATTTATTATGATAGACCATAAAGGACTTTCAGACTCTATATACTTCTTGCTCCATGCACACAAGTTGAATATATAGGTGAAGCTAATGATGTTGAAGGAACTGATGATATTGACATGATAGTAATGTCTATATCCGTTTGTTCAGTTCCATTCCGTTCAATATCTGAAGCTGATACTGCTTTATGCAGTAGTTATAAATTTTGTAGCAGTGAACCATTGCTACTGCTCTATTTCAAATAAAATAATGAAAGAAAAAAAAAAACACTAAACTATAAAAATAACTAACTAAACACTTAATAATAATTAAAATAAGATATTTTTACTAACTAAAATAATCCTATTTGCCTTAATTTCTGACCAAAATAATTTTAACTTACTAGACTAAGATTAGTTGAACTAGGAGTTGTTTCACACTGAAGCAGAAACAAGAATGAAAAAGGTCTAGAGATGCAGAGAAGGGCCAACTGGTAGCAGGTAGTCACCTTTGCAGTAAGCAACCAGTATGTGAATTATGCAGCAAAAGCTCAAAAGTAAATTCCCATGCTCTTTGTAGGCACTTGTTAGAATCATTACTTTAATGGAAAACCTATACAATGTAGGAAGGTCCCATTGGCTATTCTCAATATTTGCAAGGAGAGAGAAAAACAGTAATTAATTGTGAATAAACAATGTGGAACATGGTGATTTTTGGTTGATGGTGGTCATAATATTTAATTATGTATGGATGAGATTTGGACTAATTTTGTCTTCAAATTCTCATTCGGTTGAATTTTTTTTTTCTAATTGATATTGGGCTGTTCCACTGAATTCTTTATTTCTTTTGAAAATACTATTTTATTATTAATTTTAATTCATCTTTGTTTTGTTTGTTTTTTTGTATTATAACTTATGACTTGCAAGTATTGTCATTTTACACCTTTTTAATACAGGGCTGCTGAAACTGGGGAAGAATTTGTTTTGAGGACAAGACAGCCAAGATATTTAAACCCATATCTGGTGAGCTACTATTCACTTTTTTATTAAAACAATACTTTTTTCTCATATATGTTATAATGTTAGATTTATTTAAACTATGTTTGTTTGTTTATTTAACATCACTTTATGCTACTATGGCTAATCGGACGATGCTACAGTGGGAGTCCTAAATTTTGCCTATCCAGGTTTTATTAGGATAGGGATCTTTAACGAGTACCTGACATCGCATAGGCTCGGGACCACCTTTTAACGTCCCCTCCGAAGGACGGCATAACTAAGGATTTTTTACTCCCATTAAAAAATCCTAGGACCACCTGCGGGTTTGAACCCGTGACCTTTGGCATAGGAGGCTGTTATGCTAGCCACCCAGCTACAAGTGATCCCTTATTTAAATTATTTCTTCTTATGATTCAGAAGAAATGTTTAATTGTTTAAAATTATTAATGAAATTTAACTCTTTAAACAATCATTTTGTTCCGTTTCATAAAACATTTTACTTGCAGAATTATTTAGAAATGTTTTAAAAATTTAATAATCTAAAAGTAAATTTTTAATAATAACAGTACCTTCAGTCTACATGTAGTTTTTTTTTATTTACCAGGACTTTGCATGTTTCATAATATTCTATTTTTGCAATTCTGTGTAGAGTAAAATTCTACTTGAAAACAATCAGACAGTATATTCATGCTATGCTGATATACAATTGGAGCAAACAATTGTGTCACTTCTTTTGTTATGCTTTATCTGTAATGCTCATTTTAATATTAACTTGAAGTTGTCTGAAAAAAGTGTATGTAGTAAACTTAGTTCCATTCCTACCAAATTATGACGGATACATATTTGAAAGAACTTCATATCTAACTGTATCTTTATATCCTGAAAGACGAAGAAGCACAATATGTTGCCAGCTTAGAACAGTCTTGGTTATCAAGATTTCTTCCCCTATGTTTAAACTTTAATTAATAATAGAGGTGTTTTATGTAACCTACAGAAGTCCCAACTTTTAGAATATTGTTTGTCTTGTTGATTGGCATTGAACTGCTTCTCTGGTCACATTTAGGCTTAAGAATTTTAAAATAAATGTATTTATTAGTTGAGAATCATGTATCAACTAACTAGTAACTTCAAGGAAAGTTCTTCATTTCTTGAAAAGAAAACATATGTCATGTTGAATGATCAAGTATAAGTTATACTTATACTTGATATACTTAATACTAATAGTATTAATATATATATAATTAATTACTTAATAGTATATTAATATATATACTATTAATTAATTATTTTACTAATATGGCTTAATAGTGATTCATTCTCTCATTTAATGATTGTAGGGTGTGAAGCCATTTTCTGTTTTTGAGGCTGGTGGAAAGCAGCTTTTGATGGTTATGAATAAAGGTCATTATGCTGATTCAGATATTTATTGGACACATACACCTTTGCAGCCAGATGGAAAATCTTACCTACTGATCACCCTCCAGTAAGTTATTAGTTCAGAAAATATTTGGTCAGTTTATCGTTATTGAAATTTTAGAATTTATTATTTCTTTATACTTTTAATGAAGGAATAATTTCAATTGGATATTAATTAATTTTTCTATAAATAATATATTTTACTTTCACTTATCTTTTATTTTTTCACCCCAACCTTGCCTTTAAAGGCCATATGGGGTTTCTCAGGCGTACTTTCACTTACCTATATATGAAATATAGAAATATATAAATATTAAAGGAAACTATTGCAATCGTAAAAATTTCCAAATTCCAGTTTTCAATTGAAATACACGTTTTAGGGTTCTTTGAGTCCAAATAACCAAGTCCCGAAAAAAGGTCTATGCGTTTGTGTGTGGGTGTGTGGTAAGTTTAGCACAAAAACAAAAAGTTGTACGAATATGAAAGTTCATAATTAAGAGAACTATACACCCGAGATGTTACACCAACTTTTTCACCGAAATTGGCTGACCTGTAGTGCTACTTTATACCATGCATTGTTGCACCTTTTTACAATTTTCTCTAACATTATTAATTAAACTCCCTATATCAATTTGAAATTGAATGGACTTTAAAATCATGTAGATTTTATTCTGATTGAAATAGTCTGACAGGGCTTAAATTCCAATATTTTAAAATTTCTTCCTCTATTGTACCTTTAATTTTATAGATTCAAAAACATTGACTTTATCGTCTTGTTAGCATTGAAAAAAAAAACGGGTAAATATTTAAGTTGAACAAATTCGATATCCAAATAAAAGAAAACAGAGCAAACATATTTCTGCATGTAATTTTTAGTTTTTTTGACATAAAAATAGTAATATAGGCAATGATATATCGTTTGAAAGCTAAAGATTTTATAAAAAATATTATCTTACACACAAAGTTGTAAAATATAATGGAGAGTCATGGAAAAGGACTAACCAATTATTGTTGATAATATGATAATATATTAGTTTATTTAATTAAACACATGTTTCTTTTGAGATTCAAAGTATTTAATGCTTTTACATTTTTCATCTCTAACTGTATTTAAGAATTCTTAAGTTGATTTTAATAATGGGTGAGTGTAAGTCGTGTGTTGTGCTCACCAGATTTTTTAATAATGATATATATTTGGTACATTCCTAGATTAAATTTAATTTCTACATATTTCATAAGCAATTAAACTGATGCAGTTGAGATAGTACACTAATTTTCTCTAACAGTTTCGTTTTGCATTAAAATAATTGCTATAATAAAATGGCTCTAACAATAAATAAACAAAACAATAATAATATTGAGAGCCTAAAAAACATTATGTCATCATTAATCTTACATATTTTTCTTCATTAACTGTAATATTCCTTGCTTATTTTGTATATTTTTTAATGCAATTATTATTTGCAGACATGTGTTTTTTGTGGAAAAATGTCGGCTTTGGGGAACCTGGGAGATGGAATGGGGAGTGAGAGTTGATGATATTATGTCTGTTCCGAACATAGAAGACAATAAACTAATGCTCAAAGTTCGGCAGGTGAGTACTTATTAACATTCAATGTTCATAAATTTCTTTCCATAGAATTGATGCTTTAAAATATTAAAATTTTGGATATTATGTTGTAGGATGAAAGCTTTAATTACTTAAATGGCAATGAGAGAGCAGTACAATGCCAAGATCCTGCTCTACTCCAGTGGTTACAGAAAAAAATTGAAGCTGTTATGATCCTCAATATGGAAGATAAACCTTGTTCTATAGCTGCAGATACATAATAATTATAATTCATCTTATAAATAAATTGTTGTTATCATCAGTTCAGTAAATAGAAAGTCGTGTTACCTATGTTTGGTGATCCTACTGCTGTTTAGTGATGTTACCTTCATTATCAAGTCTTAATTTGGGAGTTTTTCCTTGTATATTGTTTATCAATAAATATTTGTAAAATTATAATTGTTTATCCAAGGCACATTATACAGTGAAAGCGGCAAATAATAAAGAACATTTTATTTTAAAACATTATCTTAAGATAACCTATTACAATTAATTTTTTTTAAATTGATAGTTTCCCTATTCACACACAGGGTTATAATAAAAACATAACTTGTAATGTGACCTAAATAATTTTATAAATTTTCTATTAATCTGTGATTTCACTGTATAAGTGTCAACTATTATTATTAGCCAGCTTATTTTATAGGATGAGGGGATTTTATTAAATACCAGACTGCTGTGACAATTGTTAATTGATATAAATATATTTTTGTAATTATTAGTTACTATTATTTTCTTCAATGGTCTTGCTTGATTGATCATTGCAGATGCTATTAAGAATGGCTATTTTAGGCTGCGAGCATTTCAGATCTTGAAATTATTTTTTTTAATGAGAGCACAAATTATAATTAGTTATTCAAAATAATTTTGTGAACCCCTGTATATTTTCATTGAAAGAAATAAAAACTTCATCAGTGAATGGTAATAAATTTTGTAATAACTAATTCCATACACTGTGAAGTGATTGCAATAATTTATTGATAAATTGTAAATGTATTATATTTTTAGTACCTAAATATATACATAAATATATATTGATGTATCATGAAAGGTTTAATAAAGTTATGTTGTATATTGAAATTGAATCTTACCTCTACAATCTTATGTTATGATTTAAATCATACCACCAATTTTCATCTTCTTCCCTAGTGTTTCTGGAGCTTTCTTAGCACGGTTAATTAAAAAAAAAAATCCTCTAAGTTAAATACAGTAAATAAGATATACATACTATTTCTAGATCAAAGGCCTTCCAATGAGGTGATGAAGTATTTCTTGACCACCAGATTTTTCCCCCAATTTTCAGACACCTACTTTAGATGATGGGTGAGCCCAAGGAGGATCCCCCTCCCTTGGATTGCGCCATGTAATAGATAATATTATTTGCTGTAATATCATCCTATAATATTATTTTTAAAATCCTGAATTATGCATTTGGATTTTAGTATTTAACATATGATTTCAATCTTTGTTCCTCATACTGAGCATGTAGTACAGAAGCATGTGATGCAGGCAAGTAGGACTTTCCCTTACCTCAGTCCTTATTATTAATTTAAGAAGTGTTAAACAAAGTTAGAGTTGATAAAAAGTTAAAAGAATTATATTCACTTTCATTGGAAACATATGTTTTAGATTAAATAATATTTTATTTATTTATTTATTCTTAGGAGTTTTGACAAGAAAATGAGATTCGCTCTCTGCTTAAACAATAAACAAATATGCTGACAAATGATATAGAAGTGCCAAAATACAACTATAAGATGGGATCACCTCTAGCGTAGTAATTAGCATAGTAGCCTTAGATGACAAAGGTTCAAACCCGCACGTGGTTCTAGGTAGGCAGGTAGTACAGTAAAATTAGGATATAAAATAATGAGATTACCGCAAAATAGTCGGATAATTGTGGAAAAAGTTAAAATCCATTGAACGTTAACAATATACAGCGGGAAAAGCGAATGAAAATTAGCGTAAATTGAATGCTAATTTTCATTTCAATAGAAATTTCAGAAAATTTTAATAATTATTATAAAGCAAAATTTTCTGGAAAACTTTTAATTTCAGAAAATGTAGTAAGCCTATCACAGTGTTTCATAAAGTTTGAGATAAGACTTTTGTTACAAGTCTTGAGTCGCAACTCGAGTTGTGGAAGCTGGAGCCTTATAGCCTTATGGATCAGCTCTTTCACACTACTCCCCATACACACACACACACACACATAAAGACCCTTTAGCGTAACTTGGTTATTTGGACTCAACAGACCCTTGCTTATGCTTATACAGGCGTTCCAACTAGGGTTGCCTTTTCAAGTCAGTGCTGTGCTCCAGAGGTCACGGTCAAGCCAATCCTCCTCCTGAAGACCCCGGCCCGCCATCTCCTTTTCCACTCCACATATCCACCTACTTCTAGGTCCACCTCGTTTCTGCCTTCCCGGTGGCTGCCAATTCAAAACTCGGTTTGGCCATCGTTCAGTTGACATTCGTTTTACATGGCCGTACCATCTTAGCCTTCGCTGTCCTATCCGCTGGTTTACGGACCCAGGAGCCTCCATCCTGTCCCGAACAACCTCATTTCTAATTCGGTCAATCCTTGTGAAACGTAGACATCTTCTCCAAAAGTCCATCTCCACAGCTTGGACTTTCGAGTAGAGCTTTCTAGACATTGTCCACGTTTCCGATGCGTAAGTAAGGATGGGTTCTACGATGGCATAGTAGATCTTCCTCTTGTTTTATTTTAAAAGAAGGTCATTCCATAGAACAGGATGGAGCATCCGCGTGGCTTTACGTGCTTGTTCCACCTTTCTTCTTACGTCGATTTCGGAGGATCCAGTGGAGTCGAGGTACGATCCCAGATATTTAAATACATCCACCTTTGAGCATGTTTCATTACCAACTCGCAGATCACTGTCATCCATAACGCTGATGGCCATGTATTTCGTCTTACTGAAGTTAATTTTAAGACCCATAGACGCATAGCAGCCCCCTAATGAGCAGATTATCATCTCAAGGTAGACCTTTCTCCGAGCGAATATAACTTGATCGTCAGCGAAAAAAAGCGACACTAGCTGTTCATCGTCTATGAAAGGACCCACATCACCACACTGACGAAACCATTCCTTGATCGACATATGGAGATAAATCTTGAAAAGGGTTGGCGCCATGCTACAGCCCTGTTTCAGACCTTTAGTACCTGTGAATGGCTCTGATACTCGGTTTCCAAGCCTCACCCGGTAAATGTCGTCTTGGTATAGGTGTCTTACTGCATCTACTAAGGCATCATTGATACCTGCTTCACTCAGTGCTGTCCAAATTCTATTTTTCGGGACGCTGTCATAGGCCTGCTCCAGATCAACGAAAGCTACGTGGAGTTCCTGATTCATCTCCCGTGACTTCTCGATGAGCTGCCGAAGGACAAAGATGTTGTCATTGCAGGAGCGTCCCGCTGTGAATCCAGCCTGTCCCTCAGGGGTAAGGAATTCGTCTTCCAATTTGTCTCGGAGCAGCCTACCAATCACTTTGCTCACCGCGCTCTGCACACAGATACCTCTGTAGTTCTGGCAGACCTTCCTGTCGGCTTTCTTGAAAATGGGCGATATAAATCCAGTTCGGTGGTCCTCAGGTACTCTGTCTCCTCCTAGTACCAGGTTAATAATTTCCAGGAGAATGCTCAAGATCTTTTTTCCTCCAGCCTTTAGCAGCTCTACCGAGACTCCGCCTGGAACTGAGGCCTTTCCGTTTTTAGAGCATTTAAGAGGCTGTGCTAGTTCCTCCAAGGTCACCATTATTCTTCCTGGCGCTGCGGTTCCTCTCTCCTCTGCCATAAACTGTTGCCGGCTCTCCTTAAGAAGATCTTCGAAGTGCACTTGCCAAGCTTCATCAGTAATTGGTGAGACAACGTTTCCCTTCCTGGGTGTACGTAGCTTCTTTATGACACCCCAGGATTCTCTAATTCTATTGTATCCTATTGTACAATCGATACGCTGGCAGCACCTATCCCACGAGGCATGTTTTTCTTCAATTACCAGACACTTCACTTATTTAGTTTCCTATAGGTTACCCAGTCCTCATTGCTTCTCGAGGAAAGATACTTGTGGTTCGCCCCCTTCTTCTGGCTCACAAGCTGTGCCACTTCGTCCGACCACCAGTCAATAGACCTATAACGTTTATTTCCGTTGAAAACTGAAATTCAAAATTGTTCATATCGCAATACTTTCCCTTAATATATATTTCATATATAGGTAAGTTGAAGTAAAAGATAAAGCTCAATTTCCCTCTACTATATAACATATTTCAATCAGGAAAAACTGCAACATATATACATTATTGGCACTTAAGGCGTTTACAAGATTTTCGTTTGGAAGGATAAGCTGATTGAAAATCGTAAAGGGAATGGCAAATGGGAGAAAAAATAAGTTATTTTTCTAAATACTGTATATGAAAATTCTGTTGAAAGAGTGTGGTTAGAAGTATAAACAATTTCTAACCTCACGTTTTCCCTTATACCTTGTTATTATGTTTCCCAATAATTTCTCGGGGGATGTGGCTGGCCCACTCCCTGCCTAATATTATGATTGGGACGAAAGAGGAACGGGACGAAAAGGTAGTGGTAGCTCTCCAGGAACCGATCCTCGCTCCCATTGTTGATGGCTTCATCAAGATATCGCCTACCAGAAAGAATATAACGAGGGCGCCGGCTCTTAAAAGAACAGTCTCGGTACACTGGATAGTTCCTCAAGCCACATTTTTTATTCTGTAAGTTTAATGCATTGAAGATACTAACTCGGAATATCTACCATAACTATAAGATTTTGGTTTCATTTCAAAACATCAGTTTTTATATATATATATAGAACAATAATATTTTTCTATTATTTTCAAGAAAACAAGTTTGAAGTCTGAAGACCAGTTACTGCAAGTAATACCAAAATTAGCCGCAATTTTTTATTAAATTTGATTTCTTACAATTACTTCTAGAATCAATTTAACTTTGAGTGAGATTTTAATTTAAGTTGACTATTCATATGGTTTTTTACTACGCTTATAGAATTAAAAAATTAAATAAAAAATTTGGTACGCGCAACACACGACTTTCACTTACCTTCGTTATTGATATCAATTTGATAATTATAAAGCAAATTTAGAATCGAAAATAAATTATCAAAGAATTATTAACATTGGATTTTTAAAGAAACATTTGTTTTATTAAATAACATATTGTATTATTATCTACGACAACCAGTTTGTTTTATCGGCTTTTCATTACTCTCCGTTAAATTTTACAATAGTATGTATACGATAATATTTTTTACGAGACCGATAATATTTTCTCTAAAATCTTTGGCATTTTCAACGGTATATTATACATGTATGTTAATGTTAAAAAACAAAAAATTGCATTAATAAAATATTTTTGCAGTTATCTCCTTTAGTTGGTTATCGAATTCGATGAACTTATATATTTACCTGTTTTTTAGATTTAATAATAAGATGATATGGTGAATTTCATAAAAACTACTAAATCAAAGGTACTAGGAAAAAATTTTGAAATATCGCCATTTAAGCCCGTCTAACTATTTTAATAAGATTAAAACCACTGTAGCGTCCGGCGATGACAGCGGTTTTATCCAGTGGCCAAACGATGAAACAATTGCATTAAAAAAATTTAATTAGTTTTCTCCCTTATTTGAATACCGAATCTGTTCAACTTACATATTTACCTGTTTTTTATCAATGGTAATAATATGATATGGTTATTTTTATAGAATATACAAAATTAAAGGTTCTTTAGTGGAAGAAACTTTAAAATATCGGCAGTTAAGCCGAGTCAAACTATTTCAATCAGAATGAAACCTACATGATATTAAAGCCCGTTAAATTTTACATCGGTATAGCAAGTTTAATCAAAATCGTTAAAGCCGTTTTTTAGAATATCGTAAGAACGTGCAAAATGCATGGTATAAAGTAGCACTTCCGGTCAGTCGATTTTAGTAAAAAAGATGCTGTAACATCTAGGGCGTATATTTGTCTTAAATATGAATTTCAGTCCCGTGCGACTTTTCGTTTTTGCGCTAGACTTACCACACACAGACACATGGACACCGCAATACTTTCCCTTACTATATATTTCATATATAGGTAAGTGAAAGTAACAAATTTGATGTCTATAACATTAATAAACTTTTCATTACTAAAAATTAAAATAATAATAACTTAATGTCACATAAATTTCGGTTCAGCCAAAACCAGAATATATGACGAAATTCGCTTTCGATTTAGAACAAAGTTTCGGTCAGCCACTGTTCAATAATTTCTTTAGAAATATTAAAATCATTTCTTGAAATCAAGGTTCAAATAAATTCATATTTGATTAAAAAAAAGTTATAGTGATTCAATAAATACATTTAGTTTAGATTAGGTAATACAGTAATATAAATTATTATTATCTATAACAATCGCTCGTCACCCTCCATTATTTTCTACAACTATGTTATATATAACATTTTATCTAAAACCTTCAAATTTCCAAAAGTATATTGTTAATTTATGTTACAATTCTAATTTCCGAAATAAATAACCTGGAAGAATATTTATGCAATTTTATTCATCGGTTGGTTATCAAATTCTTCCAATAAGCTGAAATGGTTAATCATTTCTAATCCACAAAATTAAAGTTATTTTTGAGGAAGAAATTTTGGTATTTAAGCTCCGTCACACTGTTTCAATATGAACAAAACAAGCATGAAATTAAAGCTCATTTAATTTTACATCAATATGTACTTGGTCTAATAAAAATCGTTTGAGTCGTTTTCATAAAATTGCAAAAAAGTGCAAAATTCATTTTATAAAGTGCCACTCCTTGTTCGTCGGATTTGGTTAAAAAATCGCTGTAGCATCATAACTGGTCTAATATATAAAATTTCAGTTTCATACTTCATACTAATTTTCGGGACTTGGCTTACCATACACACACAAACTCAAAAGAAAACAGTGAACTTTTTTGCTTCCATGATTCTTCATTTAATATTCTGAAGGATTTTTCTAATCTTCTTAGAATACAATAGAGCTTTACTGTGCTAAATTGCATATGACACTATAATAATGCTTGAACAATGGTGTATTGATCTCTTTCATTATTGTCGAAGATATCTAGTACATACAACTTAACGATTAAAGAAAGCGTTTCCTGAGTTCTTAGAGAGTGAATAGTTCTTATTTAAAAGTATAGAAAGATTATAATTAAAAGTAAATATTACGCACCTGAGACAGATATCTCACTTTTTTATAATTTATCATTTCCTCATAGTATTATCAATGGAGGTCGAGATTGTTAAGGTATTCTGATTTAACGTTAACAACCTCGAGCATGAAGCGACACGGTGGACATATGTAACATTGAGCATGTATCTCGCAAGTACTCTTATTAAAGAATATAAATTTGAACTATGCCACTCCATGTTGATTGGTGAAACCAAATTCGGTTAGTCAAAAAACTTCGTGTATTAATTGGAACTTCCGGTAATATTTGTTTTGTTTTTTTTTATATTAGGGGTAGTCACTACGTTTGCAGTGAGTACATATATACAGGAAATAACTGTAGAAACTCGACGGGTTTAGCAAAATAACACAAATAGCATGCTATAGCAAACGTAGTGAGTACCCCTATTACTAGATATTTGATGTATGAAATGTCCACAATTTGCTTGGAAAGTGTACGGAATGTCCCTCCGTTTCCGAATTTGATCACACTTTTAGTGTCATTCTTCATAGAAATAAGAATAATACGATTGATTATTTAAATGCCTTAAATTTAATAAAGCATTAAATTAATAAATTATAAAAGTTATTATATTTGTACTTTTCTTACAATGGGTCCCAGGATCTGATTAATGAAAAAATCAAACCAAAACTGTCACATTTTATATCTCGTGTCAGAAAAATGATACCGAAACGTTTTTTCGACCATAAAATGTTTGGATTATTGAGCATTTTTTCGTTAGCGCTACAATCCATTTAGGTCCTTCGCCACGCGATGAAGTCATTCCTCATTATCTGGATTATATCGAAAGAAAAATACGAATACTTTATTTTACCTATCAAATGAATTTGGTTTGGATTGGTTTCAGATTTACAACAATATGGGTGATTTCATGAATTAAAAAAAAATTGAAGGGGATTCTTGCTGAAAATGGTTGTTTCACAATTTTTAATTTTAGATTCTCATGAAAGTTTCAATACAGGAGTTGTTCAATGTTCTGAAATCAAATGCGTAGTTTTCGAAAGAAATAAAATT
Source organism: Piezodorus guildinii (assembly GCA_023052935.1). Taxonomy (NCBI): domain Eukaryota; kingdom Metazoa; phylum Arthropoda; class Insecta; order Hemiptera; family Pentatomidae; genus Piezodorus; species Piezodorus guildinii. Next base: position 94,193,015 of record CM041292.1, read on the forward strand.
CTTTAGCGTACCTGTATATGTATAAATTCTCACCTGGATAATCAAAATCTTAAAATAATGGGTTACCATACTAACCCAAGTGTTTTCATCGTGAAAAGCAGAGTGACGTGATAATGAATGATATTGTTATTCTATTAAAGATTCTCTCTACATTCTTACTATCAAATTATATTCATATTTGACCTTGTAAAAAGTACTTTTTACACATTTCAAACTATATTGTTTATTCCTATTTCTTTTTTTAATACAAACAAAGCTTTGTGATTCCTTTAGAGACATGAAAAACAGGGTGTTGCTTATGGTTCTTGCTTCTTCTTTAATTTCATCAAAGGCTCAATAATTTCAACTTCAAATGAGCCAAAATGTCGAAACTCTACACAATATAACACGAAATTCTACAAAAATCAGATAGAGAACTTGAAATATTATGAACCAAACTGGTCCAGCTTAGAAACAAGACCTCTTCCAGATTGGTTTGACAAGGCTAAGATTGGAGTCTTCATACACTGGGGTGTATATTCTGTTCCTAGCTTTGGTTCAGAATGGTTTTGGATGCATTGGAAAGGTTAGTTGCCAATATCAGAACCATTTAGGTTAAATGTTATTTCAGCTGTAGGGTGACCATGAGGTAGGGAATTCCTTCTCTATGAATTGGGTACCCTACTCTATGGCTCACTACTTTGAACTGAACTCAACAATGAGTTGTGCTATAAGTTATTGTTTTATTTAGAACATTTCTTGAAAAATTAGATATTAGTATAAATGCATAGATATATGTAGATATTTTTTAGACGTTAAAATATAATTAAGATTGGTTTTCTTAGGAAATCCATCCCCGAATCTGTCAGCACAAAGGAGAATATTGAAATTTATGAATGATAATTATAAGCCAGGTTTTACTTATCAAGATTTTGCTTCTCAGTTTACTGCAGAATTATTTGACCCTCAGAATGGGCATCACTCATTGAGGCATCTGGTGCTGAGTAAATTTTAAGACACATGTTTATATACAACCGATTAGCTTTTATTTTCCACTTGTTAATGTATTTATTAATTTTAGGTATGTTGTATTTACTAGCAAGCATCATGATGGTTTTACTATGTGGCCTTCTAACTATGCTTACAGCTGGAATTCTGTTGATCTTGGGCCCCACAAAGACATCAATGGTAAGTTTTTCAAACAGCTGACTGCAGTATAATTAAAATGGATTGTAGTTAATTTAATAAAACTTTTTTTTTTTCATTTATTTTAAATGTTCACAACAGCCTTCATTATTTATAGTTAAAAATTATTGTAAATTGAACAATGGAGCTTTAAATTCTTTTTAACATATAACAATTCATTACCTTAATATAGAGATGAAAGCAATTCTTGCTTTCCATTTATACACATAGGCTTCTTATATGGTCAGTCCTTGCCATTTATTAAGATAGTGTTGTTACTTTGAATAAAAAAATGTATTTGGGAGAAGTTGGTTCAGGGTGCAGTCAATAGAACACACAATTGAGTATAAACTTAATTTACTATATGCTTAATATTTACTATACACTTAATACTATACACTTAATTTACTACATACTTAATTGTGTGTTCTATTGACTGCATCCTGAACCAACTTCTCCCATATATACACACAGTCAACCATTCTCACTTCATAAAAAAAATATTATTGGATTCGTCCAAGGCAACTACTATTAATGAGGTAGCTAAGAGCCAATAGGAGCCACATACTCATAGAAAACCTATCCTAAGCTAACAAGGAAGAAATATTTATGAGGCTCAGCAAGCAATGAGCAATAAAACTGGATGAGATTTATCACAGAACACAAACAATTTTCATAGTGAACCAAATAGACAGTGAAGTGACATATTCCTGATCTCAAACAACATTGATAGTTAACACTGAGTCAACACTTTAACTGTGGGCATAACCCATTAGTACTGCATAGTGCAATAATAATGGCATTGTGCTATGTATCGATAATACTGGAAGGTGAAGGAATATTTTTGAATCGTATAAAATAGAACAGTTTCCGGGCGAAAAGCAGGAATGGTTCTTAGATGGCCTATGCAAAAAAATTGCACCCCTACACTGCTTGGGAGAGATATCCTTTTACCTGAGGGAGTCTTAGCTCAGAGAGGATAGGAAGCGGAAGTCACGGACACAGTAGGTCGGGGGTCAAGCCAGGGAACAATTATGCAGATATGTCTAAAGGTACTTTTATGTTATATTATGTGGTAAATTTGAACCTCAGTATTCTCAAAAGTAACAATGCCTCACTGTACTAAGTTTTATGTGTAATAATAATGTGTTTTTATGTGTACTATCTTATAAATAAATGTATATTTTAAGATAATCGCATAGTAATTGAAAAATACTTCTAGATGTGGCTACAAATTTTTATTCTTGAAATGAAAGTTATATAAAAAGTATATATATATATATATATATATATATATATATATATATATATTTTTTTTTTTTTTTATTAATTATTAATATTTTCAATTACAGAGCATGAAATGTTATAAAAACCTGACTATTTTTTTTTGGTAGAAACACATCACACTTTTGATGAATCTACATTCATGTTAAAATATTTATTTATGAAAATAAGTAGCTTTTTACTTGTCCAGGAATAGTTTGTGGAAAAAATAATGAATAATCTAAGGCAATTAATCTACATTAAAGAAGAAATTAATCTTTTTTTTTTTGTTTTACTTGGTACATATTTAATATACAGTATATAGTATGAGAAAGAGATTAAAAAATAATTGATTATATGTTGGAAATTTACATTTTCTTTTTTTTTTTTTATTACAGTATTTTTATAATTTTTTTCTGTCACCCCTCTGAAAAATGACTCTCAGTAATATATAAATATTCACATAATTTTTGTAATAGTGGATATTTTTTTTTTTTAGGTCTGCTCGACAAAGCAATCCGTGAAAAAACAAAATTGCGATTTGGTTTATATTATTCGCTGTATGAATGGTTCCATCCACTTTACTTAGCTGATAAGTCAAAGAATTTTACCACACAAACGTTTGTGGAACATAAAATGTTAAATGAAATGAGAGAGCTAGTAAGTATTTGGAAAAAGATAATTTCATTCCTAATAATGAATTCAATGATTAAAGAAACTATGAAATAAGCTATATGCTATGAATTAAATATATGGGTCTTTTTATAAAGGTTTTTGAAAAATAACTTACAGTATCTTTTAAATACTCCTAAATGCTTCTATGAACTATATTATTGCTGTCTTCATAGCCATTTTTTGATTTTGACCATGTCAATTATTTTTTATAAAACTAAATTGATGTGGTCCTATCAGGAACCAATCTAGTTATTGCGAGCATTTTTCATATTGTTCATGGCCATATTTTTGTTTTAATCAAGCTGTCTTCTGTCTTTCTTTTCCTTATCTGCTTTTAAGTGTTGTTGGTGCCAATGCAGTCTTGAATAGAATTAATTTTGTAAGTTATCTTTGACAGCACAGGTTGTACATTTAAAAAAATATCAGTATTTATTTAATGACTCTCCTTTCCTTTTCATTACATTTCAAACCACTTTTACAAAGGAATGACTAAGCATAATAATAGTAATAACTGTATTTATACTGATTCAATATGATTGTTTCTATTATAATTAAATTCTAGAGTAGGAAACCCTTACTCACCAAAATCCTCGGGAATCTTTTTTTTTTGTTCCATTACTGCATACAAATTTTCCCTACAAAAGGGAAAAATATGAAGTGCTAAAGTTATTATACTGTATAGTAAAACACTTTGCAAAGTCTCCTTGTATACTTGGAATCCCATTAACACTCAAGAAATAATTGATTATTGATTATTAAAATAAACATTAATGTGTTACTGATAATTGATCAATTACTTATTTTAATATTTATGTAATATGCAGGTCAATATCTATAAACCTGAAATAATTTGGGCTGATGGAGAATGGGAAGCACCTAGTAAATATTGGAAAGCAGAAGAATTCTTGGCTTGGTTGTACAATGAGAGTCCAGTAAGGGAAACTGTGGTGGTAAATGATCGCTGGGGTCAAGAAACTTTGTGTAAACATGGAGGCTACTTTACTTGTGCAGATCGTTTTTCTCCAGGTATTAGAACCAAAAGTCCATTTACTGATAGTATTATGGCAGTAAACTCATCCACAGTTCAGCTATTGTGTGTGGTTCATTGGAAGAACAAAAGTAATTTAATCTGTATGGTCAAGATTTTATGTGTAAAACCTGTGTAAATTTATGTGCATTTCTATAAGTTGAAGAAAAAAAATCTGAATTCATAGAAAAATGTATTATTTTTTTCTTAGTATTTGAAATATTTATATAAGCAACAATTCCAATATAACTTTAAAATTTGATCACGTAATTTTCAGAATTATTGATAAGAATTGGCTATTAAAGGACAATACCTGATTTTTATGGTTTACTTTTTAAGAATATTGTTTCAAAAAGGGCAACATATACCCATTTAATTTTTAAAATATATTATCTTATGTTTTCACTATAATTAACTTGGGTGTTAGAATATATAAATATTTTTATATACATTATATAATGTCTTTTTTAGGAAAACTATTGGAACATAAATGGGAAAATGCTTTAACAATTGACAAAGGAAGTTGGGGTTATAACAGATTGAGTAATATAAATAATTATCTAACAACACAGCAACTAATTGACATAATCGTCCAAACAGTCGCTTTTGGTGGTAGGTGCTAGTTATTTTCCATAATAAATTGTAAAATTGAAAAAAATTTAAAATAATTTAATTATGTATTGATAACTACTACATCAGTACAACAAATTAATGTGAAGTATGTGTATAAAATATAAATTATTTTTTATTGAAATGTATAACTGTTTATGATAATACTAATAGTAAAAAGGAATTTTCAATAATCAGATAGGAATATTAAATCATGTTTTTTTCATTGTGCTTTATTAACTACTTATATAAAGAAAATAATATATCTGATCAGAAATATTTTTTCAATACATTATTTAATTTATTTGGGGGAGCCCGTGGCTGAGTGGCTAGCGCGCTAGTCTCTCATGCTACAGGTTCTGAGTTCGAATCCAAGTCCCGGCGGGGCTTTTATAAGGATTTAAAAAATGTGGATTCACTCACAACCTCTCCCCCGGGTATGTGACACCCGTCAGCCAAAGGGTGGCCACTCACAAAATTAGTCGTAGGGAGTGATGACCCTACACTAAAAAATTGCATCGTGAAACGTGAGTGTAAATTCGCAGGAGTTTACACCGCGAGGCCCAGGGCCTACACGGCCTGTCGCGCCACTGGAAGAAGAATTTAATTTATTCATTTGCATGTTCTACTGCATTGAAAAGTTATCATAAAAATGTCATTCATCACTATCATTATGAAAACAACTTCAGAGGTATCCAGCAAGATATAATAATTTGTGTTCAGGAAAAGACTAATGTATTGAATGTTTGTTTATTCATTTAACAACACATTATGCTACTGTGGCTAATCGAAAGACATGAATGTTTTCTTTTCATAAGCAACATATCAGCACTATGGTTCCAAAAGGAGTCAGAGGAGTTAATTATCTTCATGATCCTATATCTGTATCATGTTTTCTCAAATTCTCCAGTTTTAGTTTGTTTTGGTAAAAAAATATTGTAAGTCTAATTTTGGATATCAGAGTCCATTCTAGTTAATGAAATAGTGATTTGTGAACTTTAACTTTATTTTAAGTTTTGATATGGATTATATAAATCTAACCATAAAATTTATGAATGTATCACTATGGAATAAAAAGTAACAATAACTAACTGATTTTTAGGCATTTAGTTGATAATCAATAATTCTAGAACCTCAGTTATGAAAATATAGTTTAACACTTCAAATTATGTTACAGTTTTGTTATTTTTGTAATCATAAATTATTTTACTAATACAGGTAATGTGTTAATCAACATCGGGCCTACAAAATCTGGTAATATTAGTCCAATATATCAAGAACGATTAATGGATATAGGAAAATGGTTGAAAGTTAATGGTGAGGCAATATATGAATCATCTCCATGGAATATTGTCAAAATGATACTAATCATCCATTTGTTTGGTAAACTATTAATTTTTATTTTTAATAATGCTATGTTTCTTCACTAGTGGTATTGTTATTATTATATTATATACAATCAAATTTAAAAGATAAAGATTGCTGTCTGACATATATACCATTGAAATATAACTCAATGTTCTTACTAATAGTTACTTTTAACAAATTATTAATCTTTATTGTCTCGAAATCAACTATAGAGGTAACTATCAGTTGATTACTGATGTAAGTGCTGCTAGGTCTATTGATGGATAACATTCCATTTCATTGTCATAAAATAATATTTCAACTTGCCTAGACTGGATTTGAGCAGGACCAATTGAGATTCAAGTTTTCTACAGAGACAAGTTTACACTCTCAGCCAAGATGACCTTAATAATAACTATGTTTGGATACATTCAAGTAAGAAGAACTTATGAATGGTTAGCATAACATAGAGATGTCACCATAAGAGGTGTAGTGGATGTCATTTCTTTCAATATTTTTATACATAAAAATCATAAGAAAAGTGAGATTAGAGACTAATTAAAACTACAAATATTTTGGAAAACACTCTGTTTAAAAATAAATTTCAAATTTAAGACCCATAGCAATACCTTTTAATGATGGAAGATATTGAGATTGTATCGAAATTGTGTTGTTAAAAATAAAAAAAGAAAGTCTTTTAGAAAATTTCAAAATCCTCCACTTTGATGTTTCACCTACCAATGCTATTTTTAAAAATTAACACCCAAGGAGGGATATGATATAATATACCAGTGTGAGGTCGACTTATTAACAGAGTGCTATGTTGAGATGTCACCTTAACAACCTTCATGGGTTAAAATTTATTTCATTACAGATCGAAATAATAAATTTCAACATTACCTCTGTCATTAGAATAAAATAGTTTAAATATTTCAATTGTTATTTGATATTTTTCTTATTGAAATATTTTATTTATTTATACTATAGTTTATTCTTACAGCAGAGTACTTTTTTAATTTATAGGTATACTACTAAAAATGATGGAAAGGAATTATACATGATAATCTTAAGATGGCCTAAAACAGGTTTCTTGTATCTATCGTGTCTTGAAACAGTTGAATATTCAGAAATGACAATGCTAGGCTCAACTAATGTAGAGATAAAGGTGAAACAAATCTGAGTTATTTAAAGATATAACATATCTTTAAACATATCTGGTTTACATTATTAGATTCCATGATTGTTTATTAATATTTTGAATAGTTACTTTTATTGTTTAATATTAATAAATTGATTTATTAATTTCAGGCCACAAACTCTGATAATGGTATTATGAAAATTTTATTGCCAAACAAAGGATTGATTGATTCTGACTGGGGCTGGACTATAAGAATCAGATTTACTTGAAATGTATATATTTTTAGATAATTATAATTAGACATTAAAATAATTATTTTTTAATTAAATGTAATATTTAATTTTTTAAAGCTTAAAATTGAAATATAAGTAAAGGCCAAATGTTTTAATGAACTGAAAATTGGTCAATAACTAAGATAATTATTTAGAGATTGATTAAATCCAATTGTTATTAAACAGCATCAATAAAGATTGGGTTAGTTTGTTAAGAATGACTTAATATAGATTAGGTATATTTTATATAGATTACTAGCTGTATCCCGCAACTATGCTCGCGAATCTTGTCTTTATTTATATATGTTTGTGGTAAGGGTAAGTCTAATATTTATATGTTCGCTATAAGTCGGTCAGTTCCATATTTTAGAACAGCCAGTAGTGTTACTTCTGAATACCAGATCTCAATTTTACTCTGCAAAATTTTTAATAACTGATTAGAAAAATAAGCCGCAACCATAAGGTTTTCAAAAAGAAAAAAAAAAAATCACCTGTTACTCACGGCATTCTTGGTTTAGTTTACATGTTCCTTGTAGTTTAGTTCCCTTTATATATTATAATATACTTATTTTTAAAATAATATTCTTTTAAGAAAAAAAATAATTATCACAATATTTACTTAATTAATATTCAATTTATCTCTCAGGGTATGGTATGGGTTCTTGACAATCAGGCACATTTTTATTATTTATATAACTTTTTTAATCATAATTATAACTTACAAAAAAAACACAACAAACAATATGCAGCCAGGCTAACAATGATTCTTCATATCCCTACAGCAGTTCCTCCTCTTCATATTCAACTCCACACTCTCCAAGTCCCACTCAAAAAACTACTGACTCCTCTCAGCTCATAACCCCAACTCTGACTGCTCTTTACCTGGTAGGTACCTTTTTTACCCAATTCTACCTGCCAGGAACCTTTTTTCTTAGCATCCAAAATGGTTGCTATGTTTGTAAACAAACAACCAAATAGGAGCTGTTTTTTAAATTTAATTTTTACTTTTATCCTATAGTTAGCCTGCCTAAAACAATTATCAAATAATAAATAAATAAGTACTAAAATTATAAAAGATGGGTATATTACATTTCTCCCCAATCCTAGGTAAAAAAAAAAATATTTTGGTAGGAAATTATATTTTTTTTTTTTTTTCAATTATAACTATTTTAAAATATACACATTATTTCTTTCAATACCTTCTTTGTTACAAATATTTTCAATACTTTATAAATTAAGTTTATATACAATATTTTACATTGAAAGATAAATTTAAAAACTAACTAGGGACATAATATTCTATAACTATATACACATAAAAATTACACAAGTACTATATACAATTAAGAGTATATAACAAATTAAATCTTCAAAATAAACTATGTACTTAAATTTTACTTACAAACAGGTTTAGGTGCATGTAATAAAATAATTTAGAAAGAAATTATCTACCAAATAACAGGGTAACAAATTTAAAAATAACTTTTGTCAAGACATCAATAATAAGATACAGTTCCATATTGTTTTAGGCTGACAATGCAAAATAAATTTTAAGCTAATTAATTTGTGAACTTATATAAATTTAAATAAGAAAAAACTTCATCAATAATTACATTATTTACAATTTATTAATTATTAATTCCAGTATGGTGCAATCTGAACATTGTTCAGACTGCCCATTGTTAACTCATCTAACGGAGGGAACGCTAATTATCCCTTTTTATCCCCTGGAAAAGAATAAAGATTGCCGTGTCCAAAAATAATATGGTGTCTGATCTTTCCTAACATGATCCAAGACCATATAGCCTTGGTAGAACTCATAGTCTAAAATAAAAAGGATAATAGTTTTTGTTGGCACATCCCTGTATTGATTAATTAAATTTAATATTGGTAAGAAATAATTATAGGAGATGGAGAAACCTATTTCTGGATTATCTAAAACACTTAATCTGTAAAATACCACCTGAGGTCTATTTTGGGGACTTAAGACACTTATTAAAGTTCTAAAAGTTAAGCACTTGCTGTCACTGGGTTTCACATCACAAATTTCATCTTCTTTGATGTTTACACTTTGCTTCATATCAATAGAGCTAGTCATTAAGTCCTGGGCCTCTTCAATCATAACATTACAGGGATTAGTCATTAGCATAGGTTCTACTGTACACATTGGAGTTACTGTTTCTGTTTCATACTCTTGGTCAGTAGGATCTTCAGAAGGTACAGTCTTTGATAGAGGTTCTTCTGTACAATTAGGAGTTACTGTTTCACACTCTTGGTCCATAGGTTCTTTATTCTTGTTTTCTTTATCTTCAGTGGAGGTTCTTTTCTGGGAATCAATTTTCATTTCTGTTGTAATATTTGTAACGGTTTCTAATACTTCTGTTCCAAATTTATCAATCTTTTGTTCCAATTTTTCCATCATTATCATCATTTGCTTGAACAAATCTACCTTATCTAAATAGTTATTTGTTCCTTGGTCCTCCATATTGTTTGCTCACAAATTAACACAAATAACACATACAAAACTTATTAAAATTTAAATTGTACACTGATTGTCGTGGTCTTAATATTAAACAAATATAGCCACACCTAGTTGGGAGCCAAATTATATAATATGCTTATTTTTAAAAAAATATTATTTTATAAAAAAGATCATTTCACATAATATTTACTTAATTAATATTCAATTTATCTCTCAGGGTATGGTATGGGTTCTTGACAATCAGGCACATTTTTATTATTTATATAACTTTTTTAATCATAATTATAACTTACAAAAATAACACAACAAACAATATGCAGCCAGGCTAACAATGATTCTTCATATCCCTACAGCAGTTCCTCCTCTTCATATTCAACTCCACACTCTCCAAGTCCCACTCAAAAAACTACTGACTCCTCTCAGCTCATAACCCCAACTCTGACTGCTCTTTACCTGGTAGGTACCTTTTTTACCCAATTCTACCTGCCAGGAACCTTTTTTCTTAGCATCCAAAATGGTTGCTATGTTTGTAAACAAACAACCAAATAGGAGCTGTTTTTTAAATTTAATTTTTACTTTTATCCTATAGTTAGCCTGCCTAAAACAATTATCAAATAATAAATAAATAAGTACTAAAATTATAAAAGATGGGTATATTACAATATTTTGAGGTAGTGTACTGGACTACTTATCCCTAGATTTGATTCAAATTCGATCTCCGTCTTGAAGATCAATACAAAATGAGGCAAGAAAATAATTTAGTTATCAACGCAATAAATGTATTTTTTCTAATAATGTTATGTTGTTTCGCCTCCTGTTGTTAATTTGTAAGTTGGGTCAGTTTCACAACTGTGTTTCAGCAACTGCTATTCCAGAACAATAGCCTGTGCTTCTAGAATAATAATCGGTTTAGAAAAATAAATTAGTATCCTTTTCAAAAGCGAATGACAATTTCACTGTTGATATTTTAATATAGCAAAAAGTCATGTATTTATAACAGTTTAGTTAAGGTGATGCTATTTTTATGCAAAGAATTCATCAACAAATTTTAATATCCCTTATCATATTACGTTTACTTTAATATATAAAATTTATTCATTTTAAAGTATATTTATTTATTATATTAATTTTTTTTGAGCCATGTAAACTTATTCTTTGACTAATTCAACACCAAACATAATCATAAAGAAGTAAATTGTTCTATTGCCTCAAGTTACTCTATAAGGTTCTTGTTTGGCGTACCCACAAACCTTTTTTTTTTCTTTTTTAATTTTTTTTTCCTAATAATTCTAGTCCTAATGATAACAAATTCAATAATTATCACGCTTAAATTTAAATATTTTACAGTAATTCCAGTCCTTTCCTCTCGTTGTTTGGACTAGTGAGTTTAAACATAAGTATTGTTAATGCTTAAGGCTGCTGGCTAAACTGTTATTATGTGGGGCCAGTTGTTAATCCCTCCTAGCTGCTGGCTACTTAGAGTTGCCGAGATAGGGGAATATGCCAGCTCCAACTATGTCTCTATATCAATGCTCGGCTGGTAAGCCTGGGGTTATAAACCAGTTGGCCGGCAATCGGTTATGTGTGCCGTGGCCCTTACATTTGTTTATTGTTTGTTGTACAACATAAAGGGGATAAGGAAAAAAAAAAAAAAAAAAAAAAAAAAAACAACACTTTTTTTCTAACTTAAATATGAGCAAAATATGTAGCAGTCTTTTATAAATTATTTACCTTTCATAAGTTTTGATTAAATTTGGAAAATGTGACTTGTGACAAAAATTAGATATTTTCTGGAATAGCATACATGTCATTCATCTTTTAAAACAACCCATAGATAGTATGAGACCAATAGTAAAAGAAAACTTTGCCAACCACTACATTCAAAACAAAAAATATCCTAGAGCAGAAAATAAGACAAAATATACCAACAATTACTTTTATTCTAACAACTTTAAAATTAAAATCACAGTACAAAGTACTATATAAAATTCATATTTACAAAACTATAGTTAATATAATACATTTTTCTAGATACATTACTTAACATAAAACAACAGGAATAAAATTTAAAAACTGAAGAATAAATAATTACAATGTTCTTTTAATTATAGTTACATTGTATATTACAAAGTTAAAAACATCCATTCTTCATACACACACGCACACATACACACTTATAAACATGTATTACATATATATATATAATATATGCATGTATACATACATATGTATGTATAGACAAATATTTACAAAAACTTAACCTGAAAACTCCTTTATACAAGTTTCTTTAATAATTAATTAGTCTTCTAATATTATGTTCTAAATATAAAATATAAATAAGTCTCTATATAAATAAAAGCAAAAATTATTTTGAAAAACAAATTTTAAACAAAATATTAGTTCCTAGCAATTTAGGAATCATTCATCTGAATTAGATTAATTTATACATATTAAAAATATTGATGTAAAAACTTTTACAGCTATTTTGGCACAAAATGCAAGTAGAACAAATAGCCTGTAATTATTTTGTGTAAATGTTTACATTAATTTCACTCAGTCTCTAAAAAAATGTTTTTTAATGACATACAAAATTTAGTCCTTTTCTTTTGACCTATTTTTTTTTTTTTTTTTTTTTTTTTTTATAATAGCTTAATAAATCATAATTAAATATAAAAACAAAAGCAAACACAAATCTAATCCATATACTAAGTTTTAGATTAATATCTAAAATGTTTTAATATAAAATAAAGTCCTTGTAGGGAAAAATGTGCTTTGTGTACAACCAGAAGTGTCAGCAGTTAAAAGAAGATATAATTTTATATTCATCCAACCTTATCAAAAGTGAAATTGAACTTTGAGTTCCAAAAGTTTCAATTATCACTAAATTTTCATACACTGCATCAATTATAACTTATAAATTTAAGTTGGTCTCTGGACTCATGATAAAAAAAAAAAAAAAAATTAATGGTGTTTTCAAATTACCCTGTTGAATTATTATATAGTGAAAAATTAATTTTTATAAGTTTTTTCGAGAAAACATTTAAGTACGCTCTAGATCTATCTGTTCTATTTTTAAAATGCTTAAGCTAAATTGTGTAATTTACGAAGAGCTCTTTTGTCTTCCCACTTCTTTATAAGAGGAAGAGGATAACACATTACTCCCGAGCAAAGAAGCAATGCACCTGAGAGATAAAAGGAAGCATCATAGCTCCCAGTCATATCCATAAAAGCTCCTACAAAATATAAATTAACATTTTAACAAATAAAATTAAAATAAACAGTTTATTTGTATAAAGTCCTCTGAGGAAACTTACCAGCAATTGGAGAACCAATGGCCGCTGCTAACCCTTGGAACAAAAGTAGAAATCCAAAAGCGTTTGTAAGCCTTTCAAGTCCAATCAGCTCTACTGCGATGATGGAACGCAATGAAGCCCAAAAAGCTAAACATGAAGTATACTTATGAATAATATTGGTTGTCTTCAAAATAGAAGAATATTTATGTAAATATTTCACTTACATATGGAAAGACCGAAAATGGCAGCAAAACAGAACTGATAAGTTGTGCTGTATGAAAAACCACTGGCCATGGTGGCTAAACCTCCAATTGTGAGAGCAACATTGTTGAGCATGAGGCTACTGATTTGTGGGACCATAGTAAGAGTTCCACAGACAATCCTTCCAAGAGTGTTAGTAATGCCAATAGCAGATGCTAGGAACATAACCACTCCTGGATCCATTCCGTTGATTTGACCTCGATCTAGGAAAAGTAATGGTCTGTCATCAAAGTAATGTTAAGAAAGAGTTCTATTGTTTATTTTTTATGGTTATGATATGGTGAAACAACTTTTTGTTACGTGAGAGAAGGAAAGGAGTAAGAGTAAAAACAAACATGACGAAATTTCATAGTTTTTAAATGGTTAATTTCGTATTATTTAATATATACATATATAACACCTACCGGCAATGTATAAGAAAGGTGTGAACATGCCCATCATAGTGAAAAAGCCCGCCAGTGAGAATATCATGAAAGATGGTGACACCAGTAGGGAAGGATCCAACATGGTTGCCAGGGTACGGCGGACAGCTTCCGGACATAGTTGACATCCTTCTTCTTCTTCCTCAACGTCCCTCTTGGTTGGCAAACGGGTGACCGACATGGTGTAGTCAAGGCTACTACCCTGAAAAACGAATTCGCGTTATCAGTTCTAACGTACTAATTTCACGCTCCTGTTATGTTTCAATTCCATTAGGTATCTCCTTAAGAAAAACCACAGGTATCTCCCTAAGAAAAACCACGTGTCAAAGGGTAGAAATAAAAATAAATAAATACACGAACATATAATATAATAAATTTAAATTAGAAGACCGTTTGGGGATATTCAACTTTTAAAGAATAACGAAAAACATTTGTTTACGTTATTAATTTCAGAACTTGGATCATAAAAGAATCATTCTTTCTTAAATATTTGTTTGATCAAAAATAATCAAATCGGATGACAGAGTGTTTACAGAGATTCTACATTTGCATTGTTGTCCTTGATAATATTCGTAGTGAGCAAACAGTTATTGGTAAATATTACGCCTTTGTGATTGAATATATTCCTTTAATTGTCAAAGTGGTATGATATTAAAACTGCGTACGGTTTACAATACGCATTGAATATGTTTAAATCACCAGTACTAATTTAATAATCATTGAAATGCCAAAATAAAGTGCCAATACTTCGTTTCCGCACTAATATATCTAATTGTTCAAGATCTTTTAGATTAATATTATTGTAGTGAATATAGTGTCAGTGCCAGTAGCCAAATTTTTGTCATGATTGAACCCTATTCGGAAACATTTTTAGATGTTCTGGGAATCAATATCTTATAGATAGATAGATAGATAAACGTGTTTTATTAATAAATTTTACATTTTTCTTTACATTCGTCTAGAGAACACAAAATACTGGCATGGATTTCCGTCTGCCAGGAAGTTGGTTTATTTATATACATTATTAATAAACAAAAGTATAAGCTTACAATAACAAACAAAAAATAAATAAACATTACACATTATTGTAAAAAGATAGAGGGATAATCTTTGTTTCCCAAATAGAATAAACTAAATATAATTACACTTTATCTGTGACAACATATTCTCTGTTTATTTAATTATTGTAATTGAATTCCTTTATTAAAAAGCTTCTGTAGTTAACAGCACATTTCATAAATTTATACAGTGAGTTCCAATTAATTCCATTCAAAATGTCTATTATTTTGTTTTCAGTCAAAATACTTTCTCCAAAATACTTTTTCCTAAAATGATTAAATGCCGTACATTTACCTAAAAAATGAATTATATTTTCGTCCTCCTTACTGTTACAAATTGAGCATGTGTAAACTATTTCCCTCATCCATGGTTTACAATTTAGGGATATCATTTCGGCTCTTGTATTAAAAACTATTCTTATTAATTCTATACTGTTTTTGTCATTAATGTAGTTTACACCATAATCTAGCTTCTTATAAATTAGATGGTGTTCGGCACCCATAACGGAGATCTCTAGTTCTTTTTTAAAATTTTCCTTGGCTGCAGCTATTATATTAATCATTTGACTATTCCACCTCGCCACCGATACGAACTCCCTATCAAATAGACAGCCTAAATCTTCTGTTAGTTTTACCCATTCGTTTAGCCAGCTACAATTTTTGTTTTTCATACCATCAAGAGCTATAATTTTAGGTAAGCGTACATCACTATAGTTTCAATATCTTATATAACTTACTAGTAAGGGCGCAAGCGCCACGAATTAAGGATACATAACTAATAACATTTAATTAATGTAATTAACAGGTAATGCCTTAGGATATTTTAAAGGACAAATACATTTTATATGAAATGGATTTAAAACAGCTTAAGCCAATCAATATTAATTGAAGTAACCTTTTTTCGAACTGCAATGTAAGATGATAAAGTAATAGTGGATCTAACCGTCTTTACCTTGGTATGCCTTTAAAAAGTAAGTAAAAATAAAAAAAACTTACGTGAGACTGATACTGAGGGAGCCGATGAAGACTGGCCTGGAAGAAGATATCATCCCTGTAGAGCGGACGAACTCCAGTGTTAGGTCCCTTAGAGATGGTGTTGCGCCGGGATTTAATGCTCTTGTAGCTCCCTGCGGAATCCGCTCTTCGCCTGTACTTAACCGATACACTGCCGCGCCTCCTATCGTGGTGGCTCTCCCTTGGCTTCTTGGGGATGTAGAAGACGTCATCGTGGAGGTGCTCGTTGAGATTCTCATCTTCTCCCTGGAAGTCTTTCAAAGGGTCGTATTCGACCGACTGACATTTCCTCTTGAGGGTGTACGCTGGCAGATGCAAGTGCTTTTCAAAATTTCCAGAAAATACAGTTATCGTCAAATTGTTGTCATATTTCACCCTGTGTTCGCTCTTGGGTTTCCTTCTAACCTCATCAAGTGATTGATTAGACTTTGAGAGACTGTTTGTGCTGCTGTGAAGCGCTTCAATGGCTCGAGGGTAGAGTATATTGTGGTTCGCTTTCAAGAATTTCTTACTCGTTTCCAAAGGCTCTTGGGCCATAATTTCAATTTCTTTGTCCATGCTAAACATGGAATCCGTTTTCATCAGTTGATCCCTTGCCATCTTGATCCTGTGAAGAAGCGGTACCTCAGTCCGTTCTGCTTCTTCTTCTGTTTGGTTATTATTGACTGACATATGGATCGGTTTAAGGGGTCGATAGAGACTAGCAAACACCGCGCAGTTCAGGACTATTCCTGGAATAGAGTACAGCTATTAGGAATTGTTCCTGGTTTAAAAATTACTTTAGGATTAGGCTTTTATTTTTATCAAATGTTCCTAACATGTAAGGAACAAGAAAAAAACGAAGCATTAAAGTATTGCATATAATTCTTGCTTTGTGATGATCATTATTTCCTTCAAGCTGATGAAGATTCAAAGAAGCATACCTGCCTGGATGAGGATGGCGCCCCGCCAGGTGAAATGCTCGATGAGGAGCGTTGAGATGGGCCCAATAATGATGGTGCCAATCCCTGAGCCGGTGACCGAGATCCCGGTGGCCAACGCCCGCCATTTCTCGAAGTAGAAGCCCGTCGTGATGACCGCAGGGACGTAAATCATACCGAAGCCTATACCTGAAAATAAGTAATGCTTTCAGAACATGTATACAAAAATAAGTGTCGCTATTAAGATATATTATTAAAACGAATTCACGTACATGATTTAACTAGGCTTTACAGAATTCACCAGAATACTTTTATTTATAATAAAGCATTATAATAATTATTACATTGAATTATTAGACTACTTCTCACTTTCCATTAACATCTGCCCAACTTGCAAAAATACTTACTAGATTAAAGACTGCTGACGACTACGGACCACGGACTCGACTGTTTATCAGCATTAAAGATAAAGGCACACTTAGATATACATTTAAAATAAATGGTGAAGATAGAAAAGGTGAATGATAGGTTTTGATTTTAAAAATGTACTAACATTTTTAATATTAAATGGAAGTGTTATAAAGTTAATTATATAAATAAATCTGAATATATATATGTGTATATATATATATATATATATATATATATATATATATATATATATATATATATATATATATATATATATATATATATATAATCACCTCCAATAAAGCCGTAGATCAACCACATGGTCTCGATGTTGGTTGCGAAGCTGGCAGCAGCGAAGGATGCACTAGCTATCACTGCACCAACAATTCCAGTGAACCGGAAGCCGTACCTGTTGGCGATGGCGCTTACAAAAGGCCCTGGAATCAATCAGTCACATATAATTACTATCAGATAAACGTTTTGAAAAATATTCAATATTTTAAGTTTAGAATAGAATAGAAAACATTTTTTATTCTGGGACAGGGTCCCCTAAGAACAACTGATATGTACAATTAATATATACAATGTGTCTGCCCACAAGACCAAAGGATCATAATTAATTCTTATTTACAATGATGTAAGAAGAAAAAAAAAGTATACAATAAAACAAAAGAGTAAAATAAATAAATAACTTCTCATAGATAAATGTGTAGACCAAAAAATCAACTTCTTAGGATCCAAATTTACATTGCAATCTGCATAAAGGAATTTCGGTATACAAAATATCATTTTCATGATCAGATTCAGAGACTTACTGGTCTATGAGTACCATTTCTTAAATGTAGGGCAACGGGAGACAGCAGAAGGCCTCCAATAATACGTATTGAATCTATCATTAGCGTATAGAGGATAGAAGAGAGGTCAAGATAGGATGATAGTGTCGAAGAGCACACCAATGCTAATGGTATTTATTTCTCTTAGATCATTGCCTACGAAGAGAAATCGCTTCCGGACTGATGAAGAGTACGCATAACAAGCTTGCAGTACTCACAACTTAACTAATGAAGCAGATTAGTAAAAGGAAAAAAAAGGTAAGGTGTGAAATGAGAAATTTGTGTGCAAAATAAAAGAGGAGAGGAAAAAAAAAGTTTAGCAATTAATTTTAAATTATTTAAAAGGAAATAAAATGTTTTGTTTGTTGATTCAAAACAACAAATTCAAAATGTTTTTACTTAATGTAACTAAGTCTTAGTCATGAGTCAGATTTTTTAGTTATTTTCAAAGGTATAGCTAATCGTTAGGATTTTATGTTGTACAATTAGAGAACAGGAATAACTGAAAAAAAAGACATTGAAAGTTGTTGTTGGTTTGGGTTTTGAGGCGTAAAACCCGAGGGTCATCAACGCCTTTATTACATTTCTTTATTCTATAAACTTCTGTCCAAAAAAAAAAAAAAAAAAAAAAAAAAAAAATTGAATGTTATTTATGGTAAAGGCCATAAAAAAATTAATATTATTGATAAAATGAAGTGAAAATGGGTGTCTGTAGTTCAATAGTTTCTATTACGGGTCGATACCGAAAAGGATGGATTTCTGAGTGCAGAACTAGATATAAATTATAGAACATGTATATTTAGTCTTGATTCGAGTACTGTAATATGATGTTTTATAAGAATTGGAAATCAAAATTAAATGAAAAATAGATTTGACTTAATTTTCATTTTGGTAATTTTAATGTTTCATAAATAAATCCAGAATTACAATTTTTATTAACCATACTACGCTTTATAATTATTTTAAGTTTTTACGATTTTGTTTATTTGGCCTTAAACGACGAGGTACTCTGTTAATGACGCACGAATTAAATTTGGTTTTAATATGCGTACTTAACAACCAGTCTGTTCGTAACGTCTTGTAAAATTAAGAATAAAATCTATTTTTATTTCATGTTAATTTGTATTACTAACAAACCTTTTGTTAATTACGATCACTAAAATCAATAATAAAACCTAATTTAATTTGCGTTACTAACAAACCAATTATAACTAGTATTAAAATTGAGAATAAAATATATTTTTCATTTGATTTTAATTAGCGTGACTAACGAATTTTTCCATGGTATTTTCAGTAAACAAAATCGTAAAATGTAAGAAAAAGAAGAATAGATATGAATTTAGACATATAATTTAAATGAATATAGAGAGGATTTAGAGTTTGGCGCATCGATTCTAGCATTTACCAAAAGGCTTAACCACTTAGGTGACCAGCCACAAGACCATTAACTCACGGAGGAGAGGGGAGAGAAGAAGGGCCAGGTGGCCTAGTTGGTTAGCGTGAGTTGCCCATAACTCTGATGACCAGAAACGTAGAATAAGATAATTTCGCATCTCGGTGCCAAAGGGATTTTAACTCGGCATTTCCCCCCTGGACTGAGAAACCTGCCGCATAGACGAGGTAGAAGTGGACTAAAAAAAAAACTATTAACTCACGACTCTTTCATTCCTACTTAATCCTATTTTAACAGCTATTGGACTTACAACTATTAATCCTGGAACGTAAAAAATAATAGAGCTTCATGAAGATATGATGAAAGAAACGTTATGTTTTAAATAGTAAATTTTGCTCTATAACTGAGACTGTATGTATATAGCTGTAACTAATACTTTTTTTTCTAGTATTACTTTAAACTTATTATTTTTTAAGTGTATTTATTTCCAGAAACAATTCTTATGGTAATATTACAATCATCCAATTTAGGACATTTTTAATAGTTATTAAAGTACAACATTCATACTACATTCACACGATATATACAAAACAATAAATTTATATAATAATAATACAATATACAAAATCAATAAAAATATAAACAAAAGTCACTCATACCTATATACAATTCTCAAGCATACAGCACGTGAGTGGAGAACCTAACCAATGCTAGAACTTCAATATACATGTTACAAGAGGTTTCGAGACCACTGATGGTTTCAACCTTCTAGGAGGATGCTAAGGATGTGTGGAGCGGGATTAGGATTGAGCTAGAGGATTAGGGTGATGGATAAGGTTCTGATGGAATTTAGAGAATTTTAATGGTATAAGGTCTAAAATAAATGGAATATTTAGGTCGCGGTGTAAGGTATGGTTGGATACATAATAAGGAGCATTAACTATTGTCCGGAGGACTTTAGATTGGAAGGATTGAAAGCGTTTGATGTTAGAAAATTTAGCTGTCCCCCACAGTTCAAGTCCGTAGGTCCAGATAGGTTCCAGTACTGTCTTGTATAGTAGCAGTTTGTTCTCGATAAATAGTTTAGAATTTCTGTTCAATAGTCTGTATAATTGTCCAAATCGTCGATTAAGTTCTTGTCGTTTAAGTCTAGTATGCGGGTTCCAAGTTAGTCTTTTGTCCAGAAGGAAGCCGACTGTGTCGGAGAAAGGGAAGCGGAATCGAGTTAAAGAGAACTGGAGGGCAGGATTGTCTTCGAGGGCGAAGGTGACATGTTTGCATTTGGACTGATTGACTTTGATTCTCCAATTGTTACACCAGTCTTTTTGAGAAAGGTACATTTGGAGGCCTATAGATTCAATTTCGGGATCTAAGTGAGAGGATAGGATTGCTGTGTCATCAGCGTACGTTGCTAGGAAGGTATTAGAGCAAACAGGAATATCAACCGTGAATATATTGTAGAGAATAGGACCAAGGACACTGCCTTAAGGAACACCGGATTCGAGTGGATAATTATTGGAATATTCTGCACCACAGCGAACTCGGAAGGAGCGGTTTGATAGATAAGATCGGAGGACTAGGTATAAGGATTGGGGTAAATGGTTTTTGAGCTTGAAGAGTAATCCCGGGTGCCACACCCGGTCAAATGCTTGCGTTATGTCCAGAAATGCACCCGAGCAGTACTCGTTCTTCTCTAGGGCAGAGGAAATATGGTCAACGACTCGGAGCTCTTGCTGAACAGTTGAATGTTGGGAACGGAATCCAAACTGATGGGAAGGAATAGTGTGGGATTCTAATAAAGGTAATATTCGTTTGAGGAGGATTTTTTCAAAGATTTTTGAAAGGATTGGGAGTAGGCTGATAGGTCTATATGATGTCGTAGTGTTAGGAGGTTTACCTGGTTTTAGGAAGAGGATTATAGTGGAATGTTTTAATAAGAGAGGAAAATAAGTAGTGCGTAGAATGGAGTTGTAAATATATGTAAGAAATATAACGGCTTTAGATGGAAGTTGTCTGAAAATCTGAGGAGTGAGGAGATCGTATCCAGAAGATTAGTGTATTTTTATTAGTTTTAGTTTTTTATGCAATCAGTTATTCATGTATTTCCCACTTCAGTTAGCTTAAAGCGATTCTCCAATTTGCATAATTGTCATTTTATATAAAACAAATTTAAATTATTCATCATATAAAGAATTAATATTTCCATGAATTTAAAATGTTTTTATTATGTTTTTTGCTATTGTAATTTTCCTCTAGTATTATGATGAACACGCCTATATGTAGATTTGAATCTAAAGATTCTGCATTTGTACTAACAATTGTATTATCATTTCTATCATATATGCTAAATATTTGAATCACGATAACAAACCGAAGGAACCCCTTAAGTAATCCATACAATCTAGATTATCTTTTATCCTAAATCTCAGCACTTCTTTCTCATGCTCTTTTGCCATTCGGCGTCGAGCACGCGCCTTATCCCGTCTCTGCCAAGTAAATCTCACAACTTGGCTGGTTTCGGTATTGAGCATCCAAGATGGTTAATCTTAATCATAATTGATTCTCGCTCCACAGAATTCAATACAATCGTCCCTAATAGTTGCCAAAGAGTTTAAAGTTATGACCGCTGAAAATAAGGTTGGCCCCCAGCTTAACCGGATACTGGTGGACTGCTGAACGTGGGAGGTTGTGACACGTCTACATTTCAAACACACAACGACCGAGCCAGTAATACCCACCGTTCCGGACAATCCTTCAAGGCGAACCACTACCATTAGGAAGGCAGTGCTATTCCGGTTAGGTGGGTATTGGGACAGTACGGTCACTATCCTCTAAATACTAGGTCGTCTGCACGTCGCTGAATAAATTGCGCAGGCGGATAGAGAGAATGGATTGAGATTGAAAATGGCTTTAATTATCTTACTATTTAACCATCAGATATGGAATATAAATGGTCTTATTAAATTAAGATAAGCACAAGATGAAATTTCAAGTTCTGTGGATAAAGAATAGTCAGAGAGTGACAACCTAGGCGTAAGGTCTTGAGTTGCCTTGTTTACATTTGTTCTCATTTCATAAAACATTTACATTAATTATCAAAAATGTATTCTCGGGTTTGAACCACGGCTATGGCAGAATTATTTATTTTCTTATTTCACACATATTCTAAAAAGAGGATACACTAAAATTGAGAAAAAACTGATGGCTGAGCGTGATCTAGGCGTAATTAACACCTTGCAGAACAGTACGAAACAATACGAATCTCTACAAGTGAAAACAAAACCCTTCATGAGTTGTAGAAGTACAGGTTTTTTAAATAAAAAGAAAAGACTTTTCCACTGACATTATTGAAAGGCACACAATTTCCATTTTGAAGTGCTGCCAAAGGGTAGGTTTTTCACGAGACATTATCGAACCCATGATTATAATTACTCATATTTACTCACTATTTTCTTCGTATATAGTTTTAATTTTCAAATGTATCATTAAGATTCACATAAAATTAAAATCGATTGGCAAGTAAACCATATTTATTTCAGGATTTTTTCGTAAACCATATATATATATATCATGCACTGACGTGCAAGGCCGAAACAAGAAAAAAGGAAATGTTTATATTATAAAAGTGTATGACAATAATTTCCGCTTCCTTTCATTATTATTATTTTAATTATTCATTAATTAATAATTATAATTATAAATCCTTTTGAATCAGCGTATATTCTAGGGAAAAAGGAAAGTGATTGAATTTTGACACCGTCCCTTCCCATACAATACCAAAGAGACCTTTGACAGAAGGCCATGGTCCTCGATTGATAAATCGATCCTTACTATTTAACAGACAAGGACAAATACAGGTTCCTAATTACAACGCTATTATCCAATCAGGGCTGAGCTCTAATAGCAACCTGCCGAGCCCTGTTAGCGGGGGGTGGCTTGTCGGCAGCGGCTCTGGAGAGATGAATGAATCTTTGTTAAGTAAGGTCAGGGATTGGCCCAGGTCAGTACTTCCTTGGGGTCAATGAACTCTCCAAAGGTGGCTTCGTTGATTAATGAGTATGGAAAGATCTACCGGCTTAATGGAAAATTATCTCTTCCATGTTATATTTTGAAGGTTGCAGGCGAAAAATTTCACAATGAGGCTTCTGTCAGGATTTTGAGAAAATAAATAACTCTCTGAAGAGAAATCAATGAACAGGTACTATAAATCAACATCCTCACGTTTGAGGCAACAAAGCAAGATTAAAATAAAATATTTTTATGAAGTGAGAATGGTTGACTGTGAGTATATATGGGAGAAGTTGATTCAGGGTGCAGTCAATAAAACACACAATTAAGAATAAACTTAATTTACTGGTACCGACGTTTCGCCAAAATAATAGGCCTTCTTCAGTGCTATAACAAAAACAAAAAATAAAGATAACAACCAGTAGTAGAATACAATATATAAAGATGATAAGAAAAATAAATTATACTGATAATATATGGTATATGATAATGTGACATGGTAAAGAGGTGATAGACATTTAAATGTCTCCCACCTCTTTACTCTTCCACTTCTATCATCCCAACCTTCCAACTTTTGGTTCTCTTAGAAGAAAACAAATCACAGAGAGATAGGTATCCATACGTATTCGCTATATTTTATATAATAATATTTCACATTATATGAAAGTATTGACATTTTGTACGTCATAAATTTTAACTCTTTTTCTCTTACCGTTAGAATTATTTTTTAACATTATAATCTTTCACATTGTTCATACAGTAAAAAAATTTAAAATTTCTAATTTTCAATTTAAATTTCCTATTATCTAATTATTCACCTTTTATTAAAATTTCTTTTTCCCCTTTTGTTTTCAATTATTATTATATTTATCAAATGTCATAACTACTATTTCAGTTTGTATGTAATTATCAGTATAATTTATTTTTCTTATCATCTTTATATATTGTACTTCTACTACTGGTTGTTATCTTTGTTTTTTGTTTTTTTTATAGCCCTGAAGAAGGCCTATAATTTAGGCCGAAACGTCGGCACCAGTAAATTAAGTTTATTCTTAATTGTGTGTTCTATTGACTGCACCCTGAACCAACGTCTCCCAAAATATTTTTACGAAGTTTATCAACCCTTCTATTTATTTTTCTTTTATGCTATTAGACTCTATATTTGAATTGTGTTGAATAGGTGTATTTTTTATTATAATTGGAGACTTCTAATAGGCAGACAGTTCGACCGTAATTGATGTTTTTTTAAAAGAAGCTCCATTATGTATGAATAATCATACATAAAAAGAACGAAGTAGTGTTGTTGAAGAAGTTCCATTATGTACAAATAATGACATAAAAAGAACTAAGTATTGTATGAGAATAATATTGGTTCTAGCTAACTTGTATTGTTAACGAGGGTTCTTCAACGATGGTTGCTATTCATGGATGAATGATTGCACACATTTATGAGGATGAAGGTAGAGAAAAACATAATTCACACTTTTCCCACAATTTAACAATGGACACAATAACATTACCTTTCTGCTAAATTCAACGAATTAATAGGTCAGACATATTCATTATTAGCAAACGGGTTTCTGTCGACCAGAAGAATCTTGATAACGACACCGATTTGCCGAAAAATTTGTTCATATCAAGACTTGTATGAAGTAATCAAACATATCAGTTGGTAAATGACATTTGCAGGGCTTTTATTTGCAAATTACAAGCAATGGCCTAATCCTAAAAGAAACGTTTGGATCTTTCAAGAGAATTACAGCAAAGTACAAATCACCAAAGTCAGCATTATTGAGGATTGCAACTATCTTTAGAATTTTTTTTATATGGCGGATAGGACCAGCCCCAGCATTAAAAATCACCAAGTTATAAATATACATTATTAAATACAACTAAATGACCCTTAGTGGGTCGATGCATTTAAACAATAAATAAATAAATACAACTAACTTTGCGCTAATTTAAGTTATTTGCTATTAGGAAAAAAACAACCTGTATGTTTACATGAAAGGTAAATTTATTCAATGAAGGGTATAGGGAGATAATAATGGTATCTACACCAAAGGCCGTACAATGAGGTGATTAGAAAGAGGTCATTCACAGGTCCTTTTTTTCTGATTTTGGGTACCCGCTTTATGTAGGCTGGTCCAAAGGAGGATCTCCTTTCTTCAGGGTCACCCAACGGCTAAAATGACAGAATAAATAACTATCTTGCCACAGCTCAGATTCGAGCCCGAGATCTGGAGAATAGTGAACTAGTGCTCTATCCACTAAAACATGGCGCTGTATGAAATAAATGTAATGTTATGATAAAATCAAAAACAAACCTGCTATAAGGTAGAATCCTGACAGCAGAGCCCCAGCTATTGTCACCTTGGACTTGGATACCTTGAACTCGTCGGCAATAGGGTTGAGGAAGACACCGAAGGAGAAGACAACCCCGTCAACGACGACGTTGCACAAGAAGGAAGCGGCGACAACGACCCACCCCCAGCCGCCGTCCGGGGGCACTGCCACGTAGGCTGTGACAGTCTGCGGTCCGTCATCATTGAGGGGCTGGCTCTCAACCGCTTTCTTTTCCTCACCACCGGTCTCTGTTGCTGTCATATCCGCTGAAAACATAAACAAAAGTCGTTAGAAACAGTAAGAGAATCAATACTATTATATACCTAGATCTACTTACAAAACAACCAAAAGAAAAATGACATGTAACATTAAATTATTACTTTAGTTGGGTAATTTAAATAATGATAGTTCTGGTTTGAAGAAAACGTCTAATGCATATATTGTTCGCCTGATAGTCGTGATAACTCTTTCACATTCGCTTTATTCACAACTTCACTAAATACTTTAATTTCATTAAGAGTTTTCCAACCAGCCCTTTTGCTAAATAGCTATTCACTAGCACTCTTGGGTAGGTCTGCTGGAAGATAAAAACGAGGTGGCGCAGTGCACATCATGGCCCATTAGATGGAGTTGTCAGCTTTCCCACTATTGGCTCAAGCACTCTACTACTTTACTCTAAAATTAATCGTGAAGAGTTTGTGATGGAACACAAGGACCTATTTGAGTCCTGATTGTCCCTCATACGAAATGAAGATGGTTGATACAAGGGTCTTCAGGAATTATATCATAAATAATGATTATTTTTACTAAACCCTTCTTTGGAGCCTCATTCCCTTCGCAACGTTTTCGTAAGTAGTTATGGCCACAGAATTGAAACACCTCTTAAAAAATTAACTGATTTTCTTCTTGCGTGTTCTCGATAAGTTTATATCCAGACTCGTGGGTTCTTCACACAGTGCCTTATTTTCTTGTCCCCAATCTTGCTTGATTATGGAAGGATTTGTATATCCTATTCTCTTCTATTTGGGTAAGAGATTTTTAGAAAGCCACTAGACTGCAGAAGGATTAATTGCTCTATGAGTATGGATTCGTATACTAATTTTGTGAGTTATTTAGTTCTGTAAGCATCCACTCCCTAATCTATTTCCCTCAGAAGAGTCATTCAGAAGAAATTGAAGTTCTATCTCATCATCTAGCCTTTTAATAATGCCTTTTATTCTCCTTACTTATTAGGCCTTACTATTTTGTCCATATGTTGTTTTTTTCCTTCACAGAGAAATTACAACGGTTATTTATATCCTTTAAAATTGTAAAAATGCTATATCTTCTGCAAAATTAGTTAACTCACATATACACAAAGATTATATTGGGTTGTTTCACAAAAAATGTCCGTTTTTATAGTTTCTGGAATACATAATGGATTTTGCAGGTCTCTGTTGTTTTCTTCCGAATGTTTACATATTTAAAGTAAACAGTTACTAATCCTCTACCTTTGTATTATAAACATTAGCTTCCCAATCAATTACCCACTTTTTAGTATACCTCCAAATATGAACATGGAAACACACGATTTTCGAGTAATATTTTTGTACGAGTTTAAACTCGGCCATTCAGCAGCTGAGGCCGCTAGAAATTTTTGCAAGGCGTTTGGGGAAGGGAGTGTTAATGAACAGATCATTCGCCGTTGGTTTGCTAAGTTTTCAGCTGGGGATACCGACTTGGAAAACTTGCCCCGAGGAAGACCTCCGTCCGTAATAGACAACGATGTCCTCAAACATACAGTAGAAGGAAACCCCTACCAAATAGTTAAAGGACTCTCAGCACAACTAAATGCAAGTGCATCTACCGTTTCCAGACATTTAAAGTGTATTGGGAAAGTAAAAAAGCTCGATACATGGGTACCTCATGATCTCACTGAGCGGTAGCAAGACCCCCTATTTCTAAACACACCATGCAAAAATTGAAAGAACTGGGCTAAGAAGTTCTTCCGCACCCACCATATTCTCCCAACTTGTCTCCAACAGATAACCACCGGTTCAGGAATTTAGACAACTTCGTCAAAGAAAAACCTTTTGAAAATGATAATCAAGTGAAAAGTGCGTTTTCAGATTTTGTTTCACTTCAAAGCTCAGAGTTTTTCAGTTCGGGAATAAAAAAGAGTTGGTGTCACGTTGGGACAAATGTGCAGAAAAAGAAGGTAAATACTTCGAATAAAATTATCTTGTTTTCATATCGTATTTTTAATAAAAATCCTTTACCTTGAAAACGGACGTTTCATGTGATACAACCCAATTGAACTAATGAAGTGCAGTTTTAAAATAATACGAAGTTAGCCACGATGAAAACGTTTTAATCACCTTTTCTTTTTTTTTTTCTTTCTTTAAATTATTTCTGTAAGGACAGCTTTATGACTTATTTTTATTTTAATTTATTTAATTTAATTATTATTATAAAATAAATTATTTAATTTATTTTTTTATTTTAAATTTAAAGAATAAAAACGTATTTGTTTGTTTATTTATTTAACCTCACATTATGCTACTGTGGCTAATTGGACGATGCTACTGTGGGATTCCTAAATTTTGCCTATCCTGGTTTAAGTAGGATAGGGATCTTTAACGAGTACCTGAAATCGCATAGGTTCTGGACCACCTTTTTACATTCCCTCCGAAGGACGTCATAACTAATGATTTTTTACTAATATTACAAAATCAAAGGACCACCGTGGGTTTGAACCCGTGACGGCTGTTATGCTAGCCATTCTGCTACAGATAATCCCAATAAAAACTTGGTAATACACCGATCAAAAATTCAAATCTACGGATTATGATTTCATTTTATCTTTTTCTTTTCTAATCTGAATCTATGTAAATGTAAAATCTGTCCTGTCTTCTCCAATAAGATGCAGTTGAAATCGAAGAGGTTTAAGGTTGAACAAAAGAAAAGAGATCTTCACAAATCGATAATTAATATTCTGTCCAGGAGTATAGGTAGGATACCTTCAGGACTACTGACACACAGCCTTGCTGGTTCCCACATTCTGTCTGCAATTTATACTTCATGGAATGTTTCATTGTTTCGTAAGGACGGGCTAGGAGGATTCGTAATCCATTAGTAACATTCGAAATACTGTTCTCAAAATATATACACTTTTATTCAAAGAGCTTAAAATATATGATTTTTCTTTCTGCTGCGATAAATACAATGATAAAGTTCAATTGAACCTTACACTTAGATATTAATAAGGCCAGCGAAACCAAAAAATTCTTTAGCTCCATCATAATAAAAAATCATTAAAAAATTGTATAATCACTAAAAAATCATTATTTTTGAAAACAAGTCCCAGTTCAATTTTATGATATTAATAATTTCTGCCAAAAAAATTAAAAAAAATAAAATTTATCATGACAGAAACTTGTATCTCTATTTAATTTAGTTAAACTATTTTGTTTAACTTTTTAAATCAATTTTAAAGTATTGATTGTTTCTTGTCTATTATAGAAATATAAAAGTAAAATGCGAGTTTCCAATGTAATATATTTCTGAATAATAGTACATAGGTAAATATATATTATCTATACCATAGGTATGTCCTAAAAATTTAACGTTATTATTATCACATCATATATTTTCCCATCTCCTTTATTGTTAAAAAGCAAGTAACAAATAAACAATATTTCAAAAACAAAGTAGTGCCACAGTACATATCTTTTTCAGAATTTACACTACCGTTGAGGTATCTAAAGTTGAACATTCCTAGCAAATCTTTTCACAATTCTCTAGTAAATTTAAAATTATAAATGTTAGTTTTATCGGGTATTAAGAAAGTTAATAGTGTTATTTAGCTTAATTTGACAATAACAATCAATGTCTTTAAAGCTGAGTTCAGTAATAAGCTTGTCATATTATTTTTCGATAATCAGGCTACCAACGCAGTAATTGAAAGCCGTTAATTTAAATTTTATCACCAGATCGATGAAACGTAAAAATAATCGGTAAATAACAATTTAAAACTAATCACGATTGCAAGTTATAAACTTTCAAATTTTATTGGGATAATAAATAAACACTCTTAAAGTAAATTATTCTCCAATTCTTTAACTGATCTATTAAGTGCATATTATAAGAGTTTAAATTTATAATATATATTTCTGATTCGGAATTACGAAATAAATAAATGTAGATTTTCTGGTGAGTAAATTTTAAATAAACTTTATTAGGATGATTGCAATACAATACCATTATTAAACGTGATATAGCTCATGAATTATTTTCTATTTTTTAACTATTAATACAGTTTAAATTTAATAAGTGATGCGTAGTTATTTTTGGGTAATATTATTAATTTTTGTCCGAATGGTTCTAATAACATCTTAAGCTCTTAGGTATAGTCTTAAATAAATAAATCATTGTTGCTCCTTAAGATATAAACATAATAGTTGGCAATATACTGTTGAAATAAGTATTTGCTGCCGATTACAAATTTGAATGATTTAAGTATCTAGAATCTAAGTTTGATGCTGAATTGTCAATATTTTAGTTCACACTTGAAACATCAGAAACAAAACATGCAGTTCATTTATCTTATTAAAACACTAATTTTGAGGGGTAGAGGACAGTAATAGGGAATTATAAATAAATATTTATTTATAATTAAAAAGTATACGGTATATTTATGGGAAATATCGTTTATTTATTATATATTTTCACTGTCGGTAATTTTTTTATTCAATTTAGAGTATATAATTAAAAAAAAAAAAAAATGTTAGATGACACATGCTTTAGGAAATATACAGTATATGTCCAGAAATATTTTAAGAGCATAAACATCTCCACGTATTTTATTAAAACTGTGAAAGTGGTCTGTTTCATTCTAAAAAGCCGTTGGAGTGAAACTGCCGATCCATCCGCACGTGTTCTGCTGTAACAGCTGCGAACTCAATTTCATGGATAATTAGTAAAATAAATTTAAATTTGTTTTCAATTAATGATTAGGATTGTTACCTTATGATATCGTCAAAGGGTCTGTTATCAAGCTGAAGATAACAAACATGAATAAGCCTACTAACACATAGCACCAAAAAGGAAAGAAAAACAAACGAAAAAAAAACCTACCTGAGAAGAGTTGGTTATCCTGATAATACAAGACAGGCTGACAGGCATGAATCGGTTTTATGAATCGGGCCCTTAAGAAGCGATCTCGAAACCTGTTAGCGCACTAACACTGACCAAGCTAACTTACTTCACTCCCTACAGAATGGAGGGGGGACGGGTACATCCCCTACTACCTGAACCGGGGGCACTTTTTAAATGAACTTATAAATTTAAACACAGGTACAAAAACTTGACAAAGGCATGCCATTCTCACGCTGCGGTGGTCTTGCGTCGGTGTCTTGGGAATCTTCCATTCTCATGGAATTTGTAAGTGGGAGGAAATACGAGGAAAAAAAATTTTTTTTTTTGCTTTCTTGGGTTAGGTAAATTTTTTTAAAAATGTGAGAAACAATTCGAAAGACCTTAAAATACCTGTCTGCTTAATTTCATAAAGGCCGCACTACACGGTGAGAGAACAGGTATGTGTAGGTGAGGTGAAATATGGAAAAGCGAAGTCTTGAGAGAGTTCACGGAAGTAGCGGGATAGTGGGAAGGCTTATTTTTTAAAAAATAAATATTAATATAATAATACTTTAATATTACTTTCAAGAAAAATCCTATAATATCATAAAATATTATTTTAAAAAAAATATAAATAAAGATATTTCTGTTTAATATTCTTTACTTGATTGTTGAATTCTCACATGATGTGTATGTAAACATTTTACATTTATTTTAATGTTTTACTTACAAATATTTAATAATATAATACTAGATGGGTACTATTTACAATGAACAAAATCAGAGGTTGTAACATTATAATACTTGAAAAAACATGTGATTGAACTTTAAGATGGGTGTAAGAGTGATAACAAAAAGCTTACGATCAGTGTTTTTTGAAATAATAAATTACGGGCTATAAAGAATTTCTAAATATAGCTAGGAAATTTAGCTATAAAAAATTTACAAGATCTCTGAGAACCTGACCCGTTAGAAGGTTCTTGAATCAAATTAAATTATCAAATGAAGAAAGTTTATTTCTGAGGCGTAAAGAGAATTTTCAAAACTGATGAGACAAAAAATGACGACCCTCTGTAATAAGAACCAGATGTCTGGGCCCAGGGCCAATTGTCTGTTCCTTCATCCTTACTTCCTCTCATCTATCACTTACTTATTACATAATACACTTATTATGATACATTAAAACCTTAAAATTAATTCATTTAATTAAAGTCAAAATAAACGTTTATAAGTCCTTCTTGTACGATTTATGAAAGTATTGAGTTTATTAAATATTTATCTATATCCATCCCTAAAAATTGTCTAGAAAATTATTATTCCAGGATTATACCCTCCGCCATGTTATAGAATTTATTTCTTTAATGTGAATACTTTTCGAAAAATGCTTTCGTTGCTAATAATATGGCCCCTCTGCTGCCTATTAACTGTCAATTCTTATTCGCCGAGATCCTCACGAATACTTCATCATTTATTTTTATTTACTTTAAATTACAAAAAATGTTTGATTTCTTAAAATCGAGTTTCTTCATTTAAAAAAACATGTTTTCATGATGTGTATGTTACACTTGTTTGTTTTGACATAACTTTATTATTTAGTTTTTTTATCTTTTTTTTTAAATAATATTTTATGATATTAATAGGATTTTTCTTGAAAGAAATATTTGATGTTACGTTAATATTTATTTTTAAAAAATAAGCCTTCCCACTCTCCTGCTACTTTCATGAACTCTCACAAGACCTGATTTCACCTCATCTACACATACCCTATTTTTCACCGTGTAGCGCTGCCATAACTGAAGGTACCAGGACATTCAGAAAACCCAAGAACAGGATGGGGTGTCATGGTGGCGCCCCTTATCCTCTCCCCATTTACCCCATTATTACCTTAAACTGACTTCCCTTATCAACGTTTAACTCGAGCATTTTAACAAAAAATGCCTTTTGTTGCCTT
Source organism: Piezodorus guildinii (assembly GCA_023052935.1). Taxonomy (NCBI): domain Eukaryota; kingdom Metazoa; phylum Arthropoda; class Insecta; order Hemiptera; family Pentatomidae; genus Piezodorus; species Piezodorus guildinii. The sequence continues at coordinate 94,226,017 of CM041292.1, forward strand.
CTGCTGAAGTACTAAGGCCTCCTATAGAAAAGGTCATTCCTCCAATAACCTATCTAATCGTCAAAATAAAAGTCATGGTTATAATATTCATCATATTTTTTTATTTTTAACTATTGATTCGACCTGACCTAAGAATAAAGAATGATAAAACGCTGCAAATGATTACACAATGGTTTATTATTACCAAATAAATATATCAGGGTATAACTGTTTATATAGCTGTTAATAGGCAATTAACCAACATGAAAAGCAATAAATAATTCAAAGGAAAATGGTATATCACCACTGCGATATTCAAAACACTATATCTCTGCTAGTTCTGAACCAATTTCAATTTATTCTTTTTTTCATTTTATAGGAAATTAACTTCTCCACGACGTAGAACTAAGGGGGGATTCGTTCTACGTATTTTGAAACGTAAGACCTAGAATTTTGAGGGGAGGAAGGTAATAACATATAACGTTTAGTCGATTACAAATGTTCATTATTTAAAAAATATACCAAAATAATTAATACCAGACTTCGTTACTATTTCCTTTCCTTTTCTTTCGATTTTCATTCAAATAAAATTTTCTGATTTCAGAACACCTTACATTTTTTATTTATCATCAATAATGACCGAGTTATCAGAGACATTTTTTTTTTTACACTAAGTTCATCGTGTTGTTTCGATCTCGAAAATCTTCTTGAATTGTCTATATCTTCAACAATAACCGAGATTTGGTGGAATCAGATCTATTATAATTTGTAACTTGAGTATGTAGATCAACTTTTTTTTTTTTTATTAATTTTTTTTTTTTTTACTGTTTATCGCGTTTTAATGATACTAAAAGACTATACACACTTTTCTCCATCTTCAAAAATAACTAAGTTATAGGCGTATTTATAGGTAAAATTTCATTTTTTCTCTTATTTTTTTAAAAATAATTATTCGTGGTTTTTCAGTTAAAAAACACTAATAATGTTTGTCTCTATCTTCAAAAATAACTCACAAGCGAATATATAGAGACAAAATTTCAAATCCTTTTTTTTTAATTTTTTTTATTATTTGGGTTCTACGTATCTAGAAACGTAAGCCCTGAAATTTTGATGGGTGTATTTTTTTTTATTTGTTTGATCGATTAGAAAGGTTCATTATTAAAAATAATTAACCATAAACATAAGGTTGTTACTGGCACTTATTTTATTTAATTAATTGTAATAAAACTTTTATTACAGGTATAAATAAAATTGTTGGCTACAAAAAAAAAAAAAAAAAAAAAAAAAAAAAAAAAAATATATATATATATATATATATATATATATATATTGGCTTTATTATTTCTTCTTGATTGGAAAAACATAAGATCATTGATACGTCTATATATAATTTCCTGCTTTTCCCAGTCAGAGATGAATGGATTGATGAGGTATAGAAAAAAAATATATTTGATAACATTTATGAGTACTCATTGATGTGCTTAAATAAGTGCTAAATTTTTATTATTCATTGTGAACTAAGATACCATTAAAAACACTTTTTCAGTGCCTCTAGCCATTAATAACAACTGAACTTGAAGTTAATAATTTGGTCTGAATGAATCGGAGAAAAAATTACCTAACTTGTACTTCTTAATGTTTAACTCATGTTTTGTTTTTTCCTGATTCTTATAATTGTATAAGACCCAATTTGCCAAGCTTTAAAAGAAATCCACCAAATTTTGAAAGGCAGAGACTAAAGAGAAAAGGAAGGAGAGGCAAATACAGAAATACATTTATGAATGATTCCTCCCTCTGAAAGTCCTCTAAAAATTTTGTTTTGCTGATTCTATTGAGTCTTATCCATTTCTATTTTAAATTGATGTTTTCATTCGAATAATTTGATTAAAAATGACCTGTGATCTTTCTCGAGAATGGAAATATATTGACAATTGACCTTCCATTGAACCGTTGATAACTATTATTGCTATCAAGTTAAGAACACACATTGTTTTCCAAGTGAATTATACACCCGCATTGGTTTCCATCGGATCTAGATGTCAGCATTAGCCTAAATACAAAATGTGTGACAAATTATGCAATGCCATCATTGCAACGGATGTGATTAAATTGGATAATGGAGCGTTAAAAATATTATTAATCTCTCAAATTAAATTGATAAAGAAATGGGAGTAATGACAATAAATACTCATGTGACCTAGTTTAAAAAAAAAAAAGTATGGTGTCCCTTCGGGAAGTTTCGCAACAAGACCACTGAACTACCAAAAAATAAATCATTTTTCAAAATGTTTTTAATCATAATCCAAATTGGATTCGTAATTGGATAATTAATCAGAAAATAATTAGTAATTAGTAAATAGTTTTTTTCCAACACGTAAAGAAAAAATGATACACTGTATTAAATATGATTAAAGGGAATGCTTTAAACAATGACTCATGGATCGCTTCAAATGTCATTTTTCAAAATCTATGAAGTTGATGATTGTTTTCCGGTTATAATGCTGTATTTCAATAACCCTTAAAATAGACAATGGCAAAGTTGTTTGAGTTCAAATGTGGTTCTGCTGATTTCCTGTCCGTATGGACCAAACAAGTATTTTTGGGTAAGAATGTAGGTTTATGCAATAATAATTACATATCTAATTATTTATTCCACGATTTGAATATTTAATGCAAAATCAATTTGTTTGCTTCTGTTTTACATAAAACTTTATCCTCCATTTAAAAGTTTTATTTTAAAATTTAAAAAATAATCATTTATTTATGTTTTTAATTTAATTTCGGTAGATGTTCACTGACAATTTTCTAAAGCCGATTTTATTTCTATATTGTATGTACTATTTTGATAGTACTTAAATTATCAACAATATATATATATATATATATATATATATATATATATATATATATATATATATATATATATATATATATATACATATATATGAGTGTGTGCCCATAAGTTGAACCTTCCCAAAGTTGGAATGCGTATACCGTACACCACAGGATTCCCTGAATCAATCCATGCCAAGGTCAAAACCATCAAGCCACCGAAGTGAAAGCCATTGTAAAGTAACAATACTATATTTTCTTCCAAACATATTTTTAGACATTGTGATTTGGTGTAGTAACAGTCATTTTACGAGAAATCTTAAGAAACGAAAAAAAATCATTGGTTAAAACTACGATCAAAGAATTTATTGTCGGAACGACTTAAGATGATCACCAGAAATAAAAAGCCTACTAAATAACAGAATGTCAGTATTAATTAAAAATCTTAAAAGGAACAAATTTTAATAAAAAATCCTTTACCTTGAAAACGGACATTTCATGTGACACAGCCCAATATTTTTATTTATTTGTCTTTGGATAAATCCCCCATACAAATACCGTTGCTCATTGTTAATAATACAAAGTTATACATTGTCTTGATATAATTATATACTTGAGGATATTGTTGTCAAAATTATAATAAAAGATTTGTACAAATGTATATATAATTAAAATAACAAATACAGAAAAAAGCTCAATAAAGTTTGTAAAATAAAAAAAAGAAAATTATATATATATATATATATATATATATATATATATATATATATATATATATATATATATATATGTATATATAATTTTTACAATAATATCCTCAAGTATATAATTATATCAAGACAATGTATAACTTTGTATTATTAACAATGACCAACGGTATTTGTATGGGGGATTTATCCAAAGACAAATAAATAAAAATATTGGGCTGTGTCACATGAAATGTCCGTTTTCAAGGTAAAGGATTTTTATTAAAAATACGATATGAAAACAAGATAATTTTATTCGAAGTATTTACCTTCTTCTTCTTCACATTTTTTCCCAACGTGACACCAACTTTTTTATCCCCGAACTAAAAAACTCTGAGCTTTGAAGTGAAATAAAATTTGAAAACGCACTTTTCACTTGATCATCATTTTCAAAAAGTTTTCCTTAGACGAAGTTGTCTAAAGTCCTGAACAGGTAGTAATCTGTTGGAGACAAGTCGGGAGAATATGGTGGGTGCGGAAGAACTTCGTAGCCCAGTTCTTTCAATTTTTGCACGGTATGTTTTGAAACACGGGGTCTTGCTGCCGCTCAGTGAGATCATGAGTACCCATGTATCGAGCTTTTTTACTTTCCCAATACACTTTAAATGTTTGGAAACGGTAGATGCACTTGCATTTAGTTGTGCTGAGAATCCTTTAACTGATTGGTGGGGGTTTCCTTCTACTGTGTGTTTGAGGACATCGTTGTCTATTACGGACGGAGGTCTTCCTCGGGGCAAGTTTTCCAAGTCAGTATCCCCAGCTGAAAACTTAGCAAACCAACGGCGAATGGTCTGTTCATTAACACTCCCTTCCCCAAACGCCTTGCAAATATTTCTAGCGACCTCAGTTGCTGAATGGCCGAATTTAAACTCGCACAAAAATATTACTCGAAAATCGCGTGTTTCCATGTTCATATTTGGAGGTATACTAAAAAGTGGGTAATTGATTGGGAAGCTAATGTTTATAATACAAAGGTAGAGGATTAGTAACCGTTTACTTTAAATATGTAAACATTCGGAAGAAAACAACAGAGACCTGCAAAATCCTTTATGTATTTCAGAAACTATAAAAACGGACATTTTATATGAAACAACCCAATAAATATTAGGTGTAGATTCTTTAAGGTGAAGGTAAAATTCTATGAAATAATAATAATAAAAATAAATATATTGGTTTGTGAGCGGGATGGCCGAGTGTGTTTTATATAAGGTTTGTGAACAGTCTGCGCGTTGCCAACGCCAATTTTGAGTGGTCGTTGCGCTGACGGTGGGCTAACACCCGTAAAGCTTATAAAGTCATGTTATGTATAAACAAAAAAAAAAAGTGTATACATATTGGTTCAAAAATACCTTTTAAATTAAATGATTTTTTTAAAACCTATTTATTGGTCTGTTGGTCTGTGAATTTTTTCCTCGTCCCTCCCTGCCACACCCTGAATGCCGGGTTTTAATGAACCGCGTACAAAACATTTAGAGCGAAAGAATGAAGACAGGAAGAAATAAATAAAAATAGTATATAAAAACGTTTGAAAAAGAAAAATTCATCACTCCTTCCGTCATTGATATCAGAGCTCGTTCGATTTTATATGTTTTAACATAATAACTCTGATTGTGGCGTTATCACATATGAATTGATTTGATTTTTTTTTTTTTTTAAATGATAATTCCCAATGGAAATATTTTATATGTATTTAATTAGAAAGATTTATTACATCATAAAATTGGCACTTAATAAAAGAGAATAATTAAAAGTGAGAGGGGTTTTTGTAGAAGATAAGCTGAAGGCGTCATATTTTTTTCCTACAGAGGTTTAATTAGAATAGGGATCTTTAACAAGTACCTGAAAGGAACCACCTTTTTACTTTCCCTTCGAAGGACGGCATAACAAAAATATTTTATTCTCATTATAAAATCCTAGTGTCACCTGCGGATTTAAACCATAGACGGCATAGAAGGCTGGTATGCTATCCAAGATGCTACAGTGTACTTTTTACATCGATTTAACAGTATTATCAGAATGGTAGGAACCGTTTTTGAGAAAATCGTGAAAAGGTGCAAAATGCATTCGCTAAAGGGGTTCTTCTCGTTGCTTTAACATCTGAGGGGTAACTTGTCTTTAATGTGAAATTTCATTTTCGTTCAACTTTTTATTCGTGCCACACACACACACACACCTTTTCGCGATTCTTGGTTATTTGGACAGAGGGGACGCTAAAACGTGGTTTTTCGGTGAAAACTGGAATTAGAAAATTTTGACAATCACAATACTTTCTTTACGATATATTTCATACAAAGTTAATTGAAAAATAAAGTTAATTGAAACTATATTTCATATAAAGTTAATTGAAATATGACTGGAACCTTTAAGAATAACATATGTACATAATTATATATTATTACCTTACTAGTCTTTAGAATAAAACAATCAGTTTAAAACTTGTTTGTTAAATGTTTGAAAAGTATGTTGTTTTTCTGCATTTAATATTTAACAATTTGTTTAATATAAATTAAAGGGATAAATTTTCTTATCCACTCCACTTAATAAAAAATTTAAGACAAAAATCATATCTACACTCTTGAATTTAGTATTTACCTAACAATCGTTAATGTTTCAAGATGTATGCTTGTATGTAATAAATAATTAATTTGTACCGTAATAGATTGTTCTAAGCGGAATGAATCATCTAACAATTCATCATTGCCAGTCAACACCATGAACCTTTTGCAAAATTGTATCGAAAAAGTAACACGTCACTGTCCTTCACCCGATCGAGGCCAGTCGCCCAACCCCCAACTGAGACCTCGCGTCATCAGCTTATGACCACATAGACAGATAGTAATAAACATATTACTATAATATAATAATATAAATATAAAACTTCCATCGTTCATTAATAATAACAACTTTGACAACCACTTATTAGACATACACATAAACAAACCATTTGACATTAAAGTTCACATTCATATGGAAATTATTTATAATTTATTCAGAATATACCTTAGTTTTTTCATAAAGATTATACATATTTATATACTTAATAATATTTATACTAGTTGATCCGACAGACGATGTCCTGCCTTAACTAAGTCTTATCGAAACCGGTCAAGCCGCTTACGCGTGATGTGATGACCAAGGGACAAAGGGATTCATTTCATACATGAAGATAGAGAGATTATTATTATTACCAAGAAAATAAAAATATGATATAAAAACCTAACTACCAAAGTAACTTTTTCTTTTTTTTTTTTGTTTTTTTTATAAGAACGTTCTTGTGACTGTAATTAGCGAAGAATTAGCGAATTCGGTCAACCCATTCACGTGTGATGCAATCACCAAGGGAAAAAGGCGATTAATTTTTATATATAAAGATGCAACATAGAATATAGAACGGCATTAGATGTATTTAGAGAAAATAATATCACGTTGTAAATAAGACAGTGACAATTAAATGTTATCTTTGTTAATTGGTTACCTTGGTGTCCTTCATTTTTCGGCACAACAGTTAACAAAACAAAAAGTTGATTTGTAGTATTTTAAAAGTCACCTCCTGAAGGAAAGTATAAACATTCCCTATTTATTTTATTTATCGTGATTTTTTAACTTCCTGTGAACGCTGATAAGGGTGTTTCCGTCGCCACTATCACTTGGTAACTTTAGGAACCATTGAGGGATAAAGTGTTCTTAGGATTTTCTGAACCTAATAAAGAAACCTTTCACTGGATGTGTAAATGATACCTAATCAACGAAATAGATTTTTAAACAATCCTTTCCTTTTACTTAAACAAAAAAAAAGTAATAAAAGGAGATAAATAAAGAAATTATTTTAAATATATTCAACAAGTACGATTATCTCTGAGTAATATATAGTTGAAAATATTCATAAAAAACTTACCAAATTGTCATGATAAAAGTAATATTTTCTTTTCACTGGAAAACATGTAATATGTAAATACATGAGTGAGAACATTTATCAAGAAAAAAACCTTCAGAAAAACAAAAATTAATTGTTAACAGAAAATATTAAACAGTATCTAAAATAGGTTTCAAAATTATGCAATGATAAAGAATCAAAAAGTGAATTAGTAAGTCCATAAATTAGTTTTTATTGTGAGAAGCATACACAATAAGTGTTCTTTACGCAACTCCCGAACATAATTTAAAAAAATTATTTTTGTTTTTTATACATGTTTTAAAGGTATTAAACGGAAAGCAACTTTAAAATTTGATTAATTAAATTCCTATTTTACCTATTAATTCTGAGGTTAATACTTTTTTTTAATATTGAGGTATAAACTTTTAAATTCAAAACCTTTGAACTGAAACAAATACAGTTATCATGATACTTCCACAAGCAAACAAATACTGATCACAAAACATAAATTTACTTAATTAACTACATAACAAAATTAACGGGAACTATTGTTGGATTTGAACTATTAAATACTATCTTTAACGTTGACAAAGAATCAATTGAGTATTTTTGAATTTTTATATGTAAACCGTCATAATATTTTCAAAAAGTCAAAAGAGAAAAAAAAAATTCAAATTCCACTTTAGTGTTGTTTTGGACAGTGGTCCTTTTGTTATATTAACACCATTGCATGTTCTATTTTATTATAATTAGTTTATTAGTTATACAAGGGCTCAAAAATATCTCGAGGACAGTGTAAGTTAGATCATGTAAGTAAAATTAATCACTCAGTTGTACTTAGTAGTTTAATTCCGATCTACAGATATATCATCGTTCGAGTAATATATGTATATATGACCTTTATAATCATGGCTAGTAATTAAAAAGAATGAGTAGGCTATCATAACAGACAAAGATAACAATGGCTAACACTGAATGAAATTAATGTGATTAACTAACGAAATTAATCAATAAAAATAAATATATAAAATTGATGCCGTTACAATAACTGAAATAGTTCAAACCGCAAAAAAAATGGATAATCCGTAAGTAGTGACATAAATATAACGTACTTTCCCAATTAACTAAGCTTTCAGTTTTTATTCACGATTCCGTGACAAATCAGACCACTTTCCTGTTTTACAAAAGCTATGATAATTTATTTTATCGGCAAGACTACCTTGTTCCGAGTCCGGTTTTTCTGCTTCGAGGTTGCCTTCCTGTAGCTCATACGTTCCACGGTCGCTGTCCAGAATCTTCTTGAGTATAACCGGAGGAAGAGCACAACCGAACACGAGAGTATGACTGTTGGGAAACAAGCGCGGCACCAAAAGCTTCGCCAGTTACTGACTGAGTGGAGGCTATCACTTCAGTTACATAAGCTCGAATATTTCTAACCTTGTATCAGTATAGCCCATGACCTGCTGTGGAGATAGTGGTACCGTTTAATAGTATTGTATATATATGTGGCATATATATATATATTATATATATATTATATTATATAATATATATATATATATAAAAATAAAATATTCCTTCTGTGCAAAGGAACGGTTGTAAAATTATTCATCGTCTTTTAATATTCAAAAAATAAAAAAATAACTTTACCCATACATTAATGTTTTAAATTATTATTTAAGAACAAAGCAGCGTAAATTCAAAATTAAGTAAAAATAAAAACAAGATTTCTAAATCTTACGAACAGTACATAAATCTCAATTGATTAGCATCATTGAACATATACTGACGTTTTACGATTCTAGGCATAAGAATAAATGCGTAATTGATTATGTCAGTGGAAAACATTCAAACTAAAAAAAATATGATGTAATATCTTCTAAATATCGTCCAGAAAAAAAAAATTGTTAAAAAATGTAATCTAACTCATCGATTCACAAAAACAACACTTTTAGTTTTAAACGAATAACATTTTTTTAAACTAATAACAATTGTGTTTTAAAACAGTTTACTATTTCATAAAATGCGGACTAATATGTTATGTTAAGTTTTTCTTGAAAAATTATGAAAATTAAAAAAAAAAGTTGATTAAACAAAAAAACGTTTTTATATATTTAATTTATTTATTAAGTTTTCGATTTCAGTTTGAATCTGCGAATAAGAAATATTTAAGTGTTTTAGTTACATTATACCCGTATGTTAGCTTAAGGAGCGGCGTTGTGTGGTGGATAGAGCGATAGTCTACTGTTATCCGGGTCCTGGCTTTGACGGAATATTATTTATTCTGTTAATTCAGTCGGAGGCCACCCTAGGGTATAGAGACCCTCCTAAGGGGAAACCCAGCCTCTTTAAAGTAGGTACCCGAAAATTGTGGAAAAAGCTGGCGTTTGGCGTTATCAAGGATTCAAGGTCTTTCCCCCCCATTGCACGGTCGTTGGCTGCTAGCTTAATGTTGACAATTGACATATAATTTTAAAAATAAATAATATTTGAAGTGAATCTATCTACAATATTATAGGGAAAACATCTTTTTGTTTTCCATTTTTAAATACATAACATATTAAGTATTGTAATCCCATCTATGGTTCCGATCATATACTGTACATGAATTAGGGATCACTTGTGGCAGGTGGCTAACATAACAGCCTTATATGCCACAGTTACGGGTTCAAACTCGCAGGTGGTCCTAGGATTTTTTTATAGGAGTAAAAAATCCTTATGCCGTCCTTCAGAAAAGACGTAAAATAGTGGACGTAAAAAACCGACCCCGCGCGATGTGAGGTACTCGTTGAATATCCCTATACTAACTAAACCTGGATTCGCAAAATTTAGGACTCTCTACTGTAGCATCGTCCGATTGATTAGCCAAAATAGCATAAAGTGACGTTAAATGAACAAACTATCATAAATGAGCGATGCCTCATGGAACAGACAGACATCGATCCATAAATATTTGAATCAAATCTTTGGCACTAGTCTCTATTGGAATTAATTTATTATAATGGTTCTTGGACCCATGGCTATCTCTTTGATTATTCGTCATTGAAAGAATTCCACCAAGGTTCGGCTAAAGATTGCTATATCTTCATACATTGTCAGAGCACTGGAAATTAAATTTAGTGGAAGGTGCTTGAGGAAAAAATATATTAAAACATACGGGTATTATGTTAAATATTATGGTGATTAAAAAATGAATAATTATATTTCAAAGATTCTATTTCTTGATTCATCTTAAACAGAAACACATGAATTGTTATAAATAAAACATGTGAATGACGAAACCTGAATATTTTTAAATCATTACTCGAAACTAAAAAAATTGGCTATGCAAATAATCTTACAGGAAAAAGCTATAGATTTAAAATATTTATATATCTTTGATCCACGCCAACCACTTCTTCTTTTCCTATATCATCACTGATGACCTCCTTAGCTCATTTCGTAAATCGAACCAATGATTGCCGAAAGATAATATAACAGTTACATCGATTAATGATCCTACAACGTTCAAGTTTCGTAGATTTCCTGCAGCGTGGAAAACCGTCCTCCAGAAATCTGAAGGCCCTAAATGATTTTCGCTAGATTACTTCCCTGCAGTAATACTATTTATTTACTTATTCTGCAAGACTTCCATTCACAAATCCTAAAAGATACGTGGTAATGTATAACGATAAGAATTATTAAGAAATTCATCACCTTCATCTTCCTTGATTTTCCCAGAGGTTTTTTTCCATCGAACATGATAGTTTTCACAGCACACTTCAGTATTTCTCTGCCTGTCTGAAGTTTTTCTATCGTTCTTCACCGGTCGTTTCCAGTGCTTTTTACTCTCCTCAGATTCTCTATATCTGTCCAGAGACGCGTCTCAAGATTCCTGTTCATTCCATACTCATATTTTCCATCTTATCAACGACTTTACGCTCACCATTCCAAAATTCTTACTAATATATATCCTTACATCATCTGAATTCATTTTTTCCTCACACTAATGACATCAGAACTAGAACTTAAGCAACTCTCAATAAGCTCACTCGAAACGGCGAGAAGGGCAAAGCAATTACGACCGAATCTCGTTCTCCCTCAAACCACTCAAACTTCTTACCGAACAGTATCACTATATCATTCAATACGTCAATCAAAAGCCTTAGGGTCATTGTAGAAACCACATCATTTTTTAAAAACAAACCTGTACCTCTACAACTCCTGCTGTTTCTAGTCTAAAGGCCACGAAAGAAGGTGATTAGGCCGAGATCACAGCTGAGACGTCAGATTTCCTCTACTTTTTGGGTACCCTCTTTATAGAGGTTGGGTGTGCCCCAAGAGCGCTTCATACCCCAGGGTCAGGCCAAAGCTCAAAAAATAGAATAAATGATTATTCTACCACAGCCAGAATTCGAACCCAGGCCCCAGAGAACTGTAGTCTAGTGTTTTATCTTCTAAACCACACCAAAACAAACTATATATTTTCCAAATCCCACCACATCCCATTAATGATATTTTTTATCACTCAAAATACATTTGCTCACAATTTTCTCCGACTTTGACGATGGCTGCATAAGTACGTGGACGCACAGGTGAAATATAAATTAAACTAAATTGGAACCCAAACTGTATTGCTACTGTTTTCATAGCTTATTATTAACCATAAATTAAACTGATTTGAAATATATTAAAGTTCATAATAAATTAATTGTTAATATTAAATATAAACGACTTATTTTTATCATGACTTTTAATTTTCAATCTATACGCTAGTATGATATAAACCTTTGTGACGAAAACAAGTTATGTAAATATTGGGTCTTTTTGATAATCCAAAAGCACTATCTCCTTGTCTTCTTTTTTTTTACTGCCTTTTTTAGCACAAAGAGATATCGAACCACTATATAAAGAAAATGGGTGGGGAAATCTTTAACCTCAGTTATCTTTTTTTTTTTTTTCGCCGTGTATCTTTGTTATACGTAAATCATCAGTAATTAATTTGTAACTAACCATTAAATAAGGATATTTTATTCAACTTTCCTAATGCTCTCAAGTAATTAAAATTGAAAACATGACAAGCACCTATTGTCACTGTGGTAGTCTGTCAATTATTTATCTTTATTAACTATAAAGAGTACGTAACAATGATGTAATGCAAAAGATCAATATGTATTTTTTATTCTTCAGAGGTACTCTAGGAACGTATCCAATGACGGTATAAGAGTTGATCTATCAGATATTATCCGAAAATATTATCCGAAAAAATTTTATTCGAGTATCAAATGTATCGATACTGGACCGGTGTTAGGATACAATTTTAAGAGCATCTTATTATAATGACCCTCTCAATTTTTGAAAAAAACTTTCTGTAGAACATTCATTCTCAACTTCTATTGGTAAAGAGTCTGTGGCTAAGTGGCTAACGTGCCTTGTGTCCACATCCAAAGGTTGTGGATTAAAAACGCAGGACCAGACTTCTTTAAGTATTAAAAGAGGATTCAATAAAAGCCAAATATGGGAATCAACCATTATAAGACCATGTTTAATCAACAGCAGTTTTCATATTCGAAATTTCTGACATTTTACATCTTTTCAAAGAAATTTTATACCTCTTAGAATTTTCGCATTAAAAAATAATTCAATGAATAAATATACTAAATAAATCTTTGGAAGTTTATTTTGTCTGATCTGGAAAATGAACGCAATTTAATATATTTATTTTTTTTAAATTACGGAATTCAGTCACGTGATTTTGATTCTTAACGACATTCACTACAAGATACAAATCTACAGTCTGACTGACCTTGATCGAAGCAACGCAGAGAGGATTATAATGTGGGAATGTCTGGTTATTTTATTTTTTATTGCTCATGAGCAAAAGATGAAAGGAATTAAATGATATATTAAATATTATAAATTATGAGGACGAACCTAAAGGAAAAGGTTATATATATGTAACATTTTTACATCTTGATATTTAAATTATGTAAAACTAGGTTCTGTCTGGAGGGTCTGGAGGGTTCGAACCCGCGACTTTGGACATCGAAGGCTGTAATGCTACCCACTACACCACAGGTTACCCCAGGTTCAGGTTGTGATAACGATTGTAAATAGTTCATGATAATTAATTTTAATCATCTGTTACTTAGAACACACACCATCACAAAATGTTGCTGTTCCATGAATATGTTTTCATATACTCGCCGCTTTAGGCTACTTCAACACTTCCTAGACAAACGATCAAACCTTCCTCTTAACTACAAAAGGCTCATCTACATGACTATTATAAGACCAATCTGGACTTACGGAGTAGAGCTTTGGGGCTCTACTAAACCATCATATTCTTCCCGCATCCAATCCTTACAATCCAAAATCCTTCGTAAAATCCTCAATGCTCCTTACTTTGTCACGAATAAACTTATCCATAAAGACCTTAATGTTCCCTATGTTACTGATTTGGCCCGGGCCATGTATCAATCCTTTCATGACAAACTCTATTCTCACTCTAACCCACTAGTTTCAATCCTTTCTTCCTCTTCAAGTGAATTCTTGACTTTATTGTATTGATTCATTATTGTGTATATATTTTATTGTAATTTTATGCTGTGTAAATATTGTATGAATGTAGTATGTATGATATCTTTCAGCACTACTATTGATGTCCAAATTGGGACAGATTGTAATTTTACTCAATAAAAATTGTTGTCTTCCTCTTCAATTCCGGGTAATCCTCCGAGGCGCCTGAAAAGGAAATAGGACCTTCTAGTTTAGAATATTTTTAGAGTACTGCCACTGGGTAGTGTCTCTACATGTTTTTCATGAAAGTTTCGTATATTACCATCACATTTACTAGATGTATTTTTATTTAATACAGTTGTAAATATCAATAAATATGTTTAAAAAAAAAAAAAAAAGTTTTCATATCTTTTAATACTGTTTTTTTAATAAATATTTATACTCTACTCTTGTATTACCTTCAGCCATATTCAATTCAGTACTTTAATAAATATTGTATGCCTTTGTAGTAACCACATTTTTTATTTTTTATTTTATTTTTTGTTAAACAAGGAATCAATAATGATCTTGTCACTAATAATCTCAATCAATACCTTTTTAATGAGCTAAAACAAAAACAGAAATTTTTTGTTTTGTTTTTCAGACGTTGGGTATTTAAAATAATTTAAATTCACGGGTGTTTTCGAAGCCAGTGATGAATTACTAACATCAGTAATACGCCTATTCTTACGTAGTCAAAAAAGTAACCAGTAAACAATTTTAAAAAGAAGATTATATTTTTAAAAGGTATATCCTACTGCATTTATTTCGGAAGAGGATGAAAATACAATATTCTAGAATGTGAAGTAAAATTTTATATCAATAGTAAAATATATTAATTTAATATTTCTAACATGGAAAAAGGCAAAAACAATTTTTACGTTTTTTATTGTGTTTTTTTATCTCAATGATTAGTTTTTAATTAATCCTTATATGATGAGATAATAGATATCTCTTGAAGATAATTTCTATCGTTCTGAGGATGACTTTCGTATCGCACACATCTCATCATAACGTATTTAATTGCATAAGAACGTAACGTATCGGCATTGGTTGATCACGTAGCGAATGAAGATAGTAAGATTAACATTTATTATGACAACCGTTATTAATACATTTATGTAAGTGTCCATGTTTTTAAAAAGTTACAAGAATATTTTAATCGTACTATATAACATAAGTCAACAATAATTAAGGAAGAGAACGTGAAGTTAGTTTTAAAATTTTTTTTGTCGTTAAATCATTATACACTTTCAATATTTTCCCTCCGTTATTCAATTTATGTTATGTTATATTAGAATTGTTCAAGCAGAGGTTGCGCAGGACAGTATACTGAGAACTTGCTATTCAATATTCACAGCCTGACTTACCTGAAAATGGTCATACTTCATTAGCTACTTTTGCGGAAGACACATCACTCTTAACAACCTAACAACATCCAGCCAAAGCGTTCTTTATAGGTAAAGAGCAAGAACACCTTGAGTTGGGCTACAAGGTGGAAAGTGAAACTGTATGAAACGAAGAGTGTGTTCTCTGTCTTCACACTTACGTTATATGCCCAGAAGCATAATTCAACTATATAACAAAACATACTTCAGAAGAAGTACGATATCAAGGATATAAATTAGACAAAGTACTGAGAAGGAGGATCCACATCGGACTTAAGGAGTAAGCAACTGAACAAGCGATATTTAGGCTAATAGACATAACAAAATCATATTCTAAAAAGTACTTATCGACCCGCATTGACTAATGGAATAGGGCTGTAGGGCTCTGCCAACAATTTCATTTTAAAAGAATTCAGTCATTCTAGTACAAAGCTTAACAAAAAACGTGGCTGCACCATATTTTGAGACAAATGTCTTATACAAGATATTGGACTTACAGTTTCAGATAATGCTACAGGATACTATAAAATGTTCACGACAGACTGACTTACAACACAGGTACAACCCTTATATCCATCACCAACCCACACAACCCACCTCGACGCCTTTTAATATGGCGACCTAAAGATATTCTGATAAAACCATTCGGATAAGACTATATTTGTTTATTATTAATACTTTTTTTGCAGATGGAAAATTATAAAATTTAGCCATAACAATTGAATATGCTTATATATATATATATATATATATATATATATATATATATATATATATATATATATATATATATATATATATACTAGGATTGAGATATGAAAAACTTTAAAATAAAACATGACAAACCATGAATTGAATCAATTTTTTTATTTATTTATTCATAGATAATACAATCTGCCACCTTCTGGGGAAATGAGTATTACAACTAGAATAAATCATTTGTCCCATATGTACATTGTATGTCAAATAAAAAAAAAATAATAATAAAAATAAATTAAATAAACAAAATTACAAGAATAATTAATAAATTCTAAACAAAGAAGAAATGTATATATCAATCAAATAATAACAACCTTGATCACATCCATACCTATTTACAATATTTACATACTGCTCCGGGGATCACCGAATCAAATCCCGAAATCCACTAGTGGATGTCGAGGCACAATGCCAGGGGATCCCAGCGCCTCTGATTCAGACGCGTCACGGGTTAAGGGACAGATCAATTTAAGAAATCAATTTAAGTAATAATTTTTGAGGATATAAGATGTAATAAATATAACGGAGGATTTAATCACTGTCCCTCTAAAGGATTCCTTAGAAAAGAGACAATTGAAATGATTTGTACATACGATTTGATATATTAAAAATATTTGATAATACGGGGCTGATTTAGATTATTTTGTTTTGGATTTATAAGAATTTGTATGAACTTTCGAATGAATACATATATTTTTTCAGGAGATGTATAGTTTTTGATTCATTCGAAAACCAAATTTGTTGAAGGTTTTAGAAATTTTTTTTTTATAAGCCAATTAGAGGACTAATGTTTTGAAACCCAGCCTTATTTCACATCCAGACGGTGAGAGAAACTTCTAAAAAAATTTCAGTTTCAAAACCATTGCCATTTTGGAGTTGTTGAATGCGATGACTAGAAAACCAAGTGAAATGGCAGTAAAGAAGCATGCAACTAAGAACCAGATTACATTAAGGACAGAACCTCTAAAGTATGAATGGAGACATTATGGGTATTAATTTAATTGCGAATTCAATACACTGTCGTTTGAACTATTTTAAAGAAATATTCTCCTCATTTTAGTCCCAAATTAAACTATTTACATATTTCGTTACATGCAAGATGATCTGCTTAATTATCCTTACTCCTTTTACTTTTCATCAAGATTTTTAGTAATATGCCGCATTACCATCTAGAATGGAATAGGTACAATTCAAAATTTCTAACGTCTGGTAAATTCGACCCCGTTTCATCTCAGAGGCCGGCCAACCTTCAAATTTCAGGTCAAATCAATAGACTCCACAGGTGATGATCCACCAGCCTCTTGTGTCAATGGAAGTACCATAAGATTAGATTATAGTCACCGCATACGATTGTCCTATATTAAGAGAAAATCATTTAATGACATGATGTTTCATTGATATCTTTGTTCTACGTAAAAAGTTTCGCTATAGAAGACAATCTATACTAATATTATAAAGCTGAAGAGTTTGATTGAACGCGCTAATCTCAGAAAGTACTGGTTCTAATTGAAAAATTCTTTTTGTGTTGGATAGTCCATTTATCGAGGAAGGTTATAGACTATATAACATCACGCTGCGACCAATAGGAACGAAGAATCAGTCGAAAATCTGGGGGAAAAAACGGGGAAAATTTGGAAGAAAAAAAAAACCTCGCTTCCCAATGATTCCAAATGATTTACCTTTTATTTTAAATAATTCAATTTCCCGTTAATTTATATTTTTCCATTTAAACACGTAGGAATAGATTTACGTCTTTACGTCGAGATCGGGTTGCGGAGAAAAATCAGTATGTTCTTCTGCCACAAGAAAATAAAACTAAAAATGTCATTTACGCGGAAGTACTTTAAAATATATTCTTTTAAAAACTTCTTAATAGCAATCATAATAACAGAAATTGATGCAGACGAAGTCGCTTTAGAATATATCAAAGAAAAAGTGACATGTACTTAAAAGGTTTAAATTTGGGTGATATCCCAGTTCTGGGATACGCCGATGATTTGGTACTGCTAAAGGAAGACACGGAAACTAAACAACTAAATACAATTCCTTTAATGTGCAATAAGGCAACATTTGAAAATCTTCGCCCAAAAAGTGGTTGAACAACCTAATCGTAAAATTGTCTTAATGTGATATGTATCAGCAAAGGTAAAAAGATTTTATAACAAATATATTTATGCATATTACTGTTGTTATCTGTTCGTTTAACGTCACTTTTATACTGCTATGGTTAATCGTATGATGACTATTTTTTTCCTCTCCAAGTTTAGTTAGGGTAGAGATCTTTAAACGAGTTCATGGAATCGCAAAGACTTGGGACCACCATTTTACGTCCCCTTCGAAGGAGGGCATAACTAAGGTTGGTTTTTACTCTTATTAAAAAATCTTAAGGGCACCTGGCTGGTCACTACATACAGGTGACCGACCCTTTTAAGCATATTGCGTTTCATATCTGTTTCGAGTGTAGGTTCCTATGAAAATATATTCAATTGTTATTTATTTTTTAAAAATGGTTTGTGACGATTATTTTTACATATTAAGTGATTATGGGTATAACCACTTCTACTGGTTTGCTATTTTAAATTTGACAGGAAGAAGTCAAGATCGGGCTTTAAATGATAACAAAGAGTAGGTGATAGTTGATATTTATTATAGCCAATCTCACCATAAACGCACATAAATTAATACGAAATGCAATATTCGCGAGCAAAGCTGCGTGATACAGCTAGTATATGAATAAAATATATGTATCGTAAAAGCGCGGAAATCAGGTCTGTGAAACAATCAGCATTACATTATATGTTTTTACTTTTACTTACCTATATGTATTAAGTATGACGATCCTAAACATACTTAAATTCTAGTATTCAAAGAAAATTCGCGTCACTAAAAATAAACCCTACAAATAACTGTGTCTAGCAAAAAGTTTAGTGTACGTGCATTTGTATGAAGTCTAACTCAAAAAACCGAAAGACTTGGTTAAAACTGAAGTTTTTATTTACAATATGTCACAGATTTTACAGTAACTTTTGTACCGAAAAGTTGAACTGACTAACCAGAAGTGCAGCTTTATACCATGCATTTCAAACCTTACTTAATAAACTTTATTGAAAACGAGTTTGAACAAACTTTTTAGATCGATGTATCATTAAATTACTTAAGATAAGTTTATTTGAAATACTAGACTGTCTTTCACCATTATTAGTTGAGATGTGTTCAAATATGAAATACGAAAGAATTTTATAATCAAATGAAGGAGAATAAAATAAAATAAATAAAAATGAGAATAAAACAAAAAGCAATAAATGTATTGTTAATTCAACTAAGATCTAGATCTTAATTTTATTCAGCCACATTTACAATACAATACCAGTAGAAGTAGAAGTATCCAAAATAACTCATTGAGTTTAAGGTTCTTAACATAATCGTTGTATATCGTCACAACTTGGCTATTGAGCGTTATCTCTGCAAAACCAATGAGGTTAGGAGACAGTCGGCACTTACTTGTCAGTACTGATTAGTAATAGTACGTTATGGTTTCTAGTGGTCTATTTTTTATTTATTTTTTTTATCATCAACGGATATCTATTTATAGACAACTCAAGCCTGAGAGTGTGTGGCTCCAGACCCCCTCACTCAGTCTCCACTGACAAGACTAGTGACGCGGCTGACGAAGAGGCGCTGGGAACACCTGGTGTTGTGCCTCTCCGTCCACTTCTGGGTGAAGGGGGTTCGATTCCGAGTTCCCCGGGGCAGTATTTAAATATTGCATATTATAATAATAATAAATTCTTTATTTATTCTGGGACTTATCCCTTAAGAATAATATTACAAGAAAATTAAAATAAACACTTTAGAGTCTTAGATTATAAAAACAAACAGAAAAAAAATACAAATTACAAAAAAATATAATAATAATAATTAAAAAAAAACAACCTCAAATAAAAATATTGAAAATTAAACTATATATAATGAACAAAATATGAGATATATACAATTTTGAGTAAAAAAAAAATTACATTGATTTATTTGTTTTTGGGGTTAAATAATATACTAATAATATAACATAAAGTGCAAAATACAACATAAAATAAAATAGGATAAAAGTAAGTAAGAAAATTAGTGGTGATGATGAGGCAATTGGGATAATTGTAAAAGTGTCGGGGATTAAGGAGTAGAATAGAGCTAAAAACGTTAATAAGTTATAAGTCGTTGGTATCTGTCAAAAAATTAAGCAAATCGATAACGTAAGTTTAGACTGAGGTTTTCAAAAAATAAAATAAAATGTAAGGAGCTAAAACATATAGGAAACAATTATTAAAATACTGAATTATGAAAGTAAATAGAAAAGTATAACAACAAAATTAAAATTTTCTGAATAACAAAATATCATTAATACCTTTTAAGAAACTAAAAATTAATGTCTTATTTAAGGAAAATAAAATAAATGTTTAACAATAAGTCTGTAACTTGAAAACGTCACACATAGGTATAAATGTGGCCAAGATTATTATTATTTTGTTTTTTATTTATTTTTTATTTATATATATTTTTTCTTTTTATTTCACTTGTTATTAGGTTTACTTATCTGTTTTTGTCTTTTTGTTTACTCTTTACATATGGAATGAATGATTTATTTTAGCTCTAATACTCATTTCCCAAGATAGTGGCAGATTGTATTATATCTCAATAAACCAATATTAAAAAAAAAAAAATATATATATATATATATATATATATATATATAGAATAGAATAGAAAGCTCCAGGAAAAATGTCAGCTTCATCACCGTGGTAATTTTTGAGATACTGCGATGACCAGAAAATTGAGGGAAATGGTACTTTCTATTATAATTATAGATTAGCCACAAATTGTATTAAATATATACTAGTAATAAATGTTTCCGATTTCTAATAACGGTATGAAAGAGGATAATTGAACTAGTATTGGCTAGGAAATGGCAAACAGGAGCTAATGTGTAGATAAAGCATGCCCTTCAAAGAAGTACTCTACCGCAGCAAAAGATAACGGCAAACGTTATATCCAGGGCTCTGACTCAGCTCTGTCGCTAAACAATCAAGTTCCTATTCAAACTAAGTATTCAGAGATCAATGGAACGGATTAAATCAGACCAGCCAACAGAGATAAGATTTTATCTTGTGAAGTGTAAAGTGACTTTGTTTTTAAAAAATGATTCTATGTATTCTTCTTCCAGATGCACGACAGGCCGTGTAGGCTCTGGGCCTCGTGGTGTAAAATCACGTTTCTCGAAGCATGTTGTAGAGTAGGGCTATCACTCCCTACGCTATTTTGTGAGTGGCCACCTTTTGGCTGACGGGTCTCACATAACCGGGGAGAGGCTGTGAGTGAATCCCCATTTAAGTGCATCCTTATAAAAGCCCCACCGGGAATGGGATTCGAACTCACAACCTTTAGTATGAGAGATTAGCGAGCTAGCCACTCAGCCACGGGCTCCTCTGATTATATGTATTCAACGACTTAAAAAAAAATTAGTTTTCGAAATTTCCTCTAAGTGTACCTTTTCCGCTTTTTTCGGAAACCACCAAGAAAATACACTTTTCCCTTATTTTTTTTCATTTATTATCCATGAATAGATTGTGAAATACTCAGTGCTCTTGAGTGTAGGAGATTTTATTATTTTACTGAAATATAACACAATATTTATAAAATGCATTTGTTTATGGGCTAATGATATAATCTTATGGCCGAGATATGTCATAGAAAGCTAGTTCTTAGATGACCGTTAATGCGAGAAAAAAAAAGAATTGTTTTTCAGATATGCATTAAATATAAATTTAAGCGGGAAATTTAAAGCAGTTAATAATAATAACATTTGACAGAATATTAAAGACTTGTCAAACCAGTATGTGGAAAAATCTGATATTTTTTGCTTAAATACTTGTGTTTTTAATTATATTCGATGTTATAAATAGGAGATTTTTTATTTTCTGATATCATGATTAGCCACGTGCAAAAAGGAAAATATACAGGGATAAGCAAATCAGTGCTTCAGCATACCAGGGTATAAAATGTTAAAAGCTATAATATCTAAAACAGTAAGATTTTACCATGATTCATTGTTGTGTTTCAAAAATGTCAACCCACTCAATAAAATTGAATAAGCTATATATTCAAGCCCATAAGAAAAAAAACACACACAAAAAAAAAGGCTCTAACAAATTTGATTAAGGTCGCTATACCGATGTAAAATTTGATGGGCTTTAATAGCATGTAGGTTTTATTTTTATTGGAATAATCTGACTGGACTTAAGTGCCGATATTTTTAGTTGTCTTCCTCTAAAGTACCTTTGATGATGTAAGTTCCATAAAATTATCCATATATTTTGATTAGCTTTGCTTAAAAACAGTTAAATATACAAGTTGAACGAATCTGATAACCAACTAAAGGAGAAAATCGCATAAATATTTTGTTATGCAATTTTTCTGTTTTTGAGCAGACAAAGGATTTTGGAAAAAAATATTATCTAATACTCGGAATTGTAAAAATAAATGGAGAGTGATGTAAAGCCGAAAAAAATATCTGATTGTTGTAGATAAAAATACAATAGATTATTTAATAAAACACATGTTTCTATTGAGATTCGATCTAATTAATTCTTCAACAATTTATTTTCATCTCAAAATGTATTCAACAATTGAGACGTTGATTTCCAAAAAGTACTAAAGGACATTTTTTACAAAATTGATTTTTTTACATATTTGTATTCTCATCAATTAGTTATATCTGAATCTCCTATTTGATTTTATCTAATGAACACCCAAGCCCTTTATAAACGCAATTTAGAAATACAATTATTTTCTAAAGAAAATAATTACTCATTTAATTTCGTTCCAAATTATACCAAAACATCTCATTTCATATCTTTAATATGATGTTATTAATATACTAAAAAAACAATTCTGGATTTTAATGAGAAAAGAATCAAATTAGCTAGTTTAATAATATAATAATTAGTGATTTTCGCGCCTCCTGTAAAATTTCCTAGAATGGATATAGTACCTTTTGGAAATCAACGTCTCAATTATTAAGTTGATTTTAACAAGGGAGGTAAGTGAAAGTCGTTTTTTTGTGCACACAAGATTTTTCCAATTGGGATTACAACAAATATATCCATATTACACATAAAGATAATTAATAGGCTTTTCTAGTTTCACTTTGTTGCGAATAGACCATGTATAAGATTGGATGGTTATTTTTTTGACTGGCGCCTGCCCAAAGAAATCTCTGATGCAAGTCATCATTTATTCTTTCTTCTGGACTGTGAATGTATATATTTATACATTAAAAATGCAACTACTTTACATGTAAAAATATATGGACTTTTGAAGGCATATAGTTGCCATAGATAGAATCACAGCAGCTATATGTTTTATTCAAAATTAAATCATAATATGAGAATAGTAGCGTACATGCGTCAGCTTAAAGTCATTTCTAATACTGATTTTTATAAATTTTATTATATAAATTGGTCTATTTAAGTGATATCATCATATATAGGTGATGAGTATATATTTTAAATTGATTCAATTTCACTCAACAATATATTTGTATTCCTTCTAACGTTTCGGTTACTAGACCATTTTCAAGGATATCTTAATTTAGTTATTCAAATTTTCATGATAACAAATTTTGACATGACTTGTTAATTTTGTATATTAGTTTACCATAAGTGTGTGAAGAGTTTTATATAAGTACATTATTGAAAATGGCCTAATAGTCGAAAAGATGGAGGTAATAAAAATATATTGTTGAGAGAAATAACATCAGGATATATACCTAAAACGATTTTTAATAATTTTATAGCTGGTACGGAACGTAGCATTTTTAGTTTCACTTTTCTATTATGACGAGTATAATTATATTATTTAATTAAATATAACATCTCTTTTTATAAATATATTTATTATCGCATTAATGAGCCATTTCATTAATAGCATATAACGTACTGGCCTCGAAAATTTTAGAATCAGTGTTAAGATAAAAAATAAAAATCTATATAATTATTGTTCTAAATTGTTATAATGTGATAAAATTTAATTGTAATGTTATTTTGTTGTTTTAAGTTTTAAAGAATTGTTCTGAAGATGAGACAGTATGGGCCTCGAAACGTTGCTATTTATGAAATGATTTTTAAATGTGGTAATAAACGTATTTATTATAAGAGATGTTGTAATTAATTAAATAATAAGTAACATTTATAATTGTTAACGCATTATACAACACATTGAAAACTTTAACTAGAATTATTCCTTTAATCTTTGAAGAATAGGTTTATATTTGTTAAAAATTCACTGATAAGAAGATTTATTACTATCCACCGATATCCAGAGTATTATAAAAATGAAATCTCTTACATTGTTTAATCATGTTCCTGTGTATTAGCTTAATGCATTTGGATTGTTGACGATTGGTTTTAGCACAATGATAAGTCCTACACAATTTAATTTAGATTTTATATGTGACGAAATTCTGGGAAAAATTAGTGCTAATGAAAAATAGATTTTCGACGGGATCGTATTCGTTTTTCACCTTTTTATCTTTTTTGAGCGTGGTATAAAACAAATGATAATAAAATAAAACGTATAAAATAAGAGGCTTCTGGTTGTAACCATCCACTCACACTAGATAAAATTATTCCTTTGTACCTGAAAATAGCATTAAAGCCGTAACGTTGTGCATTAATTTCTAATAAAAGAGTGGTGAAGCCTCCAATTTTATTCACAGAATTGGATCTTCACCTTAAAGAATCTACACAATTTCCTAATGAAGTACATGAGGAATACAATAATAATTTATGATACAAGCATCCTTGAAACAAATATTTGTATTACTATCAATCAGAGAATTCCAATATTTGAAATATAATCCTATCTCGAGATCACAATAAGACACACTCCATAAAGCCACTTATCCATCATCTTTATAGCTCTTGTTGAAAGTACTGTCAATTAACATAAGTGCCTAGTCCAATATTATCTTTGTGGAACAATAGAGAACGATAAAGATCTTTTGTTTCTTTTGTGTTTAGATCAAACATTAGACAAAGATGATTAAAGAAAGCTTGGAAACATTTTTTTTTTTTTTTTTTTTTTTTTTTATTAAACATGCGAAGGTATTTTCTAACCAACTAATGTCACAATATTCCTTCATACGAAGAGTCTTGCGACTTGTGTTCATGAGGAAAAAACTTCAGATTTTAAGTATCTGTTATATAATAATTATAATAAACATACGTTATTGAATGTAGTTTGACAAAAAAATGATGAACTAATTGGAGATCAAAACAATTTCGAGTTCGCGTCTCGCTGCAGGGGGAGCTTTGATTCAGTATAAATTTCCCGCCCGTCCCCCTAGCGCGCGAGAAAAACTCCGTATAACCTAGGAGGAATAATAAAGATGAGGAAAAATAAAAGAATGTGGTTTGACAAAACCTTAATTTAAAAAAGCTTTATAGTTGGTAAGAACCTTATCAAATAGCTTTACAATTCCTTTAATGATTATATAAGTTTTTATTTAGGTAGCATTATGATCGAATATTGGCAGACTAATATTTTCCTTTTTCATTTAGGTTCGATTTCATGACAATGTTTGACCCATTCATTAACTTTTAATCGTGTGTTATTTATTCTTATGTATAAATATATATATATATATATATATATATATATATATATATATATATAATTTTTTTTTTAGATCGGTAAGTACAAAGTAAATACTGAAACGTTAGCGAAAAAAGTAACATTAATATATTGAGATAAGATATTATTTCAACTTCATTAGTTGTACCGGAGCAGAAAAAATAAAGAAAATTAATTAATTAATAACTCATTAATTGCGTTATCTAAAACATCTTTAGGTAAGACAAAAATAAATCTTCATTAATATTAAATCTACTAATTTATACTTTGACAAACGTTTTCATTTTTTATTTTTAAATCAATCTAGACTTGGACTTAAAAATTTCAGTTAAGAACGAGTTTTTGTGTTTGAGCTGGACTAACAACATACATACAAACCATTTAGACTTGATTATTTAGACTCAGGGGACATTAAAATAAATATTTCCCTTAAAAATTCGATTTAAAAAAAAACGCTGCAAATTACTACACAATGTTTCGTTATTTCCAAATAACAATATAAGAATATAACTGTTTATAAAGCTGTAGATAGGCAATTAAGTAATATGGAAAGCAATAAATAATTCAAAGGAAAATGTATATCACCACTAATAATTTCAAAACAATATGTCTCTGCTATTTCTTAACCAATTTCAATGATTCTTTTTTCATTTTGTAGAAAATTTGATTCTCTATGCATTTATTAATTAGGACAAACGGAGTTTTTACCCTTCGTTATTCAGGTTCTACGCATCTTGAAACGTAAGGGGATCCTTAAATTTATACGCATCCTCAAATTTGAAGGGGACTAAGTTTTTTTTTTTTTTTTTTTTTTTGGTCGATTACTAAGGTTCATTATTGAAAAAAATATACCAAAATATCAACAATCGCAACACTTTTTATTAAAATCTGTTTCATTGATAGAAAATGAAATAAAATTGGAAATTATTTCTGAATAGGACATGAAGTTCTAGACAAGAGTTAACCTTTTTCTTGCTTTCTCGTCAAGACAGCTGAAAATTCGTTAAAATGAGAAATATTGCTTTAATGAATGTTTTAAAAACCAAAGTTTCATTGTAAAGCACTAAAATCAATCAAAACCCAATGATACGAAATTAATGAATAAAGGATTCCTCAGCTGCGTTATGAATGGACAAGAGGACGTCTCAACAGGTGATTAAAGATATTCATGTCAGAGCTGCGAGCAAACATTGTATACGTGACGAAGCAGGGATGGTATGCACGCAAGAATCCGTTACGTGACCAAGAGGTCCCCAGTCCTGTCATAGAAACTTTTACATTGGCTTTTTCCAAACGCAACAGGGACTATTTACGTGTTCGTCAGCTCAGGCGAGATCTTCCGCACTGCATTGTAGCACGTTATGTGTGTAAACTTTAAAAGTTGAGCAATGGTTAAAAAATAACAATTACCAATGACAATAAATCTTTAATAATAAGATTGATTACTACTGCAGTTACAAAGTTATTCGAAGAAAGAAATTTGTTAGCCGTATTAAGAAAGGGATAATGAAACAGCTACATATATCGTCGGCGTTCAAGCAAAAGTCACAAGGTGCAGATAGTGATTCTTGTCTGTAAGTAATTTTTAACAGCTAAAAAACAATAAACGCTGACTAATTAAAATTCCATTTATTAATTTTAATATATATCCATTTTACTTTCACTTACCGATATATCTACTTCCAGCCTTTACCGGAAATACACGTCCCTTGGGGTTAAATGACGAAATGCCACAAAAAGGTCGGTGTGTTTCTCTGTATGTGCGTCCGTAGTAGGTGAAGATCGAAAACGGCAGGTTGCATGAAACTGAAATTTCGTATTTTACAACTGTATATGCCTGAGATGTTACAGGAACTATTTCATCAAAATCGGCAACCAGAAGTGCCACCTTTTTACGATTTTCTCGATGTGAAATTTAATGGGCTTAACATCATGCTGGTTTCATTTTAATAGCCTGACAGGTCTTAAATGACTATATTTTAAATTGTGTTAATCTTAAGTTCCTTTATTTTTTTTAATTCGGAAAACCTCAGAGACCTTGAGGTATGGTGTCAGAACTGGAGAATTAAAATAAATGCCAACAAATCCAACCAATACACCTTTACCCTTCGTCGTGAACCTATGATATCCTGCCCTACTGTCTCCTTCAATAATACTCCTCTTGTCCCGGTTGAACAGATCCGATATCTAGGACGGCACCTTGACAAACGCCTAACTTGGAACCCTCATACAAGACTGAAACGACAAGAAACTGCACGACGTTTTCGACTGATTCAACACTCACTAGACAAACGTTCTAATCTTCCACTTAACTACAAAAGACTCATCCACATGACTATCATATGGCCGATACGGACGTACGGATTAGAGCTTTGGGGCTCTACTAAACCATCAAATTCTTCCAGTATCCAATCCCTACAATCCTAAATCCTTCGTAAAATCCTCAATGCTCCTTACTTTGTCACGAATAAACTCATCCATAAAGACCTTAATGTTCCGTATGTTGCTGATTTGGCCCGATCTAGATACCATTCCATTCATGACAAACTTCATTCCCACACTAATCCTCTTGTTTCAATCCTTTCTTCCTCTTCAATTCCTGACAATCCTCTGAGGAGTCTGGAAAGAAGATGGCCCCGAGACCTTCCTGTTTAGAATATTTTTAGAGTGCTTCCATTGAGAAGCTTCTCGACATGTGTTTCATGCCTTTTTATATTTCACTCAAATTAACTAGTTGTATTCCATTATACAGTGGTAAATTCCAATAAATAAATTTAAAAATCGAAAAAATGATAACTTTATTAGCATTGGATGAAAACGGCTAAAAAAACGAATTTTGGAATCGAAAGTTGTGCGAATTTAATAACCAACTGAACGAAAAAAGATCTTACATATATTTTTTTTTTTCACAAGAATAGTAATATAGATGTATAATATACTATTGGAAAACTAAATATTTTAGAAAAAATATTATGTTATGTACAAAGCTGTAAAATGTAATGCAGCAAGACGAAAATTGCATAAGCTGGCTAATAAGTTATTAAATTAGGGTATAAAATAATATATAAGGTATAGTATATAAGAGTATAAAATAAAATAAAAAGTATTAAATCAACATATTTCTTCCAATTAGCCGCAATAGAATAAAGTGAAGTTAAATAAATAAACAAACAAATTGGCCTTTATATGATGTATTGATTCTTTAACTGAAACAGATTTTGTTTTTTTATTTATAATTTATTTTTATCAAAATTTACAACTGCGTATTATAATACAGTTAAAATGCTGTATAATGATAAAAAACATTAAGTGAAACTGTCCATTGGCTGCACTCTTTAGTAGTGAATCTTCTTTTCAGACGCCTCGGGGATAATTAGGAATTAAAAAGGAAGCAAGGATTGAAACTAGTGGATTAGAGTTTTGGTTTGCAAATGTGAATTTGTTTTAAATCTTAGGCTGAGTGGATTTTCCTAAAACCCCAACAGAACTCGGAGAACAGTAGACTAGTGCTCTATCCACTAGACCACGCCTCTCCACTTTCTTAATAGATCCCTTATCGAAATCTTAGCTGGAAGAACAATAACCAAGATGCAATATAACTAGAGTCTGATCCGAAGAGTCTTACAGGAGTTAATAGTCTCCTGTGTAGGATCCAACAAGGACAACAATATGACTTTCGATTTCTGCCCATGTCGGAATTTGAAAGGTGACACGCGGAAGACAATTTGACGTGAAGGTTTCTGCCCTCGGAAACTGAGCTGGATATCCTCGACCACAATGTCCTGTCCGAGACCTTCCAATGGATCATTAATTCTCCCAAAAAATAGGTGATTCATTCATCCAATAAAACCTATTCTATAGGACATCCGTGGAGAACCGCGAAGAGCAAAGTTAATTAAGCGTTAAATCTCATTTTGTGGATTTTCCACGTTTAGAATAAATATAGTCTGTCCAAAGAAAAATCTAATAACTGTGAAACAATTACTAGCAAACCTTAGAAATTCGTCAGACTAAAACAGATGGAACTGAGCAGTGCGGTAACTGGTTTCAGACACCATGAAAGGAAAATTCATGAAAGTGAGACCACGTGGGCCGATGAGTGCCCTAAATAAATTATCTCAGATCTAAAAGACTCTGACATAATATCTCCGCTCTCCTGGCCGAAAGAGGAACCCACTACCAGAAAGCTATACGACCATCCTCAACACCTAACGGTCAAATTTAAATATATCACTCTCCCACTCTGGCTTGAAAAGGTCATTAGCCTTTGAAGTGATCAGTCTGTCTTACCCAAGCTGAAGTGCAATATCAAGTACGCCTGACCAAAATCTATCCACATAGGAAGATAAGAGTATATATTTATAATAGTGATAAGCGGAAGCATCAATATCTTTATTGCTGAGTAAAGCTACTGATATTCGATATTATTTATTTAAAAAGATCTAATCATAAGTGCTCAGCAGAATAATACATACATTTTTAATATATTAAGCATTCTTTCTTCATTTGATTAAGTTAAACACTCGACTTTCTGGCTATATGAAAGAACAAAACAAAAAAAATCATTAGAGGTGAACCATAATAGAAGTTTATTTTTCAAATTTTCTGAATTTCCGTTATTTTTAAAATGAAAATTACTAAAATTTAACATCTTACATATAAAATAAATACGATTCCTTAACAGAATGTAGGTAGATACTTGAAACATGAAAAAATGAATGTTTTGGCCATGGCTGTAACCTTAGCCTATCATACTTTCCGGTAAATGGTGAATAATTAGGCACAGTGGCAATGCCATCCTAGAATGTTTCCCTGTCCCAATCATATGCAAAGGCATTGATGCAATGCTGTTCAATGGCGTTATAATTATAATATTGTAGACAATAGTTTTATAAAAGCACCTATTATATTCATCTATTGAAAATATTTACATATGAAAACAATACCATCTCACAAAACCTTAAGACACCTTTTTTTGGTGAGGCAACAGATGTGATTCATTCACTCGTTGAATAGTCATAACGGAAGTGTCACTTCCCACGACATCTCTCATGACAAAGACCACACAACATCCATTCCACAAAATTCTTCATAATCAGATTTCAAGATATCAACGCGTATCTTGACACAATGTTTACTTTGGTTGCTTCTTATTTTATGGTAGCAAGGTACTAGTATCTTTAGCATTTTGAATTAGCTAGATCTATAATAAATTAACAACTTATCACAAGCCAAATATTTTTTTATTCAACCATTAATCTATTCAGGTCAGTTTATCTCAAATTATCTTCTCTCAAATTATTGTCTTTTATTATATTCTATATAAAATGATATCGCGATACTTGGTTTCCACAAAATCCATCTAAACCATTTAGACTGATTTAGATACGGTTTTCTCTATCAATTAGTGCAGTGGTCCCTAATAGGGTCCGCGAGATGTCATTGAGAAGTTTAAATTACTCAGCGTAAAATTTGGAGCTCTGCTTTGACTACATACTCAACGCAGACAAATTCAATGTTCTAAAGTGGTAAAATTGCTGCTCACTGTAATGAGGCTACTTCTGTACATCCCACTATTAAATTGATCATTTATAACATTTCGAAAATAATGAGCTTTAATGGTAGATGTAGGCCTTTGACCAAGTTTGGTACCCAGGACTGCTCTACAAACTTCGCCAATATATACTCATCTATATTTCCTCAGTCTGCCGGTGTACCTCAAGGTAGTATTCTGGGTCCAATCCTTTACACTACTTATACAGCTGTTATTCCAATCCATCCTAGTACTGTCCTCACTACTTACGCAGATGACATATTTGTGTTATCCGTAAATAATGACCCATCTGTGCTTCCAAAACCTTCCAGTCTCACATTTTTCCATTGAAAAATAGTGTCAAAAGTAGAGAATTAAAATCAACCCTTCTAAATCCCATCAAATTATCTTTACCCTTTGGCGAAAACCTATGTCTGCCTGTCTCACTATACCATCGTTTTAGCAACATTCCAACATTAGTAACACAGTTGAACAGATCCGGTAGCTACGACTCCATCTAGACAAACGTCTTACTTGGAATCCTCACACTAGACTGAAACGACAAGAAACAGCCGGAGATATCATTTACTTGACAAACGCTTAAAACTTTCCACATGCCATAAAAACAAATCCCACCAAATTACCTTTACCCTTTGTCACAATCCGATGATCTCCTTTCCCATTGTACCCTTCATTTACACCCCACTCATTGCTGTAGAACAAATCTGATACCTAGGACTCCATCTCGACAAACGTCTTATTTGGAATCCTCATACAAGACTTAAACGACAAGAAACTGCTCGGAGATACCGATTACTACAACATTTACTTGACAAACGTTCAAAACTTCTACTCTATAAAAAAAAGCTCATTTGTACCATCATTAGGCCTATTTGGACATATGCGAGTTATGAGGATCCACCAAACCATCCAATTCTTTCCGCATTCAATCCTTGCAATTCAAAATCCTCCGAAAGATCCAAAATGTCCCTTACTTTGTCACCAATAAAATAATACATAAAGACCTAAATATTAGTAGCAGATCTAGCCCGAACTAGATATACCTCCTTTAATTTCAAATTACCCGTCCACTCCAAGCCATTGTCCGCAACATCTCATTACCATATATTCCTGATAATCCCTCGAGGCGGCCGAAACGACGATGGCCTCGCGACCTACTACATTAAATAAACACTGATGTGCTACCACTGGCTAGTTTCTTCACATGCCTTATTTTTAGATTTTGGGGTCCCTTTCCATTGAAAACCTTGGATGAAGGGGTCAGCAAACATTTATTTTTGGGAACTACTGATTAAGAGCTTTATAAGTAAAATAAAGTGCAATTAAGTTTTTCTTTTATAGGAAAAATTCAATTTTCTGAAATCAAGTCATCAAAATTATTCCTAAAATATGAGTAGTTATATATATACCGTGGGAATGCAAAAGATTTTTATAAAAATATTACACTCCAAATCTTAAGTTATACTTATACTTGTACTTTTCAATTCAATGGCGCGACAGGCTATGTAGACCCTTGGTCTCTTTGTGTAAGCTGCTGGGAGAATACACTCACGTTTCTCGAGGTATTTTATAGGTTAGGGTGATCACACTCTACGCCTATTTTTGTGAGTGGCCGCCACCAGTTGGCTGTGTCTCACATACCCGGGAGAGAGGCTTTGAGTAAATCCCCTCTGGGACTGGTATTCGAACTCACAACATTTGGCGTGGGAGACAAGTGTGCTAGTCCACTCAGCCATGGGCACCCCAATACTTGTACTTAAGTTGTTAAAATAAATAGAAAGTTGTTACAAATCAATAAACTAACATTGTTATTAAGTATTTCTGATTTTAGATTACTTCGTGAAAATCGATGTTTTAATGTAAACTAAATGGGATGCATTTTTTTAGATGGGAAAAATTAAACTTTCTCTTATCAAAAAATATTTTACTGAAAAGTGAATAGTAATATAAGCGTATAATATATCTTTGGAAAGCTCACGATTTTAGAAAAGTTAATATGCAAAAAAATAAGCTGTACAAGTTGACAAAATGTCGTTATAATCCCATAAACTTATGAACATACGTTATTTGTCATGCTTGTAAAGAAGGAGGTTATGGCGATTTAGTGTTGCCACCGTAAAGTTTAGTACAAATTATATTTTGTCATACAGTAAGCAAGATTTTAGAAACAAATCGTAAGTAAG
This sequence comes from Piezodorus guildinii, assembly GCA_023052935.1. NCBI lineage: Eukaryota > Metazoa > Arthropoda > Insecta > Hemiptera > Pentatomidae > Piezodorus > Piezodorus guildinii. The sequence goes on from CM041292.1 coordinate 94,259,550, forward strand.
TGGTTAAAATAAATAGAAATTGTTATTAATATATAGGCCCTAATTGCTAGTAATTATTTCGGTACAATTTTTATTTACGGTTTTTTTTATTCACAGTAGGACCTCGCTGGTGTAAGAAGGCATATATTTTTTTTGTAATATTATTTCACACTTTTAATTCTTTGAAATGTAAGCTTATCTAGACTCTTTTTAACTATATATAATAGCTTGGTTTCTGCGATAAACTTTAAATCGATTAAAAAATACAATATTAAACTTAGATGGCACCACATTCAAATTTCACTCGAGCTAAGCAAGACGACTCATTTGTAGTTTTATAAATCTGAAAATGCAATTTTCACAGATTCAGTACTTAATTGACTTTCCATTGAAGCTGCTCCGGAGCACTGCGGAGAGAAGGTTGCTCCGACTACCTGAAAGGGCTCCTTGACCCCAATGTGAGCAATAAGGGCATTAACCCAACCTAATGATTGATCGAAATAACAGTCAAGGCACGTCTACTAAATGCTTTCTTCCAAGGCACCAACGACATGCCATGTGCATTTAAAGCGACACTTGTCATACTAATTCTCTTCTGATGCTGGCGCAATAGGAGTCTACGTTACTTCACATAAACTGTTATGAAGGGACAGTTTCAACCTTAAAAAATAGATATATCTATCATCTTTGGACTGCTACTGATTATATAATCGTTATTACCTTTATTGAGAACTAATTTTATTTTTGTATCTAGGGTATGATCTAATGAAAGTTAATTAAATTCCATTTAGAAAAAAAGAAATTATCGTAATCAGACTGTTATTAGCAAAGATAAAGGATACCTATTGATCTTTGTAGCCACGTAAGTGAGTTAATAGCTCAAATATAAATTTAAGTAATTGGAAATAATTTTGTTTTTTAAAGTATGTTTCCAAAGCCATTTCCAACTCAGCCAAGTCCACTTTTTCGGGTACTGATTAAATTTTTTATTTATGGTCACTTTATGCTGATGTGGCTAGCTGGAAGATAGTGCAGTGGGAGTCCTAAATGATACCTATCCAGGTTTAATTAGAATAGGGATCTTTAACGAGTGCCTAACATCTCACAGGCTCGAGACCACCTTTTTACTTCTCCTCCAAAGGACGAAATAACTGAGGATTTTTACTCTCATTAAAAAATCCTAGGGCAACCTACCAGCTTTGAAACTGCAACATTGGGCATAGAAAACTGTTATACTAGCCACTACACAACAGTTGATCTCTATTTCAGCTAGAAAGGTCCAAATTCTTTCCGTGGAACCTCCATGATGTAAGTTTCAACCCTTCTAGGACAGAATTTAACACAATATGGATCGACGTTGCTACGTTTACTTAAAAAGAAGTAACCTACAAGTATCAGCACAACATAAAAGTAGATAGATACTTGGTACATATAGAACTATTTTAGAACATATAATGGCATTTTAACCAAGAGTCCTGATTTATCTATTATTTTCAATTAATAATTTTTGGAGCATTATCTCATTATCTCCTGTTCATTTATGTAATAACTATGATTTCCATTGAGGTGATATTTTATTATAACCAGTAATAAATCTTCAATTATTTGCAATTGTAAGCAGAGATCTTTAAGTTAACCAATTGTAATAGTATTGAATACACCGGACGGACAGAGTATTTAACTAAACTCTTACAGGTATAAAAACATATAAAATATTAACTACGAAGTACCATTTTTCTTCCTATCATTTTTCTTTAGATATTTTGGCCATTTTAGATGATGAAGTTATTGTTTGGATTGCATTAATTCATAAATAAATTGAAATTCAAACTAAAATAGATCAACATCCATGTTTCATATTTTATACATAAATAAGAAACTGACATTTTATGGGTTAATATCGCCCGCTGGGAGATCCTAGTCATTTCACATTTGTAACATTACATCTTTATTACAATCGCAAAGGATCAGTTCTTGTTGTATGATGCAATAATGGGACAGTTCAGAATCATTTAGGCGAGAATTTCTCACATTCTGAATAAGATTCTTTCTTGGCCTTATTTACATACATCATTCATTCAAAAAGAATATATCTTCAGTATTCCTGCTTCAATATGCTGAGTATACCAGATCATTATTTATCCTGCAAAAAAAATATCTGGTGCGGGCAACTCACGATTTTCATTAGAGATGAAAATAAATTGTTAAAGAATTAATTACATTGAGTTTCAATCGAAACATGTGTTTTATTAAATAGTAATCTCCGGCAATCAGTTAGTTTTATCGGATTTCATCACTCTCTGTTAACTTTAACAATTTTGTGTACAAAATAATATATTTTCTAAAATCTTCAGCTGCATATTATACGTCTATATTATTGTTTTTATGCACAAAAACACAAAAAAGTTAATAAAAAAAAAAAAAAAAATGTTTGCTCTTTTCCCCTTCAGTTGTATATCGATTTTGTTCAACTTAAATATTTATCATTTTTTTATCAATGCTAAAAAGATGATATGGTTGATTATATAGAATCTATAAAATTAAAGGTACTTGTTGTTGTTGTTTGGGGTTTTGAGGCGTAAGACCCAGGGGTCATCAACGCCTATAGTTCTCTTTAAGTATAAATAAATCAAAACTAATAAACTAGGCGTATAATAATTAGATAAAATAGTAAAAAAATAAATAAATAATTAAATTAAATAAAGATAAGTTAAATTAAAAGACTATATTTTATTAAATAGTAGGTGTTTCTTAAGAAACCTGAACAGCGCCGAGATGTTTTCATTATCGGAAAGTATGAAGGATATATTAGGTATAAGCCCAAATTTGTGTAAACCTGTCCTATAAGAAAGGCATTCTTCTAAAATGTGGCTGATAGTCAGGATACTGTTACAATGTGGGCACTTAGGAGGTGGTTGCTTGGTAATGAGATGAAGATGGGTCATGTTAGTGTGGCCAATCCTCAATCTGGCCAGGACAACTTCTTCTCTGCGGTTTGAGCGACATGATGAGGACCAAGGCTCCACTTTTGTTTTGACGACTTTCAGTTTGCTAGCAGGACTCTCGTCCCACATGGACTGCCAGGCAGCCGATGTTTCCTTTCGGAGCGGCTGAGACATATCTCGCGGTGTTAGGATAGCTACACCTTGACCCGGAAGGGCGAGCGCCTGTTTGGCGGCCCTATCCGCCAGCTCATTACCCACTATCCCCACATGGCTTGGGATCCAAATAAAGCATACTGTCTTTTCCAATTCTTGGAGCATATGGATATATCGGTGTATCTTTAGGACGAGAGGTTGGGGAGAGTACATGCTATTTAAACCTTTTAAGGCACTCAGTGAGTCGGTAACTATGGTAATTGAGTGTGAGGGAACTGACATAGTGTAAAGCTGAAACTATTGCTTGAAGCTCTGCAGTATAAATGTTACATAGTTTATGTAATTTTATTTTGTGTGTCGAGTTGTGTGTAACGAATGAGCAGGCTGTAGATTCTTCTGATTTTGATCCATCTGTATAGATTAAAAAGGTATCCGGAAGAGTATGGAGCAGAGTGGTAAATTCATTTTTGTATTCGGAAGGGGAGGTATTGGTTTTGAGTAATCGTGACAAGTCAAGCATAATATTGGGGGGTTTGTGAAGCCACGGAGGGTTTAGAGGTTCTGGTTTGCAGATAGGTAAGCTTTTAAGGAAATCGATAGCGGAAGACATTCTTTCTGTTAAAGGGAGGGTTGAGTTAGGTTTGTTTCTAAAAGCATTTGTGAATTTTGGTTTAAATATGGAGCTATGGGTAGGATGATCAGGTTGGAGAATTAATTTCGATATATAGTTCACAGCTAGTTTTTTTCTTCTAAATAAAAGCGGAGGTATACCTGCTTCGGCGCATAAACTAAGAACTGGGCTTGTTCGGAAGGCCCCGGTTGCGTTTCTGATGCCCATATGGTGCACTGTATCTAGCTTATTTAGAATACGAAAACGAGCCGATCCATAAACAAAGCATGCATGATCTAATTTGGAACAAACTAAATGTTGGTAGATCTTAAACATCGTAGAGCGATCGGATCCCCAGGAAGTATTGCTAAGGTATCTTAATATAGTAAGTTTTTTTGTTGTAGCCGATTTAAGTGCTGAAACATGTGGTTCCCATGATAGTCTTTTATCGAACGTCAACCCCAAAAATTTATGACTATGTGTATAAAGAATGGGAGAATTTCCGAGGTAAAGTGTAGGGGAGGCGGGAGTATTTCTTTTCCTGCTGAAATGTAGAGCTCTGGTTTTTTCGGAGGAGAATTCGAGATCAATGGAATGTGACCAGTTGTTGATGCGATTAATAGCGTCTTGTAGCTTGTGCTGTATAGTAGTAACGTTTCCAGAACGGCAGGCAATGGCGAAATCATCTGCGAACAGCATCGGTTTGACACCTCGAGGTAGGTTGAGCCCCAGTTCGTTGATAGCGAGGCAAAACAAAGTCGGACTAAGCACACAGCCTTGTGGGACTCCTTTCATCTGTTCTTGGTTCGCAGACAGTTCGCACCCTATCCTAATTCTAAAGAAACGATGTTGAAGGAATTCCTGTATGTAATGGAATAGAAATTAAAGGTACTTTAAAGAAAGAAAATTTAAAATATCGGCGTTAAGGCCCTGTCAGACTATTTTAATTAGAATGAAACCTATATCATATTAAAGCCCATTAAATTTTACATGGATATAGCGAGTTTGATCTGTTTTTGAGAAAATCTTAAAAAAGTGCAAAATGCATGGTATAAAGTGGCTCTTCTGGTTAGCTTATTTTGATATAAAAAGTTGATGTAACATCTCTTTTAAATATCTCAGTCGTTTTAAATATGAAATTTCAGTTTCGTACGACTTTTCGTTTTTTCGCTAGACTTACCACACAAACACACACACACACACACACCTTTTTGGGGGGCTTGGTCATTTGGACACAGAGACCCTAAAAGGTGTATTTCCGGTGACCACTGGATTTCGAAAATTTTAACGATCGCAATACTTTTAATTTTATATTTAGATAAGAGAAAGTAAAAATATCCCGAAGGTGTAACATACAATGGTTGTTATAACTAAACATAAATAGAATTAAATTTATTTCATTTATTAACTCGGTTTCATTCATGTTCTTTGTTGAGTTTTTAATATATTTATCGATAAACATAATTTAACACTACAACATATACAGCATACAATGATCATGAAATTATTTTAACATGCAGCGCATGTAAAAATGTTAATCCATTATCTACTTCCTACCTATTTCATAGTTGCTGAGGAACCACCTATAGGCTACCTTAACCTATTACATAAGTCAAGACTTTGCATAACCCAGTGGCATGTGAATGTTTCTGCGACGCCTTCCTCATTTACTTTTTTTTTTATCGTAATCCCTTTACGCTTATTATTTCAATTAATATTAAGTAAACCACTTAATTCAATTTTAAAATGTATAATGATTTAAGAATAAAAACCATAGAAATAATCCATTATAAAAAATAAAAACAAAGAATGAAGCACGTGAGTGGATGAAATCCAATTTCAAGCACTACGCATTTTAATAATTTCAAAAACACATATCTATAACAAAGACAATTAAATATTTTATTATGATGCATTTTGCTGTTATACGATGATCAGACACAAATCTAATACATTATTCAAAGCAATTTATTCAATTCTTCATATGAACTTCGAGAAAGTTAAGTTCAAGGATCTTAATTTTTTATAAAATAATTGTTGATCTAACAAACTCATGCTCATAAATTATTTTACTAACTTTTCACGATTTTAATATGTTTTTACGTATTTTTTTTTTTTTCTATGATGTCATGAATATGTATGGAATTCAGTCGTTATCGGTATCCTGAAAATCTCGGTATTTCTTACAGCCTTCAGTGATGATGCCTTTAATCTAAGGTTTATTTTTATGATAAGTTAAGATATTGTATTGCAATGTGTTAAGATTATCATCTATAGTTTCAAATTTTTTATTATTATTATTTTTTCGCCTTTTTCGGCTACTTCAACACTTACTAGACAGACGCTCAAACCTTCCTCTTACTACAAAAGACTCATCTACATGACTATTTTAAGACCTATCTGGACTTACGAAATTGAACTATGTGGCTCTACCAAACAATCGAAATCCTTTCGTATCCAATCCTTACAATCCAAAATCCTCAACACTACTTTTTAAGAATAAACTAATCCAAAAATACCTTAATGTTCCGTATGTTATTGTTTTGGCCCGAACCAGGTATAAATCCTTCCATGAAAAACTCCATACTTCGCTCTAACCCACTAGTTTCTATCCTAGCTTCCTCTTTGATTCCTGATAATCCACCGAGGCGTCTCAAAGGAAGTTGGTCTCAAGAAGTTCATGTTTAGATTGACTACTAGAGTGCTGCCAATGGGTGGTTTCTCTTCATATTTTTTCATGTATTATATCATTAAGCAGCATATTTACTTGTTGTATTATAATATAAGTTGTAAAATTCAATTAAAATATTTAACAGGAACATAAAAATTGGTTTTCAATGTGACTAAAATAACCAAGGTTTGGAATAGGCCGATAGTACGCCTGCTAAGTACCATATAAAATGCATGAACCCTTTGGGTTTTTTAAGCATTTTGCTTATCAATGTAATGGAAATCCAATATCAGAGCAGTGGACTTCTCCATCTTGTAACTTGTTTTGTTTAATAATAATAACAGGCCTACCGAACCCGAAGGTTCGATGCCGATACCACTAAATACTGTCTACACAGACTCGTCCAATGATCACCGTTCAAGCCCAAGCTCCTGAGATCAACCTTAACGCTCCCATCGACGCTTCGGCCTACCTTTGGGACGCCTCTACCAGTCGGTTCAGCGAGTACCAACTTTCTTGGAATTCGTTCCTCACCGGATCCATCAACTTTACTCGCCATTTGAGCCTCCGCAATGCTATCAACTCAATTATATTCACAGGGTAAAAGCTCCGCAAATCCGCGTTGTGCAACCTTCTAAACTCCCCAGTGGCCTCATCTCTCTTCGGACCAAATATTTTACGCAGTACCTTATTTTCTAAAACCTTAAGCCGTTGTTCATCCTTCAAAGTAAGCGTCCATGTTTTTCATCCGTAAAGGACCGTCGGAAGAATAATAGTTTTATAAATTCTAACCTTTAACTTTTTAGACAGAAGCCGCGAGCAAGTTTGTTGAATAAAAACTATTTTAAAATCTCTCTACTCTTCTCAATCGAATTCAGTATGTCACTACGTACATTTCTCAATCGAATACAGTATGCACTACGTAAATTTAATATGACTGCTGACAAAATCTCATACTTTGTCTTCTATCTGTAATTTAGCACCAGGAAGAAAGAATCTAAGTATATATCCATAAATATCTTTTGCCTATAATCATGCTTTTATTTTCATCAGCCAAAACCTGTAACTTTCCGCTATTCGCTTCTCATTCGGGTCTATTGTGTTATCTATGGCGACACAAAAACAAATTAAGTAATGTTTTTTAGGGGATTCGTCTGGAAAACAACCTAATGTTGTATACGGCGATTAGTCCGAAAGCAGCAATGCTCACGTCTCCGTTAATATACATGCCAAAACTATCGTCACTGCAATTTCTCTGACAACAACCATACTCTGTTACCAATTGTTTATAGATAGATATTAAAAAAAAAAAAAAAAAAAAAAAAAAAAAAAAAAAAAAAAAAAAAAAAAAAAAAAACTACTGACAAAAGTTGTATAAGCTTATATATAAACTATGTTGCTTTGTTATGGTGCAAATAGAATAAAATGAAAATAAATTTTATTCTGGTGCGAGTTGTCCCCTAAAAATAATATATGTGTACTGTACAAATGATATTTGTCTCATCTTTTAAGACAGTATAGAATCGGATCGGATTATGTAACAACGAACAGTTTTCATCTATAGTTTTAAATATTACAAATGTTGGGAAGATTGATAGTTTAGGACAGTGGTTTCCAACCAGCGGTCCGCGAGACGTTGCTGGAAAATAAATATATAACTTGACGTAAATATTTGAGAAGTATTTTAATAAGAATTAGACATGCTCTACACAGACAAATTCAACATTTAACAATTTAACAAATTCAAGAATGCTACTGCAAAGTAACAATCTTGAAATTGGTCTTTTTCTAACATTTTAAAAAATAATAATCTAAAAGTACAGATGTGTCACATAAGATAATGAACAATATTCTATATTTTTACGAGCATTTAAAGAAATATTTATCTTGTATTTGATTTAAATGTTAGTAATTCAATGTTTCGCGGACTAGAGTAAACTCCTATAGGCTGGTATTTTTATTTCGAATACCCTAATTGGCAATTATATAATACTGAGCTTAGGTAGCAGATGTATATTCTAGGTATTCTGAAAACTATGAATTAATATTACCTAAATTTCTCGAAGAGCCATAAGCACTCTAAAGTTTTTCCATCACTCCAATAACCTTCTTCCTCAATCCACGTATAAAATTCTAGTCTCCTCACTCATCTTCAAGTCAGACACCGTGACTACGGCTGTGCGGTGTACGGTGGCCTTTCTATGGTACTTGAGAACAGAGTGAAGCGTATCATGAATTGTTTTATAAGATTTGTTTTCGGTATCTCGACGCGGTCTTCCGTCTCACCTCAACGGTGAGTTAATGTGGCTCCTCCCCTCCTCACTCAGGTATTTTGCATGATCTATATGTGATACGGTAATTGATGTTTAAATGTGGTTAATGATAAGGTTTTAAGAATGGAAATACGCAATGAATTCTAAAATAAGGTAGCACGATTAACAAAAGATTTTTCGAAGGAGGCGGATCTGAGGGAAGGTATATACAAGTTTATGGTTTGGGGTCTTCTGTTTACTGAATGTAGAGAGGAACAGGTGGTAAGCATATCGAGTATATAAGGATGTTTTTGTTTTGAAAGACAGACACCAAAGAGGTAGAGCCGATAAAAAGATTGGTAGAGCCACTTCCACTCGGTATACCTATTAGAAACATGGGAGTTTCTGGAAATGCCACATGTCTAATGAATTTATTGAACAATTAATTAGCCTCTTGATTCGCATGTCAAATTTCTAAGACTAGCCTCCACACACGAGGCAAACGTAGTCAAATTGGGAGAAAACTAGCCAGGAGATCAGTAATTTATGGGTTTTAGATGAGATGGAATCACGAAATCTTAGAAATTGTTTTAAAAATATGTATTTTCAGGTGACTTCAAAATTTCTTAATGAATTGTTGTTCACTTTCACGCTTATATGACGAATCCAATAATCTAGAGGCGGAAGTAATATTGCTTTTATTTAATTTAATTAAACAAAGTGACATTGGTTCTTCCAATGTCCAATAAACATCGAGGTACATCTCACCAATGAATTCTCCAAAATGAATTCGACTTCTTCAATGAATGAAATATTTTTGTTTTTCATAAACAAGATAATTACAAGTTTAAAAATGATGTAAAAATAGCCATATATCATTCATCATAATAATATGTTGTGAATCGAAGAACAGTATTTAGAGATGTAGTAACAACTTCTAAACTAACCAATCAAGGCAGTGAACGAACCGGATAATTTAACGATCACGTAAAAGATATGTTAATATCCAACGTGTCAGTTGACCTTTAGGCATGACTGCTAGCGAAAAAAATTTGAATAAGTCAATATGTTGAATACATAAGCTGATGTAGTATCCTTGACCAACGTATCTTTCCTTCCTACTAACTTTTTAGCCGGTTTTTTTTTATTTTTTTTTTACCACTTTCAAAAAGAACGTGCACTTGTAAAGTGTATTGAAGTGTATTGCATTGATTTACTTATTGATTCAACTTCACTGAGACAAACAGAACGTCGCACAGTGGAGAAAAATTTAGTGGCCAAAATTCTTTAGTCAAATTGAGAAAAATGAAAAATTCTTTTTTACTTTCACTTATTATATATAGTAAGGGGAAGTATTGCGATCGTGAAAATTTTCGAATTCCAGTTTTCAACGGAAATACACGTTTTAGGGTCCCTTCAGTCCAAATAATCAAGTCCCGCAAAAAGGTCTGTGTGCGTGTGTGTGGTGTGTGTGTGTGTGCTGTGTGTGTGCGTGTGTGTGTGTGTGTGTGTGTGTGTGTGTGTGTGTGTGTGTGTGTGTGTGTGTGTGTGTGTGTGTGTGTGGTAACTCCCGGGCGGAAACGGTAAGTCCTATGAAACTGAAATTTCATATTTAAGACAACTATACGCCCGAGACGTGACAAAACTTTTTTCATCAAAATGAGCTTACCAGAAGAGGCACTTTATACCATGCATTTTGCCCCTTTTTTCGATTTTCTCGAAAACGGTTCCGACGATTTTGTTTAAACTCGCTATATCGATGTAAAATTTAATGCGCTTTAATATCATGTAGGTTTTATTATGATTAAAATGACCTGACAGGGCTTAAATGCCGATATTTAAAATTTTCTTCTCCTAAAGTACCTTTAATTTTGTAGATTCAATAAAAATAACTATATTATCTGGTTAACGTTGATGAAAAACATTTAAATATATAAATTGCATAAATACGACACCCAACTAAAGGAGAAAACAGAAAAAAATATTTTTTTAATGCAATTTTTCGTTTTTGAACATAAGAGCAGTAATATACTTGTATGCTATACCTTTGGAAAGCTAAAGATTTTAGAAAAAATGTTATCTCATACACAACCTTTTAAAAGTTAATAGAGAGTGGTGAAATGAACATAAAACTAACTGATTATTTTAGATAATAATATAATAGATTTTTTAATGAAACATATGTTTCTATAGAAATTCAATTTAATTAATTCCTTAATAGTTTTACGTATTTTTATCTCTAACTTTTTGAAAATTCTTTCATTGATTTTAAAAATGGAGGTAAGTGAAAGTCGTGTGTTGCCCGCACCAGATTTTTCATTTATGAGTAAGGGATGTCCTCTATTGTATCTCTGGATCATTAAAATCATTTTTTTTTATGAAATAATTTTCTTACACAATTTAACCACTTTATTCTGTATAGGGTCATCCAATTAGAAATAAATGACCTATCATCCGTCTTTATATAGATTTCTGCATATATCATTGCCCGTTACAGGTATTTATTACAAATGCCAGATTGATTCGAAAATTATTATTAGAAAAAAAAATCGAAAAAGTTAACTTATTTATGTTTTTTCGATACTAGACTATTGAATATTTATTTTTTCCCATAGGAATAAATATATGACAAATAATAAAACTTAATGCTTATTTTAGACTTCTGTCTAAGTTAATGTTACAAAATAAGACTCCAAATTTTCAGATCAATATAACTCTATTCGATCACATTTGATCGATCATATTGTATCTTAGTATTTTAGAACTATACACCTCCTATAACATTGAAAAACAATTACCACCAAATGTTTCAAAACCGAATAAATTTAAGTGATATAAATTTGGTCATTGTGAAAATTCTCTTCACTGTTAAAATAAAAAATGTGAGATCAAGTAATTTTGTATGTTTAAGAAGGAAACAGAAACTAGAATGATGGTGTATAATTAGATAATTAAACATAATGAAAATAATTAAAAGTGAGTCTCTTTTCATTTATATACTCTTATCTCGTTGAAAGTCTCGTTTTTATTCATTTTCTAGAATATTTTAAACAAAGGGCCTAGCCGGATAAGCATGTGAAATCTGCCCCCGCGTGTATTAGAACCAAATTTATACCATTGAGTCACACCTATGAGAAACAACCTTACGCAAATTTTTAGCCCCTTAATCCTAACGGGGGAGAAGTTATGGAGGGGGGAAGATAAAACAAAAAAAATTGTTTTCTCCTGAACCGCTCAACTGATTTTCACGAAAAAAAATATATGTTATGGATTTTATAAATAGGTTTTTAAAAATATTTATTTAAATTTTTTTCCACGAAAATGTTGGTCCCAAAAAATTTTTGAATTTTTCAAAAAAATATTTTTTGGTTATGATGGTTTGGTACACCTCCAATTTTTCGCTACTTTATTTCATTATAGGGTCCTCCATAACATATATTTTTTTCAATTTTATCGGAAGTGTACCCCATGGTGAAAAATAAAAAAAACAAATTTTTCTCCTGAACGAATCAACCGACTTTCACGAAATACATATATGGTAATGGTTTTCTAATAGAGTTTCAAAAAACATTTTTTTGAATTTTTTATTTCGAAAACGTGAGTCAAAATTTTTATTTTTTCAAAAATAAATTTTAAATTATGTTAGATTAGTACACCAACAATTTTTTACTAATTTGATTCATTGGTGGGTCCTGCGCAATATATTTTTTTTTTCAAGTTGTTCTAAAATGTACCCAATAAGGAAAAATAAAAAAAACAGCATTTTTTCAACTCTCGGAGTAGTAGCTGGTCACGCATGAAGAGTAGGGATAGAGCTGTTATTATGTCATTAATATTATCAAATGTCATTAGATATTACTTACACATTATGCACATACATACTATTTATTATACCTATTATTATAAATATCTTATATTGGATCGAATATATGTATTTTCCTTGTATTTGGTTAATTTTTCTTACTTGGATAACTACTACACAGCACCATATGCTATATTTATATAAAACGTAACTAAAAAGATTTTTTTAATATATATTTTTTCATATTATTATATGTTAAATAATCAAAAAAGTTAACAGTCGACAGGCTTTTTGTCGAACACTTCATGCAAGTCTGTCATCATAACTTTTTTGATTAACATTTAATAATATGAAAAAATATATATTAAAAAAATCTTTTTAGTTACGTTTTATATATATATATATATATATATTATATATATATATATATATATATATATAGCATATAGTGCTGTGTAGTAGTTATCCAAGTAAAAAAAATTAACTAAATGCAAACAAAAATAAATATATTCGATCTAATATAAGATATTTATAATAATAGGTATAATAAATAGTATGTATGTGCATAGTGTGTAAGTGATATCTAATGGCATTACGGTCCCACAGCTAGGGATAGAGCTCTTCATGCGTGACCTCAGAGAGTTGAAAAAATGCTGTTTTTTTTATTTTTCCTTATTGGGTACATTTTAGACCAACTTGAAAAAAAAATATATTGCGCAGGACCCTCCAATGAATCAAATTAGTAAAAAATTGTTGGTGTACTAATCTAACATAATTTAAAATTTATTTTTGAAACATTAAAAATAAAAATGTTGACTCACGTTTTCGAAATAAAAAATTCAAAAAAAATGTTTTTTGAAACTCTATTAGAAAACCATTATCATATATTTTTTTCGTGAAAGTCGGTTGCTTCGTTCAGGAGAAAAATTTGTTTTTTTTATTTTTCACCATGGGGTACACTTCCGATAAAATTGAAAAAAATATATGTTATGGAGGACCCTATAATGAAATAAAGTAGCGAAAAATTGGAGGTGTACCAAACCATCATAACCAAAAAATATTTTTTTGAAAAATTCAAAAATTTTTTGGGACCAACATTTTCGTGGAAAAAAATTTAAAAAAATATTTTTTAAACCCTATTTATAAAATCAATAACATATATTTTTTTCGTGAAAATTAGTTGAGTGGTTCAGGAGAAAACAATTTTTTTTGTTTTATCTTCCCCCCTCCATAACTTCCCCCCCGTTAGGATTAAGGGGCTAAAAATTTGCGTAAGGTTGTTTCTCATAGGTGTGACTCAATGGTATAAATTTGGTTCAAATACACGCGGGGGCAGATTTCACATGCTTATCCGGCTAGGCCCTTTCTTCACTATTTAGGTGATGAGTTGTGGGGACAAGAAATACAAAGTATATCCATACCTTATTGTTAGTTTTTGTTTGGATTTGATATTGAAAAAATCTGGTGCGGGCAACACACGACTTTCACTTACCTCCATTTTTAAAATCAATGAAAGAATTTTCAAATACAGTTATCAAAATACGTAAAACTATTAAAGAATTAATTAAATTGAATTTCTATAAAAACATGTGTTTTATTAAAAAAATCTAATACATTATTATTGTAATTCATATTGTGTAGGTTTTTTTTTCTCAGGTTATTTTTCCTACTGTGTTAAGCAAAACATTGCATTATTATCATTATGTAAACCGAACGATGATTGAAACTATATTATCATGATAAAAGGATAACTGAAATCATCTAAGAAACTTATTTGTAGCTATATGTACTAATAAATATTGTATATAAATAAATATTATTATTATATATTACATTATTATCTAAAATAATCAGTTTTATCTGCTTTTCATCACTCTTTATTAACTTTTTGTGCATTAGATAATATTTATTCTAAAATGTATACCTTTCCATCGGTATATTATACGTGTATATCACTGTTGCTATGTTCAAAATAAAAAAATTGCATTAAACAAATATGTTTTCAGTTTTCTCCTTTAGTTAGTGGTAACCAGATAATATATTTATTTTTATAAAATATACAAAATTAAAGATACTTTAGAGAAAGAAAATTTAAAATATCGGCATTTAAGCCGTCAGACTATTTTAATCAGAATGAAACCTATATGACGTTTAAGCTTATTCAATTTTACATTGATATAGCGAGGTTAATCAAAATCGTCGGAACCGTTTTCGAGAAAATCATAAAAAGGTGCAATTTATACCATGCATAAAGTAGATTTTCCGGTCATCTGATTTTGATGAAAAAGATTCTCTAACATCTCGGACGTATAGTTGTCTTAAATATGAAATTTCAGTTTCATATGACTTTTCGTGACTATATATGACTATATATAGTAAGTGAAAGTAAAAATTACAATAATTAGAAAAATTTTCCCAACACACGTTTTTTTCAGCGAACCTGATTTAAAGAGCTGCAACACTTTGCAATTCTTACCGTTAGATCTTAAGGAACTAGAAGCTTATACCGAATGAAAATAATTTAAGAATACAAAAAAAAATAAATTATGCATCTCTATAAGGGATTTTTATTTATAATGGATTAATCTTAATATTATCAAATAGAAGATGGAACACAAAGTAGGATTTTATAAATATTTCAGAGACCCGAAATCCAAATAATGTAATCCTGCTTTTATTATTTTATTTTTGAATTTTTTAATGGTATGCCAAACAGTTAGATAACTTATGTACGATTCTGTATTTTTATAGAAAGCATACAAATATAAATACAATTTTTTTTTTTTTTACACTATGACTCTTATCCTCTAACATTTCACCTTAAGCCATTTTTTATCTATTAATATAAAAGGATGATTTTATAATATAATATACATTATATATATATATATATATATATATATATATATATATATATATATATATATATATATATAACAATAATCCAGTATGTATAATTATTGTACATACATATATTAGAGTGATATATTAGACATAGATCAATTAGAGGGAAAAATTAAAATGTTTTAAATTTCATAGTGTAAAGGGATTATTTACAATATTGACCAAAATTACGAAACCTACAGGAACAATTAGTAAAAATTAGTTTTTTCCTTATTTACAGTACCAGTGTTCAAAAGTATCAAATGCTGCGTTTGTCGTTTACGAACTAGCAAACAATATTAATACCGTGTCATCTAATAGTATTATTCTTTAAAAATAGAAGGGATTCAGAACTTCGTTTACTAATCAATCAGGTTCCGTAATTATAAACAGGAATGGGATTTTTTTTAAATATAATTAATTATAAATACTAACAGATGGTCAAACTTACGTCGCAGTCACCGGCCAAAAAAAAAAAATCTCACATGATGTGACTCATTGGGGGCAGGTTTGGTATTCCCTGCCATTTCAACGAAAGACTAAACCAAGCTCGAGGTTGGTGGTTATTTTGTTTGTTTTTTCTGAGAGGAAGAAAACCGAACTAAGATCCTCAGCCGACTTTTGCACGAGTTGATATAGACTCATCCTATCCCAGGGCGTTAGATCTAACAATTCTGAAACTATTGAAATCTGAAGATAATAGATGATCAGGAATTTTTATTAAACATTGAGTTATAACAGATAACTATATTGTAATTGACAAAATTTATATGAAAATGAATAAATACAATTTTATCATACAGATGCCTGCACGTCAAAACTAAAAGAAAGACTCTTAACCAACGCAAAGTACACTCACATCTATCTAAATCATCAAAACTAAACATTAGGCAGAAACTGAATACATACACATACTTACATAAACCCATATGGACTCTTCACAGATTAATGGCCCAGCAAAAAATACTTGTATGCAAAAACTGCAATAATTTCAAAAAAGATTTTAAGACTCATAATGACAGCTCCTTGGTACGTAAACAACAAAACCCTAGAAACAGACTTACAACAACCAACATATACGAACTCTCTATTCTCGTTTTCACGTTAAACTGCACGGACATAACAATTGGCTTATAAATAGCGTGTTAATAACTGAAATGGCTGTTAAATGATGGCTGAAGAAAACCTGGATGAGAGACCTCCACTGCTAAATTGAAGCCTAGGAAGGGGTGCACTTTTCTTCTCCATGCCTACTATGTCTGTTGCATACTTTTTATGCAGCACATTTGCTTATTGTCTGGTAGCTTATGACAGGTGCGAATGGAGATATGTGAAGAGAAAAAATAACATATACTATAATATACAAACTTATAATAAGTATTAGTTAATAAAATAAAGAATGAAAAATAACTGCGAAGCCATCAATATTCAAGTGTAACTGAGTTCTTATCAAAACCAATCGACTGTAGCTAATAAGAATTACAAATGTTTAAACAGATGAAGAAAGTCTTCTGAATATTTATGTTACATAAATAAATTACCTATTAAAATACTTCACTTCCATGTTGATATTACCACTAAAAACTATACAGATAAAGCGATTAGAAAGATACATCTAATGAAAATATTAACTGTTTTTAAATTTTTTTGTCATAATATTAAATAAATTAACTGATATCATGAATTATAATGCTGGAAATAATTTTATAACCTAATTTTTTTTTTAAAAGATAATTCAATGTAAAACCGGTCCATTATATCATCAAAATAAAAAGTATAACGTGGAAGAAATAATAACATGAAAGACTTGATTCAAACTCAAAACTAAAATATAATACATCCTATTTATATAGAATAAATACTCAAGACGCTCTGAACTAGAAAATACTCAAAACTCAAATAATTGTTTCTAATTTCAACTCAGAATAGCACTTAATAATAGAAATAATAGTGGTTAGACTATCAAAAGTTATAAAGTATTTTCATAAGAAACACAAGAGCTCAAACACGAGATATGGAGGTTTTCGGATCAAACAGTTTAGTTAAAGCAAAGGCGACCAACATTTTTTCACTTTTCAAATTCTCATTTTGAAACCATTAAGTACGCTGTAATAATATTCAGAACGTTTGACACACTAAGGAATATGTTCCAGAGAGTTTTGAAATTCCTAAACTATGAAGGTGAAATTGTCCTTCGAAAAATGCGAATTTTTAATAGTTTTTACATTAAGTTACCCAAATTTTTTGGAAACTTCATAGTTATTACATTTCCACTTACAACAGCTAAAAAAAAACATCGTCTGGAACATCGTTCGTTTCACTTAGGCTGAAAAACTATCTAGAAACTAATAATTAGGACAAACGGATATTTGTATTCGTTATTCGAATTTTACGTATCTTGAAACGTAAACACTAAAATTTTGAGGGGTGAGGAGGTAATTTTTTTATTTGTTTGGTCGATTATAAAGGTTTATACTCCAGACTCCTTTAGGCAGCGTCTCAGAGTCAACCCTGATGAAGGCCCACATTGTAGGCCGAAACGTCGGCACATAATTATAATAGCACTTATTTTAAATGTGTGTATCTAATTTATGACCGCACCCCCAACCATCTTCCTCATATAAAGGTTTATAATTGAAAATAATAAAACATTAGAAAACTTTCTTTATATCTTCGAAAAAAACGGATATGTTACATGCGTAGATGTAGGCAAGATTTCAATTTGTTTTCCTTCCAGATTCTAGAACACCTTACATTTTTTCTCTATTATTAATAGTATCCGGGTTATCAGAGAATCATAAATTAGATTTTCTTTTATTCTTTATTCGGATTCTACGTATCTTGAAAAGTAATTTTGAGGGAGTGTAATTTTTGTATTTGTTTGGTCGATTACAGAGGTTCATTATTGAAAATTATAAACGAAAAAACAACTCGAAAAAGTTTGAAAAAATTGTTGGTTGCAGAACTGAGTTAATGAATCATCTCTACAAAGTGATATCGTCCCCGTAAATGTAAATAATTACTCCCAGACATAATGAAATCGGCCTTCAAATTGAAGACTACAGTTGTAAATCCACTCCATATTTATCTACTACAATTTTTCATTTATCATTTTTCATGATCAGTCAAAACATAATCTTCAGTACGTTTTGAATGAAAATATTACCCATTATCTAAAAAAAAATTATAAAAATATGATATAACTATAATTCATTTACTGATAAACATGAAATCATGATTAAGTATACAATAATAAGAAAAAGTATTATAAATAAACAAAATAGTCCCAAATTATAACTGAGTATAAAACAGTACAAAACACTTCAATAAATACACACACAACCCTAAAAAAAATTATAAATTACAATGTATCTTTTGCAGACTGTTGCTGAGGATAACTCCAGTCTCAAAAATTATTATTTGTTTTATAATATGTCATATAACTAATTAGCGGGAAACTTGTTTATGTCACTATTGTTAGATAAAAATTAAGGACGCCTAAATGATTACAGGAATTACATATAGATTAAAAATTCAAATTGCTCGCTAATGGGCTTAGTACGTGGGGTTAACTTGTTGATATGATGTCCTGAATACCTTTGAATGCACGTGGACAGTGACGTGTTGCAGGCAATAGTGGCAAGGCACGTCCCACGTGGGCCCTGTAAACTCAACCAATCAGATAGGCCTCAACAAGGTACATCATCGATAGCATAACTTTATATTTGACCTCTTTAAAAAAAGGGCATATCAGTCATCGTGAAGTACTTGAAGCATAGATGGGAAAATACCCACAAAAAAGTACGAGTACTGAACTCAATAGTTTAAAATAATCGATTTCATAATCGATATTATGTAAAAAAAAATGGTCTAAATAAATTATTAATAGACCTCAAAATGGACAGAGGCAAATTAGTGAAAATCATACTCTGTATATCAACTGGTTGATTGATTGAGTACAGTACTCGTCCTTTTTGTGGGAGGCCATCTCTACTTGAAAGAAATCAAAATAATAATGATCCAAACTAGTATTCGGTGACAAATAATACAATTTTGGCCAGGTGGGAATAATATTTATTATGATTGATTTCTCGAAATATTTAATTTTATATCAATATAATGTATTTAATCAAAATCATTAGAGTGTTTTTTCAAAGAATAATAAATAAGAGTAATATGCATAGTAGAAAGTGACACTAGAAGGATCTCTTTATCCGTGTGTTAATAAAATGTTGTTTTTTTATATCTACTTATTGAAATTTAGAAATGTATTTTATAATACAACAAGTAAATATGAGATATGATAAAATACATGAAATAAACACTATCTAATCTGAACAAGAAGGTCTCGAGGCCATTTTTCAGACGCCTCGGAGGATTAGCAGGAATGTAAACGGAAGCTAGTAGGATAGGAACTAGTAGGTTAGAGTTGGAATAAAGTTTGTCATGGAAGGAGAGATACCCGGTTCGAACCAAATCAGAAATATATAGAACGTCAAGATCATTATGGATGAGTTTGTTCTAAATATCATAGTAAGGAGCGTTCAGGATTTTACAAAGGATTTTGGATTATAAGGATTGGCTGCGAGAGGAATTCGATGGTTTCCTAAGCTCATTTCCCTAAGTCCAGATTGCCCTTGTGATAGTCATGTAGATGGGCCTTTTGTAGTAAGCTGGAAGGTTTGAATTTAGACTTAAGGAATTAAAGAGGAATCGTTGTCCTTCAATAAGGTGCTGTCCAACATATTGTTTGCCAAACTTCTTCCATTTGCTGACAAGGTTATTGAAAAATATAAGACTGGCTTTCTGAAAGGAAAATCAAATACAGACCAGATCTTCAGCCTGAATAGAAAAAACGTTTGAGCATAAAATTACGACACATCATTTGTTCATTGATTATAAGTCCACCTAAGAGAGTATTAAGAGATGCCAGCTGTATGCTGCTATGCAAGAATTAGCGATCCCACTCAAGCTTATAAGGTTGGTTAAGATGACAATAAATGACATAAGATGCTCCGTCAAAATTCAAACAGAGCTTTCAAGTTGATTCTCCTCTAAAAAAGAGTTGATACAAAGAGACTTGTCTTTTATTTAACTTAGCCCTAGAAAAGATTGTTAGAGCTTCTGGCATCCAAACCAGCTCAACGATATTTACCCAACTAGTGCAGTTGTTAGGATATAGTGGGCGACATTGATATTGTTGCTAGGTCTCTAAGTGCATTAGAGAAAGCTTTCCTCGACCTTACACATGCTGCTTAAGAGATGAGTCTCACGATTAATGAGGATAAAACAAAATATTTGCGTACTCATGACACCAAATAAGCGTTATGTGGAAATGTGAAACTATATCAGCTTTATGGGAAAGCCTACATTATTAAACTAATAAAGCTTAGACATCAGCGCTGGACTGGCCAAGTCGCTCAAATAAGTGGAGAGGAAATTCCAAAACGTCTCCAGGAGGGAATCCTATACCGAGAAATAGGGAGAGGACGGCCGATACTCCGATACTCAGATGGGTGAAGGGGGGGGAGAGGGGCTGTGTGACCCAGGATGCCAAAGCTCTGATGAATATCAGAGGAAATTGGAGAGCGGCAGCACAAGACCAGGCGAAAGCTGGAAGGAAAGATGAGGAGGGCAGGTTCCTCTTCGGGCAATAGCGCCATGAATTGGAATCGGAAGGTTTGAGTGTTTGTCCAGTAAGTATTAAAGTAACTGATAACGGCGAGCGATAAAATGTGAAATGAGTCAAATAATTACGTTTCTAAATTATTCAAATCATCACTGAATGATATCAAGAAACAAATTAATATCACTAGGTTAAGAAAAACAAAAATTAAATAACCTAACTAAATAAGGGTTTATTTATTTATTGCCGAAACGTCGGCAAAATTAAAATATTCAAAAAAATGACTTACTCCCAATGATTCCTACCTACAATAATTTCTACAGTCGACTATACATCCTCAAAAACATGAGTCAACGCTTACTGATATTTGTTTCTTACCGTGTTTATTCCAATGGTTTGATCCCATCTTTTAAATACTAATACTATTATATATCGCATACTATTGTTGTCATAATTTTATAAACATTATGTCTCTCTGTGAGGCTTAACACCTGTTAGGCATTCCTTCCATCTAAACGACAATGAGGTATGAAATTAAAGTAATTCTACAGCCGGAAACTCGTTGTTGCGGGATTCTGAGAGGAACCTTAACCTCAATAATATTTCGCAGTGAGACAAGGCAAAGTCAATTTGAAAATAAGACAATGATGTCAGTTTTTTTTTTTAATTTTAAAGGTTTAATCCACTTTGAGTTTGTTCCGATAGAGCTTTTGTGTGAACAATAGCTTTGTCAATTTTGAACAAAGTCGAGTTTTGCAAAGCTAATACACGGTCAATTGGTCGAATGTTGGAAAACGGCCTGCTGCTAACTGCAAACGGATAAACAAAGCAAAAACTTGCTAAAATGGACCCATTTAGGTCCTACATCAACCAATCTGATCTTGAACCGACAGACTTAGATGGATGTAAAACTCGACAGGTAGGTACTTGTTGGAAACTAACAAGTATGAGGAAAGAGTTTATTTCACGAAGATTCAGCGTAGAAAACCTACATAAACAAACACAAATTTATCCTCCTCTGATTTAAAATATTCACTTTTACGGACAGAAAAATATTAGAAAAAATGTATAAAAGTAAATTCAATAAGGAGCTTATAAAAGATATGAATTATAAAATATGATATAAATAAAAAAATACATTATTTATGTGGTCAAATAATTATGTAACACCTTGATTTGTTAGAAAATGTTCCATTAAACTAACAAAGATACCTTTGACATGACAATGTAGTCTATTAATCGGCTCCTTCTGTCACTTTAACAGAATACTGAATGGAGGCTATTGTTGTCATCAAACAATGGGTTCTTTCACAGGTAAATCTTCAGCAGGAATAAAAAAAATTTTTTTTTGTGGTTTATTTACTTCCGCTGACATCTTGAACTTAAGTTCTCTCCACAGCCAGAATGCCAAATGCAAGGAATACAAACTTTCACAAAGCACCGCCAAAAACGTCTTACAAAAGACTTAAAATAAGTGATAACAAGTTGGACGAAGTAAAAGAGTAAGTAGTTTTTTAAAAGTAGAATTAGATTATAAAATATAATAATTTGTTAGTTCATACTAACATTTAATTTATTTCGTTTACATAAATTTAGTAATTCTGTTTAGTTCTTAAGTTACATTTTTTTTCAAAAATTCAACTTTTTGAAAAAGTTATAAAATAATGGAGAAAAATAGGAAATCGATACGCATAGATACTCCGTCAAATAAAACTTTAAGTAAACACACATGGGGTGAATAAAAAAATAAAATAAAAAAAATATGGAATACCTTACCAATATTACTATTATCCTGTACAGAAAAGAATGTAATATTACTAAATAAATATGTATAAATAAGAAAAAGAAGTAAAAATCAAAATCATTAATGCATTAATCATCGTATTATTTTTAATTATTATTATTTATCATTATAATAAATATTACTATTATTATTTCTTATATTCCTATATTAATAAGCAAGGAAGTGAGATTTTTAATTTTTTTCTTTGTAAAATAAAGTAAAAAATTTGACTATATTATTTACAATAATTACGAACGTTAGGTAATTATAAATAATATTTCCCACACCTTCAGTGTGCAGTCAATAACAATAAATGCATTTTAATATGATAACAATCCAATTGTACAACGATTAAAAATGTGTTATTATTAAATTAGAAAATTAATTCCATTGATTACAACAGTTTAACCTTGATTGAATTTCAATTAGCCCAAAAAGTAGCAGAGTGTTGATAAAAATAGTTCATAATAAATTCTGAGACACGATTTAAAAGATTTGAAGGCCGTAGTTACAATTGTTATTTAAATTAATGTCATCGTAATCGAACAATATTTTAGTTGTAATCCAAAGGTTATAAAATTATCTTTCAGTTTAATACCTGTTTTAAAACTTTAATTTAGTCTCTGATTAGAAGTATCCAAATTGTTAGACATTTTAATTTATGTATGTTTACGATAAAGATATTCATCAAACATCACAGAATGCAGGAAGCATGAGATATATAAACACACTAGGAAAAGATACTGATGAAATATCAAAAGCATCTGGTGCAACGAAAGAGAATGGGCTGGTCCTTTTGCGTAACTTTCACTGGCTGATAAGATTCGAGAGACTTGTCTACACAAAAACCTCACCCAGGTTCCTGTACCATCGTTGAAATTACTCCACATTCCTCCCTTCGAGCGGAATAAATAATATTACTTTATTTACAAAAAATAATATTTTTATTGCTTTCCGATTGGCAAACGATTAAGGGGTTTCGATTTGATTACATCTGCAGCTATTTCTGGGATTTGCTGAACACATGATAAATTTTGCTAATACCGTGAAACTGAAGGTTTTGCAATGGAGTCATCATTATCAAATTGTACGCAGTTATTCCTCTAGAAATAAAATAATAAATAGCACAATATAAAGACCCTATGTGAAAAAGTAACATTAAAAAACTAAAACATGCAGAAGTTAAAAAATAATGAGTTAAAGACGAACGGAGCTGTATAATGTAGAATATAGCCCTAAACAGGTTTATTATTATTATTTTTCTATTTGGAATATAGTATAATTAATTTCATTTGGAACATCTGGATTATAGATATTACATAAATCAGTCAAGGTAACTATAAATATAAAACGCTAAATATTTTTGTTATTAATAGCCTAGTTTCGTAACAAACATCTGAGCCATTCTCAGGGCTAAAAATAAATGTTATATACGAGATGAGAGAAAGCAAAGTAAAATGATTCTAATAATATAACCAATTTCTAATGTTTCAACCGGAGGACTGCTTACTTTTTTTATCCGCTGATAGAGAAAGGTTAAAAATAACTCAATGCAAACGGGCGCTACCATTTTTTTTTTTTCTTCATTGTTTGAATACCACATAACATGTCACCTGTTTGCCAAGGGATTCTGGTGTTCCAAAAATAATACAGGGAATTTTCCATGACAATTTTTCGTTGCTTGCAAAAAAATCATCACAAAAGTCTTAATTGATTTTTCCACGCCATAAATAATTTTGTATAAAAATATTTCATTTATTATGTTGAACTTTCTGTATAACCATAATAGAATATGGTTTCCACACCTCGTTATATATATTTTTTAAATCTAACCAAAATAACTATGTTTTATAATATGACGGTTAATATTAACTTGATTTTTTTGCCTGAAATTGTCCAATCAAAATTTTATTTTGAATAAAAAAATATCATGAATTAAATTATTATTTTAAATAGATTTATTTATTTTATTCCGTTTTATATTATTTTATTTATTCATATTATTTTATTGATTTTTCTGCGAATGACAAATAGCGATTTAACCTAAACAATCGATTGTAAATTAAAAAAAAATGGATTTCTGGGCTATGAACTTTCATATTTAACGACTAATATATTTGTTTTTTTAATATAAAAATAAATAAACTGATAAGTAATCGATTGAAAACAAAATTAATGAAGAGGCAATTAGGAGAAAAGGATACCCGTTACACCAACCCCAAATTATATTCCCACAATCAGCTGCAGTGGAAATTTCCATTAACACTTTCAGAACAGTGCCGCATTATCAAAAGTGTCTTTGCATTTCATTCTCAAGGACGTCCAGTTCCAGTTTTCAAAACCACGTGAAGCACTAAGTAGATTAGCATTTTTTCGAATCAGCAATGTTCCAAATTTCTTTTTGGGTATCTATTATTATAATCAATAACAAAAATAGTCGTACACACTTTAATGAATGCGTTGACAATCGATATAAATACATTTCATCGTGCGTTTGATATAATTGATACCTTTATTCGTAAGAAAAAGTTTAACATCCTATTCGTTATTATAAAGAATATAACAAAAAAAAAAATCAATAATACGGGAAGAAACTGCTTTATAATCAATCCTCCAGATCAACAGAGACTATTATATTTTTATTAACTCTTAAATGGGTTGATTTAAGTTTTAAGTGTGTTTACAGACATCTTCACCTTAATTTGAGAGTATCATTATAACGGACAGGATTTACTTAATGAATGTCATGATTAAACACTTATCACTAAAAAAACAAACAAAAAAAGAATCATTAAAGAGAAATATTTCACTACTTAGGCAACCTAATTTCCGCATCTTTCATTAATACCTAATCAACCAGACCTAATTGATAAAATAAACTACATAATATTACACAGATGTTGGGGCAAAAGGGCTTAATTAATCTTATGAACATGAGGTTACGTTTTCAAATAAATATTATGTTGCTTAAATTTATATTTTACTATAGAGAATAGCACCTTAGAAGATAATATTTTAAACAGGATTTAAAATGATTTTGGAAAAGCGTCCTGTAAATATCACATTCCAAGAATTATGCCCTTTTGCCCAAACATCCACTGATATATAATATTGAAATGTTTTAAAAAGAAAAATAAACCTTTTTTTCATTAAATTAAAAGCTAGGAAATTTTCGATAATGAAAATGACGGGTTCATGTAATTAATTATAGCTTGTATATAATCTATATTTTATTAACGCAGCCTAAGTTTTTTACCTATGTTATTTTTTTTAAACACGATATATTTATATTTATTTCTGCACCATGCTATTTTGTTTTTTAATAAATAGTGTTTAAGAGTAAACCCATTTTCATTAAAACTGCATTAGATAGAACGCAGTATCGATCAATTTAATAATAAATGCCGGAGAGTATATGGAATAAATTGTTTTTATTTCATTTTTTCAAACTGGCACTGAATCAATCCATTTAATTCAGAATTTCTATAATTTAAAGGTAAACATTAAAATAATGGGGAAAAAAATCGAAAATACAGAACTAGCTTAAGACGTAGCCAAACAGCACACGTTTGAAGACGGTCCCTCAGCGCACGTGCGCAACGATAATTGTTTTCCTTTCGTTATTTATCAAAAACATTTAATAATCAAACAAAATTAACTAACCTGAGTGTTATCCTGTAAATTATTCTTTGGCTATGAGCAAGAGATAGTCTCATCCTAAGTAACGAACGTCTTGAGCTCCTTCCCTGTCCCGCGAGGTGTCCTTTCCTTCACACCTCTCCCGTTAATCTGGCACGTTTACCTGAAACACATTCATTGGAGGGGAGCTGCAACCGGTGGTGGGGCGCCAGTTAATAGCTAATTATACGTAATTTTACCCATTTAAATAGTGCGATAATAGATAGAATATTGAACAAGTATAAAAACATAATTTTCATCAAACGTAATTGACGAGACATTTCATTAAATAACCAGAATCATCAGATTTCGTTCTATCAATGATATAACTAATAAATTCGAATATATAATATATAATTTTAATTTTATTTTTGTGTTTATTCATTTAACGTTACTTTATACTACTGTGGTTAATCGAAGGATACTACACAGGGAATCCTAGATTTTGCCTATCCGGGTTTAATTAGGATTTAGATCTTTAAGTAAAACGGAATAGCTAAAGATTTTTTACAGGTTTAGATAAATAGATAGATAAATAGAAAATAATTTTTATTCTGGACCTGGATCCCTACAGAATAACAGGTTTCTACCGTTGAAATATATAATATGTCTGGCCAACAGGCAAGATGAACAAAATTAACTAGTAAAATAATCGATGAATTTGTATACAACATAAAATAAAAACAATCTTCAGAAGCTAATTATGATGGACAAAATGAGAAATAAATGAATTGGTTACAGAATTTAAATATAAAAGAAAGAAATAAAATTAAATAAATAAAAATAATTAGTAACATTATTCTGGTACTTAATATTCTAAGAATAACATTAGCTTTGAAATAATAAAGGATCTATATCTGGCCAAGAGTTGATGGAAGATAAACCAATTAAAATAAATAAAAATAATAAATACAATAATAGGAAATGAAATCTTCTAGTGACCAAATAACAATTTTAAAAAAAAATACTGTAACGATCGAACCAAAGGAAAAAAAAAAAAAAAAAAAAAAAAAAAAAAAAAATATATATATATATATATATATATATATATATATATATATATATATATATATATTGAATACAATCAAACTAAAATTATTTCATTGTCAGGCAGCGTCATTTTTGGATGCTAGAAGGTTGTGGAAAAGAAGGAATTTGAATGTGGGGAGGGAGAGAGCATGACGGATGTTTGATGGAAGGGAATTCCATAAACTAGTAGACCGGGCCAGAAAGGTTTAAACTTGCGACCTTGAGCAAAGAAAGCTTTTATGCTTCCCACTACACTACAGGTGTCACCATTTATTTTATTTAAAGCACTAAATGAATATGTAATTTCATACATACGTTTATATTCGATAAGGAAAAGATTGAAAATATAAAAATACATCTGTTTATTCATTTAACGTCACTTTATACTGCTGTAGCTAAGTTCATTCGGGCGTGATAATGTTGATATTTATCGCCCTAAGACCCCTCCCCTACCCTACCTATAAGTTCATTTATTTAAGATAAGACATTATATGTGAGTATATATATATATATATATATATATATATATATATTATTATTATATATTAGTGTTGAAGGAGTGAGAAAAATATAACAAAAAGGTAAACAAACCCTGACATTAGCTATAGATCTCGTTCTGGACGTCCAAGAGTTACTACAACAAAGGAAAATCAACTTGGTGTGCGTCTTTGCAAAAAAAATCCAGAAATCCTAGCGAAGGAAATTCAAAAACAATTACAATGATGGTTATACGATCTCCCAAACGAAGACATCTTCATAATGCAAAATTAAGAGGACATGTAGCTCGAAAGAAACCCTTGTTATCCAATGTTCACAAAAAAAGACGACTCAAGTTTGCGTTAAACTTTTGGCAAAAAGTTATTTTTAGTGACGAATCAAAGTTTGTAAATAATCAAAGTAAAAGTGTATAGTCAAACTGCATGGAAAATGTTAACGTAAAACAATTTAGAGATCTAATTCAGATAATCCATATGATTAAAAATATTTAAGATCAACTATAAAATACGGAGGTGTTCGAGTAGATAGTGTGGGGATGTTTTTCTTGGTTCGGTAGGGGACAATTACATGTGATTAGTAATATAATGACTGTTCTTGTGTACTGCAATATCTTAAGGAATAATTTACTAAAGTCTGTTAGGGCTATGAGATTAAATCAGGAGTTCATATTCCAACAACATAATAACTCAGCTTACATAACTATGCAATATTTTAGAAAAAATAAGATAAAACACTTAGATTGGACGTCTATTTCACCACATCTTAATCCTATAGAGCATTTGTGGGACGAAATGAAGCGTAGGATTCCTTTAACTTCAAGGAGCATTCGAAAATGAGATGTTGAATGTATGGTCGAATATGCCTAAACATATTTTGCAAAAACTGGTAGAATCCATGCAGCGAAGAATTAGGGCAGTAATCGAGTATAACGGCGGACACACAAAGTACTAATACTAAACAATAAAAGTTGTTTAGTTAAATTTTTTCTAAAAAATAAAAAAAAATATAAATAGATATTTCAACTAACTTTTGGCGATAAAAATTTGGAGGAATAACTACATTATTGTTTTTATATAGAAAATATAGTTGAATATAATTGTAATGTTCATGTTACATAAAAATATAAATATTTTTCTGTCAAATACAATACATATGTTTATGAATAATTAAGTGTATTTATTGTATTGGGCTAATTAACTTTTTATTTGAATATTTCAACTAACTTTTGGAGGGCACTGTATATATATATAAATGAAATGAAAAGAAATTTTATTCTGGGACAGCTAGTCCATAGCTAGTACATTATATAAATATACAATAAAATATTTAAATTCTGACTATATAAATTTTAACAACATGGTATCAAATTATATAGCATATGGTATATACATGCATGCACACACACACATATATACACACACACATTCATTTATATACCTACATATTTATACACACATTCACAAACACTAACACATATATATACATATACAAGGTCATATTATTACCTCAAAGAAATACAAATATTAAAACAAAAAATAGAGAAAATTAAGATAAAAATAAAGAGACCAAATAATTAAGTTTATAAAGACACGGAAGATTGATGTTCAAGGAGATGCATAAATAGGTGATGTTTGAAGAAAGTTAAGGATTGGTTGGCATGTATACGAGAAGACATGGGTAAGGAATCCGAAAATGAAGATGCACGTTTGACAAAGGATTTCTTAAAGGAAGCAGTTCTGTGAGATGGAATGAGCAGGTTC
Source organism: Piezodorus guildinii (assembly GCA_023052935.1). Classification (NCBI taxonomy): domain Eukaryota; kingdom Metazoa; phylum Arthropoda; class Insecta; order Hemiptera; family Pentatomidae; genus Piezodorus; species Piezodorus guildinii. Next base: position 94,289,219 of record CM041292.1, read on the forward strand.
GAGGGCTGGTACCTTGTGTTGATAGAGTGGACAGAGGAGAGGGGGGGTGAACATATTGTAGATATAGATGGGTTTCTTGGTTCTGAAGGATTGGTAAAGGTAAATTCCTAGGAAGTATTGCCGTCGGAATTTTTGGTAAAGCCACTTCAACTCGGCATACCAGGTGAGGAACTGAGAGCGCCAGGGAATTCCGAAGATGAATCAGTTCAACAGTCTCTTCAGCCTCATCTCAAGCGTCTCGTACATATACATATACATATAAAACAAATATGTGAAATCTTTAGTTATGCCGTACCTCGGAGGAAAAACGTGGTCCCGATCCTGAGCAACTTTGCACATACTCGGTAAAGATTCCTATCCTAATTAAATCTGGATTGGTAAAATTTAGAACATCCACTGTAGCATCCTCCAATTAGCCGCAGCAGCACAGAGTGGCCTTAAATCAATAAACAATAACAAATATGTTTAATTATATTTATGACTGTATTAAAATAAGGTACGTTCTGTGTATTCATTATGTAGAACAATAAGGTGTTAATTCAAATGTGTAAAAAAATTTGTTAATATTTTAATGATAATAACCAAGGACTATAGCACCTATTCCAATACCCTAACCCCCACTGTTGTAGATAACCGGACGATGCTATAACAAAAACATTGGTGGACCCAAAATTTTGCCTATACAGGTTTAATTAGGATATACGGAGTTGAGCTTTGGGGCTCTACGAAACCATCAAATTCTTCCCGTATTCAATCCTTACAATCCAAAATCCTTCGAAAAATCCTCAATGCTCCTTACATTGTCACAAATAAACTCATCCATAAAGACCTTAACATCCCATATGTTGTTGATTTGGCCCGAACCAGGTACCAATCCTTTCATGACAAACTCCACTCCCACTCTAATCCTCTAGTTTCAATCCTTGCTTCCTCTTCAATTCCTGACAATCCTACGAGGCGCCAGAAAAGAAGATGGCCTCGAGACCTTCTAGTTTAGTTACTTAGTGGAGTGATGCCAATGGGCATTTTCTCTTCATGTTTTTTTTCATGTATTTTATCATTACCAACATATTTACTTGTTGTATTACAAAATACAGTTGTAAATTTCAATGAAAATATTAAAAAAAAAAAAAAATTAGGATAATGATCTTCAACGAGTACCTGACATCACACCATTTCACGTTCCCTCCACAGGACTGCAAAACCAAGGATTTTTTACTCCCTTTAAAAAATCCTAGATCCATCTACCAGGTTTGACCCTATTACCTTGGGCATTATGAGAGCCACTACATCAAAAATGACCCTCCTGAAAAATACCCTTAAAAAACATGAGATAAACTAATGTGGTACAAATAAGAGCTCAAGAGGACGTGTTAGGAATTCGGACTAGAATATTCAAGTAAGAAGGTAACCTTGTACTAAAAGACGTAATGTTTTGAATAATTTTGGCTTACACTGTATTCTTAGAGTTATACGGGTGCAAACAGTCGACGCAAGATAAATACAATTCAATGACAGTCCGATCTTTTTAACAGAAAAATCGAAAATTAAAACAAAGGAGAAAAATACGAAATAATCGAGCTGAACAATAATTAGTTTGATAAAATTTACTTATTTAAAAAATATTTTTTATTAAAAAATTACTTTCTTTTTCTACATCTGTGAAATCCACTATGATAATCTCTCTGAATTATGCTAAAATATGGGTACAATTAACCAGTTTTACAAACATTGTTAAAAAACTTACAATATTCACGATTTGAGTTGTCTATCACTTCTAATCTTTGTATAATTTTAGGTAAAAATATGAATTTATCTCATAAACTTTATATCTTGGAGAATTGAGTTCATCCCCACTTTTTTACGGTCAACGACTTGACAGTTTGTCATTGTGATCACTTTTGTTATTATTATTATGTTATTGATTTTATTGGCTCGTCATTTATCAGACATTTTATGTTTCGTTCACTTCATATTACAGTGCATGTTGAACAACAAACAAACAAATCTTGAACTAAGCGCCTGAGGAAAATAAGAATTATCGGTGCAAGAATTGAATGGAAAATTATTAAAAACAAATATATATATTCCTAGCATCCTGCTGAAAAAAAAAAAAAAAAAAAAAAAAAAAAAAAAAAAAAAAAAAAAAAAAATATATATATATATATATATATATATACATAGAAAAATTCTTTAAAAATAAATAAAAGTAAAATTCGCTGTGAAGTTTATCACTTTCTTTCCGTTACCAGAAGTTAAAAACGTTAGATTGTAAAGTGATTATATATAGATAATCGATATATAGATTATATATAGATATATAGATTATATATATATATATATATAATATATATATATATATATATATATATAAAATATTTTATATAATTGTTTTTATTATTAATAAACCAAATATATACGTATAAATATCTCCTGATGAACATTGCTCCGACAATTAAGCAGGAAGATAGAGAGCAAAAATTGTCTTCTTAGATTAAATACTTTATTTTGTTTAGTTCTTCTCCAAATTTTGGATATTGTGAAAACCTACTTCAAATTGCGAATAATTAAAAGAAAAAATCCAAGATATTAATTCTTACATGAAGACGTCGGTGAACTGTTTCGATAATCTTTTTTCTAGGTATTTTTTTCAAATATTTATCTCTTGAATTATTTTATAATATCCTATTGAATGATTGATTTATTGGTAAACAATGGGTATCATTTTAATAAATCAAAATACTATTTCTTACAAGTATATTTTCAGATATGGACACCTTCATGTATCTATCAATTTATATATATATATATATAATATAAATATTAATAATTTTTTACATATATATACACAACAATTTTTATGATACATAATTGACTCACCTTACAGCAGCCAAAAACAGGTACAATATTGAAACAAAAGAACTCCAGTTGATGACTCCTATAAAGTTTCCTGACCCCTCTGTGTAGCATAGACCTATGCTAAATATACCTCAGACAGTGAGATCTATATATAATGTCCTTTTGGAGTATATCCTGGAGAGAAAAAAATATCGACTTTCATCAGTTATATTTAATACGTTTAATTTTATTTTTGAAATAATACTTCTGTTTTCATTCAAAAGATTGACTGAAAAAATTACATAAAAATTTGGTAGATACATTGGAATTTTTAAGGGATTCAAATTTTAAATGTAATGTCCTGAAATTTAGGATTTTTACAATTAATACTATTTTTTATTGCTTTAAAAATATTTGGCTATCAAGAGTTCGCCTTTTTTCTTCAGTGCACATTTTTATGATTAAAAGTCTTGTTCTATGTCGATTTTCATGAATTTTGTAAACCAAATATGTCTACCTCATACATAGTTTAAAATACTGAACAGAATATTTAAGTCACAAATGGTAAAAAGTCTACTGCACACGACTCACGACTTTCAATTACCTCCAATGTTTAAATCAATTTAAGAACTTTTAAATAAAGTTAGAGATGAATAAGGTAAATGATTTTATTGAATTTCGTTAAAAAGATGTATGTACTTTCCCCAATCTGACCTTTACGTTCCTATCCACAAAACTAAAACTTTTGATCATTCCCTTATTATCCACTCTACTACCCTCTGGAATTCTCGACCTACCCATATTCGCCATGCTGCTTCCCTATCCTCATTCCAATCCCAACACCTTCTGACGCTTAACAATCATGATATTTCAATTATAATTATTAAATTTTAAATGAATAAAATAAGTAAAAGCCAACTGTTTAGATGTATGGTATGTATTGTTTGTCAATTCATTTATTTTTCATTCGGTTCAACACAATCGTTTTCGGAAGATTTTATTTTATAATATTTCTTCTTCTTTCTTATCTCATTATTGTAAATAATAACTATGATATTTTTTTCTGTTGGCCAGACATATTATATTATTTTATATTTCAATGTACAACTTTTAATTCTTAAGGGACTCAGTCACAGAATATGTTTTTTTCTATTCTATTCTTTTTTATTCTATTTCATTAAATAACCTATTATATAATTATGTACAAGAATCAATTTGTTTTATTCGGTTCTCATTACTCTCCATTACCTTTTACGATTTTTTGTATAAGATGATATTTTTTCTAAACTCTCCTTAGCTTTCCAACTGTATATTATACATCTAAATTACTGTTCTTAGGTTCAAAACCAAAAATAAAATTATATAAAAACTATGTTTGCTCTTTTCTCCGTTAGTTAAATATCAACTTCGTTTGAGTTTATATTTACCTGTTTTTTATAAACGCTAACAAGATGATATGGTTCATTTTTTTGAATCTACAAAATTAAAGTTACTTTTTTAGAAAATTTGATTTAAAGTACTTTAGAAAAAGAAAATTTAAAATATCATAATTTAAGCCCTGTCAGACTATTTCAATGAGAATCAAAAACCATAGAATAAGATGCAGGCATTACAATATTACATAATGATAATTAATAAATAAGTTTGGCAAACCAGTTTTTCGAATGAAGAACCACTTGTTAAGTTCCAAATGTGATCCACACCTTAGATGAAGAGGTTGAATTAGAAATATTATTAATTTTAAATGGTTTAAAATGTTTGCAGCTGTTTGCTTACTAGGATAGAGATTTTGTTGACGTGGCTAACTCATCGAATTACATCCTTCTGTTTTCCATAAGGCACTTCTCTAATAATTAATCTAAACATTTTCAACCACGTGAAGGGGTTTTTATACAGAAAAACACAGCACTTCATCAAATGCCATCGCTTTTCGCTACGACATAAAATAATAAACAGTCATTAAAAAAAAAAAAAAAAAAAATTATAAGAGAGCATTATTTGAGTTAGTTACCTTAGATATATATAAAATACATCATTGTAAAAATACAGTTTTCTTTTAAAAATGTAAATGTAGTTCAATACTTACCTCTTTGAGAAGGATTATCGATTCCCTCACGACGCTTCCGAGCCCTGTCTTCAGCAGCGGTTGTTAGAACTCGATCTGGTTTCATGGTTGACACCTAACGACTCCACTTACCATAGAAATGACCTTTGTAAGGTCTGGCGCTCATACCAGAAGAGATAGTCCAGAGAGGTCCACCTGCACTTCGTAATAAGTACTTGAACAAGCTTAAGGCAAAGCCATATATGTACGACCTCGGTCTTAAAAAGGAAAGCAAAAGAATGATCGTAATTCAAGACGAAGCAAATATGGAGAATAGGTCACCCTTTTGTAAAGGAACGTCTTAACGAATATATAATAATTTCCAAGAAAAGATACCCAAAAGTTGAAGGATCTCTGATGGGAACTAATTCGTCAGGGAGGGGGAATAAAACTTCCGATGTTCTATAGACCAAAGTTTTCTCTCTCTGAAATGAATGGGATGGGGAAAAACCTATGTGTAGCACCAATTCATATAAGGGATACGAGGGCAAGAGAACCGCTGATACACTGTTCAGTGTATACATACATGAGGACATGAGGTGGAACGCTACGTCACATCGCTGCTGTTTGACTTATCTTCTGCCCTCAATAGCGTTTAGTAGTTTCTCACACTTCAGCAGTAGTAAGAAATATTGAGCCTTATAAATTATATTTTGTTCAAAAGTTGCAGAATGCCCGCTTGTAACACGCGGATCATTCATTTGATTGAACTTCATTTGAGGGTGTTAGGTAGAAGTTTAATTATCTTACAGTTGGGCTACCTGTCATTTGCAGTGGCCCTATCGCCTTGATCGACCTTAGCCAAAGAACCTGCTGATGTAATTAGGTATAGAAAACATACAGACCGCTAGGGTGAATCCCTCAACGTTTTTTTCTCTTGGAGGAAAACATCACGTCCAAGTAATGTTGGTATTATACCAGGAATAACCAGCAAGGAAAGCAAGCTGAGATAAGAGCTATCAGCCAAGACCACATCAATAGAGATTACCCAAGCCATGAATGGACACGAATATATACGGATGGCTCAGCAACTGAACCAATCAACGATGGTGGCGCTGGCATATATATTGAATTTCCTGAAGGGAGTACCATTCCAGAAGAGTCAACCATCCCAACAGGCCAACTACCAGGGGCAATAAAAAAGCAGATAAATTGGCAAAGGCTGGAACCTTCAACAACAAATAGATTCATTCCCATCTTTCACTGGACGAGGCAAAAATGCAAGTCATGATATTCAGACCCAGGACCAACCACTGACAACAGACTGAATACTCATTTTAACAGTCCTATGTGTACTTGCGGTGATAAAGAGCAAACTACTGAGCACCTCCTTCAAAGCTGTGCCTTTTTCGATGAAGCGAGGAGGAAGATTTGGCCTGAGCCGGATTCATTGGAATCCAAACTAAGGGACTCTGGATGACTTCAGAAGGACTACCGATTCCCTTCTATTACTGTCAAAGGATTAGGGTTTGACAGGAGGAACGAGGAAGAAGAACTTCCATGGTCTTGAATACTCAGAATATGACCGCACATCGAGGAACGATTGTGGGTATTCTGAGGTATGCGTCTGCCCGGATATCTCGCATCCACATAAGGAATAGGCTTATCCGAGTCTATCCCTTAAGGCTAATGAGGTCTGCCTTAGCGGGAGAGATATAATAAAACCTATGTTCAGTACAAAGGAAAATAGCTTTAAAGAAAAAACATTCTTTCTTGAGAGAGATCTTTCATGGAAGGTCATCAGATATAGAAGACTTCGAAATAGATGAAAGGCGAATCGAGAACTGCCAATTATTTATTTTTTTTTATTGATATTTTGCATGTTCATGATTACAACTATTTTCACTAATGCTCAAAAACATAGAAACTGTAAAACGTAATCCAGAAAAAAACAGCTTCAGAAGACCTTTATCCTAACCTATTTGAATTAGACGTTTAATTCTCATCAGCAGGGTTTAATACATTTATTGTTATGGAGATGCTGTGAACTACAATAGTTACACTTCCTCATCTAGTTCGAGGAAGATTTTAATGAGCATTAAATATTTTCTCTCAAGGCTTATAGAAAAGTATTTTAGATAAATGACCCCTATTAAACTTCCGAATACCCCAATTTAAGTATATTTTTTTCTTCAATAAATAGAATTCATGTTACTAGACATTATGTTTATATTTTATATCAAAATAGGAAACTAACGGGCTGGGTTCAGAATGTTGTGTGGACATAGAAGAAGGCAATATATCTAATATTAAAAGTGCTCTTAAGAATGAAAAAACAAATATACATAGGATCATGCTACAAAGTGAAAATCTAGTTACAAGTTTTGTTGAACTATAAGATTCAAAACTCATGAAACCATTAGAAAATTTAAAAAAAAATAGGATTTGTTCTTCCCCTGTACGCCTGTGGGACGTAACTGCTTACAAAGAAGAATCCCAATAGTGTCTCACAGACTGCGGCCGTGACCTCGACGATTCCTACATACCTTTCAGCCCTGCAGCCTACGGCTCCATTCAACTTTCTACTTCACCCTGCAAAGATTCTCATTTTATTGCACTCCATAAGATAAGTTTCAAATATGGGTCAATCCATTCGAAATCGTCCAGACCTTGTCGCTCGGGATTTTTGATTTTCATGATTTTTTGACCGGTTATTCTCTATTTTTTCCTGAATATTAAACCGTAAATAAAATATTTTCCTGGCTAATACTTTTAGCGTTGCAGGCGTTATAAGTCAGCTTCGCGGCTAAATTCATGTGTTGGGAAAATCTTTCTAATTCTTGTACTATTGTCGATATCAAAACAAACAAAATCTAACAATAAGGTAAGGAAATGTTTTGTATTTTTTGTCCCCACAATCCATTAGCTAAATAGTGAAGAAAGTGGTTTAAAAAATTCTGGAATATGAATCAAAAACGAGACTAGAGTATATAAAAGAAAAGAGACTCACCCTTGATTATTTTTTCCTATATATTGGGTTGATGCAAAATTAATGCAGGTTTTTAGTAGGTATTGTAAATACGCCATATCTTTACTTTAACCATATATATTTAATCAAAATAATTTCCATCTGAATCAATGCACTTTTGCCAACGTTCAACAAGCTTTCTTATTCCACCAGAAAAAAAATCCGAATCCCTGGACTCAATGAAATCACGAAAAGAATTTTCAATGTCGTCCTGGTTTTGAAAATTTTTCTCCCTCAAAAAGTTGTCCAGATGCCTGAAAAAGTGGAAGTCTGTAGGAGAGAGGTCAGGTGAATAAGACGGATGTTGGAGAACTTCGTAGCCCAACTCGTGCAGTCGTCGAAGCGTTGGTTGTGCAACGTGTGGTCTGGCGTTATCGTGGAGCAGGATCGGCCCCTTCCGATTCATCAATGTTGGGCAAAGACGTTGCAATTTTTGAGTTCCGAGTTCCGCCGCCATTTCTCGTGTGGTTTTGGTTGGGTCTTCTTCCACTTTTGACCTCAGCTGGTCGTTGTCCAGAGCAAGATGACGGCCCCGACCTTCCTTGTCTTCGAGGTCGAAATCTCCTCTGCGAAACTTCTGGAACCAACGCTGCACCGTGCACTCATTAATAGCCCCCTGACCCCACACTTCATTAATATTTGCGCAGCGCTGCGCCCTAATTTAAATTCGTAAAAATAAATTTGACGAAAATCGCACTTTGACATTTTCGATTCAAGACCTTTGAACACACTGAACAAAACGATTTTACTAAACAAATTCATGGTGAAAGAGAGGGTATTAGATAAGGTTTGTTTTGGTATAATAATGATCAATGTTAGGATTAGCTTTGTTTACACAATTGGAATTAAGATATTGCAATAGAGGAAACCTGCATTAATTTTGCATCAACCCAATAGCTTAGTCATAGTCCTACTTGCTATAAAAAATTCGATTTTGAGAACAGTGTCCTTCAAAATTGGCAAAAGTTTAAATGGAAATATCGCAAAAGGGGCTCAGTGAAAAATTAGGACATGCACATACAGATTATCCATCTATGGGACGAGTTTAATTGCTAGAAATTTGGTTATTGAGACTATGCTGGTTCCAGAGATTGTTGTAATATTCGCTTCAGTGTTAAAATAACGTTTACTTTAAAAAATATTAATTCCGGTAATTTTTCATATTTAAGAGCGAAATGAAAACTAGAATGATGATGAGAGTATTTTATTTTCAGGTTATACTACTTTTAATTATACTGAACCTACGGGCCATCACCCGTCTTTGAAAATTCATATTAAAAAAAGGACAATCCTTATTCGATCAAAATTTCTACAAGCGGTGCAATTGTAAGACCATACGAAAAATTAAATTAATATTGAGATTCCTTTCTAACCTTTCTTGTCATAGCGCGCAAAGTTTCGAGAATTTTTTTAACCATTTTCTTGGCTACTAAGGACAAAAATTATATAAAATACTCTCATCATCGTTCTAGTTTTTTCTTTTTATTTATTTATTTATTTTTTTTTTTGTTAACTCCTACCTCGCCTTTGAAGAAGGCTATGCGGGGTTTACTCGGGCCAGGGGATGAGGGCGGGGGATAAATTCTTAGATAATAGCCGCCTCCCAAGCACCGAGTCTTGAACTCGTAATTATTTTGTTTCAAATTATTTGGTCCTCTATATTGCTAGGTAACACGCGTTTAAAACACCGCGCTAACCCGCTCAGCTACCCCGCCCCAAACAGGTAAAAAGTTAATTTTTATACATTGGCTGTAACTTTAAAACCTATTTACTTATTTCTACTAGTTATCATAATAAGTAAAACCATATATACCCTGAATTTTATATTTTGATGTTTTCCTACACTATTTTGCCCATTTCGAGATTTTTAATGCACGATTTTGCACGTTTCAAGGTTCTTACTGCACGTTTTTCAGATTTTCACTGCACGAAAATCCGGTCTCTTGTTATTATTTTCTTGAAAACAGTTCCAACAATTTAGATTAAGACCGTTGTAAAGTATATACAACGTAGATTTCGAACGGAACTCTATTTATGTAATTCTATTGAAATTTGAAATTTTATTTCAAGTAAGTAAAGTTGAATTATGCTCACACCAGATTTTTTTTTTCTTCATAAGACTAATACTATTATTATTACAAGGACAACATATATTATATGGGTCATTGACCTAGAATTAAGAAAGACATCTCGAAAAACATCTAATACCATAACATAAAGAGATTAACTAAACGTAGTTTTATCAGTCGGTTGTATCTTCACATATTTTAACTGATCTGGTTTTAAGGGTTTACAATAGATATGAGCAAAACGAGATAACAAAAAACTTAATTTCTATGAATAAACAAAATATTAAATAACGATTGATAAGTAATTGTTGGCCGTAGAATTATTATCATCAAATTATTTGATGACCGTACACTGATCAGAAATATTATATGTTCGAAATATAGAGGACCGTAGAAATATAATTTTTTCGATGGTACATTCTGTGAAAAGCAATAGGAAAGGCTTATTTTTATGTGTATCAAGGATTCGCTCCGAAGTTTAGGCCTTTTTAAGAGCAGACTGGAGTAATAGATGGACCGCAGGGGCGTGCCGATCCCAGCCTACCTTCTAATGGGTAGCTTATTCATGTTGAACTGAATTATCCTGGAAAAATAATAGTGTGATATTATAGGATATGATTGACTGTCCTGTTCCTCATCATTGTACTTCATTCGAGGGATTTTCCAGTTGCAACAATATCTGCAGTAGCTGCATGTAAGAGATTTCGGCGGCACCTTTGATTCACTCGCCAATACAATACTAAGAATTCTACTAAGATTAGTGACATTTTCTATCTTTTAATCAGCAAAAATTAAACTGTTCCAACATTAAATTTTTTTAACTAAAAGTCGAACATTAAACTCAACTTTTATTAAATGAATGCTGTTATAAGTAAGATTAAGAATATTAGATTTAAACAATTTATCTGATATTTAATAAAATGAGTATTTTCCACGTCCCCTCTCAGACATGGTGATTATTTTTCTGCATATACTCGAACTTTGTCCAATCATACATTGGTCTGTTTACTAACGCTAGTCGTGTGTCTCTAGTACTCGGTCCATACACAATTCCTGACAAATTGTGTGCTGTTTTGGAATTGTCCTATTCCTTGATGACTGGACTCTAAGTGTTGGAACGTGAAAATGTACAGCACATATCGTATTGGGGCGATTAAGCGTGGTCATAGCCACATCTTGCACATGCAGTTTTACGAAAGAGATCTTTACCATGTACTGAGCCCAAGACACCTTATCAGTATTGGTAGTATTTTTAAATTGTTTCATTATGGTATAGTCGATATTGAATAGCCACAATTACTTTTAAATTATTCCAAATTAAAACTATAGTATTGAGTGTTATACTATAGTTGTGGAGGTAAATTTCAGAATGTTGGCCACTATCTGTAAACTAATTGACTTTTATGTTCGCGCACACACACAGTCTGCTTCAATGCACATACAATCTATTTAGTGAGTGGATATATTCTAATGAATTTACTCTATAATAACTTTTTCTCGTAATTTTTATATCTTCAATTTGGTATTACATGATCTTAGTAGAAGATCTCTACTGCTCCACCGTTTTTAATCATCCAGCATTCTGCCTTATTGTTAGCGATCAGACTAAATAAAAAAAATAAAAACATTATTTATCCATAACAACGTTGTCCTTATGGACTGTATTTCGTCATTCTATCTCGATAACTCGTATCAGATGTTCACTATCTTCATATTATACAATAACATAACTTAACATATAAATAGTTGTGCTCGTTGTATAATAGATTGAGAAAGAGATGACCTATATGGCCGAGTTACATGGACCAAAGGTGGTGCGATTTCTGTTTGTTACTTATGATGGTAATACTGTAATGTCGGCAATTCAACTATTGTAAATGTTGTGAGTTTTTTTTACTATATAATATATCTAGATGTAGTTAAATTTTAATTTCAACTGCCTATTCTAATAACAACATACATAGCGTAATTGTTTCTGAAAAGTCTAGGGTATCGGGTACTACTGATAGAAATATAATATGCACCAAATACTGATTATTATTCAACATTTATAACATACAAGGATATGAAGGAGCTCAAGGATAAGAAACAATTAGCAGGTATGTCAAACATATTAAATAATCAGATACCCACTTTATGAAGGCTGTATGAGCTATAGAAAGGTCAACAGACCAAATACACCAACTGCAGCAGATAGATTATTAAATAAATTGTTGGTCTGAGCAGTAATCGGAGTTGATACCCTGGGAGTTAGTCCAGTGAATCTGGCGTGAATTGTGGGCTACCTGAGGGGAGTTTACCAGGCGCTTCTTCCCGTAGCCAATTTGATCATAATGGCGAGTTTCACATCTCTATACTTCCAACTATGATCGATATTCAAATCTAGACCTTTTTTGTAAACTGGTCCAGGAAATGATATTAGAAAATCTGAGATATATCACACGTAAATAACTGTTAAATTAGTTATATGAAAAGGTTATGTAAGAGAGAACTTTGATCATTTTCTTTTATCTTAAATAATTCCAAGGAAAAGAACCAGGGCATTTGCATTCCTAATATATATATTATTACAGTATGGTATTATGACCCTACCATAATAATAATGATTAATTTATATTTTATTAACTATTTGAATTTTACAAGTAACGTATTTGGAGAATAAAGGAAGGAAGGCAGCGGAAGCACCTCATAGATCAGAGGAATTAAGAGATTAGCTTTACATGTCACCGACAGAGGAAGCCGACTCTGTTTCAGAAGGCGCCACAGACTTAATTTCGCGAATTCGAATCAATTCGTTGTCTGTTTATTTGTTTATTTAATTAGTGTTTTATCATTAAATGTATTATTTAGTAGTTATATTTAAATTTGTGATAGTATATAGTAAGTGAAATTCTTAAGCTCAATATAATTTTGTCTAATAAATGTTGAATATAGTTGTCCGTTTTAATTGATATTAAACATCTTATAAAATTATATATTTGTTACATACCCTCGCCTGCTACAGTTGAATATCATTGATAACTCTCCCCTTCAGGGAACATACTTCTAGACAAGCCTTACTATTTTTTGTTAATAATTATGAGGCAGGTGGGATGGATGTAGCAATTTCATATATATAATAGTATATAAGCGTTATGGACGTGTCGGGCATTCTGAAACGCTTTGACACATCTTCTATAATCGGCTGTGCTAGGTGATTTGCTATATATGCGATGAGGATAAAGAAAAAAAAAAAAAGGTCGTTCCATTACATATGATCCCTCTATAATCGTTAAACAATTCAGTTCGAATGGTACATTCGTTTCTCCGAACCGATTAATCCGATAATCGATTAATTCGAATGATTAAAATAATCGCTTGATCCGATAATTCATTAAAAGTATATATTGTTCTCTTCAGCGCCATTTCATACTTTCACGGTGTTTTCGACTTTTCTATGTTTCACCGAACATGGCATACTGCTGGCTTTTCCAGGATTCTATGCAGGAGAGAGATTCTTACTTAAAATCCTGAAAAAGGGGAAGCATCAATGGTAACAAATGAGTTATAAAATAAATAGACACGGTCAAAACCATAAAACATCTATGAAGACTACAGTGATATAGTCCCTGGAAGGCTCAAGGAGTGTAATACATATATTATTTTATAATGTTTCAGTATTCTGTTATGTACACTCTCCAGTTCAGAGTTAAGAGTCTGCACATTATCTGTTAAGTAATACAAATGAAGAACAAGTCCATCATGAGAGTCTGTCCAATCTTCTTTTTGCAGAAAATAAAATGCTTAACCAATATAATCTCCTCAGTTTCAAATATTGAAACAATTATTCCATATTTAACATATATTTTCCTTCGATATTCTCAGTTTCGTAATGCATGGAAACTGGAATGAATGAATAGAAAGGGGCCCCTAGTAAGCGAGAAGGGGCAATAAGTAGGTACATGTAAATCTTCTATGTTTAAGTGTTAAGGGAATTGTTAAAATAAGTGTTGACAATAAAATATATATTGTTCTAGTATTTTTTCAGTAAGACAATACACCAAAAAAGAATAAATAAAGTTCTTTTGATTATTTTTCTACAGCATGCCTTTCTTTAGTGAGGTATGTATGTAAAGGTGAAGTCAATACCATAAGGCTAGTTTTTGACTCGAGAATTAAAATTGCAAGAGCAAGGAAGAATGAAAGATATGAGATGGTTGCACAAAACAGCTACTATAGGGCAAAAAGGCAGAAGGATATTTTGGGGACAAAAAGAACACTTGAAGGGATTATGTGAGAAAAATAGAAAGTTGGCTAGTAGATCTTAGGTACATACTAGAATAGAACTGAATAACTGATTACTAGAGGTTCTAGAGTTTTAAAAAAATGAGATGACTTTTTCAGTAAGTAGTTTAGAAGTGGTTGGATTCAAGAATATAGAGAAACACTGAAAGGACAACCTGTTGAAGTTGGTAATCTTATAGGGGACTGGGAATTGGAACTTACCACATAAAAAAGGCAGCTAACAATGAAGGTATCACAACTAAAATGTTGAATTATGGTGGATACCAAGTACAATTATAGAACTTAAGTAGGCACTGGAATAAAAAGGGATTCCAATTCCAAAAATGTAACACAATGATGAGAGGAAACACTGAGTTGTAAAGGAAGAACTATTAACCAGAACAAATAAATTTATATAGTTGTCTCTAAAGTGATTCAAAGGAACAGAATGTAGTAACTTTGATCAAAATGAAGGAATCACGACTGAAATGTTGAATCATGGTAATACCAAGTAAAATTAGAGAATTTAAGAAGGCACTTGAATAAAAAGAAGTTCCAATTAATTTAACTCAGGTGATCCTTAGGTTATCAAGGAATGTAAGTGGGATAGTTTGTGAATCACATTTCATATTAATTCAAAATTTAGTACTAGCTGATGACATCCTTAGAATAGCATAAATCAAAAAGTAAAGGTATGATGGGAGGAAACTCTGAGTTGTAAAGGGATGCCTATCAACCAGAACAAATCAAATTATTAGTTATCTCTAAAAGTGATTCAGGGGAACCGGATGCAGTAACTTGTATAGTCTTGTGTTTACAAGCAACCAACTTATGTTACTAGTTACTACAGGAGTAGAAAACATGGCTTTGTTTAAATAAAATAGCATTATCATTACTATTAACCAAAAGTCATAATTTGAAAAATGGAAGTGGAGATCAAAACATATATAAACTTCTTTTTGTTCCTGAAAACTGGCCAAGCATTGGCAAATTAAAGTCGTATACAAGTCACTTATCTTTGAGAGAAAAGCTCACAGTAAGACAAGATTTTACAGTATGAGAAAACAATTGTTAAGAAAACAGATGACCTCTCATCTCTTGAAAACATACCTAAAAGGAAAATGATGTAATTTGGACATATACAAATAATGCGAGTAAATTTACTGCCGAAAATTGCATGGTAAACAAAAGCAGAAGGAAAACAACCAAGAAGACGGCCAAGAAATAAATGAGAAGAATTGGTAGTAGGGCTGGCTAGGAGTAGAGGACTCTCTCTAAGAGAAGTCAAGAGCTTGCTACTGACAGAGGAAAGAACAAAGAAAAACAAACTTGCATTCTAAATTCAGAATGTGTTTTACCTAAAACATGTCAAAGTAAATATAACGTATTAATGGACACTCTTCTACAAACGTATTTATAATTAGTCTGTTAAGTCAGAACAACCAATAATTAAATGTAGATATCAGTAAGAAAGCCTTGCTATTTAAAAATTTTCAGGTGTTATACAACGATCAAAGATAAATTTTAAGGATTTGAAGCATATTTAAAAATGTTTATTTTGAATGATTGATAAAAGAATGTGTTAGAAATCTAATAGATTAATAATTAAGAATGAAAAAAAATTTCTAATGGAAGCTATAAAGATACCCGCATTGTGGGTCTAAGGGTTGGCTTCACTTTTCATAATTCATGATATTTTTGGTTATCATTTAATGATGGCAACTAGAAAAGACTTTAATCCGATAGTTTTGAGGTGATTGTTATCTAGACCATGACAGAGATTGTTTTTTAGCATGAGATTAATTGAATATAATAGGTAAATAAATATTAACAGATTATTTATGATCAAATAAAATCTTAGTCCCTAAATTAAATTACTTAGTGATAGTATGAATAAAAGAGGAAATAAGTATATTAAAACATTGACACTGAGAAACTGAATACTATATTTATATTTTCTACAAGATTTTCTATTATATTAGGAATATTCCGTCACATGTCTCAAATAAAAAATATATACAGATATACTGTTAAACATATTTAATTGTTAATTATATATATTAAGGACTTTTGAGAAATCCAAAGCTTTACTAAACTAAAAAATGTGCAATATAGCTTTGTACGACTCTGTAAACCCCTATAAAAACATCACATCATTACGTTATATTTACAAGAAAGAATAATCACATTATTTTATTAAAAAATTATTGATTAAAGAAAGCAAATAACAGCTTTGAATCACTCTTGTCCTAAAAATATTCATCTACAGTTTTTACTTTCTTTGACAATATTATGTAATTTTTTGTAAACAGGAAAAATGACATCGAATTAGGATAAAATAATTGTTCATTGTTCATTAGGGTATGACAGGTAAGAAAACGGGATACAGCTAGACGACAATCACATTCTTACAAAGGATCCACAAACAAAACCAAAAAACTATCCATACAGTTTTGTTTTTAGGGTTTTTGATAGATATGATCAACAAAATAGCAACATAAAAGTGTAAAAAAAAAAAAAAAATTAACTTCACTCATTGATAATAATATATGTAACAAATATTACCAATAAATGTTTGTTGGGTCTTATATGTAAAAGTACACTTAACATTAATGAAGAAAATTAGATTTAAAGTAAACACAGATGTACCTTAAAAAACAAATTTTGGTTTTAGTCTATTCAGTATCTGACTTCATTAAACCACATTGAAAAAACTTTCTAAATTCAATAGGATCCTACATAAGAATGTACTCAATTTTGAACTTACTGAATCACAATAGTAAGATTGATGATATGAATCACTTTTGAGCACACAATAAATATTAATCTTATTTTTTTCATACAAAATCCATACCCTAATGTTAATTAATAAAATATAAATAACTATAGTAGTATGTATAAAAACTAAATATATCACTATAACAATGAACCATTGTATTTATATGTAATATTTTTAAACTCTTTATAGAGATGACTATAATATTTAAAATCTCAACATTTAATATCAATATTTGGCTACATTCCAAAAAATCACAAAAAATGTATTTAATATACATTACAAATACCAGGATATCTTTACATAAAAAATCTGAAGTCTACTTCACAGTTTTTTTTATTTTATTATTTTCTTTTTATAGATAAAATATGGATTAACACAATTTTGATTATAATTAAATTAGAATAATTAAACAACAAATTAAGATAATCCACTGTAACAAACAAAATTACATTAATCTTCAAGATGAAAATGATAGCTTTAAAATAAATATTGACATTCTATTAAATAGAAGAAAAAGTGGTAGATGTTTAGATTAAATAGGATATATTCTAAAATATAGGGAAGTGGAAATGGAAATTTGTATTTTGAGCACATCAGCCCCTAATGGATACAATAAGTGGAAACAACTCCACTAGCAATACCAATTTCACACACCAAATTGATCCTTTTTAATCTGAACGTCCACCAAAATAAAATATTTTTAAATAATTATACTCAGACTTTTTCTAGCTCGTTGTGTCATAAATATTAATATTCAGGAGTGGTTAGTAAAAAATAAAATAAATGTTAGGCCACACTGAATACAATTCTATGCAAAACTATCAACCAATAACAAAATGAGAAATAGGGAACCAATTTTAAAAAATAAATAAATAATAGTTTAGATTAAAAGGTGGGTATTGATTAGCCTGTTTATATCAAATTGGATGGTTAAAGAAAATACTTTAAACCCAGTGAAAATTGATTAGAAGTTTTTATTGAAACAGAATAAAATATATATTATAGTGTTGTTTTGTTAATTTAATTTCATCTTTTCCATGAATAGATTGTCAACTACGCAGTATTATAATTAATAAAAAACCAGTATGGGTAAACCAGGCACCAGCCCACATCTGTATTTGCTAAAATAACAAAACTTGAAGTTAGATTTATGAATACATATATGTAGTTGTTTGTCTATATAAATAATCTCTAAGACAATTTTTACATACACATTTTGCAACAAACCATTCCTTAAGTCCAAAAAATTGGTTCCCAGACATATATACCGTGATACTTGTAAATTATCATTTACGTCAACAAGAAAAACAGGAATAAAACAAAGATTTACATTAATTGATTTTGATAAGTCAGCATATCAGGTATTATTAGATAGGAAGACAACTTGAACAAAAATTAATTGTAAGCTTTCAACATTTGAACATATGATGATCCCTATGGGATATTTATCTGATAAAAACCTAATTTCAATTTATTTGTTAGCATTTCTTCAAGAATAATCAATTATGATGATAGTTGCCGTTTTAATATTTATATTAAATGCATTAAAAAAAAAACCAATTACAACCAAATATAGAATATTTATTAATTATTTCAGTATTCATTATTATTTAGTCATTAGTGGAATCTGGTTTCGATTGATGGGTTACCATGAAAACCCTTAAGACTTATTTTTTGCATATCTCCTAATTAGGTCATCAGAATTTTAAAATTTTAAGCTTAAAACTGTGCAAATCCAGTAATTTAGAGATTTATATTCAGCGCCCTGGATAAAAATTAGAGCTGAGATTTTTCTCATTCAAGGTTAAAAAAAAATATATTAATAAGGCAGTATAGCAATCAGTTCCTAGAACCAATTTATATTTCCAAGACAAATGTTGAGAGATTACAATTACAAACCCTAAATTTAAAATGAAAAACAAATTATAAGCATATCTTAGTCTTGTAAATTTCTTATTTCAGTTTGGCATTTTTTTTTTTTTTTATCTAATCACAACCACAAGTATGCATTTTACTAAAAACAAACAAAAGATATCATAAAAAAATAAATTAGTAATAAATAAATGGATATAATTCAGCCTATAACAATAGCTGGACTAGACATTTACTTGAGCTTATTTATTAATTCTAAGAGGATAATTAGAGTATTTTAACTATAATAATTGCAAAATGTATGCTTACACATATACTAATGCTCCTTCATTTAAATAATATAATTGAAAGTAGCACCTCTCAAAATACATAAGAAAAAATATAAAGCAAGGTTCATATATTGTTGGTAGTCCAGGTTTGATTTAAGTTCTGGAACAGCTAGGTAATCTAAAAGTCTTGATTTATACCAAATATTTGTCTCAAAAATTCAATTACAAAATGAAGGACGAGATACCAGTATAAATGATAACAATAAGAGCTAAGAAGAATCAAGATAAAATGTAAAGGTTTTAATATAAAAATATATGATTAAATACTATTGTGAAAAAAAAATGCTCCGAAACGTAATCAGCAAAAGTGGTACTAAAGTTTTTCTCTTATTATTTTGTATATTATTTATTACTTTTTTCATGACTAGATTTATTTATAAATTTTTCTTTTCAAATCTTTTCTGTTTTTATTTACGCAGTAAATTTATCCTTTAGTTCCTGTTGAAGACCTACAAAGAGGATGAAAAAGTTGTTTTCAAAACAAATTGTTCACACTATTTTCGGCAATAATTAATAAACTGCCATCTGAACCATCTCGTGCTTCACTGAATACATATAAAGTTAGTCAATCATTCAATATTCATTTAAAATTATTGTTTAAAAAGAAATAATGTTGTTAATATTTAAGGTCTGGACATTTTTTATTATATTTGAAAGTTTTACAAGCTCAAGTATCTAAATCAATCTATTAATCACATTAGGCTAAGCCACGCGGTTTTAAAGAAAAATCAAACCAAAATAACAATGTAACAATAAATTATTCAATTATAGAACTTGTTATTTATATTTTGGCTTTCATATGTTTTGGTTTATTATCCATTTTCATTCCAAAGTAATCTGTACCATAACAAATATAAAAACCATATAGAATATATGATGGTAAATAAGATATTTTCTTCTTACTATAGCTATATATTCCAAGAGAAGATTCATAAAAAAATCAATCTGTTAACTTACATTTTTATAAGGGATTACTTTATTATTTACTAAAAAAAATAAAATAAAATCAATAAATAACTGTAAGCTAAATTATAACCATGCCATAAATAATAATTTGATACTGATCATGAATAATATTAAAAAAAAAAAGTTTATAAAAAACTAGGAAACATAAAATAAGACAACTTCTTTGCTGTATTACTAATATAAACATATTCTATTTATCCCTTCCATCACTATATGATAAATCAATAGAAATTGAAATATTTCATCATTAAAAATAATAAGAGCATAATTAAATTTATCACCGCATGTATGTGAGAACATATTAAATACAGGTACCACCCTAAAACCTCTTACCTACCTACCTAAATACAGGTTGTTGAATAATAAACACACTAATCTTATTTGTGCGATTGATTTTTGACTATTTTAGCAGGAAATTGTGCATGGAGCAGGTTCACACGATTAACTAAGATGTACCTGAAGTACGCATGCATTTAAAACACTTTTAGTTAATGATTCGGTTAAAATAACATGGGATCTTGCTATATTTCAGATCTCAAAATATGACAGTCAAATATTACATGACAAGACCAGGACTACCAATAATAGTATAAAACATTAATAACAATAATATATAATAATTATATAAGTACATATGTAACTTACTTTGGTAAAAGTGTAGAAAAAATATTTAATTAACATTTAACTCCTTCTAAAATGAAATATATTTCCTGCAAAAACAGAAAATTTACTTCTTAAAAATTAAAATGCTCAAAAAACTATGAGCAGTTTATGTCAACAATGCACAACCTTTTCTTCACATTAATTTTTTTATATATAATATATACTTATCATATACATATAATATATAGTGTTACTATAAATATCTACTTACTTTTGGCATGTAAACATTAACAATATTCATTTATGAATAAAGAAATCCACAATTGAACAATTAAATAAGTAATCAACCCTCAGTAAATTAATTATTTGATCTGTTTATCTATGTAGTTTAAAAATTTAAATAAAATAAAATACAAAAATTAATATTTTTTAATATATTTTAGTTTTAATTCTTCACTGAGCTTTTCTTCGAGTGTTTCCTCTTTTTCTTTTCTTTCTACAAACAAAGATAAAAGTACAATTGTTAAAAACTTAATTGATTTTGTAACCAATTTATTTACAAACTAGTAGACCCGCCCACGTTTCGCACGGGTGCAATTTAAATGAAGGGTCATTTATGTTTAAAAAAGCTATGTATGACCGATTTAGAGTTTATCCCTTTAGGAGTTTTAGTTCATAGTAATGGATAGTGCGATTAGCAATAAAATATTGTGGATATAATTAGTCGACCATTGAGAATTACTGGAAGGAATTAGTCCGGGTAGCAGTCATTAAATGAAATAGCTAAATAGTTTCAACTATTTATTGTTTGCCAACGTTTCGACCCCCTTTGTGGGTCATCATCAGGGCGCATGGAAACTGTTTCATTCAACCTAAAAAATAAGAACTCTTCGATTGAAATTTAATGGATAATGATTCTTTAATATTTACCTTCACTTTTTTTCAAGATATTTAGCTCTTCTTTTTGCTGAGGATACATTTTTAAGGTGGAGTCTTTCTTTTCAAATGAAGGAGATATCACTAGTTTGTTTTCTATATCTTCATTACTTTGACTGAAAATAAATAAACAAATTTAATATATTATTTGGAAAAGAATAGGAAACATATTTAACCCTTACCACTCCAGTGCGTTTTTTATACTGAATTTAAGAAACTCTTTGGATTATAATGCAAAAATATTAGTAAAAAAATACCATGTCTACGTCTGACATACTGGAAGTAATTGAGCTGATGTCCAAAACACAAGATGTTTTTTGCCTTTATGTGCAATAAAATCACTGTCACTCTTCATTCAAAATTCACAGAAATAGTCACTCTGCTTTTCAAAAACAAACTCATCTTTACTTTCACTAACTTCGAAATCCTCTTCCATATTTTTTGTGCAGTAAATATTATAAAAAAAAACAAAAAATAATGCATAATTACTATTTTGAATTTAAAAGCTAGTAAAATGCACAACGTATCATTAGCAAGTACTGAACAAATCTGAGTAGCAACATGTTTATACCTGCAATGGAACCCCTTTATCTTTGAAGCAGGTAAAATTTATTTCTAATGTATATGTCACCACTACTGCGACATCAGTTACTTAAACAATCTCTATGTACCCGGAGCAGAGCCAATGGAGTGGTTAGGGTTAAAGGCTCAACATAACGTATCAGTTCTAATCAGTTTTAGGCTCAACCATCAGATATGAAAACTATTTTTTAATAAGATTTTCTGCATCTCTGTCAAAAATTAATCTTTTCACATAAGTGCAGGATATAATTTTTTTAATATACTAAATATAAATATATTAAATTATTAAGATATCAACATTCTGATTAGTTTTTTTTGCATTTTTTCCATAAAACTTTTAATAGTATAATTTTTAACTTTCACTCACCAGTATATAAAATATATGGTAAAGAAAAGTGTAACAATCGTCTAAAGTTTTGAATAAAGGTTTTCAACAGAAATACATGTTTTAGGGTCCTCTGAGTCCAAGTTTGATTAAACTCACTAGGGTTATGTATACTTAAATGGGTTTAATTACATGTTGGTTTTATATTTTAATAGTGAGACAGGACTTGAGAACCTGTTCTGTTTTGATCAGAAACAATTAACCAACCACTTTTCACAAACCTCGTTTGTTAAAATCAATTTAACAACTGTTAAATTAAGTTGGAGTTGAAAAAAGTAAATAGAATAATATTCAGTTTCACTGGAAACATGTTTTAGATAAAATAATATAACATTGTTAAGTACAATAATTCAATTTTATGGAGAGAGTCACAACAATGGTAGATGAAATACACCATTGTTGTGACTCTCACTCCTTCAATCCCCCTGAAGAGGGCATATAATTTAGGGCAAAACGTCGGCAGCATTAAATTAAGTTTCTACTTAATTGTATGGTCATTTGACTGCATCCTCAACTAACTTCTCCCATGTATAAACACAGTCAACCATTCTTACTTCACAAAAAAATATATATTTTTTAGTTGGTAATCAAATTCCTTCAACAAATATTTAGCCATTTTTTTAATCAATACTAATAACATTATAAAATTAATTTTGTGGAATCTACAAAATTAAAAGTACTTTAGAAGACAAAAATTGAAAAAGTTGGCATTTGAGTCTGATCAGAACATTCCAATCAGAATGTAACCTACATCATATTAAAGCCAATTAAATTTTACATTGATATTTTAAATAAATAATAATGAGTTTAATCAAAATTGTTAGAGATATTTTTGGGAAAATCATAAAAAGGTGCAAATTGCATGGTATAAAATGGCTCACAAACACACACTCAGACTTTTTTGTGGGACTTGTTTATTTGGACTCGGAAGATCCTCAACCCTGTATTTCTGGTGAAAACTTGAATTCGAACATTTTCAGGATTGCAATACTTTCCCTTACTATATATTGGTAAGTGAAAGTAAAAATACTTTGTTTATTGTATAGCTTGCCACAATAATTCTACAGCTGGAAGCAATAGAAGTAACATAAATAGTAGTGTGTTTCAAATAGATTACCAATTCTTAACTATAAATCAGTAATACTTTCAGCAGACAAAAATCACATCACATCTTCAAAAGTTAGGTTATCACTGAAATGTTACCTTAGGTCACTTTGATAATTATCAGAATTTTGTTTAGCTTCGAGATTTTTCTTTAATTCTGTCTCCAATTCTCCAAACTTACTTCTAAATAATCTTTCTTCAGCTTCTTTTTCTAGAAAATTATAATATGGTAGAAATATAATCAAGAAAACTCACATATTTAGTTAAGGAATAGATTAATGCAAAAAAGCAATAACATAGCAAATAATAGTCTCACAAAGAAATATTTTTTTTTTTATTTCCAGTTGGCACTATAGGGAAATATATTTGTCATTGATGGGAAATGAGGCAATCAGCAAAAAGCTCCTTATAAAACCAGTGATAGGCAAAATAAGGAGAGAAATACCTAGATTGGTATGGTTTCATGGTTTGACAGAGGATGCAAAGAGTGTTAAGAGATTAAGGAAATGGATGGAACAGAAGAGCAGGAAAAATGATGAGAGGGATCGATGCACCAAACCAGGTAATAGAAAAATTAAGTAAAGATGGTGATTAAATCTAAGCATACTATACCAGCTGATCAACTTATGATGACAATTGTTGTATGAGAAGATGCTACAAATCTTCATGATTAAATACTTCTATAGGAATTCAAAGAAGTAAAGGTCATGTATGGGAAAAGAAAAGTGACCTTAATAATTGCAAATTATTAAGTTAGGTAACTAACTATCTGTGACCTAACAGTCAGCTAAAGAAAAGGAAAAACCACACTCATGAAGCACCAAACCTGGCACACTTCCTAATCTCTTGCGCTTCAAAAGGAGGCTAACAGGATGAGCAGCTAATTACAGATCTTGTCTTATACTTGACAATTTAAAAGTTTTATTAACAAAATTAAAATAGACTAATCAATCAATAGATAAAAGAACATAAGATCTATTAGGGATCCTGAGGTTTGTAAACCCACCCTGTGTGGAGTAGAATCCCTCAAAATTACCTAAGTAGTCACCAAGACTTAAGAATATTACTAATGGGCTAAAATTGAGATTGATTCAGAAGAAACTAAGTAAAGTCTACAACAATCCTAATGAAATAAAATATAAATAAGAAGAGAATACACCATTAATCCAAAAATTTACAACCATTAAATGAACAAGGTCAGTAAACTAATAAAATTAATGAAGCCTTACTTAACCACGTAATGTGACAACAGCAACTATAATTTTGACTAATGATAATCACCTTTTAGAGCACTCTGAATCTTCCCAAGTTCTGTTTGTAAGGTGCAACTAATGTTTTCAAATTGTTGTTTGATTGAGAATTCACTATTTTCCCTCATCTTTTCTAGTTTAATCTGTTCTTGCATCTAAAAAAATAATTATAGAATAGCTCAAAAATGAATTCATTACATTACATACAAAAATGCCAAAAAAAAAAAAAAAAAAAAAAAATGAAATAAAAAAAATAGTAAAAATAAGCACAAGCAGTAAGGTTAGCAACGCAATACAGCTATAAAAGAAATTTATTTTAAGAAATTATTTTCAGAACTACTGTCAGAATTAAGATTATAAGTTGAATGAAGCCTCTGAATGTTCTGATAGGGAATGAATAGCATAGATGATTGTACCAGGACATAAATATTATTAAATTAATGGATTTTAAGTCTTGCAAGAATGGGTCAAAATAAAATTAATGAAAAAGAACGAACAAGTATAATATTGGACAAGATGATTTGGTTTGTCAGAGGACCTAGTTGAAAGGAAATAACAATCATTAAGTCTTTTAAAAATGTAAAGGACTACATACCTGTCCTTGAATCATAGCATTGATTTCTGCAAGTTTGGCACTTAATTTTGATTCTGACTCTAAAATTACTTCCTGTCTAACTTTTTCAAGAGCTTCCCCATGCAGACTTTTAATTTCTTCAATCTCTTGTCTAGATACAAACTCCTTAACAAGTTTTTGTTGAATACTATCCAGATGACCAGTATCTATCCTTTGCTGAAATAAATATATGGAAAAAAAAGAGACAATATAATTTTTTTTTTTTTAATATAGCAGCATATCACTTACAATAAAGATAAAGTGAAATAAATAGATCCACTTCCTCTCCTATAAATTTTTATTATTACTGTATGATTTGGCACATTTTAAATTTTCAGAGCAAATCCAGTGGGTAACAACCCAATATTAATAAGAAATATCCATCAAGCAGTGTTAATTCACCAGTATCAATTATAAATATAAAATTATCAATAATATTTTACCAATAAGATTTTTTCTTTATAAATAATTAATATATGATTTTTAATTTTCTAGGATTAGTTTTTCTAGAGTTTCTAGGGTGTTGTGCGTTTAAATGGGCAAGAATCCAAAGTGTTTAGGATGGAAAAGGGAGTAAAACAGGGCGATTCGCTAAGTCCCCTTTTGTTTATTGTATATATAGATGAGATTGCCTCAATTTTGCAAAAGACGCACAGCCAGAATGCACATGGGCCAATGGAACCTGTATCCTGTAGTTATACAGTTCCTCTTGTTTGCTGACGATATAGTGCTTTTAACGGAATCCCTAGAGCAGCTTCAGCAGGCAGTGATGGAGTGGAATGAGTAACTGAAGAGAAAGGGAATGACAATTAATTCCAGAAAAAGCAAGGTTCTTCAAGTTAATAGAGCTCAAGAAGATATGCAGATCTCCTGTGGTGGAGAATTGATAGAGGTGGTGACAGACTCCATGTATCTTGGCACGGTGATCAGTAGACCTGGGAAATCGGATTAAAAAATCTCAAGTAGAATTTCCAAGGCTAATTCCGTCTATTACCATATCCGCAACACGGTTATCGGAAAAAGAAAAGTAGCACGGAACGTGAAGTTGCACCTATTCAAGTCAATCTTTTTACCAGTACTTCTCTATGGAGCAGAGAGCTGGATTATGAATGAAAGGCTACAAAGTCGCATCACTGACTTGGAAATATAGTTTCTTAGAAGAATTGTGGGGAAGAAACGGAGAGACTGTGTCCAGAATGAAACGGTCAGGGAAGAGCTTAATGTATGCTCTGTTCTGGAAGTCCTAGACAAGAAGCAATTGGGATGGTACGGGCATGTCTGCCAAATGGACCACCACCGGAACCCAATTAAAACAATGGAGGTAAGGCCCTTAGGAAGAAGACCTAGAGGACGCCCAAGGACCTCCTCCATCACCCACAAAAAGAGCGAAGTAGGGAAAGAAACCTTGCCAGGAACAGAGACAGTTGGTACCAATGGCTGGGAGCTCGCCCATGCTGAAAGACAAATGGGTCGAAGAGAAAGAAGAAAAAGAATTTTCAAGGAAAAAACAAATAAATAACAAGAATTTTTTTTATGATAAAAACTTGCCTGTACTTCACTCAGTAGCCTCTTGACTTGATTTTCCAATATTTCTCTTTTGGCTATTTCTATTTTCAATTTTTGTTCGATGTCACTAACCTAAAAATATAGTAAGTACTTTAACTATGAAAAAGAAAAATTAAGTGTTGAATAAAGAGTTAAAGACAAACAAAGAGTATATTAAACTTTATGTTAACAGAGTATTTAATGTTATAATAACTATGTATTGGTTTTTACATAAAATTATTTTAATTTTAATTAAGTCTACTTGACTTTGCTCCTAGGTGCTGGTCAATCAAAATTAATAATTTGTTTACAACCTCAAACAAAATCTTATTTTACTAACTATTCAGTAATGTAAAACACTTCTGATGATTAAAAAATAAAATAAAATGGTGGAATAAATTTAGAAATATCGTAAACTATGTAAATATTTTTGCCAAGACCCCAGGCCCAACCCCACTTTTTTATGGGAGAAAGAAGACCCAACCATCCCTTCAATGAAAAACACCCATGTCCTTTGAGTGTATAGAATATTATACAAATATATAAAAGAATAAATACAGAAGCAGGGATATAACTGATTTTACTTTCACTAATCTATTGGGTTGATGCAAAATTAATGCAGGTTTCCTCTATTGCAATATCTTAATTCCAATTGTGTAAACAAAGCGAATCCTAACATTGATCATTATTATACCAAAACAAACCTTATCTAATACCCTCTCTTTCACCATGATTTTGTTTAGTAAAATCGTTTTGTTCAGTGTGTTCAAAGGTCTTGAATCGAAAATGTCAAAGTGCGATTTTCGTCAAATTTATTTTTACGAATTTAAATTAGGGCGCAGCGCTGCGCAAACGGCTCGTAATATTAATGAAGTGTGGGGTCAGGGGGCTATTAATGAGTGCACGGTGCAGCGTTGGTTCCAGAAGTTTTGCAGAGGAGATTTCGACCTCGAAGACAAGGAAGGTAGGGGCCGTCATCTTGCTCTGGACAACGACCAGCTGAGGTCAAAAGTGGAAGAAGACCCAACCAAAACCACACGAGAAATGGCGGCGGAACTCGGAACTCAAAAATTGCAACGTCTTTGCCTAGCATTGATGAATCGGAAGGGGCCGATCCTGCTCCACGATAACGCCAGACCACACGTTGCACAACCAACGCTTCGACGACTGCACGAGTTGGGCTACGAAGTTCTCCAACATCCGCCTTATTCACCTGACCTCTCTCCTACAGACTTCCACTTTTTCAGGCATCTGGACAACTTTTTGAGGGAGAAAAATTTTCAAAACCAGGACGACATTGAAAATTCTTTTCGTGATTTCATTGAGTCCAGGGATTCGGATTTTTTTTCTGGTGGAATAAGAAAGCTTGTTGAACGTTGGCAAAAGTGCATTGATTCAGATGGAAATTATTTTGATTAAATATATATGGTTAAAGTAAAGATATGGCGTATTTACAATACCTACTAAAAACCTGCATTAATTTTGCATCAACCCAATATATATGAAATATATAGTAAGGGAAAGTATTGTGATTGTAAAATTTTCGAATTCCTTCCAAAGGTACCCTCAGTCCAAATAACCAAGTCCCAAAAAAAGGTCTGTGTGTGTGTGAGGTATCATGTAGGTTTCATTCTAATTGAAATAGTCTGACAGGGCTTAAATGCCGATATTTTACATTTTGTTCCTCTAAAGTACCTTATAGTTTGTAGATTCTATAAAAATAGCCATATCATCCTGTTGCCATTGATAAAAACAGGTAAATATATAACTTGAACGTATTCGATATCCAACTAAAGGAGAAAACTGAAAAAATATTTTTTTAATGCAATTTTTTTTTTTTTTTAACTTAAGAACATGTAACATATACCGTTGGAAAGCTAAAAATTTTAGAAAAATATTATCTTATACAAAAGCTTGTAAAATTTAATAAATAGGACAAAAAGCTGATAAAACTAACTGATTATTTTAGATAATAAAATAATACATTTTTTAATGAAACACATGTTTCTATAAAAATTTAATTCATTTAATTCTTTGATGGTTTCACTAATTTTTATCTCTGAGTGTATTTGAAAATTCTTTAATCGATTACTAAAACGGAGGTAAGTGAAAGTCGTGTGTTGCCCGCACCAGATTTTTTTGTTTTGAACTTAAGAACAGTAATATACATGTATAATATACAGTTGGAATGCTAATGATTTTAGAAAAAATATTATCTTATACATACTATGATAAAAGTGAACAGTGAGTAATGAAAAGCTGATAAAACAAACTGGTTGTTGTAGATAATAATATAATAGGTTATTTAATAAAACACATGTTTCTTTTACAATCCAATGTATACAATTCTTTGATAATTTATTTTCGATTCTAAATTTGTTTTATAATTCTCAAATTGATATCAATAACGAAGGTAAGTGAACGTTGTGTGTAGGGCACACCAGATTTTTTTATGTACTTAACATTTTATTTCTACAGATGATATGTAAGATTATTTTTAGGTTTATTTAAGTCCAAAATTTTTCCCCATTAAGAACTAAACTGTTTAAATGAAATCTGTTTAAAGTTATTAGATTGTTAAATCAACATTTTTTATTAATAGGTGTTACTAAAGTAGAACCCAACTGTTTATAAATTGTGATATTCAATCCTTAAAAATCAAAACTTGTGGAATTTGGGGTATAATGTGTTATCAGAGCAGTAGGAACATAACATCTTTTGAATTTAAATAAATATTTCCAAAGTAATAAAATTTTAATCGTTAAGTAATTGTAAAAAATGATCAGTACCTTACTGCTTTCGCTATTTTTCTTATTTTCACTTTTTTCCACAGCATAAGTTTCTAAAAGCTTCCTACATGCACTTAGTTCATTCTGCAAAGCTCCCAGAGCTATTTCTGAACAAGATTTATCAATACCGTCAGAATCTGTTGAACTGAGAAATTTCCTTGGAGAAGCAGTACTAGTTGAAACATCCTAAAAAGAAATATGTAAATAATTAAATTAAATTAAATAGGGCAAAAGTAATTGACAAACTCTATAGAAATTAAAAATGGAATACATTTTAAACGCAGAGGATAATATTATTTAATAGTAAATTATTCGTATAAGTATTGGTTGGAAATCCATAAGTTAATTCTTGACATAAATTAACCATCATCCAGAGCACAAAGTTGTACTTAAAAAAATAAAATAAGTTACACTGTTTTAGAAGATCGTTTGCATTTTAAATATTTATAATAAAGTTCAAAGGCACCATATAAACTCATATAATAAAACTTTTGGATAAAAGTTCTCACAAAAATATTCTGGAACAGGAGAAGTTATGACTAAAGCATTTAAAATATAAATTCTTAAATGTAAGATTTCAAGGATGTACTACAGGAGAAAAACTTTTTTTTTTTAGAATAATTTTTTAGAAATCATTTGAACACTGATCAGCCACAAATAAACCTATCAAACAGACACTTATGACAATATCATGGGTTTCTCCACATGTAAGTGGGTACTTTAATAATGGGAATTTTCTAACACATTCATGCCGGGGGATGAATACCTACGTTTTTTCATGTGAAGCGGACTATCTTAGCTGCTTATGCTTTGGAGGGAGGGCGACACTGTTGCAAGTTAGCCGTGTTTCTGCAAGATCACAACAGTTCAAGGCTTCGAACACGATAAATGCGAGATTTTAAATAATTGGGATGTTGAAGGTTATAAAATATTTAATAAATTAACCCTTATGCTTGTTAATTTCTACAATATATAATGTTGAAAAAAATAAAACAAACATAACTTTTTAACGACTTATTTTGTGAAAACAAGTGACCCAACTGTGATGCACGTCGCCCCATGGTATAGTTAAGTGTGACCCGTTAGTGAATCATACCGCCCCATGAAAGTCAAGTGTGACCTACCGGCGGGTCACATCGCCCCACTGAAGTCCAGTGTGACCCACTGTCAGGTCACAGAGGTGTGAACATGTTAAATAACCTATATCGAGTTGTCAATAAAAAGCCATGAATGACCTGTCAATCATCCTGCTCTTGAGAAGGCTCCTTAGTCAGAAGAGTTCCAAGCAACGATTGGATTTACTGGTTATTGTCTTGATCTCAGGTGATTATTTTACCAATTTTAAAGATGGGAAATTATATTCCGAGGGAATGGAAAAATTGCCATAATGGCAGAAATGTTTTGGTAGTGGTGGAGACTATTTTGATTAAATAAAACAGTTGTAAATCTCTACTTTTCCTTTTAAACCAAAATCCAGAATTTTTTTCCGGACAACCCAATAAATATCACATGGTTTTTGAAAAGCAGTTTATAAGAACTGCTCTCATCTAATCGAAGTAGACTAAAGACCAATATGGTCTGTACTGACAGAAAAAGCAGAAGCAGATAAGCTTTATTATTGGAAGTTAATAATAGAAATTTATAGTCAGTAAATATTTTTCATGGAAGCAGCGCGGTCTAGTGGATATAGCACTAGTCTACTGTTCTCTGTGTCCTGGGTTCGAATTTTAGTTATCGAAGTATTTTATACATTCAGTTATTTCAACCAGGGGACAACCCTGGGGTATGGGAACCCTCCTGGGGCAGACCCAGCTTCAACGAATTGCGTACCCACAAATGGTGAAATACCTGGCGGCTGAGTGTGATCTCAGCCCAATCACCTCATTACACGACTGAAAGCCTAGAAACATTACGAATCTCTATATTATAGCCCAGGACTGCACACAAAAATTGAAAAAAAAAGCAAGTAATTGCCCTTCCCTTACAGGTGGACTCTGTGAAGATAAGACTTAACAAGAAGAAATATATATTTGATCCTTAACTATTCATCAATTTGATACACAGAATATTCATAAAATCTATTCAATTTAAAATGGACAGAATTTCACAATTTTTTTTTTCCTTTGCAGTTATTATTTTAAGTCATCATTTAATAACAGTCTTCAAAGCACGGCAAGCACTAAATAAATCAATTATTATTTTGACTGAACCCATCAAATTGTTTAAGAATGCGTGTTTCAGTTGCTAGAAAATCTTTTTAGTTTCATATTGGTAGCCAAATGATTATGATGCTGTTATTGAAATAGATTTCAGCTTTAGGCTTCCATTTAGTTTTGGCTAAATATTTATGTTCATTAAACTTTTTTTTTCTTCTTTTTTTAATTTAAAAGCACGGTGACATGAATGGATTTTGAACTACAAATGGTATCAATTACATTCCAGCCTGTAAGGGTTGACAGGGTTTATTCGTAGACAGAGATACACTTTATTGAAGAAGCGATTCTGCCCAACCTGATTCAATTGCTTTCACACAGCATACTTATTTTACCACATAGGACTATTTTTAATTTAATAAAAATAAACACAATTATTGTTAATATTTGGGAAAATGTTGATACATACATAATACTTTGGATGAGCTGTCTTTTCTTGTTGTAAAATAGCAATTGTTCGTTTCAGGGTAGCTATAGTGTCCTGAGCTTCAAGTAGTCGGGGGTCTTGTTTTTTGTCCATCATTTCTAACTTTGCAACACATTCTTCATACCTAACAGATTAAATAAAACAACATATAGAAAAGGTGTGGAATGTCGAGGCAAATGTATTAAGGGTTATACACTAGTGTGGTAGTATTGTTTTATCATGAAAGAAAAAGTGATTCTTGAGTGTATTATAAAGCTGAAATTGCACAATCGAGATTATAAAATTAAAGAACTTAAAAAATATCAGCAAAACTAGCAGATAAGCTTGATAGATTGAGAAAATGCGCTTATTTTATTATGCTAGTAGTATTGCGCTTATTTTATTATGCTAGATCATTCCTTGGATGAAGATAGAGGAAAAACTGTGTTGAGTACCAATGATGGACACTACATATGTTACCAAATGGCTTTGAGATTAGTTGGAGCTCTGGCCAACTCTTAAAGTACAATGGACTATGTTTTTGCTGATGTAGGTTTTGAAAAATAAGATTCCAATATACTATGTGATTGACAAGTCTAATGGAATGAGAGATGTGATGCATATGAACTTCATCAAATCTTTCTTATATGCTCATTTCTTTAATAGCTTGGTAGAACTCGCAACATGAAATCATAGGCGGTATTGAAGTCTATTAACAGCATCCACATGGTTTTATTAAATTCCTTCATCTTTTCAAACTTATGTTTGAAGGATAAAATCAGCTTGAAAGTTAGGTCAGAATCTTTTTTGAACAGTAGCAATAGTTCTTTAAAATGGTTCTCTATGTTATCGTAAAGAGTAACTGAAAATATCTTAAATGGTGTATTCAGCAAGCTTATTCCTTGGTAATTTTTATATTCTTTGGTGTGGGGTATTATTTCCTTTAATAAACTGGTATGATAATGGACTATTTCTACTCTTCTGGCATCTCTTCAAGTGCTCACATATTTTCAGTTAGTTCCTGAAATTCCTTAAATATGCATGAAAGTGTCTGGCAGTAGGATCTTTAGTATACCTCCAAAGTATACCAACTCCCATCTACTTTCCATTATTAAGATATTTGCAGTTTTCTTACCAACTTTTGCATTTAATCTTTTTTAAATTCTCTATCTATCAAATTATTGAAACTAAGATATATTTGTGACAATTTGTGGGACAGTGGAGACACAAACTTTTTATCTATTACTTGATAATTTTGTACCTTTAAAAAAAAAAAAAAACTTCAACTTTTGATTGAAGAGGTAGGGATGGAAGAGGCACTGTTCATTTTCTTAATTGATTACAAAGGTTCATTATTAAAAATAACAAACTAAGTGATAACTACCTTTCTTTCCAACAAATTGTATCCTCTTGAAGTTTTCTCACATCAGCTATGTTCTGAGCTATCAATGCTTCTCTTTCAGTAATCATGTTCTGGTTAGTAATTAAAACTTCTTCTAAGTGCTGAACAAGTCGTCTGTTCTTCTCTTCTTCCACTTTTTTCTCTTCTTCTAAATGTTTCTGAAAATAAAATATACATTATATTTGCAAAAAATATAAAGAAAACAGAGAGAAATAGAAAGATATTCAAAACCTAACCTAGAAAATGATTGCAAAAGAAAAAAAAATGAAACAACACTATTTAAAACATACAGTACATTTTTATTAGAAAGATGAGTATCTATGCTAGAGAAAAAATTGAAATTAAGAGTACTTATGAAAAAGCCTTAATAGCAAATACTTCACAAATAAAAGGAAGATTAAAAGACCTATAAATTATACATTAATAATAATATTGGACATTTATTATAACATGCATTAACAGTATGTATTGTCATAAAAACCCACTTAGGGTGGCAGTAATTCTTTTTGAATATGGCGTTTCTCTTATTCAAAATTTATAGTTTACAGCCAAATTCAGGAATCCTTCTAATAATGTGATAAACAAAATCTGACTTGGTTCCTCAAACAAATTTTATTATAAAGTGCAGCCAGTATAAATTAAAGATTATCACAAGCATGCCTCACACTATGGTTTTCTTGGAACATTTATTAAAAACTGGCAAAATATATACTCTCGGCAGAACCTACCCGCTAGGGAGCACGTCCTCCGGGTGGCAGATGGAGGATCCCTCCTAGGAGGGGTGGTCTGAATATACAGAATAAAGACCTGTGGACCAATAGGTACCCAGTGCTGGGGGGTATAGCCCAGCCACCCTTCTTCCCGAGGCGATCTAAATATTAGGGAAGCCAGTAGTCCCGAGGTAACGGGGCCTCCTGAGCTGGGCCAATCACTCGCTTGGGGGTATAACTGATTCAAAGAAACTTAGTGAATAGCCTCGGAACTGGACAGTCTAGAAGGAAACGACCCGGCACGGATAAGGACATACGATTACAAACCTGGAATGTGAGATCACTCACCGGCAAAGAAGTCGAAATTACAGAGGAAATGGTGGCATACAGGCTGGATATTCTTGGTCTGAGTGAGGTAAAGAGAAAGGAGGCTCTGGCTAGTACAGGATAGGCCGAGGGCACACTTTAGTTTACTCAGGGGTTCCACCGGGAAACAGAGCTGTAGAAGGTGTGGGCATCATAATGAAAGATGAGCTTTTCAAAAAGGTTGTCGAATGGGAGCCAGTTAGCCCTCGCATCATAGTGGCAAATATAAACCTGCGTATTGGAGACTGGGCTCTTATCCTAGTTTATACCCCTACAAATGACTCTGATATCCTCGAGAAAGAGCAGTTTTACAGTGATTTGGAGCGAGCTAGCATTTAAGCAAGGGGTAACAACAAAAGCATATTGATAATGGAAGATCTAAATGCGAGAACAGGCAATGAAAACATTAGGGCACATGGAGTGATGGGCCCGCATGGTGGAGAGAGCATTAAGAATGAAAGTGGCCAGCGCTTAATAGATTTCTGTATTGAGAATGATCTGCTGCTAGGAAACTCCTTCTATCCCCATAAGAAGGTGCATAAAATTACCTTCTCTGCAGCAGAGAGAAACACCAATAGTGTCATAGATTACTTTATCTATAGTCGTGACATCAGGAGGTATTTCACGGATGTGAAGGGAATTAGAGGGGCTGAGATAGGAAGTGACCATATGCTTTTGGTGGCTGAAACCCGGGTACTGAGGGAACGTAAAGTGAAGCCGAAATCCTATGAAAGGATTGAAGTGAAGAAGCTGTAGGACCCCCAAAAGGGTGAAGAGTACAAAACACAAGAGAAATGGCGGGTATATGTAGGGGTCCGCAACAGAACGAAGGAAGAAGTGAGAAGAGTTAAACAGAAATCATGGGAAGAATTTGGAGAAAAGCTAAACCAAGACTATGGAGATAACATCAAGCAGTTCTTGAAGAAGATTAAAGCTTAAAGAGGCCAAAAAAGTAAACCAATAAGAATATAAAGAATGAGCATGGGAGAGTGGTCACGGAGGATAAGGCTATTCTGGATGTTTGGTGCAAACATTACGAGAAGAAATTACGGGCAGATAATACCTATCCAGTGAAACAGGAAGAACCGTGGAATGAGGTGATAGAGGAGGAGGAAATTGAAATGGCTATATTGAGAATGAAGACAGGAAAAGTACCGGGTCGAGACAACATAGTGGCAGAATACATCAACGCGGGAGGCCCAGAGTTAGTCAGAGCCCTACAACTTCTTTTCCAAAAAGCTTGGAATGAGAAGAGGATCCCAACGGAATAGGAATACAACGTTATCATTCCGATACACAAGAAAGGGTCCCAGACAGAATGCTCAAATTATCGCCCTATCACCAACAATCTACAAACTTTATACGTCTATTCTGGAGGGAAGGGTAAGACCCCTAGTGGAGCACCTCATCGGAGAAGAACATACCAGGTTCAGACCAGGACGGCAAACCCAGGATCACATTTTCTCTTTGCGAAATGTTCTCCTGAAATCTTGGGATAGAGACAAAAGTATGTATCTCGCCTTCCTTGACCTCAAAGCAGCGTTCGACTCCTTCCAAGAAATGAAATATGGGAGGCTTTCAGAGTTAAGAATGTCCCAAGGAGCTTGGCGGAAGTCATTATATCCATATATCAAGAACCAAAAGGAGTAGTAAGGCTGAACGGACAGGAGTCAGATGTCTTTAGCATAGCAAGGAGGGGTCAAACAAGGGAACTGTTTAAGCCCTTCGCTATTCTAGCTCTACATGGATGGAGTAGCAACCATATGTAAAAGAAGAACGGAGAGGACCTTCCTGGGCCATAGAAACCTTCGCCCAGTAGTGATTCAACTTCTCCTCTACACGGATGACATTTTTCTTGTGGTGGAAAACGTAGATAAATTACAGCAAGCGGTAACTGAATGGCAGGAAGAGCTTAGCTGAAAAGGAATGAAGATAAATACCAGTAAAAGCAAGATTCTACAAGTGGGAAGGCAAGCGGAAGATGTCCATATATACTGTAACGTAGTGGAAATGGAAGTGGTTACGGATTTCACCTACCTCGGCACAGTAATAGAAAAATGTGGGAAAGTAGACTCAGAAATATCAAATAGAATCAGGAAGGCAAATGCAGTTTATTATCAGATATGCAATACTGTAGTAGGGAAGCGAGAGATGGGTAGAGGTGTTAAGCTCCATATCTTTGCCTATACTGCCTATATGGAGCTGAAAGCTGGATATTGACTGGCAGGAGAGCAGAGTCACAGCTGCTGAAATAAAGTTCTTGCGAAGAATAGTGGGCAAGACAAGAAAGATCGTGTCAGGAATGAGCGGATACGCCAAGAACTGGAGGTGGTACCGTTATTGGAAACTCTGCAAACCCACCAGCTGAAGTGGTTCGGCCACATTATTAGAATGGAGGATCACAGAGATCCTCTAAAAACCATGGATTGCGTGCCAGATGGGAGAAGGCCTCGGAGGCGACCAAGGATGTCCTATCTGGAGTACGTCGACAAGCTTTACAGAGGAAGAGGGAAAGATCTCCACCAGGCCCGAAACCTAGCTGGGAATAGAGAGGATTGGAGCTGGTGGCTGAACGCTCCCCTACGCTGATACGGCACTACAGGAAGAAGCAAAATATATAACAAATAATAAGACAAAAGTTGGTATTAAACATTAAAATTTCTTTGCCAAAGATCTTTTATAAAACAAGGAGAGCAATTAATTGTACATGTGATTCTCCACCAAGAACATTTCTTTTACCTTCTTATTTATACAGATCGAATTAGATAAAGGAATGTTTATAAAACTTCTTATCATCATAATTAGGTCCTTCATTCTATATTTTATAAATAGGTAATAAATAGATCTGCAAAAGTTTATTTTTTTTTACTTAAAAAACTACAAGTACTGAAGACCACTAGAAACAGTGGTACATAACTCAAAGATAGAAATGGGGTTAATTAAATATCTGTCATTTTTTTATAACTTAAAATCAAGAGCTATATTAGAAATATAAATATTTTTATTAAAATTTAGTTTACAGTTTAAAAAATTACAAGTATAAATCATATAAGTATATTTACCAGCATCAGATGAATATTATCAATTGAAATATTTACTGGAATTTTAGTACTTTCAGCAGATTTTGTTTTTGACAATACTGAACACTCTAGGTACATGGACAGGTCTCTGTATACTTCCGACTTATCTTTTGTTAGCTAGAAAAAAAAAAAAAAAAGGAATATAAATAAAATCAATTACATCTTAAACAGAACTAATAATAATATATTAATCTCTCTACCAGTCAATATTTTTTTTTTTTTTTAATCTGGTGCATGCAACACACAGACTTGCACTTTCCTCTGTTGTTAAAATAAATTTAAGATTTTTAAACAGGTATGAAAAAAAACTGGTTATTGAATTCTTTCAACTTATATATTTACCCATTCTTTATCAATGCAAACAAGATTATATATTGTAATATACCCATTTTTTATAATTATAGTGGTTATTAATTTATATATTTGTTGTTGAGTTAGGCAGGCTAACAATAAGGCAAAAGGTAAATTTTGAATAACAGCTCTTATTTGTTTGTTTGTAAACATAACCTCCATTTTGGATGCAAGGGACATCCCAGGTAAAAACCCAGGTAGAAGAAAGATACCTGGTGATAGCGAGTTTTGAGTGGAGAGCTGGGGAGGTAGGAGTTGCTGTCTGAATATAAAGAAACATTGTTAGCCTGCCTGCATATTGTTTGTATTATGTTTGTAAGTTATTATTATAATTAAAAAGTTAAATAATAAAAATGTGCCTGATTGTCAAGAACCCATACTATACCCTGAGAGATAAAATGAATATTAATTAAGTAAATATTATGAATTAATTTTTTTCTTAAAAGAATATTATTTTAAAAATAAGCTTATTATAATATTTATGGTTAAGAAGAATGGAAAAAGATGTTGAAAATAAAAAAAGAATAGTACAAAGATCACGGTTATCTTAAATAGAGTACTCTGGAGCAAACAGCTGTTGTTCTCTTCGAAACAAAAAATATACCATTCCTTCCTCTCAGAGACCACGTTATATGGAGTAGAAACATGGACAGTGTCAAAGTCATTTAAAAAGAAATTATTGGCTCTGGAAATGGACTTCTGAAAAAGAGACTGAGGCATATGTAAGCTAAATAGAATTCCAAATGTGGAAATAAGGATAAAAGTAGGGGCTGAGCTGAACATCTGTAATGAAATTTCAAAGAAGAGACTCATATGACATGGACATATCATGAGGATAAAGGAAACACGTTTGCTGCTTATACTGTTAAAGCATTAAGAGCCAAAGGCAAAGAAGACTCAACAAATTGTGGATAGAGGATATAAGAGAGGACATGGCAGCCAGAAGTTTGATGGAGGAGGACTGCAGGAATAGTGGAGAGTGGATGTTCTAAGTTTTGGTATGTGATGCAAGTAGCAGAATCGGAAATAAAAAAATATATCTCAAGAGTTTTCAATATCATGTCTTATTTAACTGTATTATTTATGAGTAATATTGATATTAATTAATTATATCTTTAATTCATCCATGGAAATGAGGTCAATACTTCCTTGGGACTAAATGAGACCTGATATATCTATTGTAATAAGATAATTAAAATTTGGAAACAAAGATAAAATTGAAAAACCACATTAATATTTATAAATATTTTTAGTACCTAAAAATGAACTATTGGGTTGTCCGAAATGTTCATAGAGATTTTTAAAATAAAATTTACCTTTTATTTTGTCTACTGAAAATGAATCACAAAGCTAATGTTTATTTATATGCCTTTAATCCTTGGATGAATTATATTTACACACTGAATTAGTCTTTATTAAGGCTCAGTAGTGTAGTTTATTGCAAACCAACATGAGTTACGATTCAGTTCATTTTCGTCATATTATGCTATTATTTTTTATAACAGAGAAAAAGGCTTAACTGTAAGAAAGATTCGTGATGTGTATGGCAGCGATTCAATTGCAGATAGCACAGTTCAGAAGTGGTTTTCCCAGTTTAGATCAGGAGATTTCAATTTGGAAGACCAGCCCCGGGCTGGCCTAACTTCAACTCTTGACTTCGAGGATATTATGACCGTCATCACAAACAATCTATGAATTACTGCCTGTGAGATAGCTGCGGAGTTAAGAGCCTGCTAATCGACCGTATTTGATCACCTAAATAAGGCCAGGTACATCTGTCGTTGACATTTGGGTTCCCATGAGCTCAGTGAAAGGAACCTTATTCAAATGATTTCATGTTTTGATTTGCTGCTGGGAAAAAAATGTGGAGGATCCATTTTTGAAAATAGTTGTTCACGAAAAATGGGTTCTCTACAGCAACACCAGCCGAAAAAAATTATAGGGGTTGCCTGGAACGACACCGCTTGCAACACCAGAGGCAGGCTGGCATCCAAGAAAGGTGATGCTCAGTATTTGGTGGGATTCAAAGGGAGCCATACATTTTGAGCTCCTTCCACAAAACCAAACTATAAATAGGGACTTTTACTGTGCCTAGTTAGATCGATTGAAGGCAGCAATCGGCCAGAGTTGGCAAATCGGAAAGGAGTGCTATTCCATCAAAACTCCACTAGGCCCCATGCGTCTTCAAGGACTTGGCAAAAGTTGTCAAGCTTCAGATGGGAGGTTTTACCTCACCTGCCATACTCTCCTGACATTGCTCCTTTGGATTTCCATCTTTTCTGTTCCCATCCAAAATTTTCTAAAGAGAGAAATCCTACTCTTCAGGAAGATGTCAAAATGGACCTTCTATTGTTCTTCAAGAGTAAGGAGAGTGATTTTTGAAATAAAAGGGATAATGTAACTTCCAAGCCAATTGAGAAAAGGGTAACCGCTAAAGTGGTAACATATTTGAAGATAAAATTTAGATAAATTTTAAGCTGTTATCAAATTTTAATTTTTGTCCAAATTTCTCTTACAAATTATTCCAGACAACCCAATATTAAGATAGGACAAAAATTGAGATTTGTAAAAAAAATAAAAATTACATAATATAATATATATAATACAAATGATTCAATTATATCATAATATCATACATATATATAATATATATACTATATAATATATATATATATATAATATATATACATATATATATATATATATATATATATATATATACATATAATATATATACATATATAATATATACATATATATATATATATATATATAATATATATATATATATATAATATATATATATATATA
The DNA here is from genome assembly GCA_023052935.1 of Piezodorus guildinii. Taxonomy (NCBI): domain Eukaryota; kingdom Metazoa; phylum Arthropoda; class Insecta; order Hemiptera; family Pentatomidae; genus Piezodorus; species Piezodorus guildinii. The sequence goes on from CM041292.1 coordinate 94,330,553, forward strand.
TATTATATATATATATATATATATATATATATACATATATATACATATTTTTTTTTATCATGGATAAATATAAGCACATATAGCAAAAAAACAACACAAGTGTATTGGTACAATAGAAAATCTTTATTACATTCATGCAAATTTCTCGAAGATGCTCCAATTCCTGCTCTGCAGTAATAGCTCTATGCCTCAAACAACATATTTCTTCTTGGGCCATGGTGTATCTGCTTTCCAATTTGGCAAGCTGAATGAAAAGACCATTTGATATTAAATATTTATTTCATAAATCAACTAACCAATAAAAGATACTTTGGATAGAAAAAAATTATTTTTCATTCTAGAAAACAAAAATGAAAAAACTGAATATGATGAAAAAAAAGAAGAAAGAAATTTGAAAAACAACTAAACTGTTTTCATTCTTGTTAAATGGTATGTATCATGTATATGCACTTATAATAACACTGAATGGATTAGATAGCTGGGTATTTTCAGGACTTCTGTAATTTGCAAAAGATTTTTTATATTGGTTCATTCACAAACCATTAAAATGTAATTGATGCATTAGAAAGCCTAAAAAGAGAAATTTTATTCAAGGTAAGCTTATGTCTAAAATATTATGGACTCAATATTAAAAAAAAAAAAGTTTTGTTTACTTGGGTCTGTAACACAGCAATTGTGTCTTCTCGAGCAGCTTCTGCTTGTCTTGAGTCTTCTAGCTCATACTGAAGTCGTTCAGCAGTTCCAAGAAGAGATGCAGCTTTTTCTTCTAATTTTCCTTTCTCGACAGTAGCCTCTATTAAATAGTTGTGGAACATACCTTTTTGTAACTGCAGAAATAGAGATATCACAATTTAGATATATAAAAAAAGTTTTATTGTCAATATAATGAAAATAACAATTGTTATATTATATATATATATATATATATATATATATATATATATATATATATATATATATAAACACACAAACATATAGACTCCTGAAATCATGGTCTTATAGTTGACAAGCTACTAAAGAAAATTCAAGTAAGTAAAATGACATTTCAGATTAATATATTGGAATATTTAAACAGAAAACTTCTTTGGACTATGTTCTTAGTTGAAAAAACAAATGCAATATTTTTAACATTCTTCAATAGATGACAGAAAGCACAACACCACAAAAAGTAATAATAAATAAAAAAAAAAAGGGAAAAATATACCTAAAATCTATTGAAAAAATAAAATTAACTAACACAATTGAGAAAAGCAAATGATTATGTACATATATTAAAATAAAAAAAAAATCAAGCGAACTATCAAACATACAGAAGAAAAAACTAAAGACAAAGGGAAGTGAAAGGAAGAGAAAGCAGGGAGCACAACACTAAAGGAATACTAATTATATTCCTAGGAAACAGCACCTTTGGTGAACGCTTTGGTGTGTCTGAGGCACTGGCTGTTTCAGCCTCACTACTTCCAGGTGGGCTTGATATAACTAGAAAACACATTCTTCAATTTAGCAGATACGATCTTTCAGACAATGCCAAACAAACAAAACAGAAATACTAAATTGTAGATTTAAAGTCATATATTTAAGCAATATGTATTTTTTATTTAATAATATTTTATTTTAAATAGCTTAAAGAATTGATTATTAATAAAACATATGTGAATAAACAAACAAATAGTGATAATTATCTTATAATGAGAATTTCAATTCACAATTAATTAAATAGAAAATGTTAAAGTCGTTTTATTTTTATTATATTAATAATATTACAAAGTTAATAATATTATTAATTATTTTTGTATTCCAGATTTATTTGCTATAGTATAACCCATATTTTTATGAATCATTCAACATAAAAAGTAATTAAAATCTCAATCAGCATACCTCCTTGTGCAGTCTTAGAAGTCCCTGGCGTGGCAGCATCATTCCTGGAAAATAAAATCAGAATTATTTTTTTTTTATAATTCATAATAATATGATTAATAAAATTTACCAGGTGTTTTAATTTTTTTTTTTGTATTTCGCTAACTGAAATTTTTCTTAATACGATAGATTAAAATTTTCCTACAATTTAGTCAAAAAAATTGAAAAATAAAATCCAAAATGGCTGAGAGAAGCCCACTCCAACAAGAGCGTTATAAGGAACACATAAAAAATGTAACTTGACATTTCACTTGGGTTTATGAATAGCAATCTAGATGTATCTGAGGCCATGTGTAATTTGAATTTTGAACTTATGTGAATAAGTTCAAAAATTCAAACATGTCCAGAGGAACAGTTATAAAAATCCCATTATAATCCATATTTAAAGCTTTTATGAATGAAGTAATTTTGAATTGTTTTTTCTCTAATTGGCATTTTTTTTGTACGCCAATACTAAAAGATACAAATACCAGTTGGTTATTTAAATATGTTTAGCATAGTCATGTAATTTAATATTTTGATAACACAATTTATATAAGCTTTTACCAGCGGCTTTAATAATTAAAGACTACACTAATTATAATCTATGCTCTTTTGGATAATTAAACATTACTATAGCTGATAGTTGATTTCAATGAATTATACAAAAGTTTAAATCAAGACCCATGTGTAGCAATAACACATTTGTGATAATTAACTTTTACAATTAATTAGATTTCTATTACTATTATTATTACTTACTAATAATAAAATCAAGAAAGATTACCACTTAATTTCAGATAAATAATAATTCAAATTAAGGTTAGAGTTGTTCTATCTTTGGAATATAAATAATAACCATCAAAACTCATAGTAATTTATTCATTCAGTTTAAAAAACGTCTCAGACTTCTATTACCAAAATTCATGATTAAATAATATTACCATTTAACTTGTGAAATAAGGAGATTAACTACCCTTAAAATTGTAGTTAATGGGTTGTAATAAATATATTTATTTTTCACATGTATTCGTATATGCTATTTCTAATTTTCTTTTCTTTTTTTTTTACTATCTTCTTTTTTAATCATTAGCAAAATAAAATTTACTTAACTACATTGTCATTTATGCATATGTATATGTATTTATTATGTTAGATTGTTTAATTATAATAAATACCAGCAAAAGCAAGATACTACAAGTGGGAAAGCAAGTGGAAGATTTCCATATATACTGTAACGGAGAGGGTAGTGGAAGTGGTTACGGATTTCACCTACCTTGGCACAGTAATAGAAAAATCTGGGAAAGTAGACTCAGAAATATCAAATAGAATCAGAAATGCAAATGCAGTCAACTGTCAGATATGCAATACATATAGCAGATAAAATAGTGGAAATTCAATAACCCCTTGGCAGCCCAATTATGGTGAGTCAACAAAGCCAACTGCAGGACCTTCAAGAAGTGACCAGGGAGCAGCCATTTAGCATCTTACTGCTGAATTAGCCACAGTCAAACCACCAGGACGGGTCTGCGGGTTAGCAAGCCAAGTAGCCAAAATTGCAGGTGCTCAATGAACAAAAGTAGGTGTCTAGGCTTCCATCAGGAATCAGGAAGGCAAATGGAGTCTACTATCAGATATTCAATACTGTAATAGGGAAGCAAGAGGTGGGTAGAGGTGTTAAGCTCCATATCTACATCCAAGGATGTCCTACCTGGAGTGCATTGACAAGAATAAAGAATAAATAAATTATTCTTTGCAGAGGAAGAGGGAAAGATCTCTGCCAGGTCAGGAACCTGGAGCCGGTGGGTAAACGCTCTCCTACACTGATACGGCACTTATAGGGAGAAGCAAAAGAAGAAGAAGTTTAATTATAATTTAAGCTTGTTTCTTGGTAAGATACACTTCTATTATTTCAAATATGTTATTATTCCTAGGGGACATAGTCCCACAATAATTTTGTTCTTCTTAATATCAATAGGATATTTACTATACTTTTATATCATAAGGGGGTAGTATTATTTATCTGTGTAAGAGGGTATAACAGTTGCTCATTGGTTTAAGTAATATATTACTGAGCCAAGGTATAAGAAGACTGACCGAGTATTTCATATCCTATAACTATAAATGTTGATAAACCTAGCTGACACAAAGTTCATACTCTTAATTAAGAGACAAATCTGGCCTTTGACCACATCACCAAGCTTGGCACAACCATTGCTCAAGAAATAGGATGTGATGTCTGGGAAGGAGTGAGGTTACAAAAATAAAGTAGGTAGGAGCAAAGAGGTTGTGTGAGATGGATTTTAGGTTGTCTTCTTATACTTATATGAAGCTGTTATTATTTATTTTTTATTTTATTAGTTGGGTATTATTTTTGTGTTAACTTTGTTTTATTCATTCAGTATCCATTAGAACCTTTCACCAGCTGTTGACTGTTGTCTCAATTTTGTGCATGGTGTACTCTTTTTTTTTTTATTGCTTATTAACTGATTTACAGAAAAATTATGACCTGGAAATTGAGCATGCACTCTAATCTGTTACACAAAACAGTAAAAAATAAAGCAGTAAAAGTAAACAATAAACTTTTTTATCTTCCTCGTAAAGTGGTGAATGAACAAAAAGACTCTCTGTCAGGATGCTTTTATAAAAAGGATCAAGAAGCTGCTAGGGGATCAAAAATTGGACAATCAGTGGCCTTGCCAGTTTCTGCAGGAAATCCAGCAGCTGGTAGGTGAGAATATCTCTGATGAAAAGTACATAACACTATGGCTCCAAGAGTCACATGAGTAGAAGCAGGCTGCTTTGGCCGCTGCAGATCATACTGACCTAACAAAGCTGGCCCTATAGCAGATAAAATAGTGGAAATTCAATAACCCCTTGGCAGCCCAGGGTGTTATCCCAGTGAATGGAAATTGGTGAGGGATTGAAACTGCACTGCTCCATAAAACAAGTGGCACACTTTGGAAAATCATTTTATTTTTTTCCTGTGAAATAAATGTGCACTAGATCAAGTTTCTAAAATAGTACTTACTAGAAGTATCCCTACAAGGATCCAGGCAGTAATTCAAGCAAGAGAAAACGAAAGTTCAATTCGACAGAGAAAAACTATTTTTTTTGTAATATACATTTTCATTAATATTCTCTTTTGTCCATTTCCCCCAAATAAATCTTTATTTTTTGTTTCCTAATCTTAATTTTACCTCTAAATCATTCCAAAAGAATGCTATTTCATAAAAATGTTGATGTAATTTCGCAGGGAAAAAAAAAAAAAATTTCAAAGTGCACCACTTTTTTTGTGGAGCTGAGTAGTTGAAACGATGAATAAGGTGGACCTCATCACTATAGGACTCTTTGTTGCTGATAAGTAGTCCAGTGTCAGTAATCTGGTGGATACTGAAGCCACATTATCATAATCATCAACAGATGTTCAGCAATAATGTGGTTTAGTATTAATAATTTTCTAATAATGTGGTTTAGTATTAATAATTTTCTATCATAGAAAAAAGAAAAGACTAAAAAAAAAACAAAATCTTATTTTTAATTTTTGTAACTAGATAATGCATGCTGAAAAGAGGATAAAAACAGATCCTCCTTTACTAAAGGCTGAATATTACATATCAAATGGAGTTTTAAATGCAGCCCAAGTTAGAATTAAAGAGGTGGAGCAAGCTAATAGACAACTAGTAACCAAAATCAACTTAATCAACAGGACTAAAGTAAAAATTTTTTTTTTAATTTGATAAATTAAAGTTAATATGTAAAAGATTAGTTGATAGAGAGGTCTGAGTGACCTAACAGTAAACAGCTTATCTTAAATCATTGTTAGGATTATGCTATTATAGAGGATAGTTATAGGATTAGGCTTTGAACCTTTCATCAGTGATTTTTCAGGGACAAAAATTTACTACATTATCATTTTCAATGAAAAACTTTGCAGCTGACATTGGATAGTTTATAAAATACAACAATGAGCCTGAAATGCGGGAGTTGTATTCTTTTACAGGGTTATTTAACATAGATTATTAGTCCCATAAAATTGTCACAAAAAAGAGGGTTACCTATCCTATCAAATGAGGTTGTTTTCTGTGTCTATTACTACTAATAGTATTCAATGGCTACCCATTTTGGCATAAGGGTCAAAATACAAACAATAAACATATAATTTGTAAAAAATGTTTTTTCAAGATGTAGTTTAATTTTAAAGATCTGATTGGATCTTGTTATTTTGTTTATTCATTTAGATTAACTGTATGCTACTGTGGCTAATCGTTTGATGCTACAGTGGGAGTTTTAAACTTTTTCTATATAGGTTTCATTAGAATAGGGACCTTTAATGAGTACCTGACATTGGACAGGCTCAGTACCCCCATTTTACATCCCCTTCGAAGGACGGCATAACCAAGAATTTTCTACTTCCTTTAAAAATCCTAGGACCATCTGTCAGGTTTGAACCAGCAGCCTCGGGTTATGCTGTTATGATAAATGCTAGCCACTAAACCACAGGTGACCCCTAATTGTCATTTTATTCTCTCATTCCCATTTGTTAATATATTTCTTCTTCTTGACTACAGATCTATTTTCAATGAAACTTTAATGATAAGTTTTTTTTTTCAATCAATTAGTTTAGAATTGGAATTTCCAATTAGGAAAGAACTTTCTTAAACAGTTAATTGAAAATTAAAAGTTGATTTTTATTAATTTTTATAATTTTTCACCTTATGACTTTCAAAAGTTTAAATAATTATAGCTGAAAGCCATTATTTGAGCAAAGCAACATAAAGTCACAAGTTCACAATTACCATATAATTTCATCAATTCTACATTCTTAGTTTTCCTAAAATAACACAAGTGAAGTGCTGTAAATTCTCATCATTTGCCTATATTTTAAATGGATTTTGGATTGATAAGAAAAGACAGAGGACTTTGTTTTGAATCTACAAAATTCTAAGAATCAATTTTTTTTTTCATTACTATAGTTTAATTTTATACTGACAAAAAGTTAATGAAAGATGAAAGAAAAATATTTAATTTTATTACTTTTTTTTGTTCTCGATTACAATATAGGGAGCAGTTGACTGCCATGAGGGATCATACATAAGAGATAGCAATTACAAAATCAGAGTAATAAATAACTTGATGATCGAAAGAGCGAACAAAGAGCTCTACGCCTTGATTTCATCAATGGTAAGATACAAACATAGATTTCAGAATAAATGTAAATATGAGTGTGAGGTTTTCATTCCAGTATTAGATTTTTTAATTGAAATATGTATTTAGATAGTAAAAACAATCCGTATATAGGACTGAACGTATTTAAAATCATTTTTTGACTATGAGAAATATTGGCAAGAAGTATATACCAACTATTAGCATTTGTTATGATTATACTGCACACTTTATTTTTGTATTGATAAATATATGAGAATTGTTATGGGACAAACCTAAATGTTTTCTTTCAAACATTTAGTTTTTCCAGGCCAAAGCAGAGCCATCCTAACCACAGGACTAAATGAGCTTTAACCCCATGATACAAGGCTTTTGGGAGGTGATAAATATAAAATAATATGAATTTGATTATATAGTGCTTCATCCCGCTTAGTTAACACAGCCTGCGTTAGAAACGACCACCATTTTTCTGATCAAGTGCTGCCTGGCCTTTTAATTTTGGATACCAAGCACAGCCTAGATGATGTCAATAAACAAGTTTTTTTTTCATTCTGATTGAAGACTAAATCAACCAACATTTTTTGACTATGAGAAATATTGGCAAGAAGTATATACCAACTATTAGCATTTGTTATGATTATACTGCACACTTTATTTTTGTATTGATAAATATATGAGAATAGTTATGGGACAAAGCTAAATGTTTTCTTTCAAACATTTAGTTTTTCCAGGCCAAAGCAGAGCCATCCTAACCACAGAACTAAATGAGCTTTAACCCCATGATACAAGGCTTTTGGGAGGTGATAAATATAAAATAATATGAATTTGATTATATAGTGCTTCATCCCGCTTAGTTAACACAGCCTGCGTTAGAAACGACCACCATTTTTCTGATCAAGTGTTGCCTGGCCTTTTAATTTTGGATACCAAGCACAGCCTAGATGATGTCAATAAACAAGTTTTTTTTTCATTCTGATTGAAGACTAAATCAACCAACATTAGTTTTCTGAAGTCTTTCACAGCCAACCTGGGCATTAAAATCATTGATCATTACCTTTACATCATACCAAGGACATTCATTGTAGATCCTTTCTAACAGATCATAAAATTCATCTTTACGTTCATCTGATATTTCAGTAGGAACATGAAAATAATACTCATTGGTACATTAGCAGTAAAACTTTCTCATTATCCACTCAACGAACATCATAGAATTAATTGCTTTAAATCCTGTTGTGTACAGCTCCTTGAAAAATGAACCCACTGCCAAAGATATGGAGAAGATCATCACAACTCTAATAGATGGTATGTGTTCCTTTCTTGAGAGTACTCTGGTCTTACCATCTGATTACCTGAAGAGCAGATGTGTTTTTAGAATAGTGGTTAAGGGTATTCAGAAGTATCTAAAGTGTTCTTGGTGAGTTAATCAACTCATACGTTTCTGTTGACTGCCAGACCAGCAGTTTAAAAAGCCTATTTAAGCCCTGAGGAAGATACTCTCTCTCTGATCCATCTGAGCAGTCCTATAGTTATTGTCGTGATACATATTTATCATTATCATTTGTTCAAAAGTTTACCAATATATTTGTTTAAATGGCTTTTCTAATTGTAATCATATTTCTATAAACCCACTTTTTAAAAAGTCTTTCAAAATTTTCGGACCTTTTAACTGTCTATAAAGTAATAAAACATTGCACTGAAAAATTGTCAAGTCAGAACAAAATATATCATGTTAAAGTCTAAATTCCAGCTTAGCTAATCTTAGCATTTGTGATTAATGAGATTTAGGGAAAATATATTTATCAGACCTATCTCACCCGTCAGGTAGTGGGAATGCTTCCTAAATCTCCTGACTAATTCTCTATCTCGAGAGAGTGGCTTTCCGGAGAGGGGATTCTAAGGTGTGTAATGTCAGTTTCAGTATCTGAATTGAAGGATAGTTGTAGTGTGCTGTATTTGGTGTACTGTAAGCACGTATTCCCCCAAACTGGAGGCCAATAGCTGACTTGAGAACAAAAACAAAATGATGCAATCATTGGTGTTAATTATTTTTAGTTACAGTTGATTATATAAATCCAAACTTGGCTCTACAATCCAGTGTTAAATCTTGGCATCCTCCAACAGCTTCTGCCAATTTTCTAGGACCCTTGCAGTGGACATTCAATTCCGAAGCCTCAGTATATTTGTTGCATCAGCAGCAATACCATCAGTCCATCACAGCTTAGGTCTTCCTGTTCTTCTGTTACCATGAAGTGGTTCAATCAGCAGTTGTCTTGGTGGATCCTAATTGCCCATCTCAATCTTTCGATCTTCATTACTCAAACAATAATGGGCTCAAACATGATGTACAGTTCCTGGTTTTTCCTCCTTTTCAAATCCCCTCCAATAAGAACAACACCAAAGATATGTCCGAGGATTGTTCTTTCAAAGACCAGTGGTTCCTGTTTTCAAGCCTAGGAAGTAGTCCAACTCACACAACCATACAAGATTGTAAAATTGAACTGTATAAATATAAAGTATGCTGTTATTGATAATTGCTAGCAGAAGTACAAAAAAGAAAGTACCTTATACTATTAAGAAATAATATATTATTATAGGTTTCTAAATACTCAAAAAAAGCACAAATGGATAGTTTTAATGAAAGAAAAAATACTTTGCTGTTTATATCAAGACATCCAGAAATATATAAAAATGAACTCCTGGACCCTCTAGAAAAGTGGAGCATATTACCAGACAAAAATAATCCTGACATGGCAAGGTGTAATCCACAAAAGAGAGTAAGGTAAATGATAATATTAGGTCTATAGGATGTATATTTCACAGGAATAGTTGGGATTCAGAAACTGATATTAATCTTATATCATGTTAATGATATTGATAATTAGCAGGAGTCCTTCTGCAGAATGAAAATGTCAACAAAAATAAAAAAGTTTTATTTCAAAAGTCAAAATGTCAAGCTATATTATTTTCTTCTAACCAATCATATACTCATTGCCAAAACAAAAATACTAGATTAAATTATTCTATAAATATGTAATGTATTGAGGATACTGAGGGGAGCTCATAATTAAATAATTTTAATATTAAACAATTAATGATAACGAACCTTTGTCGGCAAAACATCAAAGGGTGTTTACCTAGCCCCCTAGATTTCCCATCGGTATGGACCCCCCCAGCGGTACCAGAGACCCCTGGTAGTTTCCTACAGCGGCAGCCTAAAAGAATATTAAGGGTGGTCAAAAGATAAGAATAAGATCACAAGTGCTGTACCGCCAACCGGGGGACTTCCCATGTCAGCCCACCCGAGGTGACGAGGATGGGAGAGAAGATTCGTAGGGCAGTCTTATTCGAACCAGGAGTGTAGTCAAGTTTGATCCTCAAGAGGAGTGAGTCGGGTTCCACCTACAAGAAGAGGAGGTGGCCGTCGGGGTTCTGAGAGCAGCTGGAGGATGATGCCGAGAAAGGGGACCTAAGACTGATTTCACATTCGCCAGCCGGTTAAGGGTTTCAAAGGTATATCGTTATTTGTAATATTGTATGGCAAAGGTAGTAAAATGTCCCTCAGTATTCTCAATCAGAGTTTTAGGCAATGTGTTAATATAATGATATGTGTAAATTAATAATTATAGTAATGTATTAATTGAATCTTGTTTACTTTAATCTTACCCTGCATGCCACCTATTGGATTGGTAAACACGATACCTTTGGAAAGGAGATCCGTGGTATCATTAAATATAGTTTATATATTGACTAAATATAGTAAGTAAGCTAGTTTTTGAAGCTACCGCTGCCTTAGAAAAGCAGCCGGTCAAAAACACAGCATTTAAATGGCATCCCTTGTGGGGACGTACTTACCAATCCACTATACTTCATATCAATAATTAAATTAACAAGTAATATATTTTTTTTTCTTTTACGTGGCATCAGGGTTATTAGATTATTTTAATCATATAATATGGCATCATATAAGGTAAAAGTATCATCTGTTTATATTTGCTTATCAAAAAACATAACTTTCCTTCTTAGTAATGATTTTTGTTATGCTTATATATTAATCATGCTCCTACGGTTCATGGATCTATACAATTGGCTATTTTGTTCTTTCTTGAGGATATTTTTTATTATTTTCTTCGTGTATTATACTTGTCGTGCTAGCGTTTAAACCCACATCAAGATTTTTCGAATATTTTATTAAAAGGGGTTATTTCTTACGCACACGATTGTTAATTATGGCGTCAAGAGTAGATATGCTACCAGAGCCTAAGCGACCAGAAGAAGAAACTGGTCTAGATTTTGCCAAGATAGTCTCACTTTTGGATAAAGTTGAGTCACAGATCCTGAAAAAAACACAGGAAGGGTTTAATAGAATGCCAAACGAGGAACAGCGACTAATATTAAAAATGCTCCAACAAATTCAAAACCAGATTAAAGAAATAAAAGATGAACAAACGAAAATAGCTATAATGAATAAGAAATTCGAATTGTTTGTAGAAACTGCCAAGACAATGATAAATGAGTTACGCTCAAATGCAGCCACAGCCTGCCCTAAATGTCTGGAACCCCAAATTCAGAAGACGGCCTCCACGGAAGATAAAGAAGAAATTAATAACGCTGAACCTAGTGAAGTGCTCAAGACAGAAAATCAACCTCGTATTAGAACAAGTGAAGAGGTAGAAATAGAAACGAAGCCTGAAGTCAGAGAGAGTGAAAATCCTACCATATCAATGACGCCAACTGTCAATTTTTTGAACAATGAAGAAACCCAAGACAGATCCCGAATAATCTGCGATTTAGATGTAGAAGAAAGTATCAACATCAAAGAAGATGAGGTCCAATATAGGAAGCCTAATGAAGAAAAAGATGCATCTTTCAGAAATCTACTCAGTTTCATAAGTTCCCAAATGAGGCCCCAGCCGGTAACTTGTAGGTTAGCCACTTTAAATAATGTTCAAAGGAGTTTTCCCGTCATCTATAATTGTTCATTAATGATAATAGGCAAAGTTCATTATTACAGAGATGTACAAAGTCAACAGTTTATCATTAAATTGATAGTATATGTATTTTATAAGGGTTATATGGTCCTGGACCATGTTAGGAGAGAACGCATACCATATTATGGTAGTGCACGGCAGTCTTTATCCTTTTCCAGGGGGTAAAAAGGGTAATTAGCGTTCCTTCCGTCAGACGAGCTATAACCGGGAAGCTTTGAACTATGTTCAGGTCGAACCGGACTGGAAGTTGTAAATAATTTGTACATATTTTGTAAATAGTTAGATTTTTGTATAGGTTGAATTTAAATTGTTGTAAATAGTAAAGTTAGTACTTTATTGTTTAGATGATTAGGGTTAGGCATACATTTTATAGATAAATATGGGTGGATCTCAGGGTGAATTATTGGTTTAGACTCCTCTTATCATTAAGGAAATAATTTAACATAGGAAGAGCATTCAATGACCTAATTTTGAATGAAAAGTACTCTGTTTTTATCCTATTTTTTCACAGTAGTAATTGATGCTGCCTGGTTTGAGCATAAAAAACATTTCTTTCATAAGTAATAAATTGATAACTTAGTAATAATGAGCTCTCTTAAGTAATATTATAAAGCGTTGGATCTAATATTTATTTTTTCTCTCAACCCAAATATGGATGTGTTCGTCTTAAACAGGGAATAATTACCCTCTAAGGTGGAGTAGACATGGGTCCTCCATTCATTCCTACTAAAGGATTATTACCTTATAATTTGTTTCGTTAAAGGGAAGAACCCTTAATGTGGAGTTGCTGTATTGCCTCCTATACCCGAAAGCGGATTGATATTTTTAATTATTGTGAAGATTAAGAAATCTTTGTGGATGTAATTAGTTGACCGTTGAGAATTACTGGAAGGAATTAGTCCGGTGGCGGTCATTAAATGAAACAACTAAATAGTTTCAACTATTTTTGTTTGCCAACGTTTCGACCCCCTTTGTGGGTCATCATCAGGGCTAAAAAGATACAAAAGAATATAATTTCAATGACATTATATACAATATTATATAACCTATTTAGCTAGAGAACGTCGGTATTGAAAAAATAACAGAAGAACTGTATATGTAAAAAAAAAAAAAATTACAATGACCATATTACAATAATGAAAGTGTTATACAGAAAAAATAAAAATGTTCACTAAACAAAATTTACACAGGTATCAATAATTTACATGAAATATGAAATATAAAAATATGAAGTAGAGTGGAGATACGTACCGCATGGTGGGAGAATGGAAACTAGGTACTGTTTTGGTAGATGGGGGGTAGGTAGGATGGAAAATACGTAGGAAAAGGTGGAATGGAAAATACGTACTGATTTATGGACAGGGCCTGACAACAATGACTAAAATTCTTAATACTACCATACAAAGAATCAATGAAATTTAACTTATGATTATAATAATGATACAGGATAAAAAATTATGATTTAATTCTTGAAATATCGAATATTCTTGAGGTTCGAATAAGACTGCCCTACGAATCTTCTCTCCCATCCTCGTCACCTCGGGTGGGCTGACATGGGAAGTCCCCCGGTTGGCGGTACAGCACTTGTGATCTTATTCTTATCTTTTGACCACCCTTAATATTCTTTTAGGCTGCCGCTGTAGGAAACTACCAGGGGTCTCTGGTACCGCTGGGGGGGTCCATACCGATGGGAAATCTAGGGGGCTAGGTAAACACCCTTTGATGTTTTGCCGACAAAGGTTCGTTATCATTAATTGTTTAATATTAAAATTATTTAATTATGAGCTCCCCTCAGTATCCTCAATACATTACATTTCCCCCAGTCTGCGAGGAAAGAAAAATTAAAAACCCTAAGGTTTTTGATTTTTCTTTTATTATTATATCATCAAAACATAAACTTACAATAAACACCAAGACCTAATAACTACTACTATACAATGACATTCTCTTACAGAAGCTATAACAAATAACCAACACACTACAATACAATTTACATATTTGTAATCGTTACTTTAACAGATATAATTGTATGTTATAATTATACAATTAGAGTATCGTTTAATTCTAGTTTATATTAAAATACTTTACAAGGACAACATATCAAAATGGTATTTAACTATATCAATTAACATATCTAGTTATCTACAAGATTTTTAACAAAATACAAATTATTTTTTCTTTTTATGAATATTGGCTTACTTTTCGTTAAGTATTTTTATTCGTTATCAAAGCTACAAAATTAATATTTACAAAAACAATTTTCATTATGTATTCTAATTTTTTTTACAATCTACAAAATACATATTTACAAACACAACTTCTCATCTTCGAGAATTCTATTCAACACCTTTTGTGGTGCTCTGTCTAGATATCAAATTAAAGAAAAACAAGAAATAATGTCCACCAAGACTTTCTATTGTGTGGCAAGCTATTAAAATCAACAAAATTGACTCTACTATTAGGTTTCTATACCTTTTATAAAAACAAAAAATTACAACATATTACATACACTCAGTATTCTCAATATATTTAAAGTTATAAATATTTTCTTTCTTCTGCCATTTAGTCTAGTCAATAATCAATAAGGTACAATCGTGTTAAATAAAAATTCAGAATATTGAAAAGATTTATTGTTACCAGGAGGTAAACAAATGGAATGGATCTCATGGCATGCCTAGAAAATTGTATTACTAACTTTCTTTAACTTGTTCTTGAAAATAGTTAATTAATATTTTTTTTTCATACTCTAGAAGATATTGTTAGTCTCTAATTAAAATTTTTTATACTATTTCCTAATTATCATTTTTATTTTATTTATGTCTGTGACAAAATTAAAAGGATTTACGAGCGCAAATTCAGTAAAAATAAAAAAATTGAGCCCCATTGAATTAATATAACTTTTAGCGTTCACATTATGGATCAATATAAATACAACCTCAGAACTCTGGGCGTACAAAGAAGATTTCTTAATGGAAGGAATTAGTCCGGGTGGCGGTCATTAAATGAAACAACTAAATAGTTTCAACTATTTTATTGTTTGCCAACGTTTCGACCCCCTTTGTGGGTCATCATCAGGGCTAAAAAGATACAAAAGAATATAATTTCAATGACATTACATACAATATTATATAACCTATTTAGCTAGAGAACGTCGGTATTGAAAAAATAACAGAAGAACTGTATATGTAAAAAAAAAAAAATTACAATGACCATATTACAATAATGAAAGTGTTATACAGAAAAAATAAAAATGTTCACTAAACAAAATTTACACAGGTATCAATAATTTACATGAAATATGAAATATAAAAATATGAAGTAGAGTGGAGATACGTACCGCATGGTGGGAGAATGGAAACTAGGTACTGTTTTGGTAGATGGGGGGTAGGTAGGATGGAAAATACGTAGGAAAAGGTGGAATGGAAAATACGTACTGATTTATGGACAGGGCCTGACAACAATGACTAAAATTCTTAATACTACCATACAAAGAATCAATGAAATTTAACTTATGATTATAATAATGATACAGGATAAAAAATTATGATTTAATTCTTGAAATATCACCTATATAATAGTAAGAGCAGTGATGGAAGATGTATATGGAGAAAAACTGACTGTACCTCCCAACTTAATCATCCCTAATTCTGTTTTAGGTATCCAAAGATAACAGGGTGGAAAAAATAATAATGGAACATTGTAAAATACATTAATTGACAAATCTTACAGGTTGATAAAAAAAATTAAATAAACATAAATACAAGTTGGAATAAATTGAATAGTGAAGACATTTAGAAAATTTTAAATACATAAACAAAACAAAATAAATACATATATAGAATTATATGGATACCTAAAATAGATTTAAAAATATTAATAAAAACCAACAAACAATAATAATGAAAAACAAAACAATATATATGGTGGGATAGACAGAGAAAATATGCTACTTAATAGAGTTTAATATGTGGCTATATGTGGAGGAAATGCATTGTTTATCGGTTTTGTGGTTAACAGGATTGGATTGGAGGTGGATGTGGACGGATTCAGCGATTAGTCTTTTCTTATGGTTTGGAACATAATCTAAAATGGAGCAGTCGTCAAAGTTAAAGGAATGATTGAAATGTATGGAGTGTTCAGAAAGTTTTGAGGCTAGAGGGTTTCGAGAGGATACGGAGAGTTTATGTTGCGATATTCTGGTTTTTAAGTAATTTTTGGTTTCTCCTACATAGGATACATCACAATCTGTACATGAAATTTTATAAACAATATTGGAACAATATATAGGAGTGATCGGGTCTTTTGTATTGGTAAAAAGGTGAGAAAGCTTGTTCTGGGTCTTTAGTCCTAGTTTTAAGGAAGGTAAGGAAAATTTAAGGATTTTTTTTATATTTTCAGAAAGGTGCGGAATGTAAGGTAGGGATCTATATAAAAATATCATGGGTGAATCATGGTCGGGAATTGTAGGGGAAGTAACGGTGGTTTTTGTGTTATAAGAATCTATAAGGTTTTTAATTACTTTTTTTGGGAAGCTGTTTAAGGTTAGTATTTTTTTAATACGTTCGATATTATTAGGATGGTACTTTGGATCAGACAAGGATAGGCAACGGTGGACGAGATTCTTGGCAACATTTAATTTCTGATGATATGGGTGTTGGGAGAAGAAGTTGAGCAGTCTACCAGAATAGGTGGATTTGGTGTACCAGTCAGTTGAAATAGAACCGTCGGTATTTCTAGTGATAAGTAAGTCTAAAAAGGGAATTGTCAAGTTGTTTTCTCTTTCTACGGTAAAACGGAGGCGTGGATCATAAGAATTAAATGATTTTAGGATATCGGGGATTTTGTCTGGGTTTATTATAAGGAAGAGGTCGTCCACGTACTTTTTAATAAATATAATTTCATTTTTATAGGTTGCGGTTATAGAGTCGAGTAAGTCATTTAGTACGATATTAGAGAGGTCAGGAGCGAGACAGTTACCCATTGCAAGTCCCGAGATCTGATTGTAAAATTTGTTTTGAAAAATGAGATATCCGGTTTTACAACAAAGTTTTAGTGATTCTAAATATGAAAGAAGATTGAGTGTGGTGTGGGGTTCAATGATGTTCCAGTGTTTTTCTACTAGTTGGATAACTTTATCAATGGGGATATTGGTAAATAGGCTTTCGGCGTCAAAGGATGTTAGAATGTAGTTGGGGGGAATATGCAATGATAGTAACTGTTCCATTTTATCCTGTATCATTATTATAATCATAAGTTAAATTTCATTGATTCTTTGTATGGTAGTATTAAGAATTTTAGTCATTGTTGTCAGGCCCTGTCCATAAATCAGTACGTATTTTCCATTCCACCTTTTCCTACGTATTTTCCATCCTACCTACCCCCCATCTACCAAAACAGTACCTAGTTTCCATTCTCCCACCATGCGGTACGTATCTCCACTCTACTTCATATTTTTATATTTCATATTTCATGTAAATTATTGATACCTGTGTAAATTTTGTTTAGTGAACATTTTTATTTTTTCTGTATAACACTTTCATTATTGTAATATGGTCATTGTAATTTTTTTTTTACATATACAGTTCTTCTGTTATTTTTTCAATACCGACGTTCTCTAGCTAAATAGGTTATATAATATTGTATGTAATGTCATTGAAATTATATTCTTTTGTATCTTTTTAGCCCTGATGATGACCCACAAAGGGGGTCGAAACGTTGGCAAACAATAAAATAGTTGAAACTATTTAGTTGTTTCATTTAATGACCGCCACCCGGACTAATTCCTTCCAGTAATTCTCAACGGTCAACTAATTACATCCACAATGATAAAAAGAACACGGGAACAACAAAAAGATACATCCTCCTCAACTCTCCGCCGCAGCGCCAGAATACAAAATCGAAAGCAGGACATACTATCTACATCTCAACAACAGCAGGCATTTTCATCTCAACAAGCCATCATTTCTACAACCTCAGGTGACTCACGCTCTTCTCATCACCACAATTCCAGTTCTAAAAAGGTAACAACTCCTCGATCACCACCACAACGACCAAACCCTCAGTCGACCGCTCTTTTGGATTCTTCTAGACCATCACACCGCTATCACACTAGGTTTAATAGTAATGGATTTCTGACGCACTTCCCAACTCAACATCATACTAAAACTCCCCATACACCTTCTTCCATAGTTACTTCTCATCTTTCAATTACTTCTCTGGATACATCTTTCTCCCAGACTCAAAATGTATCCTCTTCAACCCCTTACCACCTTTCTTCAGTGATTACTAATAATGACCACCATCATATTTTCTCCTCACTTAAATCGCAATTCCCCCAAAATAGAAAAGCCTTTAACAATCTTTGCAACCTCCACAAACGACTTGCCAAAAAAACAGAACAAAGAATTTTCTTATTAAAATGTCGAACCCAGTCTCTTTTCCCAAAATTTATTGAGAACTGCATTAGTCAAGTCCCTTTGTCAAATTCTCTTGCCTCCAAATTGACACACTCCTTGGACAGATACAAAAGAACACTACTGAACTTAAAAATTAGAGAAACCATACAACAAATTGACCACATAAACGACAATATACGTTCCTTAAATTCTTTTTTACATCCTATTATAGGAGACCAGAACATGGACAAACTGACTACAAGTATTCAAACAATTTTTGCTTTCACTAAAAAACAGACAAAACTTTCCCTCGTTAAAAAATTTAAAACCATTTATGAAAATAGTATTAATAAAAAACCGTATCCTAAAGGCTCTGATGATTGGATCAAAAATATTTCCTCTACCTCAGTCCCCCCTAATGTTAACAACATTTTGAGCTTAGGTCCCAATTTTTCTACCCCTTCTTCTAATCCTTCAAAAATGATTCCCCAACTTATCACGGATTTGGAATATATTTATAAAGATGATATTTTCAAAATAAGTGAGGAGGACAAGGAAATCTCCCGTTTACGTATTAGTAATATGATCTCCAACCATCTCCAACGCCCTCCACCTCAATCGTCTCTTTCCCCCCTCTTCTTCAAAGATCTTTCCTTCACTCGCTCATTCCTCAGATCCAATGAACAACTTATAATTACTAGGGCTGACAAAGGTAACGTGACAGTTATAATGGACAAAACTGAATATGACGACAAAATTAACTCACTTTTATCAGACCGATCGACATATACACCATCTTCCCGTGATCCCACCCGCCCTCTCATGATTAAATTCAATCAACATATCAAAAATCTCTTAGAAAATAAATTCATCAACCTAACCACGTACAGAAACTTGATCTCGTACAACTCCTTACCCCCGCGTTTATATGGCCTTCCCAAAATCCACAAACCCGGCAATCCACTCCGTCCCATCATTTCAAACATCAACGCACCTTCCTCGAAACTTAGTAAATTCCTTCTACCTTCACTTAAAATACTTAGCCGAACTAACCCCTATGACATTAACAATTCCCTTTACCTCCGAGAACAGTCACTATCATTGCATATTCCCCCCAACTACATTCTAACATCCTTTGACGCCGAAAGCCTATTTACCAATATCCCCATTGATAAAGTTATCCAACTAGTAGAAAAACACTGGAACATCATTGAACCCCACACCACACTCAATCTTCTTTCATATTTAGAATCACTAAAACTTTGTTGTAAAACCGGATATCTCATTTTTCAAAACAAATTTTACAATCAGATCTCGGGACTTGCAATGGGTAACTGTCTCGCTCCTGACCTCTCTAATATCGTACTAAATGACTTACTCGACTCTATAACCGCAACCTATAAAAATGAAATTATATTTATTAAAAAGTACGTGGACGACCTCTTCCTTATAATAAACCCAGACAAAATCCCCGATATCCTAAAATCATTTAATTCTTATGATCCACGCCTCCGTTTTACCGTAGAAAGAGAAAACAACTTGACAATTCCCTTTTTAGACTTACTTATCACTAGAAATACCGACGGTTCTATTTCAACTGACTGGTACACCAAATCCACCTATTCTGGTAGACTGCTCAACTTCTTCTCCCAACACCCATATCATCAGAAATTAAATGTTGCCAAGAATCTCGTCCACCGTTGCCTATCCTTGTCTGATCCAAAGTACCATCCTAATAATATCGAACGTATTAAAAAAATACTAACCTTAAACAGCTTCCCAAAAAAAGTAATTAAAAACCTTATAGATTCTTATAACACAAAAACCACCGTTACTTCCCCTACAATTCCCGACCATGATTCACCCATGATATTTTTATATAGATCCCTACCTTACATTCCGCACCTTTCTGAAAATATAAAAAAAATCCTTAAATTTTCCTTACCTTCCTTAAAACTAGGACTAAAGACCCAGAACAAGCTTTCTCACCTTTTTACCAATACAAAAGACCCGATCACTCCTATATATTGTTCCAATATTGTTTATAAAATTTCATGTACAGATTGTGATGTATCCTATGTAGGAGAAACCAAAAATTACTTAAAAACCAGAATATCGCAACATAAACTCTCCGTATCCTCTCGAAACCCTCTAGCCTCAAAACTTTCTGAACACTCCATACATTTCAATCATTCCTTTAACTTTGACGACTGCTCCATTTTAGATTATGTTCCAAACCATAAGAAAAGACTAATCGCTGAATCCGTCCACATCCACCTCCAATCCAATCCTGTTAACCACAAAACCGATAAACAATGCATTTCCTCCACATATAGCCACATATTAAACTCTATTAAGTAGCATATTTTCTCTGTCTATCCCACCATATATATTGTTTTGTTTTTCATTATTATTGTTTGTTGGTTTTTATTAATATTTTTAAATCTATTTTAGGTATCCATATAATTCTATATATGTATTTATTTTGTTTTGTTTATGTATTTAAAATTTTCTAAATGTCTTCACTATTCAATTTATTCCAACTTGTATTTATGTTTATTTAATTTTTTTTATCAACCTGTAAGATTTGTCAATTAATGTATTTTACAATGTTCCATTATTATTTTTTCCACCCTGTTATCTTTGGATACCTAAAACAGAATTAGGGATGATTAAGTTGGGAGGTACAGTCAGTTTTTCTCCATATACATCTTCCATCACTGCTCTTACTATTATATAGGTGATATTTCAAGAATTAAATCATAATTTTTTATCCTGTATCATTATTATAATCATAAGTTAAATTTCATTGATTCTTTGTATGGTAGTATTAAGAATTTTAGTCATTGTTGTCAGGCCCTGTCCATAAATCAGTACGTATTTTCCATTCCACCTTTTCCTACGTATTTTCCATCCTACCTACCCCCCATCTACCAAAACAGTACCTAGTTTCCATTCTCCCACCATGCGGTACGTATCTCCACTCTACTTCATATTTTTATATTTCATATTTCATGTAAATTATTGATACCTGTGTAAATTTTGTTTAGTGAACATTTTTATTTTTTCTGTATAACACTTTCATTATTGTAATATGGTCATTGTAATTTTTTTTTTTTTACATATACAGTTCTTCTGTTATTTTTTCAATACCGACGTTCTCTAGCTAAATAGGTTATATAATATTGTATGTAATGTCATTGAAATTATATTCTTTTGTATCTTTTTAGCCCTGATGATGACCCACAAAGGGGGTCGAAACGTTGGCAAACAATAAAATAGTTGAAACTATTTAGTTGTTTCATTTAATGACCGCCACCCGGACTAATTCCTTCCATTAAGAAATCTTCTTTGTACGCCCAGAGTTCTGAGGTTGTATTTATATTGATCCATAATGTGAACGCTAAAAGTTATATTAATTCAATGGGGCTCAATTTTTTTATTTTTACTGAATTTGCGCTCGTAAATCCTTTTAATTTTGTCACAGACATAAATAAAATAAAAATGATAATTAGGAAATAGTATAAAAAATTTTAATTAGAGACTAACAATATCTTCTAGAGTATGAAAAAAATATATTAATTAACTATTTTCAAGAACAAGTTAAAGAAAGTTAGTAATACAATTTTCTAGGCATGCCATGAGATCCATTCCATTTGTTTACCTCCTGGTAACAATAAATCTTTTCAATATTCTGAATTTTTATTTAACACGATTGTACCTTATTGATTATTGACTAGACTAAATGGCAGAAGAAAGAAAATATTTATAACTTTAAATATATTGAGAATACTGAGTGTATGTAATATGTTGTAATTTTTTGTTTTTATAAAAGGTATAGAAACCTAATAGTAGAGTCAATTTTGTTGATTTTAATAGCTTGCCACACAATAGAAAGTCTTGGTGGACATTATTTCTTGTTTTTCTTTAATTTGATATCTAGACAGAGCACCACAAAAGGTGTTGAATAGAATTCTCGAAGATGAGAAGTTGTGTTTGTAAATATGTATTTTGTAGATTGTAAAAAAAATTAGAATACATAATGAAAATTGTTTTTGTAAATATTAATTTTGTAGCTTTGATAACGAATAAAAATACTTAACGAAAAGTAAGCCAATATTCATAAAAAGAAAAAATAATTTGTATTTTGTTAAAAATCTTGTAGATAACTAGATATGTTAATTGATATAGTTAAATACCATTTTGATATGTTGTCCTTGTAAAGTATTTTAATATAAACTAGAATTAAACGATACTCTAATTGTATAATTATAACATACAATTATATCTGTTAAAGTAACGATTACAAATATGTAAATTGTATTGTAGTGTGTTGGTTATTTGTTATAGCTTCTGTAAAAGAATGTCATTGTATAGTAGTAGTTATTAGGTCTTGGTGTTTATTGTAAGTTTATGTTTTGATGATATAATAATAAAAGAAAAATCAAAAACCTTAGGGTTTTTAATTTTTCTTTCCTCGCAGACTGGGGGAAATGTAATGTATTGAGGATACTGAGGGGAGCTCATAATTAAATAATTTTAATATTAAACAATTAATGATAACGAACCTTTGTCGGCAAAACATCAAAGGGTGTTTACCTAGCCCCCTAGATTTCCCATCGGTATGGACCCCCCCAGCGGTACCAGAGACCCCTGGTAGTTTCCTACAGCGGCAGCCTAAAAGAATATTAAGGGTGGTCAAAAGATAAGAATAAGATCACAAGTGCTGTACCGCCAACCGGGGGACTTCCCATGTCAGCCCACCCGAGGTGACGAGGATGGGAGAGAAGATTCGTAGGGCAGTCTTATTCGAACCAGGAGTGTAGTCAAGTTTGATCCTCAAGAGGAGTGAGTCGGGTTCCACCTACAAGAAGAGGAGGTGGCCGTCGGGGTTCTGAGAGCAGCTGGAGGATGATGCCGAGAAAGGGGACCTAAGACTGATTTCACATTCGCCAGCCGGTTAAGGGTTTCAAAGGTATATCGTTATTTGTAATATTGTATGGCAAAGGTAGTAAAATGTCCCTCAGTATTCTCAATCAGAGTTTTAGGCAATGTGTTAATATAATGATATGTGTAAATTAATAATTATAGTAATGTATTAATTGAATCTTGTTTACTTTAATCTTACCCTGCATGCCACCTATTGGATTGGTAAACACGATACCTTTGGAAAGGAGATCCGTGGTATCATTAAATATAGTTTATATATTGACTAAATATAGTAAGTAAGCTAGTTTTTGAAGCTACCGCTGCCTTAGAAAAGCAGCCGGTCAAAAACACAGCAAATAATATAAATAGACAAATTTTAAGAATATTGTATTCAATACCAACATTCAATTTAAATGATTTTATTACTGTTTCATTTCAAATTTGATTTTATGAAACTGGAAGAGAATATAAAATAATAAAACATGCTGTGTTTCAGATGTTTTTTAGATTTCGAAATATTAAAAGAACGAAAACTAGGAAGGATGTACATAGAAATCTATAATGATTTTGTACCAATCGCAGGAGATAATTTTTTGAGGTTCGTCCGAGGTGATAAGGGAAAAGGATACAAAAATACACAGCTCTATATTATTATGCCAGGAATTGGTTTTCTAGGAGGAGATGTAGACCATGCTTATGGAGCTAGCCCTCGTTCTGCCTATGGGAAACCTTTTGCAAGTGAAAATTACAGCTTGAAATTTAATGGACCAGGTATTTTGAACTTAATACCACTGTTACAAGAAAATTAGAAAACAGACTACAGGTTAAATATCTTCAATATATTAATAGTAAAATTCTCAATCCCAATCATCAAGTTCTTAGTTTTGTACTTCAAATAAATAAAAGTAACATAAACTTCATCAAATCATTCCTGTTAGAAAACATTTTTTTTTTTTCAAGTTAAGAACTGACTTTACCAAAAGGAGGTACCATTTGAAAGTAACTTTTATTTAGAATCCGCGTGTTCAATGAAAATTATTGAAGATATTATATTTTAAATTAATTAAAAACTAGATTTTTTAAAACGACTATCCTAACCTTTGCCATTTCAGGTGTAATTGCATCATTTACACTTTACCCAAACATTAATTTTTGTCAGTTTTTTGTGGCATTTCAAAAACTACCTTTCTTAAAAAACCAATATGTTGTCATTGGAAGAGTGATAAAGAACTTGAGGACTTTAGAAATGGTAAATTCTATTTTTTTTTCTTCTAAAAATTAAAGCAGGAGTTAATAAAAAAACTTTTCATAAACTGTAAAAAACTTCAGAGAAATTAGTCTTGTAATAATTCAATTAAATGTCTTCCAACTTCAGAGGAAGAAAAAATACTGCTAGAATAAGCAAACCGAAGCTTTCTTTACTTATTAACAAAATGTATATGTAATAACAGATTATAGTTCATAGTTTCTAATTATGATGATATATTTTAAGGAATGATGGTATGTATCAATGTAAGAAATTATGGGTCTTACTCGGTGTAATTTTTCATCAGCTTGTCTCCATAATTTTGACAGGTTCCCATCAACTCTCAACCTCTTCAACTTCCTTAACTTGAACAATTTAATTAAGGAAGATTTAATGTAGATTTATATTTTCTGCTGGTTTATAAAGAATCCTATTTGCTTTCCATCATTCTCAAAGTTATATTCTTAATATAAAAAGTGTTTATATAATAAATAATGTGCATACAAAAGCCTTGTTTATTTAGGTCTGAGAGCAATTAAAATGGAGACTCGTTATAAACATTCATGATCAAAAATAAATAAATCAATAATTGATTTATAATTTTTAACCCTCCATGGGTAAGGTGAATTTCAGACTCATAGGTGATAAGTGGGGTCTGATCTGAACCGCTACTTTCAGAAATAAGTTCAAACTTTTTTTGTGGGTTAATTTTGATATTATTGCATAATTAATTTTCCATGCATTCAAAAAACATTCCTGAAAGAATCAATTTTAAATGATAACTTACACTATATTCATACTCAATGTATATAGATAAAGGTATAAATGATCTATTTTTAATATAATTATCTATTTAAAAATAAATCATTTATATCTTAATCTATATATATTGAGTATGAAGATAGTGTAAGTTATCATTTAAAAATTGATTCTTTCGGGAATATTTATTTAAATGCATGGAAAAGTAATTAGCTGTTTCATATTTAGTACAAATTAGTTAATTTATTTCATATTTACATTTATGTATATGTACATCAAAGTTTTAAACATAAACATTATATAGTGATCACCTCAAATAAAATATGTTATAACCCTTAACAGATAGAAGAATTTGGAACAAAATCAGGTACTCCACGGAAGCCCATTACAATAACAAACTGTGGAATATTTACCAAAAAATAAATTATTTAAAAAGCAAGTATTTTAATTTATCCTAACATATTGGTAAGCAGCATTAAATAATTTAAGGGAAAAGTTTGTTATTGGAAATTCCAATACTGTTGTATAACAAACTATGGATATTCAATGCATAAATATATTTATGGTTATTATATTTCTTCTCAAATGAATTCTTTATTTTAAGCTGTAACTAAAAGATCTGAAAACATTGCTTAAAACAAAAAATGTATTCTTCCAAAAAGGATGAAGTAAATTTTCAAGAGACTGGGGCTGGAACAACCTAGCATTGAAGATAATGATTATTCTTATAATTATATGCTAAATGAGCATGGTAATTTAAGAGGTTCATCTCATTCAGTCTAAGCATTTGGGTAAAAAGAAACAGACCATTGCATGTACATATAATAATTTTTAACTTATTTTAACTACCTGTTTTCAACTGAAGTATAATGTAACAAAAATTTTCTCGAAATATTGTAGGCGTTACCAGAAATTATATTCTTTCAAATAACATTGTTCTAGATAAACAAATTACATTCCTTAACTACTAATGGGTTAGTTTTTTCAAATGAATAAATTTATACAACTTTCCTTTCCCGACAGTTCATACTTGAAAATTTTTAACTCTAAAAAAAATTGCCAAATACTATTTTGGTTATCCTTCTAAGTTAATTATCTCATAAAGATATAAAAGGTATTCTTCTATAAAGAAAATTCACCTAGAGAATTGATAATATGAAAAAGTAGTTACTCACATGTCTGCTTTCAAAAGTGCTGGGTTGATGGGAATAACAGTGTTCTGACGAATAAAGTATCCGCCTTTATCAGTACTTTGCCAGAAAGGTGGATCCTCATCAGAATCTTCTTCCTCTTCATTCTCATTGCTTGCCATTTGAACTCCACTTTCTGCATTTTCACCTCCTTCAACATCTCGCATCGCAAGCAGTAATTTCCTTTTACGACGCAGAGGCCTTCCAGCTCCCTCAGTTTCAACACTTTCATTTTTGTCAATTCTTACAAATGATGAACTGGTTTTCAAATTACATATACCTCCTATGTCAAAATTTAGTGATGGGAATTTATTAGTTGGTATTTCTTTATCAACAGGAGAATTGTTAACTTCATCAGAAGACTTATCAGGAGGGCTGGGAGTGTCAGCTGGAATCATTACTTTAGTGAAATCTATTTTATCTGGATGAATTTGAAGAGCTCTGACATCTACCAGATATTTATGATATGGATCAGGAAGATTACCATCTTGCAAGAAAACATCATCTGTATCATCATAAAAGTTTGATGGATCATAAGCATTTGATTTAATATAATTGACATCAGGTGACTTGTTTACAGGAGTACTGACAGATTCTGGTGAAGCTTCTCCACTCTTATTATTTACAATTACTTCTACATTGAAGTGACCAGGTGTGGCTGAACACTTCCTAGGTGCAATATCATTTTCAACAATTGATGATTCACTTTCATCACCATCATGAACTTCCATGTTTGATAAGGAGTCTGATTCAAAATTATTCTCTTTTATAGGGGTCAACATGGAAATAGGTAGTGGTAAATTGATATCGATTGTTTGAAGACATGCTTCAACAGTGTTAATATGAACTATTTCATTGTCTTCACTTTCCATGAAATAAGTCGGAGGAGGAGGAAACGATGTTTCTTTTTCAACGTCAAGAGAATCTGGTTCATTTTCTAATACTTCAGGGGGAAAATCTAAAGATAAAGGTTCTATATCATGAACTTGTGGAAAAGTATTATCTTCAGGATGGTAATTACTTTCTTTTGGGAGGAAAGGAATGTCATTTATAAAATTGTGTAATGGTTTCATATTGCTTTCTTCAGTTTTAGGAGGCATTGCCTTAGGCATATTTACTTTTGCTAGTTGTCGCAAGGCTTCATCATAACATTCAAGCTGTGCATCAATGTTTGTGCACTTTTCAAAGCTTGATGACTTCACTATGACATCAGCACTTCTCCAAAATTGAGGTTGGCCTTGAAGTGTAATAGATTTATTTCTGGAATGTCTTTTGTTTTTCAAAGATTTTGAATCTACTACTTCCTCCAAAAGCTCTAAAGAATGAGTTTCCCTAAACTTAGACTTCGTAGGAAATGTGCAAACAGCCAAGGTGTCATCTAGTTTTCCTGTAGATTGAATGATTTCAATACTCAAACTTTTATCTTCGATGTCATCTAGATTGTCAAGAGATGACGAAACAGCTGTAAAGGCATTGTCAGTACACAAGCTTCTTTCATCTAAATTATCATATGATTGGGAATATTCTATAGTGTAACTGCGGTCATCTAATTGTTTCCCCTCAAAATCACTTTGTTTGATGTTGCTAGCACAGTTTTGAGAAAATTCAATATTCACTTTATCTATTTCACCAAATGTCATATATATATTTGGAGTTGGTGAAGGTGGTGATTTTTCATTAATATTTGTTCCAAATTCTATAGGTTTAATTACATTATCTAATTTGTCCAATGTAATGTTGTTGTTGTTTTCAGCATTCCAATGACAAGTTATTTCAGCATCATACAAGTCTTTTTCAGGAGAATCCTTAACAGGCGAAGAAGTAATTTCTATGAAAGTACTTGGGGTTAGAATTTTATCTGGAGTACTCTGAAAAAAAAAAAAATAAATAAAATAATGCATTCAATTTTTTAATTACTAAAGGATAATTAAATAGGATAAACCTTGTCACTATTTTATTTTTTTAATAATACATTATACAATATTTAGTACTCTAAAATTTGTTTTTTCAAATTATAGAAGGAAAAGGTGAATATAATAACCAAAAGAGGCCTGACAGAGTTAATTAGTTGTTGCTATGGCCATTAGAAGATAATATACTAATTATTAAATAAGATAATTGATACTTACAACACCAGGTGAATCTTGATCAGATGGTAAGTCAAGAGAATTTGCTCTTTCCAAAGGTGATCTTGTACGTCTCTCTGGTGTAGGAACCCTATCTTTCGCCAATGGTTCAGGACTCAGTCGCATTTCAACAGGAATGCATTCACCTATTTAAGAGATCAAATGAGGTCAGCAAATACTAGGCTGATGATAAATAAAAAACTTTAGGTTAAACCTTAAACCGCAAAATATTCTCATACTTGAACTCATTATCAGAAATAATAGTGTATACAAAGAAAAAATCCTAAAAATATTAGAGACCCACTAACTTCCTCTGCTCAAAATAACTAACTTCCCTAGGTTCTAGTCCAATTACAATTCCTATTTTAAATTGTTTCACAAAAGTAATGAAGTTTTCTCCTGCTTATTAAAATGAAGGTATGGGATCTTCAGCCTGTTATGGCATGCATTGCTCTTATTTAATAAAAACCATTAATCTATTTTTACTTTCACTTACTATAAATAGTAAGGGAAAGTATTGCGATCGTGAAAATGTTCGAATTCCAGTTTTCAACGGAAATACACATTTTAGGGTCCCCTAAGTCCAAATAACCAAGTCCCGCAAAAAGGTCTGTGTGTGTGTGTGTGTGTCTGTGTGGTAACTCCCGGGCAGAAACGGTAAGTCCTATGAAACTGAAATTCATTCAAGGTTCCGACGATTTTGATTAAACTTGCTGTATCAATGTAAAATTTAATGGGCTTTAATATAATTTAGGTTTCATTCGGATTAAAATGGTCTGACAGAGCTTAAATGCCGATATTTTAATTTTGTTGATTATATAAAAATAACTATATTACCTTGTTACCACTGATGAAAAACAGGTAAATATATAAATTGAATGAATTCGATACCCAACTAAAGGAGAAAACAGAAAAAATCTTTTTTTAATGCAATTTTGTGTTTTTGAACATAAGAGCAGTAACATACATATATGATATACCGTTGGAAAGCTAAGCTTTTAAAAGTTAATAGAGAGTGATGAAAAGAAGATAAAACTAACTGACTGATTATTTTAGATAATAATATAATAGATTTTTTAATAAGACACATGTTTCTATATAAATTCGATTTAATTAATTCCTTAATAGTTTCACGTATTTTTATCTCTAACTGTATATGAAAATTCTTTCATTGATTTTAAAAATGGAGGTAAGTGAAAGTCGTGTGTTGCCCGCACCAGATTTTTAAATGACAATTACTTTGATCAGTAACTTATCTGCTTATTGAATCAAAATATAAATTTCTTGAACATATTGTGAGCATATAGACATTAAATAATTGCAATTAAGAAATCAACATAACATAATGAATCGCCCAAGATTATACGATAAACTGCCAAGATCAGAACCACATCCCAATCCAAAAAATATGTTATAAAAAAAACAAAACAAAAAAAAACAGCACAACCTGGATCAGAAGAATGGAGTGTGTTGAATCGATCTCATGGGCTACTTACCCCACTTCTATTCCTTAAAAAATTTAGTGTATGATTTTTGTTTTGTTTTTCACAAATTAGGCATTATTATTCACAAATTAATACAATGACTTGTAAATTAAAGTTGAAGGATTGGTAAAATAATTAAAAATAAGTTCTGATATATTAATTTTTGTTTATGGCTAAGGAAGAACGAGATTAGGACATAATATCAGTTTTACTTTTTTAATTTAAATCATAAAAGTACTTATATACTGTTCTTGTTTTCATGTGATACTACCATACTAGTATGGTAGTCCATTAAATAAAAAATAGTAATAGAAACAAATTAATTCACAGTAGTTTATTATTACCAAATAACTGTATTATGATATAACTCTTTATATAGCTCTTTACAGGAAATTAACTAATATGAAAAGCATTAAATGAATAATCAACACTGCTTATTTTAAAACGCTATACATCTGCTATTTCTGAAGTGATTTCAATGATTTTGTAGAGTAACATCATATTATCAATAATGTTGATAACAATTATCGAATTATCGATTCGATTAATCAACTATGTAGAGTAGGTTAAAGAAGGTTACAAAATGTGTTATAAAATAATGTAATGTGCAGTAATAAAAAAGAATACTTAAATGTTAACCTGATTTATTTCATTTAAATATAAAGACAGACACAATTTTTTACTTTGTTTCATAGGAAATTTAATGTTTGGTATTAATTAATTCGTATGAAAGACAAACAGATTTTTTTTTTTTTTTCGCTATTCAGGTTCTATGTACCTTTAAATCTATGCCCTTAAATTTTAAGGGGGATAATTTTTTTTTTATTAATTAAAATAATAAATCAAAATCATTTATACAAGACTTCTTTACTATTTTATTTTATTTTTATTCAAGTAAATTTTTTAAAAATGAAATATGCTTACTCCTAGGAGTGAGAGTAGAAGGATTTATTTCCGAATTAGCAGCAATAGGCAAGTCACAGCTTCCACCTGTAGACTCTCTTTTCAATGTACCAAGGGTAATAAAACTCCTACGCCTTGCATCAGCTCCTCCATCCTGATAAACATAAATGAGATATATATTTATTGTTGCAATTTCCAAACAACTGTAAAATTTTCAACTGTTCAATGTTCAATAAAATAACTAAAGAACAGTATTTCATTACATAAAAGTGCACAGTATGTATTGAAATATATAAAAACTAATAAATAGAAAGGACAGGGGGAAAATGGGTGGATGAAGCAATAAGAAGAATTAGAAAAGGCTAACTTTTTGCTCCAAACTCAAAGGGTCTTCACCGAGGCCTAGTGTTTTTATTAATATAGGGCATATCGGAACACTCTTTATGACTATTGTCTAGGGATTTATCCATTTGAAATCGTTCAATTTTAATTAATTTTGCAGCTCAACAAATTTTTACTTGGTTTGTATGCTCTATCCTTTCCTGAAGATAACACCAAGGATAATTTTTTTTTTTTCTGGCTAACACTTTTCATTTTACAGCCATTTCAAGTCAGCTTTAGGGCTGAAAACATATGTAGAAAAAACCTCTAACTCAGGCAATTTTGTAGGAATCAAAACAAAAACTGAAAATCTGATAAGAGATGTGCTTAAAAATGTCCCCATTAGCTATTTTTTATCACAACATTATTATCATGATATTTTCACAACACATTACCTAAAAAGTGAATAAAGTGGTTAAAATAATATAAAGTAAAACAGACGGTAAAAATTCCATCTTGGGAACATAGTATTTTTTTATTTTTAAATAAGGTGAAAATCCAGTTTTCGTGATATTTAGAGGGAATTTAAACAGCATTGGTGAAACTAATATAGTAGTGAGAACTCTCACACACACACTATCTCTCTCTCTCACTATATATATATTGGATTTTCCCAAAAGTTCGTAGAGATTTTTAAAATAAAATTTACCTTTTATTTTTTCTACTAGAAATGAATCAGAAAGGTAATTTTTATTTATATGCCTTTAATCCTTATGGAATTAACTATGTTTACACACTTAATTCGTCTTTATTAAGGCTCAGTAAAGTGTTCTTTTTTCAAAAAGGGAAAACGCAGCCCAAACAGCAGCAAGACTCCCGGGTCAGATCAGATTTCAATTTGGAAGACGAACCCCGGGCTGGCCATAGTTTTGTTTCAAGTAAGTTGATAAGATAAGAGCAACTCTTACAAGGCAGCAATGTTTAATGCATTATAATTCTAAAACAAATAAGTCTCAGCCCATAAATTTCGGTATATTGTAAATATTATACCATAGGTATATGTTTAAGTTTCATCTTTGTTTACTCAGTCCCTTTCGAGACACCCCGCAACAAGTATTGCTGAAATTGGCAATAACCCATTTTTGAAAATTTATTTTAAAAAAGGACAATGCTCACAAGATCGACATTTCAACAAGCAGTGCAATGATAAGACTATACACGGAAAACAAACCAAGCGGGAGATTTCTTTCTAACTCCTTTTTACTTTCACTTACCTATAAATGAAATATGTAGTAACGAAAAGTATTACGATCATGAAATTTTTCAAATTCCAGTTTTCGACGGAAAGACACGTTTTGAGGCCCACTGAGTCCAAATGACCAAGTCCCGCAAAAAGGTCTGCGTGTCCGTGTGTGTGTATGTGGTAAAGTCTAACGCGAAAACGATAAGTTGTGTAAAACTGAAATTTCGTATGTAAGATCGTCTATGCCTGAGATGTTACAGCAACTTTTTTTATCAATACATGGTACAAAGTGGCTCTACTGGTTAACTGATAACTTTATTTATCAATATCAGTTAACCAGTAGAGCCACTTTGTACCATGCATTTTGAACGTTTCTCAAAAACGGCTCTGACGATATCTATGTAAAATTTAATGGGCTTTAATATGATTTAGGCTTCATTCTGATTGAAATAGTCTGAAAGGGCTTAAATGCCGATAGTTAAAATTTGTTTTCTCTAAAGTATCTTCAATTTTGTAGATACGAAAAAACTAACCATTTCATTGTTAGCATTGATAAAAAAGCAGCTATTTATAGAAATTGATAATGATCTAAACGAGAAAATTACAAATGTATTTTAAAAATTTAAGAAAAATAATATCTTATACACAAATAATATCTTATATATGTGTTGCAAAATGTAATGAAGAGAAATAAAAAGTGGATAAATATAACTGATTGTTTTAAATAATAATATAACGGATTATTTAATAAAACACATCTTTCTATCGAAAATTAATTTAATTAAGACTTTAAACTTATTAATATCTTACGGTATTTAAAAATTCTTTAATTGATTTTAACATCGGAGGTAAGTGTAAGTCGTTTGTTGCACACATTTTAAATCAATAGAACCAACAAAATAATACTATCTAAAAAATTACTTCCCACAGCATAAAATTCAAATGATCATTCCATTGTTACTAATTAATAATTATTTTATGAAATTTGACCATTATTATTATTTTCTGTATATATAGTATGAATGTGGTCTCTTATCAATATTATTATTGTTCATTTTGTAACAAATTGTAATATATCTCAATAAAAAAAAAAAAAAAAAAAAAAAAAAAAAAAAATAATTATACACGTTTGACGGGACCATGCAATAAATTACTTTATCTTAATTTTAACTATCAACAATTTCACGGTCATATATAATAGAAGTTTTCCAATTAAAAAACTCAGCGCACCTGAGCTATTCGTACTATTTAATGAAACAGTGATAAATGGATAATGGCTTCGTGATAAGACAGAATTTTCTGACTTTCTTTTAGATTTTGTGATAAACGAAGTATAATCAACTCGCTATATTTTTAATGCAGCTAAAAACGACTTATTTAACCCAGTAGAAATAGCATTTTGGCTTCCAAAAGGTAGGGTAATTTTTATTTTCAGGAAAGTGGTACACATGGACCCCCTCTTTAAAAAAGCAACTTTCCCACACGCAGACCATGAGCGTTTCGCCATCTTGAAATCTGATCTTTATCCCAATCATGTATGCAATAAATACGTGTATTTAATGAGAGATTTGTTGATTTGAGGAAAAAAATAATTTTAAAAAAAAATCCACTTAACAGTTTAACAATGTATATTTCAACAAAACATAATTAAAAATCTGGTGCGCGCAACACACTATTTTCACTTACCTCCGTTGTTAAAAACAATTTAAATAGTTTTTAAGACTTTTTAAATACACATATAAATACAGATAAAAATAAATTGTGAAAGAATTAATTACATTGAACACACGGACACACAGACCTTTTTGCGGGACTTCTTTGGTTATTATGGTCTCCGAGGACCCTAAAACTTGTATTTCCGTTGAAAACTGGGATTCGAAAATTTTCAAAATCTCAATATTCTCCCTTACTATATATTTCATATACAGGTAAGTGAATGTATAAATATAACTCAAATTTTATTTTAATAACATACCAAATATCAACCTAAAACTCCCTCAGTTTTTGTTCATTTGACAAAGTTATTGTTTAATGTATATAATAAATCATTTCGGTCAATAAGTAATAAATTGTTTAAATTACCTCTTTTCATCGTTATGCCATCTTCCTGCTGGTTACTGCTAACTTCGAAACCATTATGAAAAAATTTGGCATCTAATTAAGATGAGTAATGACAGTGGAGCAGTTGTTAATTCATAGGCACTCCAGGTTCGCCACTGACGTACTTCTCCAAACACAATTTTTTTTTTATCTTTATACCCTGCTTACATTTGAACTTTTATTGCACCTTTCCCTTTCCTCATGTTATGTAACTATATTCCTTGTTACTTTAGGACTGCCATATTGAATAAGGTGTTTTTAAAAGCTTTACCTAAGGGAAAATAGGGCAACCCATTTTAAAATGAAGCTCCATTTGACACTAACTTCTCCAATTACAATACATTCCTCTTCATAACAATAGTACAATCTCTTAACACTAACCTCCTTTGTAACACCAAAGAACAACAGGACCTGGAAAAATCCCATCTTTTACCTCAATATTTTTATTGTACCTATCTGTTCCACCCATCTTACTCGTTTTTCCAACACCTGGTTGGGGCCTTCATATAATTGATTAAGCATAAAAACTTCCCTACTAATCTCGATTTCCAGTCCTATTGTTAACCTCCAATGATTTATTTCAAATATCATACAATAGCCACAAACTACAGCAACCCTTCTTAAAACCAAAAATTTCTGTAATATTAACGTCCTCACCCGTAAAAACACGCTACCTGACTTTTAAATTTCAAATGGGGACGACATATGTTCTTGTTCCTCCAGACTCATTGCATCATCATTGCATGCAACATCATTACTTCTAATCTGATCAGTATTCTTGTCAGCATGTTTGCTGACAAACACCTCTCAAAACCACCTTCCACCAACACCCGGCTCCATGGATGTGTCAATAAATAAAATGACAACTTCTTCGTAAACACACCCTCTGCAAATCCTTCAAATCTTCAGTCTTCTCATTACCATTTTAACTTCGTCGATTTTACACTTTTCACCCGATTCCTCTAATATTTAAAGGCTTCTTTATTCAAATTTTCCCTTATAGCATCATTTAATTGAGACAATTTTTATTCCTCTTAATTTTTTCCACACAGACCTTTGTTACCTCCATACTGAAATTCCATACTATTCTTTGGGTTTGTTGAAATACCCGTTAAAATTATGCCCGTTCGAAATTGTTTTTTTTTTTTTTTTTTTTTTTTTTAATTCATTTATTGAAATTTACAACTGTATGTTCATACATCAAGTAAATATGCTACAATGATAATACACATGGAAAAAAACATGAAGAGAAACTGCCCATTGGCAGCACTCTAGTAGTGAATTTACACAAGAAGGTCTCGAGGCCATCTTCTTTTCAGACGCCTCGGCGGATTGTCAGGAATTGAAGTGAAAGCAAGGATTAAAACTAGTGGATTAGAGTGGGAGTGGAGTTTTTCATGGAAGGAGTGATACCTGGTACAGGCCAAATAAGCAACATATGGAACATTAAGGTCTTTGTGGATGATTTTGTTGGTGACAAAGTAAGGAGCGTTAAGGATTTTGGATTGTAAGGATTGGATACGGGAAGAGTTTGATGGTTCTACTAGTTTTCTTTTCATCTACCATTTCTCCCTTCTTAACTAAGTATTCTCTACTTGTTGGGGGAAAAAATCTTCGCCCTGCCTATTAATAAAATCTCAAATGCGACATCTACAAAAGTCTTTCGCCCAATCTCTCTCTATCCTCTCTCCTACCCCATTTCTTAAGTCTCAAAATCTCTTGAACAAATTGTACGATTTCAGATGTCTAATTTTCTTGATGTGACCAATCGATTTGAACTATCCACTCTGGCCTCCGACATAGCTACTCTACACAATCAACTCAGATAAAAATAATTGGCGATATCCATACCGCAAGAAAAGAAAAAACTTAAGTTTTAATACTACAAGTCATCACCAAAACCTTTTATTCTCTTATATTTGAAGAGATGCCTCCATAAGACGTTTTAGGCGTATCCGAATTACTGATGATTATTCAACATTTAGGAACCTACGCAACTTTACCCAGCCTGCCTTGCGCTGTACCAAAAGGCACAGTATTTTCGATCGATTCTATCCCAAATTATAAAATTAAGTGAAACATCTATAGGAAATTCTTTATCATTGCCTATGCATAGTACTAACTTCTCTATTTTACCTGATAATCTAAAATCTGCCATTACATTACATTACCCGGACAACCTTATATATTTTTATTTTCTACTCATTCAGAATGAAATTTTTTTTCGAGGAATAGCAATCAAACTTTACAGTAATTTAAAATAATGGGTGTATCACACCCGAGAATGTCAGATTAAGTTAAATTCAAAACGTGTGGCGATCTAGGATTCTGATTTAATAACCAATAAAATGAGGCTTTTTCCCAAATAATTTATTAACATAAGCGTGATTTTACAAAAGAAATAATTCTGCAATGTAAGAGAAAACTCATAAAATAATTAAAGGAAAAATAAAAAGATTTTGATTGAAAAGTATTTATACTGGAACAAAAATAAAATAAATGAATACATCAAATAAAATAAATAAATACATCAAATAAAACAAATAAATACATCAAATAAAATAAATAAATACATCAAATAAATTAATAACTAAATAAAATAAATTAATAACTAAATAAAATAAAACAAACCAATAAATAAATAAAATAAACTAAACTAAAAAATGCCTTGAATGTAATAATATTCATTACAATAATATAGTATATAGAATGAAATAATATACATGATTGAAATACAAAACATATCTATAAAGAAACAAAAATACATACACAGGAAAACATTATATATATAAGTAAACATATGATCAATAGCTGATGTACTCAAACAGAATTTTTTTTCAACTGATATTTCACAATAAAACTGTTTTTATATCATAAACAATATTTTAAAAATTCTAAATCGTAATAGAAATAAAACTAATCTTGAAATTAGGTAATGGAAGATAAATTTATTATTTTGCATTTTATATAAAATATACAAAAAATAGGAATTAACATATGTATAACTTATAATTTTGCAAATTTCTTTTTTTAATACAGAAAATGAAAAATGAGGATAAAATAAAGATTGAATTACTAAAGTATAAATAAAGCCTTGTAATCTCGGAATAAAGTAAATAATGATTAATTTTTAAATTTATAAGTGCATAGATAGTTTTTGCAAATTTTAACTTTTATTTTTGAACCACTTCCTCTTCCACCCTTCTAAAATAGATTTCTTCCGATTTAATTAAATATCGGTACAGTTGGATATGATAGGATGGGAACAAATGTAAGTGTGCACATTATATAACCTAATTTGTTGTTTTTTGACAATAGAAAGGAATGTAGGAGCAGTCTTACTGATTCCGCAACGCCTATTCTAAGGAGGTGCTAACTAAAATAATCATGTGGTCTCGGGAATACTGAAGCGCTACAATTGGGTAGTAGGTTATTTTACAACTTAATCAAACCAATAATCCTGATTATCCATATTTACTGGTATTTTTTTAAACTGTTGTAAATACAATTTTTAAAAAATCGTGCGCCTTGATTATTCAGAATTGTGCTAGCGCCTCTTTTCATAGTATGTCTATCGGAACACGTCAGCCTTTTTCAAATGATACGTTAACAAATTTTATCAAAACCAGAGCTATATAGGGCAGACAATCTTAGCGAAGCTCTAAAGGCGAAAAACTGTAGTTTAAAGAAAAACATTTTCGATCCAAAAATGCTCCAGAAAAACCGGTTTTTAAATAATAAAAATCAGCTAATCAAACATCATTAGCATGACGGCTTTGTTGGAACTTATTTCATTGTACTTCTGAAAATGTAAAAATTCAAAGAATATATGCATTTATTAAAAATGATAACTGTACTTATCAATTAATTTATGCGAAATATTAAAAATAACATGGTACACATGTTGAGAAACTACCCACCCATTGGCGGCACTAGAAAAATTCTAATTCAGTTTTCGTGGCCATCTTCCTAGTCACCTCGGCAGATTATCAGGAATAGAAGAGGAAGCAAGGATTGAAACTCGTGGGTTAGAATGGGAATGGAGTTTGTTATGGAAAGAGTGATACTTTGTTCGGGCCAAATCAGCATAAGGAACAGTAAGCATAAGTTTTATACGTATTAAAGTAAGGAGGATTTTGGATTGGATATAAGAATAATTCCATTTGTTAAGTAGAGTCCCACAGATTAACTCAAGCAGGCTATTATAATAGAATATTGTAGGGCAGTAAATAATAGATGTAAATAGTGAAGTTTTTATCTTAATTTTCAAGTTAAATATTTTTTAGTTGTTTTTTATCTTTAAATGATTATTCATAATTATTTTTAATAAAGTGCTATTTTTTCTTTTCTTTTTAGACTATCAGATTTCCTGTTCATATATAAATAACAGACGTGTACATTTACAAATGTATCAATTCGCTTTTGTGACCATAATTTTTATCCATAATACAGGACTGTTTATCGAACTGTATACGTACTAACTATTGGCACATTTTTCCTCGTGTTTTACGGGGTCCATTGTTTAATTGACTTAATCCCTTGATGCAAGAGTTGCGTTTCCGCAACAGGATATACGTAAATCGTGCCCCGTGTGTTTCTGTTGAGTTTGCAACCAACTAAAACTTCATTTTTAGTTAATTGATATCCAGTAGAGGATTTGGAAGGAGTGGAAAAAAAGAAGACGACAACAGTGATTATTTGTGTCAACATCCTTCCCGCCCCGAATCTGCAGAGTGCAGGTTAGAAAAATAGATATTGCTGAATATATTTTTATTGTCATGTTCATCTTAATTTTTTTTAAACTTTTAAAAAAAGGAATTGGTGAATATGTTTCTTAACCTGATTCAAACTAGACCGTAAATGCACGGTGTTGCAAAATTGCAACAAACTTGTTTTTTTACGTATCTCTGTAAATATTCATTTGGAATTTTTCCTTCAATCTGCAGACCAATCGGATTGATCGGATTTTTTTTTTCTGGAAAAATATTAAATCATGCACTAAAGAGTTAATATAGTAGGGAGCCTGAATATCTAGACAGCATACCAGATGATCAATAAATAAATATATGGAATTAGCAGGTTAGGATAGATGAAATGTGTTAAAGACTTCAAAAATAAAATGTTGTTTATTTATTTAACGTCAATTTATGCTACTATGGCTAGTCGGACGATGCTACAGTGGGATTCCTAAATTTTGCCTATCCAGTTTTTATTAGGATAGGGATCTTTAACGAGTTCCTGACATCGCACAGGCTCGGGACCACCTTTTAACGTCCCCTCCGAAGGACGGCATAATTAAGGAATGTTTACTCCCAATAAAAAATCCTAGAACCACATGCGGGTTTGAACCCGTGACCTTTGGCATAGGAGGCTGTTATGCTAGCCATCCAGCTACAAGTAGGACAAATACAATTAATGTCCTTTTTTGTATAAGTACTGCTATAAGGATATATAAAAATGGCTAGAGTTCGTATTTGTAAGTGAACATTCGTATTTTCTTTTGTTTACTAACTTACTAGTTCAATGGACGAATGACTAACTGAATGTTCAGTTATTCATATTTAAATTCAATTAAATATAAGTAGTAAGGTAATAATAATTGAAGGCCCAACCTTGCCTAAATCCAAAACCTTTTAATTCAGTAGTTTTTATGACATAGGTGTCATGTCATACTAGTAAATAATACCTCTTATATTTATGACAAGAGTATTGTTAACAGTTTTCTTTTTCACATTATTTCTTACTCCTTCTGATAGTCTTTTGATACACCATTGTGTATGTATAGTGTATGATTTTACATACTGCAATAAAGAATTTTTAAAAAATCTCCACTCATAAAGAATTAAGGAGTAATAAGGAATTATAAGAAACAAATTAATAATAGTTCGTGTTCACCGTATAATTTTATCAAGATAAAATAAATATGTCAAGTTGGATCGTGGATTCTTGCTAGGTAACCAAGTGATGAGTTGCTTCAATCCGATCGCTTATTTTTCTCCTTAGTAGAGATAAAAGCCATACAATGATAAATAGGATTACGATAAAAAATAAAGCTCCAAGTAAAAACAGAACAGTGTCAGCTGGTCTTCTCCAATCCAGCACCTTGTAAATAAATGGGTTTCCCTCACTGTCAGTTCCACCGCACAAGAAATATATAACGTCAAATGCTGCGTATATTAATGAGTAAAGCAGTGGGAAAACAATATAAACAAGTTTTACAGGATGTGAAACCAAGAATAAATCTATCAGCATGAGGACTGAATTACAAACATGGGAGGATATAGAGATTACATTAATTCGATCATCTTTAGGGGAGAAAACAAAACACCAATAAATCCATGTTATAAAAAGTGCCATTACGATGGCAATGGTCTGTAAACCAACATATATTTTTGTGATCTTCCTCGATGGTTCGTGTGGTTTTCCTTTCTGAATACAGTAATATGCATTAGTCACGATAAAGGAACCAAAAA
Source organism: Piezodorus guildinii (assembly GCA_023052935.1). Lineage (NCBI taxonomy): Eukaryota > Metazoa > Arthropoda > Insecta > Hemiptera > Pentatomidae > Piezodorus > Piezodorus guildinii. The sequence goes on from CM041292.1 coordinate 94,371,775, forward strand.
TTGCTTGAACAACATTTAGAATTAGAGACCAGTTTGTTAAGTAAATTAACCATTCTGAAAGTTTTTCTTTTTTGGAGAAGCTTATCGACAAGAGAACTGAAGATGCTAATAAAATGAAATGTAGACACTTATACATTAGATAGCCAATGCTCACATTATCTGTCTTAGCCTCCCACTGGCATTTGTAGAACAGCAGTGGTTCACTTTTTTCAAGAGAACTTATTTTTCTTCTTAGTTTAGTAAAGGGAATACAAGTTACCATCTTCCAAATGAATTCATTGCCTTCCTTTTAATGAAACACGAACTAGCTTCAGATATTTTTTTTATTACATATTCTATGCAAAAGTAAACCTGGAACTACCACCGCGCACGATGCTTAGTGGTTCCCGAAGTTCACCGAGAAATAATTATTATCCACATAATATATATGAAGCTTTTTTTATACATTGTTGTTTCAAATAAATTAGAACATATGATGAACTCTATTATATATAATCGATATGATTGCATTGTTGGCATATTGTCTCTCCCGAAACACACAACAGTGCTCATGTGATTGTAAGAAATGAAATAAAATAGTTGTTCGTAATTACAATTTTCTATTCAAGAACACAACAAATTTTGGCGACGAGGTGAGCGTGAAGGGACGATTGCGTAATGTCTACTTGTTCAGGTAACCTACTTATCTTTACATATTTCTTGACTTCGACATTTCCTGCCTGCATCAAAATGAATAATATACAGTTTGAATCGCTTATGAAAGCTTTCAGTAACCACCAAAGGATACTTATAGAGACTCTTTCAACAGTTATCTCTGGTGATCCTCAAACTCAAGTCCCTGTGAATACACAAGTTCTTATACCGCCCTTCAAGAATCTCAATGCTAAAATTGACAGTCACGAAATTTCTAACCTTCAATCAACTTCATCAGTATCTCTTGCAGGAAACGATATCAACCAAATTGGCCAACACAAGTCACGTGCTCAAAATCAATCCACCAGCCAGGACAATTCAAAATGCTCATCTCAAAATGTACCAAATTCATCTCGTGATTCGTGCTCAAAATTACCAAAGTTACCAGCATCTCGGACTCAACAACCGCTGCCTCCGGTGTTCTCTTAAGCACCCTATCAAAGATTGCCTTTCTGACCGATCGAAACTCCCGTGCAAACGAAATGGTCATGTTTCAGCTGTTAACATTTCTTCTCTCATGCAACAGAAAAGCAAGAAGATAGAAATTTTGAAATCAAAACTTTACTGTAATACCGAGCCAGGTACCATTCAACACTAAGTCCGTGCAATATTATTCAGAACTCGAACTCGCCGTCCTCCAGAACGGTTTCAAGACTATGTTATGCGATAAATAGCAACAACTCTGGATCTTTTGCAATTTCTAATTTTTTTTCTTCAAATTTTTGTTTATCAATATTGTGCATTCAATTTTCAAATGAAAAAAAAAATCAATTAACTTAGGGGTGAGAGTATTATATATAATCGATATGATTGCATTGTTGGCATATTGTCTCTCCCATAACACACAACAGTGTTCATATGATTCTAAGAAATCAAATAAAATAGTTGTTCGTAATTACAATTTTCTATTCAAGAACACAAGAAACTCAATAATAATTTGGTCTAAGGAATCCCTTTTGTCAGAGCCGTTTATAATATTTATCATAGCCAACAAACTAAAATTATTATTTAAAATTTTTTTTTTTTTTTTTTTTTTTTTTTTTTTTTTTTATTGAGAAAATTTTACAATCTGTCCCAATTTGGACATTAATAGTATTGCTGAATGATATCAAACATACTACATTCATACAATATTTACACAACATAAAATTACAATAAAATATATACACAATAATGAATCAATACAAAAGTCAATAATTCACTTATACCTATATACACATACACACACTCATACATACATCACATTGAGTGGAGAATCTAGCCAGTGCTAGAACTCCAATATATTTACAAAAGGTCGCGGGGCCACTGCCGTTTCAACCTTCTAGGTGGGTTGTATGGATGAGTGGAGCTGGATAGGGATTGAGCTAAAGGATTAGGATGATGAATGAGGTTCTGGTGGAATTTGGAAAATTTGGATGGAATTAGGTCTGAAATAAATGGAACATTAAGGTCGTGGTGCAAGGTATAATTGGAGACATAATAAGGAGCATTTACTATTGTACGGAGGACTTTGGATTGAAAGGATTGAATGCGTTTGATGTTAGAACGTTTAGCTGTCCCCCACAGTTCAAGTCCGTAGGTCCAGATGGGCTTCAGTATTGTCTTGTAGATTAATAATTTGTTTTCAACTGTAAGTTCAGATTTTCTGTTGAGTAGTCGGTATAACTGTCCGAATCGTCGGTTGAGTTCTTGTCTTTTAAGTCTTGTATGTGGGTTCCAAGTCAATCTTTTGTCTAACAGTAAGCCAAGATACCGGACTGTATCTGAGAGAGGAATCGGTAATGAGTTGAAATAAACTGGCGGACAGGATTTTCGTCTAAGAGTAAAGGTTATGTGTTTACATTTGGCTTCGTTCACCTTTACACGCCAGTTATTACACCAGTGTTCGATAAGGAAAAGGTGTCTCTGAAGGTTTAAGGATGCTGTTTCAGGATTGGAACTGGATGATAGGATGGCGGTGTCGTCTGCAAAAGTTGCCAGAAAGGTATCAGGATGTGTAGGAATATCAGCAGTGTAAAGGATGTAGAGGATGGGTCCCAAGACGCTGCCTTGAGGAACACCGGCCTCAACGGGATAAAGGTTAGAAAATTCTTCACCACAGCGAACTCGGAAGGAACGGTTCGAGAGATAGGATCGGAGAATGAGGTATAGGGACTGGGGTAAATGGGTTTTCAGCTTGAAGAGTAATCCAGTGTGCCATACCCGGTCAAAAGCTTGCGCAATGTCCAGAAACGCACCAGAACAATACTCTTTGCATTCAAGAGCTGAGGAAATATGGTCTACAACTCGGAGCCCCTGTTGAACTGTGGAATGCTGAGGACGGAATCCAAACTGATGGGAAGGAAGATTTTGAGATTCTAATATGGGTAGGATACGTTTAAGAAGAAGCCTTTCGAAGATTTTTGAGAGGATGGGGAGTAGACTAATAGGCCTGTAGGATGAAGTGTTGTTGGAAGGTTTACCTGGTTTTAAAAAAAGGATGATGGTGGAATGTTTCCATAACAGAGGAAAATAGGTGGTGCGGAGGATGCAGTTATAAATATAAGTAAGGAATATAATAGCTTTCTGCGGAAGTTGTCGGAGGATCTGGGGAGTAAGGAGATCGTGTCCAGGAGATTTACGGAGAGTCAGTTTTTGGAGAAGATATTTGACCTCAGAGGGATTAATAGCTTTAGGAGGTAGGGAAAGTGGAATCGGTGACATAAGAAAGTCTTGCACTTTTGCGGTGTGATTGATGTGGGATTCCGGGTGAGGAGTGAATACTTTGGAGAGGTGTGTGGCGAATTCCTCGGCTTTATCTTCATCAGACGCAGCCCAGGAGTCATCACCACGTCGGAGAGGATGGGAAACATGATGGTATTTTAGGATCTTTTTCGTGACATTCCACAGGGAATTATCACGAGCTGATAGAGAGGAGAGGTAGGAATTAAAGGACTGGGAACGGAAGTTCGCCAACTCCCTCTTCAATTGTCTACAATAGAAGTTATAGGAGCGGCGATCTGTTGGGTGTCGGGTGCGCTGCCATAATGATCTTGCTCGGCGTTTGGTGTGGATAAGGTCTATAATAGGTTGTGGAAAATGATTTTGGTCTGGATTTATATTGGAGTGTTTAGGAGAGGAAGCAGTCCGGACAGCTTGTTGGATGGCGGTGGTAAAGGAATAGACGGAATTATCTAGGTCATCTTGGGTTTTGAGGGTTACTCTGAGGTCAATATTATCGGTCAGGATTTGGCGGAAAAGGTTCCAGTTGACAGGGCCTCGGATGAATGATGGTGGAATGGGTTTTGGAATTGGAGTGAGAGATACTTTTAGGATCAGTGGACTATGGTCTGAGGATAGTTCATCAAGGCGAGTTAAAGACAAGTTGAGAGAGCCTAATCCGCTGTGGATAAAGAAGTCGAGGATGTCAGGATTGCGGTTAGGATTAAACATGGCACGGAGTGCCGAGCACCTTTCAGCGATTTACGAGCTGTTGGCCAAAGCGGTCGAAGACCAATCGGTCTCTTGTGCAGACAAGATAGCCAGCAAGGCATGTCTGGACGCTATCAACATAGCATTTAAGCGTACGGTGCAGGAGATTAATCCAAGCGATTTTCTGCAACACTTTGCATTACCAGCTTCACAACGTGAGGATTTCGCCAAAGCGATACTGGATTACGTAACTCAACAGTTACGGAGTGCACCGAATGAGCTTTCCTACTTTAAAGGAGTTCTACATGCAACCGCTTTTATGTGCAATACGAAGGAAATCTCCAACGTATCTGTAAGTTTGAGCAATGTCTCAATTAGCCCAGCTCCCCCTCCAACGAGGTCGCTGTGGTGCGATATTGCGCCTAGTACTTCACAGACCCAACCGGGTCCGAGTACCCTATCGGGACAAAGTACTGGGGCCCAAATAGGTGGTGTTTGGGAAACAGCTTCCAAGAGGAAGAGAGTCCATGAACCTGTCTCTCAGGCCACGGTAGCGCATGAGTTTACTCATGCTATAGCCAAACGGCTAGGCCACGCAAAATCGTACAACTACGCATTATTTAAAATAAAAATTATTATTAAAGCTCAAAATATTTATCGAGAGCACTGCTAACAGATTCGTCAATGTTATAATTGGTCAGCCCATAATAGAGTCAGTACTGAATTCCTCTCCTCAATACTTGGAAAGAATCTATGTTGACCTAACATCATTTATTGCATAGGGAGGTCCAACCAAAACGCACGATGTTAATTGAGAGTCACACCTTAACCCTAAGTTTTTTGCCCAACTTAATTTGACATTTTTATGTATTATAGCTTGACAAATTCAATCATGGAGTGGTACAAGTTGAGCGGCGCATTAATATTTTTGAAGCCTTCTACGAAAATGGGTGCCCAAATCAAAATGAATTTCGTGCACTTCCAGACTTTTTTGGTCAGCATAATCGACCAACTGTGTCCACAATCGGGAGAATCATGCGCAAATTTCATCAAACCGAGTCTGTAGGAAATGTGAAAACACCTGTGCTTGGTAGCCAGTAAAGCAGTTAGGCCAAGAGCAGTTACGGTGTTCACTATCGCGAGAGGATAACGGACTTCTTATGGCGAGACATTGAGGATATAGACCAGGACGATATGTGGTTCCAACAGGATGGTGCCACTTGTCACACAGCCAACGAAACTATGGCTCTTCATTGGCTGTGTTAACTCACGTCGTGACGATGTTAATTGGCTGTCACGATCATGTGATTTGACACCGCTGGACTTCTTTCATTAAAGAAGAATAAGTGTACGTCAATAAACCAAGAACAATTCAAGAGCTAAATGATGAGATAATTCGGTATATTAACGACATTGAACCTCAATTATATCTCAGAGTCTTGGAAAATATCGACTATTGAATATACGTGTATGCCACCGAAGCCGTGTCGAGCATTTGGCCGATATTTTGTTTCACACATAATTTCCATACATCCTTCTATTGTAATAAAATATATTAAATGAGAAAACGTAAAAATCGCCGCCCGAAAAACCTTGAGAAGTATAACTTACGGATGGCGCAAAAAGCTAGAATATATGTGTCTACGAAGAAAGGTGTAGCCGGAGTACTCCACGGAGCTCTGAAAGACGGCAACAACTCCCGATTTTATAAGGATATACTACTTAACCACAAGTTGACAAAGCGTGAAGGCGAAATTTCGGCAGTGGACGTGAGACGTACCAATGTCGTCATCGGGTGCATAAGGAAGACGGAGGACGCAGCAGAACCTGGATCTCCATTGGATGTTCCATTGTCATGTGATCTCTTTATAGAGGATCTCATCCGGGTTCGTGTCTGCCCAATCTGCCTTCTGAAAAGCTATGGTGGCGGCTACGGCCATACCAAACATACCATAACCGAATGATGCATTGTGATAACGGGAACATAGTCGAGGGCGCTCAGATAAGCTCCCGTGATATCATCGGGTGTCTCATGCGCAGTAGGAGCGCAGCACGTACTATGGGAACCCCCATGAGTAACCTCCACACTCCGGGTGAAGAAGCTATATACAAGCAATCCCGCGACTGCACTTTCGTGACGGTTGATAATGTAAGGAAACCTTGCATAATGGAGGAGCCTGCCTTGGGCTGGCAAGACGTTCACAGCACGAACGGCCAGTATATACACATTCATAACTATTATGATGGCAAAACATTCGAGGACATTACACAGGGCTCAGCCATCTTACCCACTGAGAAATCTGGGAAGGGCAAGAAAATAACGATAGAGGCTGGTGCACGTAGGGTAATCAAGATCAACGGAGCAAGCCAACCATATCACGGCCCAGACTTCACGAACGTCCTGTGGTGCCGGGTTATAGCAGATAAGGGGAACAAAAAATATATTGTGTCAGTGAGTGAAGTAGTGGAGAGTAGTTGCTTGGCCAGCCTAATCCTTTCTGCCGCCGAGTAAACAACAGGTTATATCCTATTATTTTTATTTTTATTTTCATCACAAAATCAAAACAATAGTCAGCTGCAAAGTTTGTGGTAAATCAGCTAGCCAAGAGAAGGCGAGAGTAACTTGTTACTCTTGCCAAAATTACTTTCATATTAAATGTGTCAAAATCGATAACACAGACTTTGAAATAAGTAAAAATTGGACATGCCCTGAATGCGAATTAGTATCGAGGGCATTACCACTTACTGAGGCTGATACAACGGTAGATCTTATAAGGGCGCTCTCGGCAGAATTTAAGGAAATGAGAGCCCGGCTGGAGGGGATAGAGGAGATTAAACAGACCCTTCAGAAGCAATCAGAGCTCTCTTTTGAGAATATGGAAAAACTAATAAAAATTGAAACATTGTTAGAAGAACAAAACACAAAAATTGAGAAATTATCAATAGAAAAAACAATTTAAAAGCGAGGGTTTCTGAGTTGGAAGAACGTGTAAATCATTCAGAGCAAACACATTTAAAAAACACGATAGACACAAGAGGTATACCAGAGAAACAGGAGAAACGGTAGTAGGCACAATATTAAACGTCGGGGCGGGACTCGGAGTCAAACTGTGCCCGGAAGACCTAGATCACGCAGTGCGGCTTAGACCTAAACAGGAAGGGGTACCCGGTCCTATTATTGTTCGATTTGTGCGACAGAACTTAAAAGAGGAACTAGTGAAACAAAGAAGAATAAAAATAGATTTTTCAGCACGTCACCTTGGCTGGGGGGATAACGACTCGCACCGAGTGTATGTTAGCGACGCTATGACACCTTCAAACAAACACTTATATTGTCTAGCAAGACAGAAAAAATTATCTGGAAAAATTAAATATGTGTGGTTTAGTGGTGGGAGAGTGAGGTGTCGCCAGGCTGATGGCTACCCAGCTGTTGTCATATCGAAACCCACAGATCTCGACGTTTACTCCTGAAGTAAGAATTTACGTCGCATCAAATTTATTTTTTGTATTTATTTGATTATTGGTGACATTTTGCTTTTATATTTTGAATATATTTTATTTTTTTATAACCGTAAAATGATACTTTTTTTATAGTAATGGTATCTTTTTTCAACTAGAGTAAAATTTATTTAGCTTTAGTAGAGAATTAATGTTATTTTTATATATATTTTATTTCAACCTATAATGAAGATTTTTTTATTTTATTTATTTATTCATATAGTAAATATTTTAATTTTTTATTTTATGGTTTATAATCTTCTTATTTTCTAATAATGTTAGTAAATTCCAATTTAGTTATCATATTTTTTTTGTAGAAGAATGTCTTTTCATTTTTTCGTTTATATATTTTATTTTTTTGAGAAACTTCATTTTCATTTTTAAAAAGGAAAAAACTTTATTGTCCTACTCAAAAGATGTTTCATTTACTCGCTTTGTTTTAAAGATATATATTTTAATATTTTTAACCGAATCTCATTTGTACATGTTATTATAGAATATTCTATCAGTTGCCATTATCATAGAAGTGAATATGAGACTTTCTGTACCACATTCAATTCTGTTTTTTGTTTTTTTCATTTACTAGTTTTTTAAATTATTTTTACTTGATTTATTTTTTCATTCTACTATCATTGAATTTTTATTTTAGTTTTTTATTTTGGTATTTATTTAAACATATTTATTTTATTTTAATATGTATTTCATATCGATCTAAAATAGAGTGCTGGACGAAAAAATCGTTATATTCTATCCCTCCGTCCTAATCTTTTTTTCAGTTTTCTCTCCTCTCAATCCCTCCATAATGACTAATATCCTAACTTCCTGTCACATTAACGCACAATCCTTCCTAGCCCATTATGATGAATTCCAAAAATATTTCCTCGACAATTTTTATGATATAGTAGCCGTCTCCGAAACATGGTTAAAACCATTTATCCCTTCCTCTCAGGTTTCCCTTCTAAACTACTGTTTCTTACGACATGACAGACCTGATCGCACGGGAGGTGGAGTCGGGCTGTATATTCATGATAGCCTGAAACCAAAATCCTATTGAAGTCTCCTCCTAATCCTTTTCCTCACATAGAATATATATTTGTTGAAATTTCAACCATCTCCTCTCCCTTGTTATACGCCGTTGTCTACCGACCTCCTCGTGTTCCATTTGATGACCTTTTCCAATCCTCCCTTGTCCAACTGGTCTCAGCATATAATAATATAATCATTTCTGGAGATTTTAATACTAACATGTTATCTGAGTCCAGCGACAAATCCTTCCTTACCGATTTAATATATTCCCTCAATCTATACCTCGTTCCTTATCACCCTACTCATCACTCTCAGTATACTGATACTTGGTTAGACCTTCATATTTCTGACTCTCCTGTAAAAATTATTTCCTCATCACAGCATCCCGTTCCTTTCTTATCATCACACGACCTTATCAATATAACTTATTATCTACCTGTCAAATCCTTCAACCCAAGAGTCATATCATACCGTAATTTGGACCTTCTTTCCTACGAATCTCTTCAACCTGATCTGGACTCTATCCACTGGGACACGATATATTCCGACAACTCCTATGGTCTCCACTCTCACCTCAAACTTCCGATCCATACTAGACATCCATGCTCCCCTGAAAACCAGAACCTTACGCCGTCCTACTGCGCCTTGGCTCACCCCCGAAATAAAGGATATGATGAAGAGAAGGGAAGCGGCAAGACGTAAATTTCGACGCACTCGTTTGCAAGAAGACTATGTGTCTTTCAAGGAGCTTCGTAATGAAACCCAATGCGCAGTGCGACGTGCTAAATCCCTTCATATCCATTCTGTCCTTTCCAATGCTCCTGATACTAAATCTAAATGGAAATCCTTAAAAAATTGTCATTTCCCGAACCCAATAACCCCAGTTCTTTCCAAGTCACGTCTGACGAACTCAATAACCATTTTATATCCTCAGCTCCTAATTCTTCGACAACTTCTGACATTACTTACCGAAGCTTCAACCCATACAGTTTCTTCTTTTCTCACGTGTCCTACGACGAACTATTTAATGCAATCTTAAAATCCCGTACTAATACTATGGACCGGACAATATTCCTGTAAAACTAATAAAATCCAGCCTCCCATCCCTCATACCGGTACTATATCATATTTATAATTTCTCTCTGCAAAATTCCACTTTTCCTTCTTCCTGGAAAACCGCTCTCGTCCGACCACTAAATAAAGTTCCGAATCCTATCTCACCGCAAGATTTCCGCCCTATTTCTATCCTCTCCAATTTATCAAAACCGCTCGAACGCCTTGTCCAAACCCAGCTATCAAATTTCATTGAAGAAAACTCTATCCTTAGTCCTCTTCAGTCCGGTTTCCGATCTGGCTATTCTACCCAATCCGCTCTCCTTAAAATAACACAAGACCTCCAAAATGCCATTGATCACCAAAAATTAACTATACTCATCCTCCTAGATTTCTCAAAGGCGTTTGACACGGTTGATCATAGTATCCTTCTTACCAAACTCCAAAATCTTCCAGTATCCAACAGTGCTTGGCGCTAGTTTCAATCCTTCCTCTCCGATCGCTCTCAGTATGCAGTTGTGCCAGATCAACCTCCTTCCAGTACCCAGCCTATATCCTGTGGTGTTCCTCAGGGATCTTCTTTATCCCCCACCCTATTCGCTATCTACATTAATGACCTCCCTCTCCATATCCATCACTCTAAATACCACCTCTGAGCCGATGATTTCCAAATATACCTCTCCTTCCCACCTTCCGACCTATTACAAGCTACAAAAAAGATTACAAGAGGACATAAATCGAATAAGCCACTGGGCTGAAGTTAATAAGTTAAAGTTAAATGTTGAGAAAACAAAAGCTATAGTAATAGGATCCCATCACCTTCTAAAAACTGTTCCTCATATTCCAACCCTGTTTCTAAATAGTAATCCTATAAATTTCAACCCGACTGTCAGGAATCTGGGAGTAACCTTTGACCAAACTCTATCCTTCAAAAATCATATTTCCGAAATCTCTCGTCGTACCTTTTCAACCTTAAAGCGACTGTATTCCATTCGTCACCTATTCCCGCTTGAAACCAGAAAACTCCTCGTTACCTCTCTAATATTTCCCCACTTTGACTATTGCTGTACGGTATACGGTGGTGTGTCTGGGGACCTCGAGGTAAAAATAAAACGCTTAATTAATTGCTTTGTTCGATTCATCTTCGGGGTCTCTAGATACACCTCTGTATCCCAATATTATGGCGAGTTGAAGTGGCTTAACCCTTCCAATCGTCGCAAGTATTTCCTTGCGTCATTCCTTTACCAAGTAATCCAATCCCGCCGTCCATCATACATTTTTGACCTCCTACAATTCAAATCCTCCGTCCATCCCCGTTATACACGCTCCAAGCCTTCAGATTTATACAGAGTCACGCCACCATGAGGCCATAGTGCACCTGCAGATCACACCATATTCCTTGAATCTTATTCAGCAGTCCTATTAACCTTTATATACCCTGTCCCTTCTCCCAGGGATCACTCACTCTCTTCAAGTCCTCGCAGTAATTACGGTACGTAATCTATGTCAGATCTAGTATAGCCATATTGTTATTATCAAGATTGTCATTATTGTCTTTTAAAGTGTTATTATCGATATTTTGTAACTTTTGAATAAATAAAATATTTTTTTTTTACAATAACGAGCACGAACACCAAAATTGGCGCCCAAATAGGGACTGCATATTTTTATCGCAGTTTTAAGAACCGAGTTTCCGCAGATCCGAACTTTTTCCGCAAATCCAGAATTAGGACTACCGCCTAGGATTCCTCACCTGTGAAGACTCAAGATTTTGGCTTACCTACCGAGGACTACCAACTTCGAGATCTTCAGATTCTGGACGAGTTCACTCACCCCGAGCATCTCGCAACGCAGGCAAAGTCTCTTATCTGCACTCAACCTTGGCCGGACTTCACTGTCGTCAGGTATCCAGCTCAAGGACAGATCTTCACACCCCGTCGAAGATTATTTTGACAGCGTACTCAATTTTTGTAAGTTAATTTCCTTTACTATTGTAATTTTATGTCTGATGATTATTTAAATTCTTTAATCCTGCGAGTAAATAATTTAATATTAACTACAAATATGGCAAGCTTTCAAATTAAATCGGCAGACTACGATCATATCCCTAATTTTAATGGAAATCCACACAATCTGTTAAAATTCGTGACAGTTTGTAGACAAGTTTACCAAATCGTGTGTAAACCGGACAACTCGTTTAAGGAACTAAACGAACAAAGATTATTAAGTAAACTTTTAGCAAAACTTACGGATGAAGCTGATTATATAAATACAACGTGCGAATTTAGTCGTGTTGAAGAATTACTAAATTATCTCGAAAGAACCTTCAGAGACAGCCGCTCAATTGAACAATTATCGCATGAATTATTTAATAACAAAATACATCATAAGGAACACCCTCTTGATTTCCTTCAAAGAATTGATAAGATCCGCACTTTAATAATTTCTAAACATCGGATAGAAAACACACCAAATAGAGAAACAATTATTAGCGCATTAGAGAAAAGTATTCTTTATTTTTTTTACACTAACATGCCCCTTCACATAAGAACATATCTTATGACTAAAGCAGAAAAGTTAAGAACATTAGATGATTTGAGAAATTTAATTCAGAATGAGAACCATCTACTCTTCGATGACCTCATAAATTCGGGAAATATGAGAAGACCCGGAGAACATGATTACAAAAGAGGCTTCGACCATAAGAAAAAGTTCGATAAAAAACATCACAAACGATTTAATAATTGGCAAAATCCCAATAACCCGTATAACCCACATAATCAAAGACAAGAGCATCAATATCGACAACAAGAACCTCCACAAGACTACCGGCAGAATAATAATAATAATAATTATTACCAACAATGGCCCCGTCAAGAACAACAAAGGTATTTCAACGGTTCAGGTCGATACCGGAATCAAAATTATAATAATAATAAGAAAGATGAAAATCCAACTGTATCCATGAGAACAGTTAGCGCATTCGGGGATAAACCGAAACAGCCTAATTTCCAAATTCAGCAAGAAGACCCGAAAGACCAAGAAATCAGAGAATTAAGAGAGAAATTAGAAAAATTAGATCCAAATAATTCTTTTTTAGAGAAAGGCCCGCCAGACAATCAAAACACATAAAAGAAGAGAATAAAAGCCAACTGCCTTATGTTAAAGACCACGCGAATCGTAAATGGCTTATTGATACCGGATCTTGGAAGAATTATATAAGACCAGACATTGTACCACCAGATGTTGAAAGAGAAAAAGAAAATTTTACAATAAAAACAGCAACCGGAGAAGAACTTGGCACGGAATCTATTTCAGTTTATTGCAGAAATAATTTTCTTAAAAACCCCGAAAAAATAAAATTTTATCTATTTAATTTCAGTCCCAATTACGAAATACTACTAGGAAATGAGACAATGAGAGAAATGAAATTTAATATCGATTTCGAAACCAACAAAATAAAAACTCGCTATACAGAGTTTGATTTTATTATGGAAGACGAAGTTTTAAAATTAGTTTTGAAAGAAGGCGAAAATCAGATAAAAGTAGAACAAAATAAAAATCTATATTTTATTGACTATGAAGATGATAAGATTAAAATTAAACCTGGCATCTATGATCAAAATATAATAATCGACAGTAAAGTTAACGAAACCATATATTTACCTTTATACTATTTGCAAAAAGAAGAAGTAGAATTAACAGATTCTAATAAAAAAGGAAACCATGAAATAATAAAACAAATCCCCCAACTAATCAGAACCGACCATATACCTCCTCAAGAAAAATCAAATTTAATTAAATTATTATCGAAATATCCATCAGTATTTAAGACTGAAAATGATCCCCTTTCAGCCACTGATTTATTGGAGCATAAGATTAAAACAAAAACCGAAGACCCGATATATTCGAAAAATTACAGATATCCCCACCAATTCAAAGAAAATATTAAGGAAGAAATTAAAAAGATGTTAGAATCCAAAATAATAAGACCCAGCAATTCCCCTTACAATTCTCTCCGTTTGGATTGTCCCGAAAAAGCCAGACGCATCAGGAAAAAGAAAAATACGAATGGTGATTGATTACAGGAAATTAAATCGAGAAACAACCCCGGATAAATTCCCCATTCCTAATATTGAAGACCTTTTAGGCAAATTAGGAAAAGCGACGATATTTACAGCAATGGACCTTTGCTCAGGCTTCCATCAAATAAAAGTCGAAGAAAGTTCTATCCCAAAAACAGCATTTTCTACAGATCAAGGCCACTTTGAATTCCTTCGCATGCCATTTGGACTCAGTAATGCCCCAGCAACGTTTCAAAGAGCCATGAATATCATTTTTTCAGATTCTATTAACGTTTTAGTCTATATGGACGATATTATAATTTTTTCTGAAAATTACAAAGATCATTGGAAACATTTAGAAGAAACTCTTAAAAAGTTAGAAAAACATAACTTAAAGATTCAGCTCGATAAGACAGAATTTTGCAAGAAAGAATTGTTATTCCTCGGACATATTATCAGCGAACGCGGCATAGAACCTAATCCAGAAAAGATAAAAGCAGTAAAAGATTTTAAACTCCCTAAAAATGAAAAAGAAATTAAAAGCTTTTTAGGATTAACTGGTTTCTATAGGAAAATGATACCAAATTACGCAAAGATAGCTTCCTCATTAACGAGATGTCTTCGAAAAGATCAAAAAGAAATCAAACCAGAGTTATATGAAAACGCTTTTGAGAAATTGAAACAACTTGTATGTAGTAGCCCCATTTTGCAAATTCCAGATTTCAATCAGGACTTTTTCTTAACAACTGACGCAAGTAATTTCGCCATTGGTGCAGTATTAGCACAGAAGAAAGATGGAAAAGAACTCCCTGTATGTTTTGCATCCAGAACACTTAATAAAGCAGAACAAAATTACTCAACAACGGAAAAGGAATGTTTAGCCATTATTTGGGCTTGCAATCATTTTCGACCCTACTTATACGGTAGAAAATTTTTCATATATTCAGATCACAAACCTTTAGAATATTTAAGAACGTGTAAAACACAGAACGCCAGATTAATTAGATGGAAATTATTGTTAGAAGATTTCGAATATGACATAAAATACATTGAAGGAAAGGCTAATAAAGTCGCCGATCATTTATCCCGTTACCCTATTGAAGAAAGGAAATTAAAAGAACCAGAATTTGATATTTTTCATACAGAAAATTCTCCTAATAACTATTCACAAGAAATCGTAGATTTATTACAAGAAATGGGAATAGAAGAAACCCTAGAAGAAGCTAACAATGAAAACTTAGAAGGAATTAATAATGATGAAAACATAGAAGAAAATAATAATGGTGAACACCAAGAAATAATTCAAGATGATATATCTTCTTCAGCAACGCAGCACTCCACAGAATCCTCCGATAACAGAATCTTAATAGTTGATGATAAATCTAGACCAGTAAATGTTGAGAAAAATCAAATAATAATAAAAAAGGGACACGCGAAAATTCAACGCGAAACAATATTCAATAATAAGCAAAGAACAACAATTGAATTTACTTGGCCTTATCATGAAAAAGATTTTGAAATAGAAGAAAAACTTTTAGAAATCTTAAGACCAAATATAACTTACGGCATATACTGCTCACCCATATCAGATTCTATAGAAAGTGAAAATAATTGGTATAATGCATTATTTAATAAAGTTGCATCACTCATTAGAGAAAAATTTCCCACAAATAGAATTAAAAGATATTATAAACTATTGCCAGATGTAAAGAACACGGAAGACCAGAAATTACTTATCCTTGATTATCATATCGCCAAGACATGCCACAGAGGTATAAATGAAACATATTTAGTTTTGAAAACCAAATTTTATTGGCCCAATATGAAAGATCATATCACAGAAATTATAAACAAATGTGACACATGTGGAAAAGGCAAATACGATAGAAGACCTATAAAACAAAAATTTAAAATTACTCCCACACCTGAGAAACCCTTTACAGATTTAATGATTGATACCTTACACATGAGTAATTATTACATTTATTTAATAGTAGATACTTTTTCCAAAAGAATATTTTCTTATTACGCAACGAGTTATAATGCCATAGAAAGCATGAAAGTATTGAAAAAATATTTAGCATATTTTCCAAAACCCCAAAAAATATCATGTGACAACGGAAGAGAATTCGACAATAACTTGTTTAAAGATTTTCTAAACTACTTAAATATTGAATTACATTATACTACCCCCAATCACCCTAACTCTCTTGGATTGCTTAATCGAGCAAGCTCTTCGTTATTAGAAATTTTAAGACTTATAAACATAGAAAACAAAGATGATAAAGAGGAAGATAAGTTAGAGCAAGCAACGACAGCATATAATAATTCCCTTAATCAAGATCTTAAAATGACCCCTAACGAAATAACTTTCGGTATCACTAATGAAACTTATAATGAATCCCCGGAAATAAAAGAATATCTTGTTCATGAGTACCATCGGAAAATGAAGCAGCTTTTCGAAATAACTAAGAAAGGTATAGAACAAAATAAAGAGAGAAAAATAGGCAAGTTAAATGAAAATAGAGAAGACATAGAAATCCCGGAAGATGTGTATATAAAGAGACAACAGAAAAAGAAAATAGATCCTAAATACGAAAAAGGAAAGTATGTTGATAAAAGATTTCAAAATAGAAATAAAGGTAGAAAGAAAAAACTCCACCCTGATCAAGTCAAACGACCGAAAAAAGTCACTAAGAAAAAGAAATCAAATAATAATAATAATAAACCTAGTACAAGTCAAAAAAACCCAGAAATAACTGATGAAGATATTGAGAATGTCATAAAAGAAATAGAAACGTCTAATGTTACAGGAGTCAGCCAAGATGACTTTGAGTTCGACGACGAATTGTTTCAAGTATCTTCTGATCGCAGCGCTTACGGTTCAGATACAGACCCTGCTAATACAAGATTTATCTGACGGACCAGGAGCATCCATCGTACAAATTAATCCATCTTTTATAATTGAAGATTGGTACACATTTTTACATTATAAGAATCTTACAAATTTAACAAGAGAAATTCAAACCCTTAAGATTAGCATTGACGTATTAACAATTAGTAATGAATATAAAACTTTGCATAATATTATTGAACAAAAATATAACAAGATATTAGAAAAAATTAATCATATTGTAAATATAAATCGGAATAACCGATCAAAAAGAGGTTTAATTAACGGACTAGGCAATGCTATTAGTTGGCTCACCGGCAATATGGACGCCGATGACAAAGAAAAGTATGATAATATTTTAAATAAAATCGAGAGAAATATGTATCACATAGAGCATAATGAAAATGTTAGATTAGGATTAAATAAAGAATTAACATCTAAACTTAATAAAGAAATAATTGTTTTAAATAAATATAAGGATAGTATAGAAAAAATAAATAATTTTACAGATTTAGCTCTTACTAAGTTAATGTATCATGATTTATTAGCCGTATTAGATTTAGTAGAAAATCAATTAAATGATATAGAATTTTCCTTAGAACAATGTAAATTAGGAATTACCCATCCAAGCATATTAACGACTAGAGAACTAGAACAATTAAACATACCGTTCGGAGAACCAATCACAGAAAATGTAGAATTAAACTGGTTACTTAGCTCCACATTTTGTTCCCTATCAGATACAGGATTAATTTATTATTTTATTAAAATCCCTTTGAAATCATTGCCAAAAACAACTTATTATGCTATGTCATATCCAGTTACAAGGAATAATAAAGTCATTACTCTAAAGATTAAAGAACAACTAATCATTAGATTTAAAAATTCGTTTTACAATGGAAATTGTATTAAATTCAATAATCATCATTACTGTAAAGACATGATAGAGATTAAGGACAAATGTATTTTAGAATTATGTAAGAATATAGAATTAAATGATTGTAAAGCTGTAGAAATAAGAACAAACCCTATAATCAAACTTATACCCACATTACACCAATATTTAACCTTTAATATTAGCAATGTAACAACTAGTGTAACAAACACACAAATGTATCATCTACCATCTACTAGCCTCCTTAATCTTAATGAAAATGAGAAATTTGTAAATATAAATGTCACACTTTCTTATGTTGACAATGTAAATATTCCTTTTATTTCCTATCATTCTGTTAATAATAAAACTATTGTATCAACAAATTTTACTTTTGAGGAATTACAACAAATAGACTCAAGTAATATAGAAATAGAAGAATTAGAACCTTATGATATAACTGTATCCCAATTTATTTCTTATATATTTTATGTAATATGTTTATATCTTTTATGCTATAATCTTTATCGTCAGTATTGTAAACTGGAATTACTGTGTTCTAATCCTTCAAATGATAATCCAAGTACCCATCCTCAACCACCTGAATGTTTTGATGGCAGAGCCAGAGCTTGGTTTCAATATTTACAGAATAGACAAACCGTCCCAAATCCTTAAATTTAGAGTTCAGTGGGCTTCACTCTCATAAGGACGGAGGAGTCACGCCACCATGAGGCCATAGCGCACCTGCAGATCACACCATATTCCTTGAATCTTATTCAGCAGTCCTATTAACCTATATATACCCTGTCCCTTCTCCCAGGGAACACACACACTCTCTTCAAGTCCTCGCAGTAATTACGGTACGTAATCTATGTCAGATCTAGTATAGCCATATTGTTATTATCAAGATTGTCATTATTGTCTTTTAAAGTGTTATTATCGATATTTTGTAACTTTTGAATAAATAAAATATTTTTTTTTTACAATAACGAGTACGAACACCAAAATTTTCTATCAGTTGCCATTATCATAGAAGTGAATATGAGACTTTCTGTACCACATTCAATTCTGTTTTTTTCATTTACTAGTTTTTTAAATTATTTTTACTTGATTTATTTTTTCATTCTACTATCATTGAATTTTTATTTTAGTTTTTTATTTTGGTATTTATTTAAACATATTTATTTTATTTTAATATGTATTTCATATCGATCTAAAATAGAGTGCTGGACGAAAAATCGTTATATTCTATCCCTCCGTCCTAATCTTTTTTTCAGTTTTCTCTCCTCTCAATCCCTCCATAATGACTAATATCCTAACTTCCTGTCACATTAACGCACCTCCTAGCCCATTATGATGAATTCCAAAAATATTTCCTCGACAATTTTTATGATATAGTAGCCGTCTCCGAAACATGGTTAAAACCATTTATCCCTTCCTCTCAGGTTTCCCTTCTAAACTACTGTTTCTTACGACATGACAGACCTGATCGCACGGGAGGTGGAGTCGGGCTGTATATTCATGATAGCCTGAAACCAAAATCCTATTGAAGTCTCCTCCTAATCCTTTTCCTCACATAGAATATATATTTGTTGAAATTTCAACCATCTCCTCTCCCTTGTTATACGCCGTTGTCTACCGACCTCCTCGTGTTCCATTTGATGACCTTTTCCAATCCTCCCTTGTCCAACTGGTCTCAGCATATAATAATATAATCATTTCTGGAGATTTTAATACTAACATGTTATCTGAGTCCAGCGACAAATCCTTCCTTACCGATTTAATATATTCCCTCAATCTATACCTCGTTCCTTATCACCCTACTCATCACTCTCAGTATACTGATACTTGGTTAGACCTTCATATTTCTGACTCTCCTGTAAAAATTATTTCCTCATCACAGCATCCCGTTCCTTTCTTATCATCACACGACCTTATCAATATAACTTATTATCTACCTGTCAAATCCTTCAACCCAAGAGTCATATCATACCGTAATTTGGACCTTCTTTCCTACAAATCTCTTCAACCTGATCTGGACTCTATCCACTGGGACACGATATATTCCGACAACTCCTATGGTCTCCACTCTCACCTCAAACTTCCGATCCATACTAGACATCCATGCTCCCCTGAAAACCAGAACCTTACGCCGTCCTACTGCGCCTTGGCTCACCCCCGAAATAAAGGATATGATGAAGAGAAGGGAAGCGGCAAGACGTAAATTTCGACGCACTCGTTTGCAAGAAGACTATGTGTCTTTCAAGGAGCTTCGTAATGAAACCCAATGCGCAGTGCGACGTGCTAAATCCCTTCATATCCATTCTGTCCTTTCCAATGCTCCTGATACTAAATCTAAATGGAAATCCTTAAAAAATTGTCATTTCCCGAACCCAATAACCCCAGTTCTTTCCAAGTCACGTCTGACGAACTCAATAACCATTTTATATCCTCAGCTCCTAATTCTTCGACAACTTCTGACATTACTTACCGAAGCTTCAACCCATACAGTTTCTTCTTTTCTCACGTGTCCTACGACGAACTATTTAATGCAATCTTAAAATCCCGTACTAATACTATGGACCGGACAATATTCCTGTAAAACTAATAAAATCCAGCCTCCCATCCCTCATACCGGTACTATATCATATTTATAATTTCTCTCTGCAAAATTCCACTTTTCCTTCTTCCTGGAAAACCGCTCTCGTCCGACCACTAAATAAAGTTCCGAATCCTATCTCACCGCAAGATTTCCGCCCTATTTCTATCCTCTCCAATTTATCAAAACCGCTCGAACGCCTTGTCCAAACCCAGCTATCAAATTTCATTGAAGAAAACTCTATCCTTAGTCCTCTTCAGTCCGGTTTCCGATCTGGCTATTCTACCCAATCCGCTCTCCTTAAAATAACACAAGACCTCCAAAATGCCATTGATCACCAAAAATTAACTATACTCATCCTCCTAGATTTCTCAAAGGCGTTTGACACGGTTGATCATAGTATCCTTCTTACCAAACTCCAAAATCTTCCAGTATCCAACAGTGCTTGGCGCTAGTTTCAATCCTTCCTCTCCGATCGCTCTCAGTATGCAGTTGTGCCAGATCAACCTCCTTCCAGTACCCAGCCTATATCCTGTGGTGTTCCTCAGGGATCTTCTTTATCCCCCACCCTATTCGCTATCTACATTAATGACCTCCCTCTCCATATCCATCACTCTAAATACCACCTCTGAGCCGATGATTTCCAAATATACCTCTCCTTCCCACCTTCCGACCTATTACAAGCTACAAAAAAGATTACAAGAGGACATAAATCGAATAAGCCACTGGGCTGAAGTTAATAAGTTAAAGTTAAATGTTGAGAAAACAAAAGCTATAGTAATAGGA
This sequence comes from Piezodorus guildinii, assembly GCA_023052935.1. Lineage (NCBI taxonomy): Eukaryota > Metazoa > Arthropoda > Insecta > Hemiptera > Pentatomidae > Piezodorus > Piezodorus guildinii. The sequence goes on from CM041292.1 coordinate 94,392,672, forward strand.
TCCCATCACCTTCTAACAACACGTACATGTAGCTATTCCCACGATTTGAAACTATATTTTGGTAAACGTAACTTTTGGAAATGTAATTTAAGACAGCGTGATCAGCAAATGGGACTTTGAGTTGAGCTGAATTCTATTTTCTTCAGCTTTAAGATTCATATACTACTGGTGCAAGGAGCTGACATCGGTTAAATTTTATGAAAAACAGCTTCGTTTATCGGATAAAACTGTTATAGACTTGAAGAATTACATGCGTAAATTATATAAGGAAAATTAATTAAACAAGAAGATAAGTGGACCAAATTGCATTGTGGAAATTGGTGAAAGTTTTTTTACTTAACGCAAAAATAATTGTGGTCAGTCAGGAATAATCTCTTTGGACATAACATTGTATATTGATAGGTGATTATCTAAGGTCGTTATCAGTGTTCAGTTAGTTAGCATCTGGCATATCCCTAGGTCATGTAAAGTTTGTTCTGTTTGTGGCGGCTCTGCTGTATGCTGAGATAAATTGTTTTATTTGTTTTGTTAATTCTTATATTTAATCATTGAAAGATTTGTGCGTGTTGTTCTAAAGTTTTTCTCTTCGCACTGGCAACACTGCTGGTTGTTACCTACCCATTTTTCCACTGGCAATGTTAATTTCCCAAGCTCATGTCCTCATGGTGTTGTGTTATGTTCTAATATTGTAATAAGTCTTTTATATTATATTCAACTTTTATCGACTCTGCTGGTTTTTATTTAACCCATTTACCTCAATAATGGAGTGAGGTTATAAACAAACAGCTGGTGGGAGCAAAGTGGTTATGTGAAATGGATTTGCCTCACTGCCTCAAACATGTTTATATTATTGTTCTCTTTATATTTAATTGAAGCTCATTTTTATTTCTTATTTTGGTAACTGTTCCGAAGTGTCACTTCTCTTATCAGTAGCCATGTCTATGGTTATCCAGAGTGATATGGTTGAGCTTAGTTGTCTTCCACCCGGCTTTGGGCGCTAAATTTTATCACCCCTACCATACTACCCACGTCTTTAGAAATAAAGGTTAGGATATTTATCCTAGGTGTCTTCCACCCGACTTATGGCGCCAAATTCAAAATACTTATTAAAACCCAAGGAGTTTGTTATAGTATGGAGGGAGCATGAGGGCAATTTAAGTAACTTATACCTGCATAGCCGCCATTGTTTGCGTATTGCTATTGCTGTCAGTTGTCTCTTGGTTGTCACTTACTTTATTCGTCTTCTATCTATGTACATAATTTCCAACTATGTAATAATTCTGGCAAGGATAATCTTATAAAGAAACTGAGCTTTTTTAGGTAAGTGTTTCATCTTTAATTAGATATACGTATGTTTATACAATTTTTTGAGCATAACTTTTTGATTGATCCTGAAACCTATAATTTTTGCTGGCAAATCGTGAAATACAAGTTTATATGTACTGACAAAGTGAAATAAATTAATAATTGGTTTCCAATGTAAAGAATAATATGTAAACAGGTCTAATACTGTTGAAAGGTATCAAATTATCTAATTTTTTTCCCAGGTGTCTGTTTACTGTTTTGCATTTACCTTGAATAATTTTGATGTTTTTTATTCTAGATTAGGTAGAGTATGTAATTTTATATAACATGATGGGTTAAATATAAACTATCTAAAATAAAGAATGTTGATTTGTTCTGGTACTTGACTTATACATTTAAGTAATGTTGTTGTATTTTAATGATATATTTTGTAGGTTTCCTGGTCTAAAGGAACCAGAAAGAAGATAAGCCTGGATAAATGCTGTAAAAAGAGTCAATTGGGTTCCTGCAAAATATGATAGTAATAGTGAACATTTCACTGCTGATCAAGTTGAGACAACTTACATTAGTAGACCACAGCTTAAACCCGGATCAATACCAAATGTGTTTGAGGCCTATCCTGACCATTTGAAACCAATGATTGTAGTGGTGAGTTGGCAATTATGAAATAAATATTCATATGAAAGATTGAAAACTCAAATTTTTGGTAAGTCAAGTGTTAAAAATTAATTTTAGAAAAGAAAGTCTCCTGCAAAACGGACAACTAGGAAGAAGCTTGATTGTAATAATAATGAAAAGGACGCAATACCTGCTGATACAGCTGTGCACGAGGTAGATCCATCTTCTTTACTCCAGCAGGTGTATATACTAAAATTTTAACTTAATAAAAGCAACAACAAACATCTCCATGCCATTGATGAAAAAATGAGAATTGGTTTTACAGGCTTTATAGTTATCATTGAAAATGCTCAATATTTATGTGACAAATTAGTCATTAAAGAGAAACTTGTAAAGTACATTCCATTTTATAAGTCAAGCCAAGACCACCTCGAGATTTTTTTCGGACATATAAGTTCAAAGTTTGGATATAACAATAACCCAGCAGCCTTTCAATTTACTAAATTAATGAAAAAAATACTAGTGCAAAAGGAGCTGCATGCACCAGTAGGTGGCAGTTGTCAGCCCATTGAGAACATGACTATCTTGACATGTTCCAGTTCAAGTATGTTGAGGGTAGAAAACCTCGAGAACTAATTACCATCTGATCATGATTACATATCATTTGACCTCAGCCACTATAGTTAGCAAGTTATAAAATATATATATGGCTTTGTAGTTAAAAAAATTGAGAAAAGCATTCATTGTACGGTGTGTTTATCCACCTTTATGGAGCAATGTGCCCCTTTCATCTGGTTTGATACATATTAAAGATAAGGGTGGTTTACTTTATACAAACCAGGAAGTGTTCATAGTTTGTCAAAACACAGAGTAAGCTCTGTGTGGATTTACAAAAGTAAGAGGCTTGCATCATTGGAGCACCTATTCAGAGAAGGCTTTAACGATATCAATTTTCCAAAAAAGCCTTGACCAGCAAGCTTTCAGCTGTCGTTCACAGCACATATTAAATCAGAGCGTTGATGATAGTCGTATGTACCACCTTATTAAAGTAATTATTAAATATTATATGAATGTACTACTCTTACCACAACGACCATGGTATTAGTTGAAGCTAAGTACTCAGAGCTTAACCGCCACAGATTCGGCGTTTACAAGAAAAGTACCTTTCGCTGCGTACCTCCATTATTGTAACGAGCTATTCTGGTCTTTCAATTTTCTCACACAAATCCTCTAAAGTATTCAAATTATTACTATAATGTTAAAATGTGGGTGAAATCCCTCAGTGAAGAGAAGATTGCTGAATTGTTGAATCCAAATTACTCATCGCTATAGACATGTCGTCAATGCCAGCCTGCGTCACTCATTCTGATATTTATCCTGTATACAAGTATATGTATTCTTTATTGACTTTTGATTTAGTCAATTTCTTACTGTGTACTATGTTATGTATCTTTATATTGCTTATCATGTAATTCAATCTTGTATTTACTTGCCTTAATTTTATACCTTGAATATAAGAATTTGTATTCCTTATTGCTTTTGGCTTAGTCAATTACAGTTTATTTCTGTGTACTGTTTAACTGTTTCTTATAATTGTTTTTTGTATTAATTAGGGATTATGTAATTCAATTTTATATTTGCATGCCTTAATTTTATATCTTGTATATATGTATATGTATTCCTTACAGCTTTTAAGCTTAGTCAATTACTGCTTCATACTGTGTTACTTTCTTTATAATTGTATTTTATATTCCTTATGTATTATATTGTTTTTGCTGTGTAGCGTGTTACTGTTTCTTTATAATTGTATTTTATATTTCTTATGTATTATATAATTTTTTTTGCTGTATAGTGTGTTACTGATTCTTTATAAAATTGTGTTATATTATTTAAGTATTGTATTGTATCATACTGTTACTGTTTGTTATTGTACTTTTATTGAATTGCCGCAGGTGAACTCCTTTCCCACACACGGGCTCGCCTTAGTGGGATAGTGACTTCTACTTGCACTGTAATATGTCTGTGTTTTGATTCAAATAAAAAGTTAAAAAAAAAAAACATTACAAAGGCCTGTACCTGCTTAAAGTCCCTTTCCACACACTAAGGGTTGCTTGACCCAACTCAAGGGTGAAAAGGCATCGATATTTATGTTTCCGGTCCTATTCATACTGTCCACTGGCACTTTAGTTTCGATCTAGATCAGAGAGCCCCAGACCACACACATGTTAGACCACACCGAAGTATTAGCTCCCCCTCCTTCAAAATCCTATTTATACCCAATGTAAATCCACACAAATTCATTCCCTCTTGGTGAATCTCAAGGTAGACTTCATACATGTAAACTTTTGAAGAATAATAAAGACTATTTTAAGTATTTTACTGTTGTGAGTTCGTTAATTGGCACCCGAAATAGGAACAGCAAGGAAATGTTTATTGAGTAAAGTACTCGCGATATTAACAGATGATGCCGATTATATTAACATGACGTGTGAGTTTGATACAATTGAAGAGCTGTTAGGAATAAGGCAGGCGAAAAACAGACTGAAGAAAATTTCGTTAAAAAGAAGTTTTTCGATAAAAAACCGGAACAAAAAAACAAAAAAAAAACAATTTTTTAATCAACACTACCAAAATCGGGGATATAATAACCATAACTTTCGTCATAACCATAAATCACCTCAACATAATAGGGAATGGAACCCGGGAGATCAACAAAGATTCTTTAACCCACAGCTGGGAAATAACTGACAATATTTTCAAAGACCGAATCATAATAATTTTAGGCAACAACCCTATAATGGGACCACGGGACAAACCGTGTCAATGAGAACTGTAAGTTCTCAACAACAAAATAGGCAACCTATGTACGAAATAGAATATGAACCGGAAGATCCCTGCGACATAAGAATCAGAGAATTAGAAGCATAATTAGAAATTTTTTTAGGATCAAGCCAAAGCCAAGAAGACCCGACCTAACATTAGAATTGCAGACAAATTACTTTCAACATTTACCCTACGTTAACGACCATGCTAATAGAAAATGGCTAATAGACACTGGTTCAAAATTTAATTATGTTAACCCTGAGATTATCCCGAACGGAATAAAAAGGATCAAAGAAAATTTTATAATTAAGACAGCCGCGGGAGAAGAAAAAGGTACTGAAGTTATATATGTCTATTGTGATCGAAATTTCTTGAAGAACCCATACAAAATTAAATTTTATGTATATAAATTCAGCCCTAACTATGAAGTATTGCTCGGTAGCGAAACTATGAAAGACATGGAAACAAGGATAGATTTTAAGGATAAAAAAATAACTACCAAATACAACTCTTTTAATTTTATATTACCAGATACTAAGAACGCTGTTAGCTTGAATAAAGGAACAAATATAATAAAAATACCAAATTATGGTATCAATTACATAGACTATGTAGACGAAAATATAGAGATACCAGCAGGAATTTATGAAGAAGAAGTCACGGTAATTAGTAAAGAAGATAATGAAATTGAATTAAACTTTCAGGAATTATTAGATGAAGAAGTAGAAGAAACAATCTAAACAATCCCTCTGGAGTCATTGTAGATGAAATTCCAAAATTAATCTGTGCCGATCACAAGAGCAAAAAGGACAGGGAAAACCTTATATCTTGCTCCTCAATATTTAAGACTGACCAAGATCAACTATCAGCCTATGATATTCAGGAACATCGAATTAACACAAAGACAGATGAATTAATATACTCAAAGAACTACAGATACCCGCATCAATTCAAGGATAACATAAAAGAAGAAATAACAAAATTGTTACAAAATAAAATAATACAACCAAGTAATTCGCCATATAACTCGCCTGTGTGGATTGTTCCCAAGAAGATGGACACCTCTGGAGAAAGGAAGATAAGAATGGTTATTGATTATAGGAAACTGAATCAAAATACTATTCCGGATAAAATCCTCTCCCAAACACTGAGGACCTACCATTTTTTGGAGATTGATTTATGTTCGGGATTTCATCAAATCAAAATGAATAAAGATTCAATTTCGAAAACCGCTTTTTCCACTGAACAAGGACATTTTGAATTTCTACGGATGCCGTTTGGCTTATGTAATGCTCCGGCTACATTTTAAAGGGCAATGAACAATATATTTGCTGATAATCCTTATGTTCTAATATACATGGATGATATTATAGTATACTCTGAAGACATTTATGATCACTTGAAACACTTGGAGATTGTTCTACAGAAATTAGAAAATCATAATTTAAAAATACAACTGGATAAGATTGAGTTTTGTAAAAGAGAACTACTCTTTCTTGGTCACGTAATATCGGAAAAGGGTATAGAACCTAATCCTGCCAAGGTCGCCGCTGTTTTAGACTCAAACCTTCCCAGAACTGAAAAGGAAATCAAAAGTTTCTTAGGTTTAACTGGATTTTATAGAAAAATGATACCTAATTATGCTAGGATAGCATCACCGCTAACAAAAGCATCAAGGAAGGATGCAACGTGAAGCATGAAGCATTTGAAACACTCAAAACATTAATATGCAGCAACCCAATCCTCCAAACGCCAGATTTTAATGAAAACTTTTACTTAACAATTGACGCTAGTAATCATGCAATTGGAGCTGTATTAGCCCAGCGAAAGAACGGGAAAGAATTGCCGGTATGCACCCTTAATAAAGCAGAAGAAAATTATTCCACAGTGGAAAAGGCATGCTTGGCAATTATATGGTCATGCAACCACTTTAAACCCTATTTATACGGCAGAAAATTTGATATAAATACAGATCATAAACCTTTGCAGTACATGAAAACTTGTAAAACTCAAAACGCAAGGCTCATCCGATGGAAAATCATGCTTGAGGACTGTGCACTCAGCAGATTCATCATCTGATAAAAGGGTGATGTAGGTGGAAGATAAGAGAAGAAATCTTGAAGGAGACAAGGAGCAGAACAAAAGTCCCGGGAAGAATTGATGTTGCAAAGCTCAAAGAGCCGGAAAAGTGTACAAATTATCAGCATCAATTAGATAATGAACTTAAGGCCCATTTGAGAAGAAGAGATGATAACGAGGATATAGAAGAGCACTGGGAAGCTTGCTTGAATGCCATCAAGAAAGCAGCCAAAGAGGTGCTTGGCGTTAAAGAGTGTGTACAGCAGAGACCATCCTGGTTTGATAAAGAATGTGCCCAAGCAACGGAGGCAAAGAATGCGGCATACAAGGATATGATCCAAAGAAAGCACACAAGAGGATCAACAGAACAATATAGAGAACTCCGGAAGAAAGAGAAAAAGCTTCACAGGCAGAAGAAAAGGACATGGCACCGCAAGCAACTTGAAGAGATAGAAGAGTTGAGAAGCACTTCACAGATCTCCAAGTTTTATGAGAAAATCAGCCGTACCACAATAGGGTTTAAACCTAAAGTTAAGGCTTGTAAAGCTGAGGATGGAAGACTGTTGACCGAAAAAGATACTATAATGTCAAGATGGAGTCAGCATTTTGAGACAATCCTAAATCAGGATGCCCGGGAAAAAATTGAAAAACCAAGCTGGTTTGATGAAAATAGAAATGGTATTGATGAGCTAGATCCACCAGAGTTCGAGGAAATGATGGAGGCAATTGAAAAATAATAAGTCTCCGGGTGAAGATGGGATTCCGGCAGAATTATTTAAGAAAGGGACTGAACCCTTACATAAAGAAATGTATAATATTATACTTTCCATATGGGTCAATGAGAAAATGCCTAAGCGATGGAGAAAAGGAATTATAAATATGCCCTATACATAAAAAGGGAGACTTACTTGAGTGTGCAAATTATCGAGGTATTACCTTACTCCAGTGTGCATATAAAGTACTGTCTAATATTCTTCACAAGAGGCTCATACCATTTGCCGAAAGAGAGGTAGGAGACTACCAGGCAGGTTTTCGCAGCGGGAGGTCAACGGTAAACCAGATCTTCAGCCTTAGGACCATCCTCGAGAAAGCAATAGAATATAAAATGCCCATGCATCACCTCTTCATAGATTTCAGAATGGCATATGATAGCATCAAACGAGACAAACTCTATGAGGGAGTTAGGAGTACCTTCTAAATTGATACGCCTGGTTGCAATGACTATGGATGAAACCAATTGTGTAGTCCGAATGCAGGGGGAACTCTCCCCAGAATTCAAGACTTTAAGAGACCTAAGACAGGGGGATGCCCTAGCATGCATATTGTTCAATTTGGTTCTAGAGAGGATTGTTCGGCAGTCTAAAATCCAAACGAAGGATACAATTTATAGTAGACTTGTACAACTGTTAGGATATGCAGATGATTTGGATATTGTCGGGCGTTCATTTTCAGCATTGCAGGAGGCATTTTTATCATTGATGGAGGCGGCAGATGAAATGGGACTGTGCATCAACGAAGAGAAAACTAAATATATGAGGACTGGTGAGTCCACAAACAATGGAATCCAGGAGTTTGTAGAAATGGGTCCTTATAAATTTCAGAAAGTAAATAGTTTCACTTATTTAGGAAGTATTGTTTGCGCTTCTAATGATGTGTCCCTCGAAATAAAGAAAAGAATATTCAATGCCAATAGATGCTATTTTGGGTTGCGGAGACATCTGGGGAGCTCATTTTTATCTAGGCAAACTAAAATAATGTTGTATAAGACCCTCATTAGGCCAGTATTGACGTATGCCTCTGAAACATGGACCGTATCAAAGACCAAAGAAAAAGACATAGCTGTCTTTGAAAGAATGCTATTACGGAGGATTTTCAGAGGAATTTATGTGAACGGCCAATGGAGAAGGCGTACTAACAAAGAAGTGTACGAAATGTTTGGGGAGCCTGATATAGTTTCCTGGATGAAGATAAACAGACTCAGATGGGCCGGGCATGTGGCGAGAATGAGTAGCAATGATCCTATTAAGAGATTGCTCGAGGGAAAGCTGGACCGTAGCAGAGGAAGAGGACGACCGAGACTGCGATGGTCGGATGCTGTTGCTCAAGATGCGAGGAATATTTTTAACGTCCGTGACTGGAGGGCAACTGCATTAGATAGAGCCACCTGGCGAAGACTCCTTGAGGAGGCTAAGACCCACATAGGGTTGTAATGCCATTAAATAAAAAATAAAAAAAGGTGGAAGATAAAGAAAAACCGGTGAATGTCGAAAAACAGCAAATTATATTGTCAAAAGGCTACGACCTAACAAAAAAATCTCACCCATTTCCGACTAAAACCAGACATGAGATATTTTTCAATGGACATGAAGACAGAGAATATCTTGAGAAGGAATTGTTAAACATATTAAAGCCTAATATAGCATACGGGATCTATTGTTCTAGTTCAGCAAGAACAAGTTCAGAGATTGAGTTATACGACAAAATATTTCATAAAATTAGCGCAAAATTCCTGGAAAAGTTTTAAACAAACAGATTAAAAAGATATTATAAAATTATAGATGTTTCGAAAAAAATTCAGCTAAAAGAAATAGTCTCAATTATCATGTAGGTTAAGTGTATCACAGAGTTGCCGAAGAAACATATGAGAAACTCAAGTTGAAATATTACTGGCCAAATATGAACAGATTGATTCGAGAAATGATCAGATATTGTGAGATATGTGCTCAAGCGAAATATGATAGGCACCCAGCAAAGCCAAAATTTAAATTAACTCCCACTCCTGAAAAACCTTTTGAAGAAATAATGATGGACACGGTTCAGATAAACAACCAGTACGTTCATTTTATTACTGATGTATTTTCGAAAAATGTTTTTACTTTCTTAGCAAATGTTAATAACCAATTATAGGCAACAAGAGCATTGATGGCATATTTAAACTTTTTCTCTAAACCAAGAGTTATAACCATTGAAAATCACGAAGCGACACCACATAATGCTAACTCACTGGCAACTTTAAACAGGGCAAGTTCCACGATCATTGAATAACTAAGAGTTCTAAATTTAACACACCCTGATAAACCATTTGAGGAATAATTAATGTTAGCTGTCATAATTTACAATAACTCCCAGATGAGTAAACTGAAAATGTCACCAAATGAAATGATGTTCGGATTATCTATGGATCTCTTTAACGAGTCATTCGCGAGTGTAGACGATGTTTAATTAAGTTGGTGGTCGCAGATATGTCTTATTGTTCTCAAACCGCACTTCATCGAGGAAAATCAAATGTCATAGAAAATAGTAGAGAATTGTCGCATGGAGTAGGAGTCGCTAAAGGAAAGAAGGAACATCGCAGACGAGAGGGGGAAGGAAGTGATCAAGGATTGAAAGAATCACCGCTTGCACATTATAAGCAGTATTTGTTTCATTTTAATTAATATAAGATTGTTCATGTTCTCTCTTCTATTATATTATTCATTTACCCTCAACAAAATTACACGGATTGACAGAAAATTCGGCGACTCATAATAACGACTGGGTCGAGGCTGCGAACTAACGGGTTAGACGCCCCTCTTCCCAACAGTTTATTTTAAATTATTACAAAAAACAAATTAAAACCACAAATCACATAATTGATATCTCATTAGGAAAGCTCAATCATCATGATTTATTAGCAATTTTGACTTTACTTAACGAAAAAGTGAGGGATATCGAAGATTCAATTAATCAGAACATATATGAAACCCAAAAGCAAATTTTGTTTCGAGATACTGAATTAAATTGGCTAATAGGGAGAAGCACATGCTCTATTTCTGATAAAGGGATAATTTATTATTTCATACAACTTCCTTTAAATACAATGGGACTAATGTCTTATTTGAATATGCCATACCCTTTCATAGAAAACAATAGCACTTATGTCTTGCATATAGATAAAACTGTGGTTGTGAAAAATAAAACTGATATATATGTGCCTAGTCACTGTATCAACTATGACCAGGAATATTATTGTACAAAACTAGAAAAAGTTAAGGATAAATGTATATTAGAATTAGTTTCAAACTTTAAGTTAAGTAATTGTAAATTGTTAAAAACAAATATTGACCCTATATCTGTATTTATAAGGAAACTGAGCAATATTTAACACATAAGATAAAACAAGTAGAAGTTAAGACAAATAATTTAGCTCAAATGTTTCACCTATATTCCACCTCTTTAATAAACTTAGAAAAGGGTGAAACATTTACAAACTATAATAATCTACCTATTGTATATAAAGATAATGTAAATTTGCCATTCCTCTCTGAGGATATTCCAGCAATAACAATTACTACAAATGTTACCCTTCAATCCTTAGATACTATAAAGCTTACCCCTATTAATATAGAGCAATTAGAAAATTATGAAATAACTTCAGATAAAACTTGGTTGTATATGTTGTAGGTTTGTAGTTGTGTATCTACTCTGTATTCATGTATATAAACAATGTCAATTAGTTATTAAGAGTTGCAAAAGAGAGCCAATTGTAAACAACATTCCTATGGAACCTATGATATCCTCAGGGTCTGATTATTCTCCTGAATTTGACGGTAGAGCCCAAGCATGGTTTAACGAAATTCAACGAAGAAAAAATCAGTACACTTAAAAGGGTGCTGATGGGACTTTGCATCTGTAGGAAGGGAGCAATTTACAGACAGTTGTTATTATCTATCGAATTATTGCTTATTCCCATTCCTTCCAACTCTCCCACGATCTATTGTTTAAAACATTACAAAGGCCGGTACCTGCTTAAAGTCCCTTCTCACACGCTAAGAGTTGCTTGACCCATCTCAAGATCCCAAGCCCAATCTGCCTTGGCCTGATCCATATCTTCAATAGTGCGTGGAAATTTAATTCAATCTTCAGACTTCGACACTATTTTATCCAATACACTTGAAAATGTTCTGCTGACGGTACTTCTTTCAACCCCCATGTCATTGGCAACACCACTTTGGAATCCTGGATCACTAATGTATCTCAGAAAAATTTCCATCTTTTTCCGTGCAGTTAATCCTCCACCCCTTGCATCAGTGTTTTCATCAAGAAAGTGTGAAGTGAGAAAATCTACGTTTTCGCTCTCAAACCGTAATAGTTCCTTAGATAGATCGGGACTTATATCACGCCGGTCTCTATAACACTTCACACCACACAGGTTCATAAATGCAGCCATCTTTCGTGTACAAGTACGACTGCAAGTCTGGGGTCGGGTTGACTTGCGAATGGACGAGTATTTACTTGCGTTTATTCACACCAAAATTGGCATTTTTCGGGGTTTTACTAGCCTCTCAAGTATTTACTCGCGAGTAAGAGTAAATACTTGTTTTATTCACTTCAATTCTGGCATTTACTCGTCATTTTAATATGTTCAAGTATTTACTTGTCCTACTTGTTTTTATTCACACCACTCATAGAAACTTTTAGAAAGAATTTTAAAAATTAATCAATCTATTCCTCCAAACATGTTGCCGTTCAAAGGGACGATGAATGTCCATTAGGTAGTTTGAAAGAGAGGAAGAGCCCAGCTCCATATGAACAACCTGAGTTGCACATCATGCATGGCTGACTGCAAGAAGCACCGAATGGGAAAGCATACCACAATTATTGAATCTGACAAAGAACCTGAATTTGAATGGGAATCTAGCACGGACGACTCTGTTGACGTTGAAGGTGACATACCCGAGGCTATGGAAGTGGACATTGACTGTGAAGATGCATCTCAAACACCATATCACACCCTCCCAGGAAAAATATATGACCCAGTTACACAGGTTTTAAGTGATGGCAATTAGACCATGGAATGGAAATTTCATCAACCCCAATATAGGACAATATTTGACTATGTTTCAATCATATACGGTGAAGCCTAGGACACATCCTTAAAAAAATTAGATGTTATCAAAAATAGATGTATAAGAACATATTTAGGTCTCCCCTATAGATATTTTGCTAAATGAGGCTGTTGAAATGCCACTAAATCTCAGATGGGATTTAATAATCAGTAAATCTATTTTTAAAATAATATTCAAAAACCCTTTATGTTTCAATAAAAATGTTACCTTTAATATTAAGCAAACCTTATTGGAAAAAAATAAATACACACCACTTATTTACAATGGTTTTATAAAATATCAAAAAATGCTAGACATCGTTCTCTTGTCCGATAGACTCCCTCAATTCTCAGTTGAATTTGAAATGTTGTTTCAAAAATTTAACATAATAATAAATAACAAAATTAATTCTTTAACACATATCATAGTCCCTAAAAAAATAAAAGCTTATCCTCAAGACAAATGGCCAGATTATATCCATATTTACAGACGGGTCTAAAATTAATAATGCTTCAGGCAGTGCCATATACATACCAAAATCCAAACATATTGCTAAGTTTAAATTACCATCCGGTTGTTCATCCTTCACGTCAGAGCTATATACTATTTTAGAAACCCTCAAATTTATAAATCAATCAAATAAAATTACATTTGTAATATTAATATTAACTAACAGCTTAAGTTCCCTAAAAGTGATGAATAATTTTAAAAACAAAAGTACCTTAGTCGTGTTTAAAAAACAACAAACAGATTACATTCCTATGGGTCAAAGCTCACACTGGAATTTCAAAAAATTAAAAAGTTCATCAACTAGCAAAAGATGCTACAATTACAGGTGAACCGGTATATATACATTTCAGTCCCATACTCTGATTTAATAATCAAAGACTACTTTAGAAAAACGTGGCAAGACATTGGTCTTTACTATCTTAGATAGGTTAATATCATAAATCATTTTTCCTAGTGTCTTCTGCAGGTCATGGCTTTCATCAATCAGTTGAAATAAAAATATATTGCAGACTAAGATCTAACCATGGTTTAGGTAATAGTTATTAGCACCCTATAGGAATTTCAGAAGCAGCCACAAGCATAAATTGCAACAAGCGTGAAACTCTGCACCATACTGTTTTGAAATGCAAGACATACAAAACCTAAAGAGCAATACTCTTTCAAACTTTGAATATTAATAATCCTGCATACAAAGACATACTGTCATTAAGTGCAAGAGACAAAATCAGCAGTATAGAGAATTATTTTAAATAAATAAAGCAAGTCACCTAAAATAAAATAACTCAAGTATATTGTCAAAACTATGTAACAAAACTTTACGTGTCCAGCTATATGTATAAATCCCATGCCATAAAAAAAAAAATAAAAAAGAGGAGGAGGGTATGAGAGGAATTGAGAATACAAGGAGTATAAGAACACAATAGAGCTGGTCGAAGATTAATAAACCTGATCCAGAAACCACAGACATAGTTTTCACAATGCACACTTGTAAAAACAGAAAACAATAAGATAGATTATCAGTTGCTCTGTAATAGTTTGCTTTAATTATAGTAAATTATAAATGTTTAAATAAGTTCAATAATGCTACTTTATTTAAATAATAAAAATCTCATTAAATCTTCATTTTCCAAAACCAACTCAGGAAAAACAAGATGTATAATTGAATAATTTGATGAGATAACTGAAATCATAAATTCGACCAGCTATAACAATATTTGCCAACTGTACCTGGTCAATAACACCAGACTGAATGAGATCCCAGCTCCTTGGTGGCTCAAGAGGTGGTGGAGTAACACATGATCTAGGAGAGTCAGGAAGCTCATCACCAGTATTACTTTGCCCAGGTATGCCCTATAAAAAGTAGATATTAAAAATACATAAGTCTATAATTATACAAACATAATTCATAAACTCTATAATAGGAAGCAGTACTAACACAGTCATGGGGCACATAATACATTTCACCTACTTTTTTGTGTCCAAGTTATTGTATGTAAAAGGCAAAGCAATTAAATTTCAAACATACCTGTACAAATAGATAAAAAAAAATGTTGATAACCATTACTATTTTATTTTATTAACCTTATAAACATAGTTAAATAAGAGATGTCAAGTGGACGGCAAAAACGATGAGGTCGAGATTTTATCAGATGCTCCCCTCCTCCCCCCCTTCTGCCTCTCCAAATCAGTACGTTGTATTTTTTCACAAGTTCTATACATGTTTAGCAAACTTAATGGAAATTTAAAATCAGATCTGAATTAAATCTAAATGTCGAAATTTACAAATAAAATTAAACTTACTTCAAATGTTTCAGAAGGATCAGAAGACTGAACACTAAGTTTATCAGAATGATCTAAGGCAACTTCAATTTTCTTTTGAATTTTTAGAAGTTCAGCAAGGTCATGGTGATTTCCAAACTGTGCGTAATCCTCTGCTGTCCAACCTTTAGTAACAAATAATGAGAGTTATATGAATAGATAAAAATAAAACTGTTCAAATTCATTTAATCATTGAATAATTTAAAGACCATTCCCAATTCTCACACATATCTGAGAGAGTCATTCTTGGGTTGTCTGAAAAATAATGAAGGATTTATGTTATATGACGAACTATTTACATTTACTGGACTTTTCATTGGTTTGAAAGTCAACACTTAATATTCCTCTTCCAAGCGATAGTGTTGGTTTACCTCCATAGCATTTTGCTGCATAGAAATAACTCAGTCTTTACTAAGATGTCGATGGGTGATATTAATATAATTTTGATTTACAAGTATAGATTTGGCCAGGATGGGGCCCAGACGGCCAGAAAAGTCAATGAAGTCTGGGGCGTGGGCAACAATAATGAATGCACTTTTCAACAGAGATTAAAAATATTTCGGTAGGGGAGACTTTTGTCTTAGAGACAAAAAAGGTCATCATTAAGAAGTTCTGTGGACTTTTGTAGAAGAAAACCCAAGAAAAACTGTTTGAGAACTTGCAGGGAAATTTAAAATTAGCAAATTGACCATCATTGGCCAACTCAAGGTAATTGGAAAGGTTAAAAAGCTTGAAAGTTGAGTTACACACACATTGCTTGTGCTACACTTCTTTGCTGAAACGAAAATGGCCCTTTCCTGTCTAGAATCGTTATATGTGATGAAAAGTTTATCATTTACGATAACAGTAGACATTCTGGACAGCGGCTTAACAAAGAAGCAGCAAAACATCTTATTAAGCCTCCAGCTCACCAAAAAAAGGTTATGGTTAATGTTTGGTGGGCTACATTTGATTTTATACACCATTACTTTAATCATGGAGAAAATATCAATGATGAATCATAATGTAACCAAATTAATACAAAGCATCAGAAATTGGCAACAATGAAGCCATCTTAGGTCAATAGGAAGGAGCCCATTTTGTTGTATAACAACCACATGTCACAAAAACTGTTGTAATATTATAGGTGGAATAGTCAGGAATCAGTCATTTTTGAAAAGTTTTTAATTGCCAACGTTTCGGCTCAAGCTTGTGAGCCATCATCAGGGCATTACTGAGCCATGTCCAAGCATAAACATGTTAAGTTATGTTAAACATGTTATGCATAAACAAGCATGTTGTAGGTTGGAAATGAAGCTCTACTATATACACCCTACTGTTCACACCTCTCGCCTAAGTATGATCATATTTTGATACCTGGAACATTAGTTTAATGACAAAAAAGTTAATGGAGAAAGGGAATCAGAACGTGCGTTTTTAGAATTCATTAATTTTAAATATGAGAAATTGTATTACGAGGGAATAGAAAAGTTGCAAGCATGTTTGCAAAAATGTATTGATAATATTATGCAATATGTATTGGAGACTATTTTTATCAAATAAAACAGTCGAAACCTTGCATATATTCCAGACAACCCAATAATAAAAAGGAATCTTTAGTGGATACACTAATGTTGGGTAAAAAATCAAACCGTTTAAATACTCACCATTGGAGTCAACTATTTCCAAAGAAGCATCAGCATCCAGAAGCACCTTAATTATAGTACTTAAACCAGATCTAGCAGCCAACATGAGGGAGGTACGTCCCTCTCTATCAACAACGTCAACATTAGCTCCATTCCTGATCAATAGTTCCACCATTTCTCTGTGGTCAAAACTCGTTGATAAATGTAATGGATAATCACCAGCCTAAAAACAAATTTTTAATTCATAATTATTACTATGTTTCGGCGCTATTTTTCTAAGGCAGCAGAGACTCCGAAACTGTATTAATTAATATCTAAATTTTTGGTTATTATTATGTAAAACTATTGGATTTCTTTTCCAAAAGTATCATGTTTATCAATTCATTATTGGGATCAGGTGGTATAAAGGGGAATAAAGTAATTATCTTAAAATACAAATTTATTTATTAATTAGTAGATATTATTACACATAATAGTACACAGTGAGGCATTGTTCTTTATCGAGAATACTGAGGTTTGTTCAGGTTTACCACATAATATAACATGTACCTTTGGACATCACAGCAAAATTCTTCCCTGGCTTGACCCCTAACTTCCTCCGTCCATAGCTGGACTTCCGCTTCCTATCCTGTCCAGGCTAAGACTCCCAGTACTCCACTATCCCTGCTCTAGGAGTGGAGGGGTCTATTTTTTGTACAGGCTTTTTAAGAAACGTATTTGCTTGTAGCCTGGAAACTGTTCTATTTGAAAAGATTCTAAATTATTTCTATTCCTCCCAGTATTCTCAATACATAGCATTATATACATAAGAAAAAAAAAACCTCTTTTAATTAAAGTATTAAAAAAAAATACAAAAATAAATACACTAAGGCCCAGTTGCACCGACCGTGTTTGACTAAAAATTTACTGATCTGGATAAGTTAATCACGGGTTAAGGAAATTCAGTAGCACCGATCACGGTTAGCCTTAACTCCATGTTAAATAATCGTGATTAGCTAATTCACCTTCTGACCTCGATTAAATATTTAACCCATGTCAAAGTTACCTTTTTATGGTTACATTTACTTTGAAACATAGTATGTGTCAGTTCCAGTTTATTTTATTTTTAAATATTTTCGTAATATTTATCACAATACATCAAGGAAAAATGAATACTATCTCTACAGATGAATAATCATCAGATGAAGATATAGAACTGATCAATATACTTCCTAGAAACAGTTTACAAAGTAAGGAGGAATACCCTTGATATTTACAATGGGGCGGAATTCAAAACAAAGTATGACAGAATTAATAGCTAGGAAATGAAGGGATTTCATTAAAATCCCTGTAACAGAACCTGATAAAAACAGTGGCTTCAAGAAGATAGTCGATATGGCTGCAAACCATATATACTTACACCAATTTTAAACCTCGACAAATGCAAAAGAAAAAAAAAAAATTAATGATGCACGTATCTAAACAAGAAATGCATTTAAATGCACGAATTAGATGATGTCCCACGCTGACCCATGATAACTAAGTCGGATTAAAAATTGCTTGGTGCAACTGGACTGAGGCCCGGTTGCACCAACCGTGTTTAACTTTAACTTTACTAATCTGGATAAGTAAATCACGGGTTAGCAGAAATTCCATTGCACCAATCATAATTAGCCCTAACTCTATGTTAAGTGATGGTGTTAAGTTAATTCACCTTCCTACCTCGATTATCCGATGTCAATGTTACCTTTCTACTGTTACTTTAGCTTTCAAACATTGTGTCAGTTTCAGTTTGTTTTTTCTGAATATTTTCGTGATATTTATCCTAATACACCGAAGAAAAATGAACACAATCTCTTCAGATGAATACTCAACATCAGATAAAGATATAATACAATTGGTAAATATACTTTCTAGGAACAAGCTTTACAAAGTAAGGAGGAATCCATTTGAAATTTACGATGATGTGGAATTCATAAGAAGGTACAGATTTCGAAAAGAAACAGTGCTAAATATGATTGACAATTTTAATATTAATGATTTTGAATCATATCCTACAAACAGGAACATCCATAACACCTTCAAACCAGTTACTCTTTTAAACATTGTTTGTGTCAGTTTTAGTTTGTTTTTTTCTGAATATTTTCGTAACATTTATCCCAATACACCGAGGAAAAATGAACACAATCTCTTCAGATAGATATTCAACCTCAGATGAAGATATAATGCAACTGATATATATATATATATATATATATATATATATATATATATATATATATATATATATATATATATATATATATATATATATATATATATATATATACTTCCTAGGAACAAGCTTTACAAAGTAAGGAGGAATCCCTTTGAAATTTAGGATGATTTGGAATTCATAAGAAGGTATAGATTTCAAAAAGAAACATTGCTAAATATGATTGACATTTTTAATATTAATGATTTTGCATCATATTCTACTTAACCTCAAGAGGTATTATGCTACTAGTAGTTACCAGCAAGTTCTTAGCGACATCATTAATATTGATAAATCTACAGTTTATAGAATATTCCACGCATAACAGCATTAATAGCCAGGAAGTCAAGTGATTTAATTAAAATGTCCGTAACAGAAGTTGATAAAAACAAAACAGTGTCAGATTTCTACAGGATAAAATGTTTTCTTAGAGTAAATGGTGCGATTGACTGCACTCATATTAAAATCCAGTCTCTAAGTGGAGCTAATACAAAACTATTTTGAAATAGAAAAGGGTGGTTATCATTAAATATACAAGTAGTGTGCAATGGGAACTTGAAAATCCTGACTCTGTGCATGACAGTTGGATTTTCAATTAAAGTGCATTACGAGTGAGATTTGAGTCAAGAGAATTTGGAGATTTTTGGCTTCTAGGAGATAGTAGTTATGGCTGCAAAACATATTTACTGACACTAATTTTAAACCCAACAAATGCTGCTGAAGAAAAATCAATTGTCACACAAAAATCAAACAATCATTGAGAGAGCGTTCAGTTTTATGGAAAGAAGATTTCCTTGCCTTGCCAATGGAATTCGAATGGATCCAAAAAAAGCCCTAAATATTATTGTAGCTGTAGCTGTCCTCCACAACATTGCAATAGAAACCCAGGACATCTACAACGTACCAGAACCAGAAGATTACTTTCCTGATGTTGTTTCACCATCAGAAATTATATGTGAAAGTGATATAGCTATTCGCAGAGCACTTGTAGACACAAATTTTTCAAGATGAAAGGAAATGACTTAATTTTGTATAAATTGCAATGTGTGTTATTAAATCAATTAACCTTTCCCTCTTTTGTTGTCAAGTGGTAATTTATTTGTTTATATTTATCAATAAAGTCTGATTTTTGTATTTTATTTACATATTTTTTTCCCTCTAATTCAGTAAATTGATTAATAATAAAAATAGGTTAATTGGAAGAATGAAAAATGATAATAAATAATTTGTAGGTTTCCAAATCTTCCAAAAACAGTTTATTACAATTAACTTTAAAACGAGCCAACATTTCGAGGGCCTTCCCCATCATCAGGACTCACTAAAATACATAAAAAAATTATCAAATAACATTATAAAATAACTTTTTAAATATTAACTAAAAACATTACCAAAAATATGCATAACAATGTTACAAAAAAATTATATTTACCCGAAATTCATTTAAAATTTAAAAAATTATCCATTTTTGATTAAAATTTTGTCAAAAATTTATGTCATAAAATTGTTTTGTTTTTTAAATTAACACTAAGGAAAAAATACTCATTTAACTGACATATTCTTTGGCCCCTGATGAATTAGGGTCATACTATTTACTGTAGTAAGTATACACTGATTTATTATTAAATATAGGTCACTAAGGTAAGGTTTACAAATTTTAATTTCCCAATTGTAGCAAGAACTGCTTGTGAGAGGTGTTTTCAATCTGTTTTATAATTTATGGTATCTTTTATATTTTTGTTTATATATAGATTCAATTGTTTTTCTATATCCAATATTGTAGGTTTTTCAAAATCAAAATTGTGATTAAGCTGAATACTGTGTTGTGCAAATGCTGTGGTGTTTATATTTTTACAATTATTGATGTGTTGTTTGACTCTAGTTGTGATCTTTTTAGAGGTTTCTCCTATGTATATCTTATCACAATCTATACAATTTATTTTATAAATAACATTCAGTTTTTCGTGTGGTAAAATCTTTAATGTTTGATAAATGATTACTTAGTTTATTATGGTTATATAGTCCTAATTTTGTCTGTGGTGAATTAAATTCACCAAGTGTTCTCTTAATTTCTTTGGATAGATGAGGTATAAATTGCATTTTTTGATAATGGTATATATTTCTATTTCTTCCACTAATCATGTCTATATTTATCGCATTATTGATATTACCTATAATTGTTTTTTTATTATTTTCATTCTGGTAAAGATCTGTTATAGTTTTTTGTTTAGGTTTTACTATTTATTGTTCATATTGTCATCAATTTTTGGTTTATTATTGATCAATTTATTGTTATTAACGTTAAGGTTTTTGTCCTGGGTTCATTTTTAATTTCATTGTACTAGATTAAATTTATTATTTTTTTCTAATACATCTAATAACATTTTGATATACTATAGTTTTTATTCTATTTAGATACTCATTGTCTGTCTGGTTTCACAATACAATCCAGCTTCCTTGATATTCAATAGATCTTAAAATTTTTCATTATTAATTCTCAACGGTCAACTAATTATATCCATTATTGTATTAATATATATTAATCGGCAGAGTAAAACAATCATTTCAATATAACCTAACTGTCTCTGTCTAGAGGGTTTGGAGTTGTTAAATACGTCACGAATATGATGATGTCCCGCGCTAACCCATGTTAACTAACTCGAATTAAAAATTTGTTGGTGCAACTGGACAAAAACTTTAATTATGATTAGCTTTTAACCCGGGTTAGTTAACAGCAAAAGTTAACTTTAACACAGGCTGTTGGTGCAACCGGGCCTGAAAGTTTAATCATGATTAACTTTTAACATGGGTTAGTTAACAAAGGTTAACTTTAACACACGTTAGTGGAACCGGGGCTAAAGGTAAATGTTGTTATTTCCAACAAAATGTTAATACATAGTTTATTTTATATTTCATATTCTTTCAATTTAGGAATTAAATTTTACACTAATGCTGCAACAGTATTAACTCCTGTAATTTTGCATATTTCAGAACCAAACTAAAACTAGAGTGGTGATTTAGTATTGTATACAGTTTTGGTCCTTACAACATATTACCTAAGTAGCCAAGAAAATTTAAATCAACTGAAACTAATAGCGAGCTATAACAGGGAGGTTAGAAAGGAGTCTAATACTTGATTTTGTTATCTTATAATGTTTCATCGTTGCACTACTTGTAGAAATGTCAATCTTGTAAGCATTGTCATTTTTTTTAATATCAATTTTCGAAGTAGGGCTATCGCCAAGTTCAGCAATATTAAAAGTGGGATATCGTAAAAGGACCAAAACTGTGTACAGTACTCTCATCACCACTCAAGTTTTTGTTTCGTTCTGAAATATGCAAAATTACAGGAGTTAATAATTTTTAAGAAAACATTATTTTAACAGCAAAGATAATTTTATAACTCGGAAACAAGCTCAGTCTCCGTCACTAAACTTATGTCACTTATAAACATTGTGTAACCTGTGTTAGTTTCATAATTTTTCACTCAGTCCCTTTTGAGATATTCCTTATAAACAACTTTACAGCAAGTAGGGCTGTGACTAAGCTATATGAGAAAAAATAATCAAAGGTGGGTCTATTTTCCTTTATAGACTTTTAACTCCCTAAATGTTTCATATATTATTAGTTTTTGAGAATTTTATAAACCACTTTCTTCACTTTTAAGATAATAAGGTTTAAGGACAAAAGTTATAAAGCATATTCTTATCTATTGTTTTGACTTGATATCTGCAAGATTACCAGAATTAGAGATATTTTCCCTTTTTCGAAGCTGACTTAAAACGGCTGCAACAGTATTTGTATTTTCCAGAAAAAAATTGTATCAACAGTTTTTTAATAATTAAAGAATAAAGAATAATTGGAGAATAACCATACCAAATTTAAAGAAAAGGTTGTAAGGGCACTTCTAGAAAAAAATCCTCTGAGTGACTCTGCTCCTTCACCTCAGTAAGTTGACGATCTCATCAGTCGCACAGATTTGATAAAAAACTAGGGTTCTTTAATAAAGTTGGAAAAAATGTAAGGGGAGTTATTAAAAATTTTAGGAAGGAAAAATTACAAAAAAATATAGTGAACAAATTTGTTACATATTGTAAAGATTGTATTGTTGAGCCCCATTACTGCCTTGATTATTTTCACATTTAACATAAAAATAATTAATTATTTTGAAATAATGTATTTTCTATATATTCAATTATTTTTATAAATTGTTTTGTTGATTTTTGAATATTAGTTTTTTGTATTTTTTTAAGGTTAATTTGTTTGTTTCTGTATTTTGTATTTTTTTTTTTAATTGTTTTGTTTAAGTATATTAGAGTAATTCAGAGGAAAGATGTCAGATGACTGTTTTATAATTATTTAATATCTGTGGCATTCGTGAATAAGTGGATAAGTCAAAATCTTCCATTTTACAGGTTGAGCGACTTAAATTTTATGTTTTATCCGAAATAGAGTTATAACATACAACTTTCTTTCCATCTGAAATTTCTTCCACCAAGAAATTTCTTTAACCAATTTAACACAACGTGGGAGACAGTCTGAGAGAGCGATGTGAGGAGTTAACTCATTTTTGATATAACTCGAGTTATCCAGTTTTTTATGACCGCCACACATCTTTGCTATGATTAATTGTTTAAAAATAAAATGAATAACATTTTTTTGTTTTACATTGAGAATAGTCACTGGTATCTATATTTATAATATCATAAAAAACTGTACAACCCAAGACCATTAAAATGTTTCTAGGGTCCAACGAGGTGGATTAACAAGAGAAAATCAATTATTTAGTGGGCGTCTGGTCCTCTAGTCATGGTGAATGGTTTCCTAAGTGTAATATGGTAGGAACTGTACAGTTCAGTGGAGGTTTGGGGTGGCATTTATACAGAATAATGACATGGATCCCATTAAAGTATTAGAGGCTCGACCTACTGGGAGAAGACCACCAGAGGGCATCCCAGAGCTTCATACCAGGAATTTATGCAGAGGATTGAAGGTAGAAGAGGAAAATCCCTGAACTAAATAAAGCAGTTAAGCCGAGACAGGGAAGAGTGGCTGCGCTGGATAAAGGCTAGAGAATGCATAATGAAGAAGAATAAGTGATCAAATCTAACATATTTTTTATTTTAAGTATATACCCCATCATTTCAGATACACTACTGCCAATGGCTTACCAAATTTTCTATCCCAGATTTGATAACTTTAGAGTCACATCTTGAAAGAAATCAGAAAATGCATTTTTAATATCTAAATCACTGGCACACAACTTACCAATTTCTAGTTTGTTTTTTTAATATTTTTAATCTTTTATAAAAGCCACCCAAATCATTCACACTTCATATTTCATACAAGGTTAACTAATTAGTCAACAATTAAATCTTATCGGGTAATTATCTACATCTATTACTTACATTGTTGTCAAACATTTAGATAATAAACATAAGACAAAGGACATGAGAATTTGAGGAAATAGCAAAAATTCCAAAAGCATATAATGGCACCAGAGATCATTAGTGAGGCAACAGCAAGGCCTGAAGTAACTTATAATGTGAGGTTCGACCAAAGCATTACTATTAATAATATTAAATACTCCTGATTTCAAAGGTAAACAAGGAGAACAAAAACAACAAAGTTATAAATCAATCAAAGGAGCTCAGGGGGTAGGACACTGTGTTATTAATCTCAGGTTGAAGTCTGGCTGGGGTATGCAATTATTTATTCAGTCAAATATAATATATGCCCTTAATTCTAAAACTAAAAAAACATAAATTTCCATCTATAATTCAAATTGACTTTTTATTTCTTTCAAAAGTAGTAACTAAGAATGAATGAATTAATAAAATATCACTTATAAAAATGTTGAGCATACTGGCATCTTAATACAAATAAAATAATACTGGTGCAGTGATAGAATTGAACTGTATGATAGAACAGATAACAAATGATCTATAACACGACTTCCAAAGATTTTGGAAAACAGAGTTAAACACTATCACAATGACAATAATTGTGATGGTCACTGTCGACTTCAATTGTTATGGCTACTGTCATCATACAAACTATTTAACTGCAGTCATGGAAGTATTAAAATAGCCAGGTTGTGTGGGATATTTGATAGTACCATCACAAAAGTAGCAGCCATCCATCACATTCTTAACCGTACACAGTAATCTCTTTCTGACTAATATTTCCTCGCAGCCTAATATAATTTTTAAAACTAATACATTTAATACTTAAAACATCAATAACTGCAACTAATATAAATCAAAACTTGTCAGTCGCCAAGATTAAAAGTACTGTCAATCTGAAAACTGGCACTGTCATTAATCATAATATAGTAACAGTACTGCATGACCAAACCACATATCTGTGTGAATCCGCTTTTAAAATCTGAATTAAAATTACAAACGATAAACTAATTAAAGGCCTTATTATTCTAATTAAATAGAATTTCACAACCCTATTAAAACTATTTTAAATTAAATAACATAAAACTGTAATGAGGCATTTCAAAATTAACTTATTGAAATGAAGTTAGCAATTACTTTAGATCAAATCAGTTTGTAAATAAAAGAATTACTCACATTGTTAGGGGTATTGAAATTAGCTCCTTCCTTCAGCAACAAGGCGCAATATTGTAGAAACCTGCTTTTGCAGCAAAATGAAGACCTGTGTTACCATGCTTATCGGACAACTTGACATCAACACCACATTCAATAAGAAGATTAGTGCAATCCTTATGTCCACATTCTATGGCCTTAATGGATACAAAATAAAAAGTTTGTTAATACAATTTTTTAGAAATCGACTGATTAGAATGATCAGAAATCAATAAAAAATAATAACCTTCAAAAATGGATTCAGACCATCATTGTCACAAATAGTCATGGAAGCATTATTATTTAAAAGATACCATGCAACTTCAGTATGACCTTGTGCAACAGCCAAATGCAAGCAGGTCCTATTATTCCAGTCAACAGAGTTAACATCAATTTTCTTTGAGTATAACTTAACTTTCTCCAAATTACCAAACCAAGCTGCTTTATGAATTTTAGAAAGGGTTTTATCTTTCCCATTAACATCTATATTGTAACCGGATCCTTGCTGCAAACCAATTATGTGTTCATCATCACTTGTAATTTTTTGTCCAGATGGATTTGTGATCTCAACTGAAATGGGCGGATTCACTTTGATTTCTTTTCCTCTCCTCTTTCTTCCCCTTCACAAAACTTAAAACCTTTTTCATTGTGTTTACAGTAATTGAAAACAGCTAATTACTCAATTCAATCAACTTTTAAGAAATCCAACATTAATTCAATGTGGACCTTATCAAAACAAGGCTGGACCAAAGGAAAATCAATATCCATTAACTTTAAATATAATTGACAATACTGCGTTTTCACGTAAAATTTCTTATCCCTTCTCATTGAAAAGATATAAACTATGCCACCACGTCAACAAGTGGTTTACAATGAACAAGTCACATAATAAAACACTCATATTTACTTCTCTAGGCACCAATACAACAATGGCCCACCAACAAACTTAATCTCACAGGACGCGGTGATAACATTTCCAATGCCACCTGATATAAGAATAGTTTGCCTGTGAAGAAGTATAAACATCCTAACATTAATTGATTACTAAGTTCTTCGAATAATCTACAATTAATCAATAGATGGAAGTGCAATAAAAGTTTAATGAAAAAAGGTTTTTTAACAATTATTTAATTATTTGGCTAGTCAAGGTTGTAAATCTTCAACATCGGCCGATACAGACTACAAATAAGATTATGAAAAATAAGTAATAACTCTTAAACAAAAATAATGAAATATTAAAAGCTATTTCTCCACACCCAAGTCACCAATGGTCAAATATTAGAAAAGCTTTCGGAGAAACCGAAAATAGTCATAATCTGGTGAAAAATTTAAAAACATTTTTTTGAATGCTTTTGGTATTATATTATAAATAATAGTCAGTGAGTCGGATAATCAACCCTGAAAAATATTAATTAAAAAAATAATAATGAATATTAATTTGATTTTTACCAGATAAGATTTGCGTGAAGGCAATTAATTCATGTTTACATAACATCAGAACACCTCCCGCATCAAATACACTTATTTGTCAGTTTTTAATGAGGCAGAGAGCAGAAATTTTCTATTGGCATAATTTTGGAACACACATCAGTAGTTAAGTGAAGATTATTTTTAAAAAAAATATATTACTAGACCACCAATCTCTTTTTAAGAAAATCAGGCCAAAATCATAACAACCGCTTTCCGTGTTTATTCTTCCAATATAAATAAGTCATTTATTCGGTTTCCTCCGAAATAATAATAATAATTACCCATAAAAATCACGTTGGTGAATCATCGCTTAACATTTAATTACACCAAACTTCTTAAAAAAAAAAAAAAAAAAAAAAAAAAAAAAATGTTGCACACAGTAAAACTGTTCCTAGTGAATGCTCTTTTTGGGCTACTGTAGTTACCTTAAAAATCTGACGTAAAATTGTTCGTTTATTCATTTAACGTAACTTTATACAACTGTTCCTAATCGGAGGATATTACAGTGGGAATTATAAAATATTTCTTATCCAGGTTTTATTAGGATTGGGATCTTAATCAAGTACCTGACATTATACATGCTCAACCACCTTTTTATGTACCCTAAGAAGAATGGCGTTACTAAGGATTTTTTACTTCACCTAAAAAATCCTAGGGCCATCTGCCTTGTTTGAACTGCGACCTTGAGCATGGAAGGCTGTTATGCTTACCATTATACCCAGGTTACCTCTACTCCTAAAATTTTCGAATAAATTGAAATTTTAATATATTTTTTTAGGAAAATTTGGTCTTATTCATGCGCTAGATATTAATAAATTGAATCATTTACATAGTTGCTTACTTGCTGAATTTGAAAAGATTGATATCAAGGAATATTATATTATGTAATCTTGAATTGGCTAAACTGCTTTAAAAAAAATAAAAAAATAATAAATAAATTATTTCAGATTTTAAAGGATTTTGAAAACAAAGTCCTATTTTTTCATCATATTTTTAGCAACTGAATTCACCAAGTTTTCTTATTAACTTTAGGATTATTTCACCAGTTTAATAGTTATAATAAAAGATTAAACTTTTACAGTGATTGATTAACATACATTGACTGATCACAGTGATTCATATATTGAGCAGTTTTCTATGACAGGGGAATTTGATTTGTTCAACTTTTAGAAAACTAAGTTGTTGATATTTTCTTTCATAGAAATTATTGTGCATGATTTATTAGTTAATTGTTCATAAAAATGTTGGATGCAGTTGAGAGGTAACAGAAAAATGTAGCTGGGGTGAATGGCTAGTAATACATTATTATAATAATAGTTGATGTGAGAACTATTTTTTTTAATCACAACAATTTATTATTTATATTAAGTTCTGCTTAATCAGATAATTATGTTAATTTCTGTAATTTATTTCATAAATGTATAGAGGTTACCTGTAGCATGGTGGTTAGCATCATAAATGTAACAATTATGTATACCATGAAGGGATATTATTTTACCAATTTTTTTTTTTGAACAGTTTAAAGAAGTCAAATGTTCAATGATCATTATAAGGTCCATCATAACTTTCAATTTAATATTTTAAACTGTTCTTATCCCTTCAAAAATCATTTCAGTAGTCTGTATATGATTCTATGGCATGAATTATAACATGTGCTTTTCATTGAAATATAATACAGTATTTTGATAAAAAACTTGTATAGTTATAAGTCATTAAGGTAATCTAAATAACTAATGTTGGCTACCAAACCAAACATTTTGAAAGAACTACATAATGTAACCAATAAGCCATATTCAAAACTTAATTTTATAGATTAATTCATTACTAAATTTATTAATTTATGTTTCTACATATAATGGGAACTATTTTATTGAGATGTATTGACCAAAACATATTTTGACCAATTTTTATACTAATTCTGCTGAAAGTTTGCAGACACTTACTTATTTATCTTCATTCTAGTCGTAAGAATTTCAAATATATTATAATCTTTCTTCTGTTCTACTTTATTTAAAAGTCTGTATTGGTTGGTGTTTGTTTACATTTATAAGCCTAACATTCTGCTATTATATATATAACATGTCAAGTAAATATCAAATGAGAAGAATCATGTTTGAGATGACAGGTAAATGTTAATTTATGAAAAGTATTGACCATAAAATCCATGATAATTCTAGTCACAGAATCTAAGAAAACTGTAACAAATGATTACAAAACTAAATTGAGATTGGAGAATGTACAGACCACTCTATGCTTACTTTAATAACAATAGGTGTGGATACTTGATATAAAACGTTCATTGGTATAAGCACAATTTTTATATAATAATCATTAGTCATTGGTGAATAGAGTGTCCAATTATTGTTTTTCAGTTAAATTTATCTTGATTGTTTTCTTTTTTAAGGGTTGTTAAAGATGGTGTCTAATGTGATTTTTTGATCCAAGAGTTTTCTTTAAATGTTCAATACTGTTTATATCTGCTGATTGTTGAAGGATTCATAGAGGGAATTTTAACCATTCCTTAGTTTTTATGTTCCCGTATTTTGGCTTGTTGTCATACTAAAATATATACCTACTGATCCTTGATATTATTTACAATGATATGGTGGTTATAATGCAGAATATTCATACAGCCTACAGAATCAATATTACACCCTCTTACAAATGATTTTTCTCTTTATAACATGTACCTCATTTATGGCAGAATATTTATTTATTTTGACAATTCAGCCTTGGATGATTCAGGATTCGGGAGACCCTCCCGGGGCACACCCAGCCCCTATAAAGTAGATTCAAAAACTACTGATAGATTCATCCTATCAAAATACTTTTTACCTAGCAGTTTTTCTATTTTTAGTATGCTCAGAAGTTTTATATATGTAGTATGGAATGTTTTTTACTACCACTTACCTATGTATTTTCATATTATATTATGCTTTTTACTTTCACTTAACTATAATATGTATGAAATATACAGTATGAGTTACTTCCACTTACACACACACACACACATAAGCATTGGTAAACAATAGGTAAATATGAAATGTGATAGAATTCGCTCACTAACAATACAAGAAAACAATATTTTTGATGGAGAAGATGGTTAGGATTTGGGTCACCAAGAAAACACACAAATAAGACAAAACATTTTATTTTATAACATTTTCAACATATTTTATTTGTGTGCTGAGGTTTCGCTCTACATATTGGGCCTTTATCAGAGCTAAGAAAAACTAGATAACAATCAATACAATCAAAAGGGAAAAAAGAAGGTTTGTACAATAAGAAGATGACTAATAAAAATAAAATATGGAAGCAAATATTAACATAAACTAATAATATTTAATATCTCCTAATATTATTATAATATAATAATAATATTAAAAAATAATAATAATAGGTTATACTAATATTTAATATTTGTCCTATTGGTGACTGCGCCCTTACGTTGTTAATTTTACCGCACCCCTAAAGATGGTCATCTTCTCCATCATATACAGTCAACTAAATCATTAGAAATATGTTTTTTTAAATATATTTTTCCCCCTCATATAACGATAGTTTCTAAAAGTACAATATACCATTAGGAAGCTAATTTTAGAAATAATGTCGTCTAATATTAAAAATTGTAGAAAGTAATGGAAAGTGACAAATAATGCTTAAGTATAAATCATTGTTATTGATAATAACTTCTATTGTTATATTATTTTATCTAAAATTAATGTTTTCCTTAAAACTTAATGTTTTTTTTTTCTTTTTCAATTTTAGCTTAATTTAAGAGGATTAAAATAGATTCTAACAAGGGAGGTATGTGATGGCTGTGTATGAAAGCTGTGTTGAGTGCACCAGAGTTTTTATTTTGTGATGTTTATATTTCTTTCTAACAATAAATTTTATTAAACTGGCTATGCTATAAGGAGATGGGTATACATCCTGTGTTTTGTTAAAATTAGAAAGGAAGCTTTATGATTGGAAAGGATAAGAAATTTCAGAACATTCACTTTGTTTCAACTGACACAAATAGAGCTTTATACTTGACTTCAAATTTACTCATTGTGAATATTTTTTTTGAATCTTCAGACCAATAACAGGAGTTCTCATTTTGTGTTTATAAGATTCTATTTTGCTAGTATGCTTCAGATAAAAAAATAATAGAATAGAATATTTTTGATAAAGATAATACTAATTGAGATATCCACGAAAAAAAAAAAAAAAAAAAAAATGAAAAAATGTAATTATTTTCTGATTCTCCCTCTCCCCTCAACAAAACCCGATGCGGGAAACTGGGACTTTTTACCTGTAAATAAGCGAAGGATACTGAACAATTTCTATAAGGTTTTGGCTTTTTTTTTATGAATTTTACTGTACTAACTGTTTTTACGTCAAAGAACGTTTATATGTTTCATATTTAAATGTAGGTAGTGATTAAAAAAAGAAAAAAACTTAAATATTTATCGTCCTTGGTTGGGAGCGAGGGGTTTGCTTCGTTGGACTGAAGCCTCCGTACCTTGGGCTTAGGCAGGAGGGGTCGGCGTGTTCCGCGGCCTCTCCCTAAATATTAGTGGGAATAATAAAAATTTAAAAAAAAGGAAATAAGCTTAGGATAAAAGGTGTAGTTAAAGACTTTTTATACTTCTAACTTACATACTTTTTCTAACCCATGTTCTTAATTTTCAAATTATTATGCGTATAGACAATGCTTGAAAAAAATTGCTTACATTTTCGCCCAACTTGTTCGATTTTTTTGGTCGATTACGAAGGTTCATTATTGAAAAAAAATCTGGTGCGCGAAATGCACGATTTTAACTTACTTTCGTTGTTAAAATCAGTTTAAGAATTTTTAAATATATTTAAAGGTACAAAGAAATTGTTAAAGAATTAATTATTTTGAATTTCAATAGAAACATGTGTTTTATTAAATAATCTATAGTCAGTTTTATCGGCTTTTCATCACTCTCCATTAAATTTAAAATTACGTGTATTAGATAATATTTGTTCTAAAATCTTCAGCTATCCAACGATATATTATATATCTATATTACTATTCTTGTGTTCCAAAACACAAAAATTGCATAAAAAAAAATCTGGAGCGCACAACACACGACTTTCACTTACCTCTGTTCTTAACGTCAATTTAAGAATTTTTAAATACATTTAAAGATACAAAGAAATCGTTAAAGAATTAATTATTTTGAATTTCAATAGAAACATGAGTTTTATTAAATAATCTATTATATTTTTATCTACAGAAATCAGTTAGTTTTATCGGTTTTTCATCACTCTCTATTACCCTTTACAATTCCGTGTATCAGATAATATTTTTTCTAAAATGCTTAGCTATCCAACGGTATATTATACGTCTATATTACTATTCTTGTGTTCGAAATCATAAAAATTGCATAAAAAAATATGTTAGCACTTTTCTCTTTTAGTTGGATATCTAATTCGCTGAACTTGCATATTTACCAGTTATTCACGAATGCTAATAAGATGGTGCTCCAATTTTTTTTGAAATTACAAAATTAAAGGTACTTTAGAGGAAGAAACTTTAAAATATCGGCATTTAAGCCTTGTCATACTATTTCAATATAATTTTCTTAAATATGAAATTTTAGTTACCTAGGGCTCGTTTTCGCCCGGGAGTTACCACACACACACACACACACAGACATACATACACACACACACAGACATACACAAACACACACAGACCTTTTTGCGGAACTTGGTTATTTAGACTCAGGGGACCCTAAAACGTGTATTTCCGTTGAAAACTGGAATTCGAAAATTTTCACGATCGCAGTACCTATCCCTTACTATATATTTCATATATAGCTAAGTGAAAGTAATAATAAACTAATAGCATTTATACTAGACTTCGTTACTGTTTCCTTTTCTTTTCTTTCGATTTTTATTCATATAATTTAAATAAGAATTTTTGATTCCAAAACGCCTTACATCTTTTTTCTATCATCAATAATAAACGAGTTATTAGGGAATCATATATCTTATAAGTTGCGGCTTGACCATATTAAGTTAATTTTTTAAATATATTTTTTCTTTGTTGGATTTTTCTCCATCATCAATAATAACTTTGGTGGAATTAAGCAAATCTATTATGATTTTTGACTTAAGTATACATATTGATCAACTTTTTTTTTTTTTTTCTCTCTGCTTATCGCGCTTTACTCATTCTAAAACTCCATACATATTTTTCTTTATCTTCAAAAATTACTGAGTTATGGGCGCATTTATGGGTAAAATTTCAATTTTTTAAATAATTATTCGCGGGTTTTCTATTAAAAACGCTAATAATTTTTTTTCTCTTTCTTCGAAAATAAGGGATTTATTACATTAAATCATTTTTAATCGGCCGCCATTTTTAAAAATAAGCATGTTAGGATCATCGTTGCATGGTTTTTGTGGCGAATTAAATAAAATCGGTACAGTAGTTTCGAAGTGCGAAGACAGCGGACAAACGGTTTTTTTTTAATTTATCTTGAAACGTTAGCCCCCTTTTTTTGGTCGATAAGAAAAGTTAATTTTTGAAAATAATAAACCAAAATGAATATTTATGAATGAAAAATAAGTGCTTAGCCTGGTTCATTTGTAATATTTTTGGTCGTTTGAATACAAACGCTCTTGAAATTTCAATTTTCGTAGCTAATGATGAATTAATTTTTTTTTTACGTTTTATTAATATCTATGACAATTATTTATATAATAAAAAGTATTTTATATCGTCTGATTCTGTGACTATCTAAACTTTAATGAAAGGCAACTGCTATAACATTAGGTAAAATGCTGAACTTGAGTGGCCGAAAAACCAACTAGTCAAAATCGCTTGTCCTTCATCTTTGGACATGGCGACTTCTATATCTTTCAACATTAGCTTTTTTACAATAATCAATGTGCAATTTATAGGAATGTGAAATGGTGTCCTGTAAGGGTGCCTGGTCCATGTACTAAACCTTTTATTGAATTATTTTTCTTTTTTAGGACTCATATCTCGAAGATATTCATAAATATATATGAATGTAAATATGAGACTTCGTGGAAAATTTAGGAAACATCATTTACTGTGCTATGCACGATTTTCAAGACATTCCTTAAGAACAGAAAATGGTGAAATTTGAATTAGTCCCCATAGGCAGCGGGACATTTTAGGATTAATTTAGCGGACATCCCTAAACATTTTTTGAAATTGATGGAACTATCTGATTTTTTTCGACAAAAATTTTAACATGAATGGACTAATTGTCTGTATGTTGTGATCTATTCTGTGGGATTAGTGCCATTGTAATTCTTCTTATTCCTCTTCTTCCCGCTCTAAAACTCATATATGAGTCAAGGCCTCCTGCGACATCAACCGCCAGTCTTCTCGGTTCCTCGCCGCAGTCTTCAAGTTCCTTACCCGTAAGATGGACCAAGCATCTTCTGCCACTCCACCTGCCCACCGTCTCGGCCTTCCAACTCTTCTCTTGCCATGTGTACGTTTTTCCAAAAGTTTCTTTGGGACCTGATCATTATTCATACGAGTGACCCGCCCAACTAAGCTTTCAAATCCTTATAAATCTGAAATTTGCATTACGATATACCGTTACTATTTCAGAATTTGTTCTATGTCGCCAGATAAATTATTGCTGTATACTGGCCCAAGGATTCTTCTATGGTTCCGCCTCTCGAATCCTAGGAGCATTAGCTCTTGAACTTGAGAGCTTGTCCAACAATCTGAAGCATAGGTAAGAACAGAACTTATGAAAGTATTGTAAAGCTGCACCTTGGTGTTCCGCGAGAGACATCTACTTTTGAAATGTTTCAGAAGCCCGAAATAGCATCTGTTTGCAGTCATGAGCCTTCTATTTATTCTCTGCTGCATATCATTGTCGGAGTTCTCTTGAGAGCTGAAATAAATAAATTCATTCACACGCTCAAACATGAAGTCTCCGATACTCAAGTGAGCTTCATGCCTATCCAATTCGGACCTGCTCTCATTTATTTGGTTTTGGACTTATTTATTGTTGGGCCCACTCTTTGTGCTGCTTCCAGTATAAGGAAAATGCCTCTTTCATAGATGCCAAGCTTCTTTCTATTAAGAACAATGCATCCGCGAAGCTAAGGTTTTGAGCCACTTGTTAAATATGATACTCCTATCTGTACACCTGAGTTTCTAACAGCACATCGAGTGCAAGTGGGGATGTCGCGATTCATTCTGTGGGATTAGTGCCATTAGAATTGGCGTTTCTAATGTGACCAATAAATTATAAATATAAATTTAAATGCACTAACAGGTTCTATGCGCAAGGATGATTTATCATAGTAACTCTCGAGTATATATGTACCATATAATATGTATGTAGTACGTATTTATTTGTTATGCAGTCGAATTTTAGACTAGCTAAAATTTTGGTTTATTATTTTTAATAACAAACGTTTGTAATCGAACAAAAAAAAAAAAAAAAAAAATTGATGTCCTCTGTTTCAAGATAGGTAGAACTTAAATAACGAATAAAAAGGATCCGTATTTCCTCCGTACGCAAACTACTGGACCGATTTTTTCGAAATTTGGACGAAAAAAAACCCAGGGTGTTCGTTAACATCAGTCGATTAAAAATATTTTAATTCAGTTACTCAGTTATTTTTGAAGACAAAGAATTAAATTTATAGAGTTTCGTTTGATGAGGACACCGCGATTAATTATCAACAATAACAAAGAAAATAAAACAATTGAAAGTTAACTGAAATACACGTACGGGACTCACTTATTTTTGAAGATATAGAAAAATATGTGGAGAGTTTTGCCTGTGTCATGTATGTTTCAAATATTCAATAAGTTGTGAAAAGAATTTGGTGATTATTGGAATAATATGCCAATGGAGATCTATAGATCTATACATCGTTGGTGAAGATGTGAAATCACTTATTTTAGATGAAGATACACGAAAACGTTTACAAATTCAATTCTATATAGTTTTTATTTATATTTTTGAAACATTACTTGTCATAAAGTAATATACAGTCGGTTAGAAAAAAATCTGGTGCTTGCATTAAACTTTTAATTGCTTGGAATAAATTGTATGCGTTTATAGACATTCTGTTTAGCTTTGTACACTGTATCCGGTTTTCGTGAGTCCATTCATTGTGAGTTCTCCCCCGGCTACCTTCTTCGTGGCTTAGAAGCCTTTACATGTTCCCTAGGACAGTGAACCACATTTCAGTAGAATGTCAAGAATATACCGCATTGAGAAAGCGGCTAAATATGGGCTAAACTCTTTGTGAAATTCTCCAGGACTCCGAAATAGATGTGGATTCCCTAATAGAGTTTCTGAAAGAAATCCAATTATGTAACAGAATTAAAAAATAATTGCCAATAACCCTTGCGGGTAGAGATATTCCATAAAATAAATAATAATAGATAAGATTTAGTTTTCATAGAAACTTCTGGAAATCATTTTAAAGTAGTAGTTATTTTATTGAAATTTAAGTATCTGGTTGTCCTTTACTTATCCTTCATTTGTACATTCATTCGAGTAATTTCGCTCTTACCGACGGCATATATACATATATACTTCTAATTTTACTTCCGGACACGTGTTTTCATCGTTAACAGTCATCTTATTTTCTTCTTTAGTTCATTATCAAATTCACTAGCAGATCATACTTATAAATAATTTACTAATTCTAATTACAAGTGACCTTCAATGATTTCATTCAAACAAAATTAAAGGACTCTTGAGGATAGTATTTTGAAAATTCATGCATTAAGCCCTGACAGGCTTTTCCAATGAACATAAAACCTACTTATTATAAAATGAAATTGAATTACACACTACTACAGCGAACTTAATCGAAATAGTAAAAGCTGTTTTGACAACATTCGAACCAAGAAAAAAACACTGAGACATCTTGGGATAGTTGGTTCTTTGAACTCGGGGAAATCATAAGAAGTGTATTCCCGTTGAAAACTCATTTATAAATTTTACATCCAATACTCTTCCTTACTATATATTTTATTTATGGATAAATGAAACTATAAATAAAATAACCATACATCAAAACTCTTTGTATTTTCGCGGTTTCATATTGTCGTCTCGGACGTTTATTTGTCTTAAATATGAAATTTCAGTTTCGCACGATTTATCGTTTTTGCGCTTGACTTACCACATACACACACACACACACACACAGACCTTTTTTCGGGACTTTTTCATTTGGACTTAGGAGACCCTAAAACGTCTATTTCCGTTGAAAACTGGAATTCGAAAATTTTCACGATCGCAATACTTTCCCTTACTATATATTTCATATACAGGTAAGTGAAAGTAATAATAGTGAACAAGGAAAAGCCGATAAAGTTTATTGAAATTCGTGTACTGCTCGCACCATACATATTTATTTCTATTCTGATTTTAATTTACAATGTTTAATTTTTATTAATTGAAAATTAAATATTATTTATTATTAATATTTATTTTTTTATCACTTAATATTTGTTATATTTAAAATTGTCCTGTTTCTGACGACACATTGTAAATGTTTCATTCTTTTGTTTTGCCATTGGCCCACATACCTCTGGATGATGACGAGATATACTTTTGGGAGGACTTTATATAATTTCCTACTAGGAAATTAGTGGAAATGTGATAGTAGGGACCTAATCGGGAGAGGACCGACAGATGAGAAGGAGGAAGCAAAGACAGGGAGCGGCGATCAATGCCGGGCCGGAGCTGGGTGGGGGCGGCCCTTGCAACCAGTCCCTGGCCACCCTCTCTCCGCTCCGCTCCTCTTCAGGTCAGCGCTATACTACTCTACTATACTCTCTCTCTACTATCATTGTATATAATACCACTCTACAACTATACTATAGCACTCTCCGTCCATCTCTCCTATTGTAGCTTATCTATTATCTATGTAGTATGTGTGCTCGCAGCATCCAGGCCCTGGACCACCGCTACACCGCCCTGCATGTCTTCTCAATAACCGTCTTCAACACACCCTTAACTTAGCAGATGTCATCACAGGCAGTGTTGTGCTTCCTCAGAGCCCTTTTACACATTTATAAAACGGAATGCCATAAATTCGGTTTACTGTCATGTGATTAGTATATTCATAATAATATCGATTTATTCCAAGCAAATATTTCCCGATTTTTAGTTTTTAGATAATCTTGGTTTTTATTCTGTCATATTAGAAAAAAATGCAGGTAATTTTCCCAGGCTCTTAAATAGTTTATTTATTTATGTACATTCTAGTAATATAAGGACTAATAATCTAAAAAAAAATCCTTCTAACTGAAAAAAATAAAGTCATAAACAATATTTTCTGAAATGCAGCGGTCTAGAAATATTAGTTTCTTTGTTTTAAATATAAATAAATTTTCTAGTAGATAGTTCTTCTTTAATTTTGAATTTTGGAGTAATTCACATTGTGTTTATTTTTTCATGCAAATATCAACCATAGTTATATTTATCACTTATCGTCTTCTTATTGATCCATTATACCATTTTTATTTTTATTAAATACCATCGTTATATTCCTTCATTACGGTTCCAATAAATAATTAGTGTTGATATAATTAAAAATGTAATCAATGGCTGTTTGAATTGTATTTTTATGTTCCAATAGTCATGTTATGTTTGAGAGTCTAGCTAATGCCAATGACATTATGCCATGTACTTACAATACTAAAAATAATGAAGTGATTATAGTGTTTGGGTTATGATGTACCTTAATTTGTTTATCGTCCAGCTGGTATGGAACCTTTTAGCCTTTGGATCCCTCGCATTTGAAAATGCCTCTACCATTAAAACGATATGATAATTCGTAAAATAAATAAGTATATCCCCGTTGTCTGGAAATACAGAGTACTAAATAGGTGATTTGGAGAAGGTTTAAAACGCGTAATGTTATTGTTGCCGATGGCCCACTTATGCCGACTGCTACATCTAAACTAACCTATTAGATCCTTAAAATGTGTTTACAATATTGACGATATTATTTAACCTGATCGCTTATCTCCTTTTTATAACTTAAACTTAGTTTCATTTCATGAGTTTATAGCTTATCAATCAAAATAATGCTTATTATTATATTGTATTGATAACACCTTTATTTACACCTGTATCAACGCGGTTCTTATTGTTTTTAAATTTATTGATTCATGATGTTATTCCTCTTTTATCTAATCATTATTTGACAGTCTTTTGATGTTTAATAAAACTATTGTACTGTTTATATTAACATTCAATGCAATTCTAGTTTACTGAATTATTCTCTAGTGTTATTTTAGTTTTTAAAACAATAATTTGTGTCTAGTATATTTAAAAAAAAGTTTATTTATTTATGTTGAATGTAGATTAAAAATACAAAAGGTTTTCTACCCATACAATTTAGTACTATTTATATCGTTATACTATAAACTAAATATTTATATCGTTTTATAAGCTAGCTGACACATGTTTTTCTTAAATTGTGTATAAAAATTGTTAGTAATCAGATAAAATGATTTATTAAAATACGCTTGTACACTCAGGCACTTATTTATAATAGCACGAAGGTATTTTATGTTTTATAATTGTTTTTACTGACTTATTATAAAAAAAAAATGTTTATGACAGTACAGTGTCCGTTTTATTTATTTATTTATTTTTACTATATATATACACACATATACATAGTTTTAGTATTATAATAATAGTTATGGTATTATAAGTATTAATATTATATAGTATAGTTCCATTTTTAAACTATAAAATTAAGGAGATAAGTCATTACTTTTTTAAATGCTTTTAAATTTTTAATGGATGTATATTTTATTTATCAAATGTTAAACGAAAATGGACAGAAATATGTTATTAATATGACATACACATTAGAGACATATATCATAGACATACATTACTACAGGGGGTATAGGAAAAATATATTTTTCAACACCGGTCAAAAGTAGTGGGTATTGCATTGGAATTCGATGGAGAAGCTCGTTTGAAGGAAAAATGCACTCTTCGAATGCAAGATGGGTCTTTGATAATTTACACCTACCTACTTTATTTTTTTTCTCTTTTCTAGACGTTGTTTACCAACTTTCGGAATTCATTTGACTATTTGAGCTTCAGTCTTGGTGTGCAAAATAATTGGCTGTTATAGAACATCTATACTATGACGTAGTAATTCAGAAAGAGTATTAAAAAATATGTCTTGTTTTCCTTTCCTTTTCCTATGTAAAGCATAAATACGTGTAATATCATAATTTTTTTTTAATGGGTCCATTTGAAATATTAATCTTTTCTGAAGCTTATCAAGCCTACCAAATATTGTTGTACGAATCAAAAATCAGGTGCACGCAACAAACGATTTTCGCTTACCTCCGTAGTTAAAATCAATTTAAGTATATATAAATACATTTAAAGATAAAAATATATTGTTAAAGATTTGATTAAATTGAATTTCAATAGAAACATCTGTTTTATTAAATAATCTATTATATTTTTTCTACAACAATTAGTTAGTTTTTATTGTTTATTTATTTAACGTCCCTTTATGCTACTATGGCTGATCGGACGATGCTACAGTGGGAGTCCTAAATTTTGTTTATCCAGGTTTTATTAAAATAGCGACCTTTAACGAGTAACTGACATCGCACAGGTTCGGGACCACCTTTTAACGTTCCCTCCGAAGGACGGCATAACTAAGGATTTTTTACTCCCATTAAAAAATCGACCACTTGCGTTTGAACCCGTGACCTTTGGCATAAGAGGCTGTTATGCTAGCCACCCAGCTACAAGTGATCCAACAATTAGTTTGTTTCATCGGCTCTTAATCACTCTCCATTCAATTTTACAATTTCGTGTATTAGATAGTATTTTTCTAAAATTTATAGCTTTCGAACGGTATAGTATACTTCTAAATTACTGTTCTTGTGTTAAAAAAATAACATAAAATTAGTTGCATTAAAAAAATATGTTTGCAATATTCTACATTAGCTGGATTTCGAATTCGCTCAACTTATATATTTAGCTGTTATTTATCAATAGTAACAAAATGATGTGCCTAATTTTTTGAAATCTACAAAATTAAGGTTCTTTGGAGGAATAAATTTTAAAATATCGGCATTTAAGCCCGGTCAGACTGTTTCAATCAGAAAAAAAAGCTACATCATATTAAAGCCCATTATTAAATTTTACATCTATATAGCGAGTTTAATAAAAAAGTTAGAGCCGTTTTAGAGAAAATCGTAAGAAGGTGCTAAATGAATGGTATAAAATAGCACTTTCGGTCAGCCGATTTGAGTGAAATAGTTGCTGTAACATTTTTCTTATATATTAAATTTAAGTTATGTATGCCTTTTCGTTTTCGCGCTAGACATACCAAATACGGACACACATCCACACAGATCTTTTTTCGGGACTAGGTCGTTTGGACTCAGAGGACCCTAAAACGTGTATTTCCGTTGAAAACTGGAATTCGAAATTTTTTTCGATCGCAATACTTTCCCTTACTGTATATGAGGAAGATGGTTGGGGGTGCGGTCATAAATTAAAACCACACAATTAAAAATAAGCGTTATTTTTATTATGTGCCGACGTTTCGGCCTACAATGTGGGCCTTCATCAGGGCTAAAAGAAACAAGATAACAACCAATGTAATTATAGACTTAATAATGCGTTAGTATATAATAATAATATGACAGTAATAAATTATGGGAACATAAATAATATTAAATGTAAAATGATAATAAGATGACAATTATAAAGTATGGAAATAAGGTGACAGTTATAAAGTATGGAAATAAACAAAATTAAGATGATGATCACCTTATTTCCATACTTTATAATTGTCATCTTATTATCATTTCACATTTAATATTATTTATGTTCCCATAATTTATTACTGTCATATTATTATTATATACCTAACGCATTATTAAGTCTATAATTACATTGGTTGTTATCTTGTTTCTTTTAGCCCTGATGAAGACCCACATTGTAGGCCGAAACGTCGGCACATAATAAAAATAACGCTTATTTTTAATTGTGTGGTTTTAATTTATGACCGCACCCCCAACCATCTTCCTCATCTAATTTCTCTACGGTCAACAAAACTCCATCATTATGAATTCCCTTACTGTATATTTCATAAATAGGTAAGTGAAATTAAAAAATGAATATAAAACCGTTATCAAGGTATATTTAACTTTATGTAATTAAAATCCTCTTGAATGTTAAAATACAGATAAGTATTAAAAAAAAAAAAAAAAAGGTTAATTACAGAATAATTTTTATTGAAAATAGTTTTACCGCAGTATTATATCTATTTACCCGTGTTTAATTGTTTTTTAAACTTAATAAGTACAAAATACATTTTATTCTAAAGCATTACACTTAAACTAGAAATTAATATTGTAAGTATAACTATTATTGTACACCATAATTATACTGAATATTTTCGAATTACAAAGTGCTTCAGTTGTTTGAATAGTATTAGAAAATTCATAGTTTAATGAAATTTAAAGTTAAAGTTCCTAAATAGGTAAAATAATCGGAAATGTACTTTGTCTTGAGAAATTTTTCATGAATATCTTATTTCTTTGTGTTCTTATTGGGGTATAACAGGAAATAACCTGTCTGAATTAAGGCCTGAAAAGGTAAAAAGATAATTACATCAATTCTGGACCATATTACAAAGCCACTGCACCTACAGTGCTTTCATTAAGTAATTATATGTATTCCTCAGAACTTTGTCTTAAATTTACTGATTCAAACAAATTTGTTCTGGGTCTTGAAAAAAGATAATTACCTGTCTCTCTTGGTCTATAAAGTACTGGCCCATAAGATAGAGGTAATGAAGAATACAATAGAGACAATAAAGCAGTAGACAGACATTGATCTGACAGAGATCTGACATTTCCCATTTCCCAAAACATGATTTTACTTTCACTTATCTATATATGAAATATATAGTAAGGGAAAGTATTGCGATCGTGAAAATTTTCGAATTCCAGTTTTCGACGGAAATACACGTTTTAGGGTCCTCTGAGTCCAAACGACCAAGTCCCGCAAAAAGGTCTGTGTGTGTGTTAACTCCCGGGCGAAAACTAAAAGTCCTATGAAACTGAAATTTCATATTTAAGACAACTTTACGTCTGCGATGTTACAGAATCTTTTTCATCAAATCAGCTGAGTGGAAGATTTACTTTATACCATACATTTAGCACCTTTACGGTAAAAA
The DNA here is from genome assembly GCA_023052935.1 of Piezodorus guildinii. Classification (NCBI taxonomy): domain Eukaryota; kingdom Metazoa; phylum Arthropoda; class Insecta; order Hemiptera; family Pentatomidae; genus Piezodorus; species Piezodorus guildinii. The sequence continues at coordinate 94,435,840 of CM041292.1, forward strand.
CGATTCCAACGATTTTGATTAAACTCCTTATATCGACGTAAAATTTAATGGGCTTTAATATCATGTAGGTTTCATTAATAGTAGTTTTGATTGAAATAGTATGACTGGGCTTAAATGCTGATGTTTTAAATTTTCTTCCCCTAAAGTACTTTTAATTTTGTTGATTCTATAAAAATAACTATATTATCATGTTACCACTGATGAGAAACAGGTAAATATATAAATTGAATTAATTGGATACCCAACTAAAGGAGAAAACTGAAAAAATATTTGTTTAATGCAATTTTTTGTTTTTGAACATAAGGACAGTAATATAGACCAATAATATACCGTTGGGAAGCTAAAGATTTTATAAATAATATTATCTTATGCACAAGCTTGTAATTGTTAATAAAGAGTGATGAAAAGCCGATACTTTTATCTGATTATTTATGATAATAATATAATAGATTTTTTAATAAATCACATCTTTCTATAGAAATTCAATTTAATTAATTCTTTCACTCATTTTTATCTCTAACTGCATTTGAAATTTTGTTGATAGATTTTAAAAACGGAGGTAAGTGAAATTCGTGTGTTGCCCGCACCAGATTTTGGTGTTTGCGAATGGAATTTTTTCTGATTCGAGCAGCCACTGCTTTCACTGCATTTTCCATTCTCACAGTTCGTGGACTGTCCGATCGGGGTTTGTCACATACAGCTAGTGTCTTATTCCAACTTTCTGTAAGAGATTACAGCTATTCGGTTTTCTATATCCCTAACTCCATTTTAATTGAGCGGAAGAAAAATACAAACTAATTGAGATTATTACCCTGGCATTAAAAAAAATAATCTGATATAGAGGTGAGGATTATCTAAATAATAACAAAGGATGTAAACCAAGTTCAACTTTTGTAACAGTATTTATGACAGAACTGTTTATATTTTCATCCTCCTCTTTACCAAAAATCTCAAAATAATAACTCAAAAGAATTATATTGGCTATGAAAAAAATTAATTCGTCCGATGTTTTGAAAATCCTAGCCACTAAGATCTAGGAGTCATCAAAACCATGCGTCACCTCGGAATATTAATCAAAAATCGCACCCATAACATCATGGGCAAAAGGACAAAGAGATCAAGAGTTGTTTGTCTTGATCGACATATAATGACGTAACATGTCATGAGAATAGAGCACGATTATTTATCTGAAAACTTTGTTCATCTATCGTCCATAGATAGCATCTGCTTAAATAAGATTTATCAAGCTTGCGAAAAGCACTCAATGTTAGGAGTAGTAAAGGGGTTCAGTCATACACTAATACGTACCGATGTGCTCAAGTTTCCAGATATATTGTATCAGACGACTATTTATATTGAGATAGTCCGTTTTGTCTCCAGTGGAATATGCTTCTGATGCGATCTTTACTTAAATCAAAAACTATGCAGTATTTTAATTTGAAATCATTTACAATTTTTGAAATGTTTTTCTGACTTGATTTTCACATTTTTAATCAAATTTAACATTTTTGAAGTTCAATGATCACTTATGTTCAATACAAAATATGATCAATTAACTAAAACAAATCTAATATGTTTTCAAACCCGGCAGCCCTAGGAGTTTTTAAGGGACCGAAACATTCTTGGGTATGCCTTAATCAGGAGGGGACATAAAATGGTGATCCCGAGCCTGTGCGATGCCCAGGTTCTCTTTAAAATCTCTATCTTAGTAGAAGGTGGGTAGGAAAAATTTAGGATTCTGGCTAAAGCATCGTCCGATTAGCCACAGCAGCATAAAGTCACTTTAGATGAATAAACAAACCAATCGTTCCCTCAAGTTCATAATCGAAAAAGTGTATAAACTATTATCTAGACGAATAGTGTGTCTAGGCATAAACTTTAACGTTATAAAATGTATTGTCTGCTATCATAACCAATTCCTGTTAATTAGCATGTCTTCTGAATTCACCACACTTGTGCTTATGATTTAAGATACTGATCTATTGCAGCTCTACTGTATAGAGCTCTACAGTTTTTTAATATTACCCCACATACGAAAAAAAAAACAACTGCAATTCCAGAACAAAGTAGTTAAGAAATTTTGCAGAAACATATCTCTCGCGAATGAAAAAACCTGTTACTGTTCATCGAATACTAAATCTAATAACTGTAGAATTCATTAAACGACGACATTCAAGTTTCTTGGCACTCTTTGTATGAAATCCCGCTATTTTCAAACTTAACACACTGACTTGCCCGAAAACGGTGGTAGAATGCGTATAATTAAGATAATTTTAGATGTAGATGTAGCTTTGAGGGATCCATACAGCAAGGGGATGAGATCTAAAAAACAACAATTTAAGAATTAAATGTCCTATAAACATTCCTTAAAATGTATCTAGAATGCAGTAGAAGGATTAACGATATACTGTTGTATGTTATTAGGATAAGGAGAAAAATATTTTAATACAAATCTGATAAAAATAAAAAAGGTTAAAGTTTGCGACATAAAGTGGCACTTCTTGTTTATCGCTTTTTGTGAAAATATATGTGTTAACTTTAAAAACAATCTTGTTTGTTTAACAAAATTCTGGTGGATGCAAAATAAAGAAGCATTTTTTTGTGAAATAGTCTCAGGGATATCTCCTACTATTGGGATATCCTTCGTTGGTACCTCTTTTTGACTAGAAAGAGTATACCTGCCCCTAATCTCTTATCCTGGCCTACGTCACTCAACATATGTATAAACTCTCCCATCAGCTCCGGGCCTTTCCTCCATTTCGGTCAAGACCTCCAAGTCTAGCGCTGACCGTTGGATTTAGCTTAACACCTCAGTTCCCTAGTCGTTCAGACTCTGTACATTCCTGGTTCCAAAGTGAACTGTCTGTATCCGTTTCTGATGTATTTTGCCATAACATCCCAAAAAAACCGAAACATTCGAGACCCTACTTCGATTTCTATCGATTTGCAGGTAACCCAAACTCCCAACTTGGAGATTCATGATTTTATAGTTAGGATCTCCTTCTCCTAGACGAGCTGCCGATCAAAGCTAACAGGTCACGTCCACCCAGGCCGAGGTTGTTGTCCGGATCTGATTATTCAATATATTCACAGCTAACCTACCAAGGTAGCCTTTGGGCCCGGCTGGTACCTACAGCTTTAGATTCCGTTGCGGTCTGGTCTAGATATTTCAGAAACAGGCTGGGCCAGGTGAGGAGCAGATAATTCCCGGCTGAGATCATATAAAGCTGAAGAACGTCTGGAAGTGGTCAAACCAAGCTAAAAGAAAAGTCCTTTTGCGAATTAATGCCGTTTATATTACTTTCACTTACCTATATATGAAATATATACTAAGGGAAAGTGTTGTGATCCTGAAAATTTTCGAATTCCAGTTGAAAACGGAAATACACGTTTTAGAGTCTTCTGAGTCCCGCTAAAAGGTCAGTGTTTGTGTGTGGTAGGTCCAGAGAAAAAAAAAAAGTCCTATGAAATTGAATTTCATATTTAAGAGAACTATATACCGAACATGTTAAAGTAACTTTTTCATTAAAATCACCTGACCAGAAGGGCTACTTTATACCCCTTTTAGGGATTTTCTCGAAAACGGCTCTAAACATTTTGATTAAGCTCGCTATATCGATGTAAAATTTAGTGGACTAAAATATGATGTAGGTTTCATTCTGCTTGAAATTGGGCTTAAATATCGATATTTTGAATTTTCTTCCTCAAAAGTACGTTTAGTTTTGTAGATTCTATGAAAATAACCATATCATCTTGTCATTGATAAAAACAGGTTAATATATAAGTTGAACCAATTCGACACCTAACTAAAGGAGAAAACTGCAAAAATATCTGTTTAATTCAACTTTTGTTTTTTAACACAAGAACGGTAATATACATGTATAATATACCGTTGGAAAGCTAAAGATTTTAGAAAAAATATTGTCTTAAGCACAAAATTGTAAATGTTTATGGGTTGTGATGAAAAGCCGATAAAACTAAACTACTGCTTTAGATTTACATACATATATACATTCGGCGCAGCAACACGTAATCGAGTCTTGGCCTCCCCGAGCAGCCTCCGCCAGAAGTCTCTTCTTGTGCTCCAGCAATCCAGTTCCTGATGTTGAGCAGGCTCCTCGGGTCCGCCTCATCATCATCCAGCCGTCTTGTTTTGGGCCGCCCTTCTCTCTTTGCTATTCGGTCATTATCTTCCTTGGGATCTGAGTCAGTCGTTTGAGCCACATGGTCGGCCAATCGGAGTAGTCCTAGCTTTGTAACCTGCTCGATGTCGGCATCCTATCAATAAAGCGAACCAGGTGTACTGCCAGATCAACAATAGTATAATAGGACACCGTGAAGTATGGCGAGATGTTAAGATGCACATATATAAAGCTACTTACCTACCTGTCCTTACGTATGGACGCATGAGCTGGGTGATGCTGGACAACCATATCAGCCGAATCAATGCTGCTGAGATGAAATTCTTACGTAGAGCAGCGGGAAACACAAGCCGAGACTGTGCCTAATAATAGAAAACAGGCAATTAAAATTATTTAGGCATGTTTGCCGTATGGACGAAATAAGGTAACCCAGAAGGACACTGGAAGCCAGACCTACAGGTAGAAGACCACGTGGCCGACCTAGAATTTCCTATCAGGATATGGTCCAGAGGATTGGGAATAACAGGGGCAAGACCCTTGCAGAAATGAAACGACTCAGCGGAGACCGGGAAAACTGGCAGCGCTGGATCGAGGTCCTTCTACGCTAATAATGGCTCGAAGGGTAAGAGAAAGAAGAAGAAGGAGATGTCGGCATCCTTAAAGATGTTATAATATTCTCCTGAGCAACTGTCTTTCGAAAATTAGTAGCTTGTTCTGAGTGGTTGCCCATGCCTCTGATCCATAGGTGAGCACTGGACGTACCAGGGTCATGTAAAGATTAATTTTTGTACTGGAGGAAAGACTTTTGCTCCTAAAATGCTTAGGCAGGCCATTGATTCGCCTGCTGATATCCTGAGATACATCGTTCTCACATACACACACATATATATATATATATATATATCATAAAGATAATAATATAATATATTGTTCAATAAAACACATGTTTCTATAGAAATTCAATTTAATTAATTCTGTAATAGGAAGCACGCCAGGAAGCGGTGCCGCTGGGCATCTCTCTATCATGCTTACCACGCCAGAATGTCATTCCTTCATCAAATTCGCTGATTATTAACATTCATTGACAAGAGTGAATAAAAAATTTGAAGATAAAAAAAAATTAATTATGTAATTAATATAATTAGTTTAACTCGTTTTCATCTATAACTGTATTTGAAAAGTCTTTAATCGATTTTAACGACAGAGATAAGTGAAAGTCACTTATCTAAAATTAAATTAAAGTCGCACCAGATTTTTTTTTATAATTGCAATGATTATTGATTCATTCTGAATGAGTGTTATATAAAATTGATTTAAATACACACACCTCAATTGGAAACGACTGATAAAAATAATATTTAATGAAAATTAAATATCACATAGGATATTTCGAGCGAAAAAAAACAACAAAACAAACTATATGAATCAGAACAGATGAGTAATCTTTAGCAGGTTGAGTTAGTAGAATGGAAAGATTAATCAAGCTGAGGGTAAACTTGTCAACTATTTTTAGCGAACCTCAATGGGATTAAAATAGTAACATTCTGCCTATATTCAGTATGTTACATTTATCTATTGTAATACTTCTCTGTTAATATATATGGTAAACAAATTTTTCAATAAGATTACATTTTGATTAATGATTGGGTTAAATGTACTGAAATAATTTCCTTGGTTTCATTATGACACGACTTCAAATCTGTTAAAACAAAATTTTTTTTGTCCAGAATTTTATATTATTTTTAAAAGTCAATTGACTTATGATTAAGTGTGTACATTGTCGTATGAAATTCATGAGAGAACCACTGCAACACAGTGAATCCTCGAGCGCAATTGAAACACTTCACCAGTTAATAACAGAAATGTCTGAATTCAACCTCACTTCCTCCCCCAAGTCCCAACATTAAAAAATCTGAAATAGAAAAAAAATCCATTGCTTAAATACTCATTTTCTTATTTCCACTCACTTGTGTGGGAAATAGGACCACTAAATATACGATGGGCTTAAACTAAAAAGTCAGATAAAATATTGTAGGACAACCGCACCGTAGTTAAAATATTTTTCTCTACCTATAATTATTTGTAGTTCGAAAATATTTCTTAATACCAATATACAAGATAGGGACTTTTATTCCTCACTCTCACCTCCTGGACCGAAAACCGCCGTAGCAGCTTTAAAGGCGAGGTAGGGGTGCTCAAAATTGCTATACATTTTGATGTAATATTCTTTATAATCTAAACATGTGCTTGCATTCAAGTGTAGTAAATGATCAGCTTATACCAATCAATGATCGTATTTTCTGTGGCCCGGACCTGAACGAAATATTACCCCCCTTCTATTTTTCCTCCCATTAAATTCAAATGCCTCAAAATATTGAGCTGTAAATATTGCTTTTCTTCTAGATTTTATTTTTTTCGAAAACAAAACTACTAAATTTTTTCAAACTATAAAACAAAAACGCGTTTTTTATAGCCAATAACATTTTTTATTATATACCTTTATTTATTTTATGTAATTTGACATTTCTTTTGTTTATATGGCAAATATTGTATGAATGAGATCTTGTAGCAATATCATTATTGTCCATTGTGACAAATTGTGATATATCCGAATAAATTAAAAAAAAATTAAAAATTAAAATTTCCAATAACAGGAGTTCAATCATAGAATGTTGCCCTATTTTTTTTTTTAGGATTTGTTCTACAAAGAATTATCTTTTGAAATTTGGGTCTAAGCTATGTGTCTAACATATGGGTTTCATTTATTTAATATATATATATATATATATATATATATATATATATATAATTATTATTTCGTTTTTCTTCTTCCATCTTCCAGTGGCGCGACAGGCCGTGTAGGCCCTGGGCCTCGTGGTGTAAACTTCTGCGAGTTTACACTCACGTTTCACGATGCAATTTTTAGTGTAGGGTCATCACTCCCTACGACTAATTTTGTGAGTGGCAACCCCTAGGCTGACGGGTCTCACATACCCGGGGGAGAGGCTGTGAGTGAATCCCCAATTTTTTACATCCTTATAAAAGCCCCGCCGGGACTGGGATTCGAACTCAGAACCTGTAGCATAGCCACTCAGCCACGGGCTCCCCCATTTCGTTCTTCTAACATACATAATTTTTTTCATTCGTAAAAATATTTTTATTCTTAATAAATTATGGCTTCATGATTCTTCTTAAAAAGTTTATTTTACACCAATCATTAGTTGGAGTCTACGTTTAGAGGATTTTTCCCATGAAAGTATATTTACCTGACAGCAATGTAAATATACATTACCTCATATTTCAAACAATCAATAATTTTATAAATAAAAAAAAAATATTAGAACAATAAACCAGAATATATATGTATACACAAAATATAATAGATACTAAAACCGATTCAAAATACCTTAGTTTTCAATATGCAGATTAAATAATTAAAATTATAAATCTTATATTTCTGACAGTTCTGCGCATGCGCATGTGTATAGCAGTCATCTTTCAAATCGGCTCTTGGATTTCATGCTTTTTCAGTTTGAATTCTCTTCAGTGCAATCTTGAAAACATCACCAGACTACAAGATAACAACAGCAGTAAATATTGGAGCAAACAACAGTAAGTTTTGTTACAATTTACGGTGTAAAGTGAATGCTGGGTAACCTCTTCACATCAGCTGATTGCCAATAGCTCGGCAAGGCCGGGATTAATTTTCTTTTCTTTAGTTATTGTTTTATTACCAACATCTAGTTATTTTCTTATTATCTTCTTCACATGAAATGCGATATTTTCACCAAGTGATGTCCTCCAAAGCATCAACTAAAAGATCTAGATCTAGTGGTTCAATCACGTCTCCATAAAACAAAGACCCCGCCGTGATACTAATAAAAAATTAAATCAACAAGCAACCCCTTCAGGTTCTAATACAGAATCTGAACCACAGCCTGGCACATCGTCACAGGGGATGACTGACGAATCTCCGTTTTTCACCCCAAATCCTTTTCAAATCCTACATAATGAAAAAGAAAACATGGAATCTGCTCCTACACCCAGTGAACCACGGCCTCCACCGATATTTGTCAAAAATATTAAAAATTTCCAGTTGTTATGTGCGCAATTAAACAATATTACCGAATCCACCAGCTACTACTGTATGAGTAGAATCAATGATACCAAAATATCACCGACCACCGCCGAGGCATATAGAAAAATTGTGAAATACCTAACTGAAACTAAAGCGGATTTTCACACTTATCAGCTACAGCAAGAGAGAGCTCTTAGAGTTGTGATCAGAAATCTACACCCTTCAACACCAGTTGACGCTATCAAAGAAGAACTCATGGAGATGGGTTACAAAGTGCGACAAGTCACTAATGTCATAAAAGATAGAGTTCAGCTGCCTCTATTCTTCGCTGACTTGGAACCATTAGCAGGAGTAGAAAAAATTTATGATCTAAAAAGACTGTATTATACAAGTGTAAGAGTCGAAAAACCTTATACAAAGAGAGAAATTGTTCAGTGTTACAATTGTCAGGCGTATGGTCATACCAGAAGTTACTGTCACCACATACCACGCTGCGTGAAATGCGGTGAACAGCACAAGTCTGTGGAATGTACAAAACCGAAGTCAACACCCGCTGTATGTGCTCATTGCCTCAAGGACCACCCGGCCAACTACAAAGGATGCCAAATCTATAAGGAGCTAAGGACCAGGTATCAAAAACCCCAAGTACTGGATGAAACAACAAGACAGGCTAGAACTAGAAGAGAACCCTCAAAATTAATCGATGCCAATGTATCATTTGCCCACTTACTTGGAGGTGGGAACCAATGTACTGAAGCCGAGGCCCTGCCGGAACTACAAAATGTACCTCAATATCCTCAATCCATTCCACAAATACCTCTTCCTCAAAACGTAATCAGTCCTAAAAATCCTCATCCACAACAAATCTCTCATATTCCCCTCCTTCAAATGCCACAGATCTTACCAGTTTGATGACATCCTTCATTTCCGAAATCAAAACCCTTGTCATGCCCCTAATAACAATCCTCACGAATCTTGTATCAAATCTTATTCCTAACTTAAAAAATCCATAAATGACCTCACCTAACTCCTTATCTATTCTCCTATGGAATGCGAATGGTGTTAGAACTCACACTGACGAACTTACAGCCTTACTCCAAGACAAAAAAGTTGACGTTGCACTCATTACTGAAACTAGACTAACCACTAAACAGTACTTTAAAATACCTGAATACACAACATACCGGACAGACCATCCAGACGGCAAAGCCCATGCCGGTACTGCTGTCATTGTCAACCGATCCCTCTCCCATCACTTACACCCACTTCCCGCCCACGATTTCATACAAGCCACCTCTATTATAATCAAGACCTTTTCCTTTCCGCTAGTCATCGCATCAGCATACTGCCCTCCTAAACATTCTATTTCTATTACCCAATTTGGTTCCTTTCTCAACTCATTGGGGAATCACTTTATTCTGGGTGCAGACTTAAACGCGAAGCACCAACAATGGGGTTGCAGAACCACAAATACTCGTGGACGGACATTGCAGTCTGCACTCAACTCCAGACGCCTTAATCTCCTACCTCCCGATTTCCCTACCTACTGGCCAACAGATCCTAACCGTAATCCAGACATCCTCGACTTCTTCATCCACAGCGGATTAGGCTCCCTGAACTATTCCGTAACTCGCCTTGATGAACTATCCTCTGATCATAGTCCATTAATCCTAAATGTATCCATGACTCCTATTCCGAAACCTTTCCCACCGTCATTCATCAGAGGCCCCATCAACTGGAACCTCTTCCGCGAAATCCTCACCAATGATATCGACCTCAGAGTAACACTCAAAACCCCTTCTGACCTTGATGATGCCGTATATTCCTTTACAACCTTGATTCAACAAGCTGCCTGGACTGCCTCCTTTCCTAAACAATCCCAAATTATTCCTTACAAATGCCATTTACCACAACACCTGACGGACCTCATCAACACCAAACGCCGAGCCAGAGCATTATGGCAACGCACCCGCCACCCAGAAGATCGCCGCTCTTATAACTTTTATTGTAGAAAATTAAAGCGGGAGTTGGCGACCTTTCGTTCCCAATCCTACAATTCCTACCTCTCCTCTCTCTCGACTCGTGACAATTCCCTGTGGAATGTCACGAAGAGAATCCTGAATACTCACACGATTTCCCATCCTCTCCTGCGCGGTGATAGTTCCTGGGCTGCTTCTGACAAGGATAAGGCCCAGGAATTTGCACAGCACCTTTCCAAAGTTTTCACTCCTCATCCTGAGTTGAATCCAAACCATACTTCAACAGTTGAACAGTTCCTTACTTCGCCAATACCACTCTCCTTACCTCCTAAAGCAGTTAATCCCTCTGAGGTCAAATATCTTCTTAAAAAGCTTCCTCTCCGTAAATCCCCTGGATATGATCTCCTCACGCCTCAGATCTTAAGACAACTTCCACAGAAAGCCATTACATTCCTTACATATCTTTATAACAGTATCCTACGCACTACCTATTTTCCTCTCTTATGGAAACATTCAACTATCATCCTTTTCCTGAAACCAGGCAAACCTTCCAACAGCACGTCATCTTACAGACCTATTAGCCTACTTCCGATCCTCTCAAAAATTTTCGAAAAGCTCCTACTAAAACGAATCCTAGATAAATTTAAAAATTTTCCTTCGCATCAGTTTGGATTTCGTTCTCAACATTCCACAGTTCAGCAAGGACTCCGAGTTGTGGATCACATTTCCTCTGCCCTTGAGTGCAAGGAGTATTGTTCGGGTGCCTTTCTGGACATAGCTCAAGCTTTTGACCGGGTGTGGCATCCGGGATTGCTCTTTAAGCTCAAAACCCATTTACCTCAATCCTTATATCTAATCCTCCGATCCTATTTATCAAACCGCTCCTTCCGAGTTCGCTGTGGTTCCGAATTTTCCAAACATTATACTGTTGAGGCCGGTGTTCCTCAAGGCAGCGTCTTAGGACCCGTCCTCTACATCCTCTACACCGCCGATATCCCTACCGATCCCGATACCTTTCTGGCAACATTTGCTGACGACACAGCCATTTTATCATCCAATTCCGATCCTGAAGTAGCATCTCTAAATCTCCAAAGGCACCTTTCCCTTGTCGAAGACTGGTGTAAGGCTTGGCGAATTAAGGTGAACGAAAGCAAATGTACACACGTCACCTTCACCCTTCGACGTAAATCCTGTCCAACAGTTAAATTCAATTCCATACCGCTTCCTTCCTCAGACACAGTCCGGTACCTTGGCTTTTTACTAGACAAAAGACTGACGTGGAACCCACATACGAGACTTAAAAGGATAGAACTCAACCGCAGATTCGGCCGGTTATACAAATTACTAAACAGAAAATCTCATCTTACAGTCGACAACAAATTACTAATATATAAGACAGTACTGAAACCTATATGGACCTACGGACTTGAACTATTGGGGACAACTAAACATTCTAACATCAAACGTATCCAATCCTTCCAATCCAAAGTCCTCCGAACAATAGTTAATGCTCCTTATTACGTTACCAACTGTACCCTACACCATGACCTTAATATTCCATTTATTTTAGACCTGGTACCATCCAAATTCTCCAAATTCCATCAGAACCTTCTTCATCATCCTAATCCTCTTGCTCAATCGCTTTCCAGCTTCACCCATCCCTACAATCCTCCTCGAAGATTGAAACGGCAGTGGCCCCGCGGACGTTTTGTAAACATTTATCTGGAGTTCTGACACTGGTCAGATCCTCCACTCGTGTACTGTATGTTTGTGGCTATTCCGCTCTGGCTCGGCCTCCACTGGCATACACCAGTGAAGCGCTGAGTAGGAGGCGCTGGGATCTCTTGGATTCCGCTTCTCCCCCCACTTGTGGGGGGAGCAGCCGAGTCTAGGGTTCCTTTGGCTGATTGTATATATTGTATATAGTTAAGTATGCTTGTATGATTTTTATTTATTTCCCAACTTGTATTTATCTCTACTACAGGTTGTTGTTTTGATTTGTTTCTTGTTGCTTTTTTTTTTTTGTATATATTTGAATTTATTTATTTCCGATTTTATGTAAATTGACTTTATCATTATTGGCTGTATATATTGTATGAATGTGTACTACATCTCTATTACTACTGTTCAATATGCAACAAATTGTAATATTTCTCAATAAAAAAAAAAATAAATAAAAAAAAATATTTCTGACATAGTTTAAACAACATATTAGTACAGTTATATAGTATAGTTTAATAACATTCGTATAGTTAGATGATAGTCTTAATCCATGAGGGGCCAATGAATATGTTGGCTGTAATTGGTGGATTTTATGTGTTGTATTTTCATGACTTTTTTATTTATTTTATTATTTATAAAATTTGAGGTAATGAATATTGCTGTCAGGTAAATAGACTTTTATGTAACATTGTTATTTTTGCAGTATTAAATTTTAAATTGGTAAATAATTTTTTGTAATAATAATTGTTATTTATTTTAATGTATTGTAGCGAGTCCTCAAGATGAGGAAAACCCCAGAAACGTAGACTCCAAATTGTTGTTGGTGCTAAACAATTTTTTTAGAAATAATCAAGAACCAATTATTTATCATTAATATATATCTTTCTTTCTAATAATTAATTTCATTATATATTTATATTCTGTATTTTGCAGGTAGATTTTGCTGCGTATTTTGATGTAGGTAGATAGTAGATTGCTATTTCCTCTAATAGGCAAATATGTTTCGTCATGAATTTTCATTATATCAGGAATTCTAACAAGATTAATCACACCTCCCGATTCTGTTTCTTTTCTCACAAGATATTTCTTTTTTAACAATAGTCACAAATGCCGTTTTCGAAGTCCGAAGTTGGTTTATAACTTACTTCTTTAAAAACAAATTATTTCAAGCCACTTTTCTTCCTCAGCAATTGCCTTCCTCCACGGGAGCACGTGGCTGAGTGGCTAGCGCGCTAGTCTCTCATGCTAAACGTTGTGAGTTCGAATCTCAGTCCCGGCGGGTCTTTTATAAGGATATAATTAATTGGGGATTCACTCACAGCCTCTCCTCGGGTATGTGAGACCCGCCAGCCAAATGTTGGCCACTCAGAAAATCAGGCGTAGGGAGTGATGATGATCCTTACACTACAACATGCATCAAGAATCGTGAGTGTTATTTCCCAGGAGGTTTAAACCACGAGGTCCAGGGTCTACACGGCCTGTCGCACCACTGGAAGAAGTTGTAGTAGTATAGGGTTAAAGAGGATTTTTTTGTTAAAGATCAGGATTTAGCTTATCAGTCTATATAGAAAAATATTCTTGGGCGATTTCACTGGTTTTAGTTGACCCATAATAATGGATCGCTATTGTATATCAAAGAAGCACTGGATCTGTTTTCTACCTTAGTAATCTAGTCGTTAAGGTGTATTCCAGCCAAACACATTTTTTCTCTAACGGTCAGTCTATTACATATATTGTATATTGTATTGGTGCTTCAATCTTTTGATAAATCGAATGCGCTCTCATTCCATTTTACTTTGAGTGAATACTTTGCCCTCTGTTATCTCACAAGAATTATTTAAAAAAAAAAATTGATATTTATGATCATTGATTTATTAATTTTAATATTAATAAAACATTATTTCTTAGAAGGAGGATTACAAAATAGGGGCAATTTTTTTCTCCAAGTTTACCGGCTTCGTAAACTTCTCTAAATAATTTTGTTAAATGAATTCGAAATTGAGATGAACAAAAAAAAAAAAAAAAAAAAAAAAGAAAAAGAAAAAAGAGGAATGAAGGCTATTTATGAATTATTAAAAAACTAATGAATGAATGTCTAGGTTGTTTTTGTTTTTTTAACATAACAGCTATGCAAAATTATCTGCTGTTAATTTGATGTCTTTAATGAAAAACTATAAATCCAGTATGTAGTTTAAAGAAGTAGGTAGGTAGTGGAACGAGACCACTTAAATTGATGTATATTTGGTTATGTTTATAAAGCTTTGACCAATGAAAAAACGTTCTTAAGAAGATTCAACTGTGGTTCACCCAGCATCTAAAAGTAGATACCCATAATTTAGAGAATAAACTTGGAAGCTGATCGAGATCTTGGACTACGCACCTTATTGCACAACTGTTGATCTAGAAAATGCACTATTGTGTACTGAGCCCAAGACCATTCATATCTTGTTTTTTCCGCTCAGTTTCAAGTCAGCTATAGTCTCCTACTACAAAATACTAATCTGTGTTTATTGTATTATCTGTCGAGGCTTTATAAACTCAAAAACCTATGTATGTGTGTATGTAAACCAATACGCTGACGATTTCCAGATCTATTTATCCTCCTCTCCCTCCGATTCCCTAGTATCATTTGCCAATATTCAGGAAGACCTTGATGGAATCTGTGCCCGGGCAACCATGAATAAACTAATGCTAAATACTATGAAAACTCTGGCCATCCTAATTGGTTCCAATTCCCTCCTCAGATCTTATACCACATATCTAAATCTCACCTTAAATTATCACCCAATCCCCTTCACTTCCTCTGTCAAAAATCTGGGTATTACCGTTGACCAAACCCTTTCCTGGAAGCCCCATATTGCCCAAATTTCCCAAAGAACAATAAGTACCCTCAAATGTTTTCATCGCTCCCGCCATCTTCTTACACTTTCCATCCGTAATCTCCTTGTATCCGCACTTATTTTCCCCCACTTTGACTATTGCTGCTTAGTATATGGTAGCACGGTGCTTGAGGACAGGCTAAAACGAATCATGAACATATTTTTAAGATCTGTCCTCTGTACTCCGAAGAGGTCTCATGTAACCCATTTTTACGGCGAGTTAAAGTGGCTCCTTCCCTCAGTCTGCAGACAATACTTCCTAGGATCATACCTTTGCCACATTATGAACTCCCAACACCCTCCATACATTCACAGTCTCCGACAATTTAAATCCTCAGTCCATTCACTTGAAACAAGATCGCGCCATTCCGATCTTTACTTTTCTACTCCTAGAACTAAAACTTTTGATCGTTCCTTCCTTGTCCGCTCCTCTACTTTTTGGAATTCTCTACCTACTCATATCCGCCATGCTGCTCCTCTCTCCTCATTCAAATCCCAACTTTTACAATACCTTTTATTATCCCAAAAAGACGATTGAAACTGTGATATTTATATTCCTGACATCACACTTTGAAAGAAAAGTAATATTTGTTCATTGTCTTTATTTAAGCGCTGTTATCCTTTAATTTTGTTCAACATAATATTTTCTAAGAATTGTTTTTATTTTATTTTATCATTGTATATTTTTTGTATATATGTGTGGATATGCGTGTGTGATATACACACTTAAATTAATCCATCAGTGTAATTAGTAATTAATTATGTTCCTTCTGTCTGTTGGCCAGACATGTTGTATATTTAAACTGTACAATTCTGTTATTCTTAGGGGACCCAGTCCCAGAATAAAAATTATTTTCTATTCTATTCTATCCTATATACTAACCCATTAATTTTTTAATTGTAGAGCATTGAAATGTGTACGATCTGCGCTGGAATAAGTCCATTCCCGACAAAGATGTCTAGATTTAAGTAACACCTATGCAACCGATTTGACGCTTAGGGGACAGTCTAGGAGAGTAAAAAAATAAATAAATATCGAACAAATAAAAAAAAAAATAAAGAAAAGAAATTGTTGTTTTAACATGCTCAATAATATGCTTAAGGAGTGTTATAAGACATTTGGATAGGAAATAATAAGAATAATATAGAGTAGTTAAGTTATATTAAGATGTTGAAGATAAAAAATATGATTTTTTTCTAAATGGAGAAATGGGTTGCACAGGATGAGCATTGAGCATTGGGATGCAATGATCCACAACTCCGCCACACGTGTCAACATCTTTCGACGTTAATATGCAAAACCTACATGGTATAATTTAAAGACACACTTCTCTCTCAGAAAATGCTTGCTGTAGTGGATGATTGAATTTCAGATTTTGACGATACACTTTGATTCGCTATGGCAAACTCTTTCCCAAGAATAAATCTATGGGGAGATGATATAAGTCACTTATTTTATATTTTACAGGAGAGAAATTTAAAAATTCATGATGAATAATAATATATGATAATGAAAAATTAGGAAGTTGATTTACATGAATAAATATATTACCTATATTTATAAAAAGTAATTGGCTAGTACTTACGATCAATGCACCCAAAGAATATCGCTGTTACCGTATTAATAACAACTCGTGGAACTTTTTAAATACAAATCGTGGAAGCCTTCGTCTTGAAATGAAAGAATTTTCAAAAGGTTTTCTTTATTTTTTCCAAAGGGTTTATGGGCAGTGGCCCAGCATGTAGGGCTGTTTGGTAAAGGAATCCAATGACAGAGGTCTTCATATTTTAAGACCTGGAATTACGTCTTTCAAGTTTTACTTATTTCACCACTCCGAATGTTGATTCGTAGCGAAATCATTTTATTTTCATACACTATACCTTTTCTTTATTAAAATTAATGGCCCTTTTTATCAAAATGTTTCCTTTTTCGAAAAGTTTGGAGAAATCAAGAAAATTTATGTTTGCCATGGAGTTACATGAATACGTTTCTCTTCTTTTTGTAATCCTGTTTGCTGGATACTGTTCGAACGGAAGAGTACTAATCTCTGAGGATCATGACAGCTAGCTTGCTCATTTGTTCTTTCAATCCTAGCATGATTCATATAAGAATCTTGTGTGGCCAGGTAAGAAATTTTTTTTATCGATTACACAGATTGAAGGTTGCTTCAGGATTGCAAAGCTAAACTTTTTTTTTTTTTTTTTTTTTTTTTTTTCATAACCCCAATTTAGTAACATGTTTTGCCCAAATAACTTTTGAATAATTCCCTTTTACTGTATCTAGATACATTTTAAGGCTGTTTCTGTTAATAGATAATGTTTTAAAATGCTATCACTGATTTGCTATTCCTCTTGGTGGTGGGGATCACTTCATTCTTGACACTTCTTGTCTTAAGCTAATCTTAATCTACCTTAGACACTATGTTGCCACCTCTGAGGAGCTGGTGGAACCTTAAGCCTACTAAAAACTGGATTTAAAAGCACTTCTAAAGAATTATAAAAATTATGTCTTCTTTTCGCAAGGAATTCTGTTTTTTTAGGGATATTAAATAGCAAATGAAGTCTTTCTGCCTTTTCTTTTTCAAAGGTAGTTTTTCTTGCAATTTTCTTCAAAACGCCATTTTGGAATTGCTGTAGCTTCTTTCTTGAATTTTCTGAACAATGGGTTAGTAACGGTGCTCCGTATAATAGAAAAGGTCTGATCACAATTTTGTAAATTAGAAGTTTCAATCTGAAACTTAGATTCGGAGTTTGGAAGAGGTGGTTAAATTTGTAGGTTTTCTGTCTTACTTTTGATAATTTAGTAAGGATATGATTATTAAATTTTAGATGTCTGTCAAGTTTCATACCTAAATAGATGATATTTCTAGATATTTTCAATTGTGAATTTCCAATTTGAAATTTAGTCGGCAGTTTCTTCTTATTTTTTTGAAAAGAAAATATAATGCAGTCAGTTTTAGATGGGTTTATCTGGATGTTTAAGGTATTCAGATGGTTCTTTATGATCTCACAAGTTTTCTCTACTTGCTTAAGCGCTTTTGAAGGATTCGTGCTGTTACTATATATCGCCACATCATCGGCATACGCCAGGACAGATATATTTGCATAGTTCCTACCAATTATTTCCGCGGTGTAGATATTGAATAATGTGGGAGAAAGAACTGCACCTTGCGGTACTCCACAAGTTAAGCGTACCGTTTTCGAGAAACTATTGCCGACTAATACGGTAAGATTACGACCATCGAGAAAAGAACGGAGGATAGAGTACAGCTGTTCCGGGCATTGTAGTGTTCTTAGTTTTTCAAGCATTATTGAATGCGATACGGAGTCAAATGCTTTGAAACAATCAATTGAAATCATTGCAGTCGCATGGTTACGCCTAAGGTTGTGCGTAACTTCATTTTGAACCTTTGCTAATGGATGTTCCGTACAAAGGAGAGGCCGAAAACCGGTTTGTTGATCAGGAATAATAGAATTTTCTTGGCAAAACTGTTGTATATAATTCAAAATTATTTTTTCATATATTTTGGCCATGTGCGGTAATAAACTGATTGGGCGGTAATGTTCCGGTTTATCCCCTTGTTTCCCAGGCTTTAACAATGGAAATAATATAGCGTGTTTCCAGGATGTAGGAAAATATCTGAGCCTAATACAACTATTATATAAGTGACAGTTGCTTCAGCAATATTGTTAATAAAACTTAATAAAATAATAAAACATTATTGCGATGTACTATGTATTTATATACGAGCACTATACTATACGAGTACTATACTATTATACAGTATATTTACGATGGTATATTTCTTATTTTCATGTTTATCCGATGTTTGATTTTAATCTAAATCGCGAATAGAGCTCTTTCTGGGCTTCAGGTGGACATTTCTAACTAAAGTTCTTGAGTATGCAAAGTAATGTCATATTTTCCGATACGATTGAACGAGAAATATGGAAGTTGGCAAAATGTCATAACTCAACTTTCTGAAACTTACATTTCTATAAAAATTGACTAATAACATTTTGATATCTGAGCACAGAAATCATCATTGCGTTTTCTGATAAAGGAATATTCAATTTAAATCTTTAAAATATAACAACGTTTTTTTATGTATCGGTGCTTAGCTACGAAATAGATTATTTTTTTTTAGACTAAGATTTTTATTTATTCCTCAAACTTCATACATGTTGTGGTAATTGCACCAATAACGTGATATTTACAGTAGGGATTAGTGGTAATCGTAGCCTATGTTACATTTAAAACAGTAGGAAAAATCTAAAAACCAAAAACCTACACAATAAAAAAATAAAAAAATACGTCCCCGAGATACTCACTTGGAGAGGTTGAGGTATTCGCAAGGGTCAGTCCGACCGAAGTGCAATGGAAGAGCCCCAGGAGGAACCGCCTTAATGATCACAGTAACTTCCTATCCTCGAAATCGTGGAGGCTCTTTGCCTTTGTTTTCAGAAAGTTTTTTCAAATACTGTTATGACGATTGATAAATTCTTTTATGTATGAAAAAAAAAAAAATACACGGCTATAAAAATACGGTTTAGTTATTTTAGCCACAATTTCCTACTTGAGTATATCATTAAATGTCTATTTTAATTGTGAAATATCAATATTTAACTTTAATGGGATTATATTATCATTAGTTTTACTAATTAAGTGAACTTAGAACTTCTGTTTTATTTGATTACATTATACAGATTTAATTTTAATATAATTTTTGCTCGAAATTCGAATAATTTTACTACTAAAGTATCAGTGGGTTGGAAATGTTATATTCATTCTAATTCCACCTCCCACCAACCCAGATCCCAATCTATGAATTATTTTTTCTTTCAGCCCTTTTTTTCTTACTCATCCATGTTTCATACAATCTTTTCTCTCCAATGCTCTCGGATTAGAAATTCCATCTTCAAAACTTGGCTTCATAACAGAATACTCTATTCTCGATACAACTTGAAAATTCTTAGATCCACTGTATTTGTTGTTTTTAGTTTATAACATGATCGAGTTATTTTTTCAGTCGTATTCTGGATTTTCAAAATTAAAATTAGAAGAAAATAAGCAAATTTTGTAATGTCAGCGAACTTCAGTATTTGGTCCCAAAACTATTTCGATATGACAAGATACCTTTAGATTGACGAAATTTCGTTTGGATAATGCATTTCTATTACTTTAATTTATTTATTTACTAATATTGCGGCAAGCCATTGGAATTTATGTTTATTTAATCTTGAAAATAAATCATAGAGTTAAGTAATAACATTTAGCATGTGGGCATCTGTGATGCAGTGTCTAGGATAACGAGAGCTTTCTATGCCCAGGTTTGCGGTTTCAAACCGCCAGTTGGCCCTAGGATTTTATAATGAGAGTGAAAAATCCTTGGTGATGTCCATTGAAGGGAACGTAAAATTGTG
Source organism: Piezodorus guildinii (assembly GCA_023052935.1). Lineage (NCBI taxonomy): Eukaryota > Metazoa > Arthropoda > Insecta > Hemiptera > Pentatomidae > Piezodorus > Piezodorus guildinii. Next base: position 94,456,064 of record CM041292.1, read on the forward strand.
GCCCCGAGCCTTGTTAAAAATCCCTATTCTAATTAAACCTGGATAGGCAACCTTCAGGACTCCCACTAGGACTTATACAAAAACCGGCATATTAGAAAACCGGTTTTCGAATAGTACTATTCGCAGAAAACCGATTTTAACAGGTTTAGAATTTTTCTTAACAAAATTTTTCTCGTATATTCTGTAATTCGAACAAAATATTTTAACAGAAAATTTAGAGTGATTAAAAGCAGTTTTTGACTAAAAATTATTTACTGTTCAATCTTATTGATAGTAAAATTTGTTTATGCAATTTAGTAGAACAAAGAAATAATAATTGACCAGGATTATATAACTTTAAAAATTCCTTGTTTATGCATAATTTTCACTATAAGGATGTAAATATTTTTATAATAGTGAGACGAGTTATTCAGCAAGGGGTTCGTATAAATAAAAACAATACATTTTTATAATAACCATATTATTTGTTTTTAAAACAATGTTATTAGATACAGATGGATATTTATTAGTTAAGAATACAGGGCAGTGCACTTGTTTGTGAACTCGGGCCGACATCAGATGTTTTTTTTTCTCGGTTATTGTATCGTGCACATTTATCAAATAATCATGTAGACTGCTTGTGCATGATCCTTTGCAAGTAAGCATTTAATTGCAATAAATACAAAGGGCTTTATCTTTTTATACTTTTTTGAAATAATTTCACACATCTAACATTTAGCACTACAAAGATATAAAAAATATAAATTAAAATGTATATTTTTATAATATATAAAATATGTTACCTTCTTACATTTTGTGTAATATAATCCATATCAAATATCGATCTGTGGAACTGAACACTGAATTTATGAACTGTACATAAATAAGAAGGAAGACAAACTGATATAAAATCTAAATTAATTCATCCAATAGACGAAACACACCGTTTCTTGAAATCATATCCGACCGATATGATTCCAAGAACCAAACCGCTTTCATCAGTGTTTTCACCAATCTGGTACATTTGGCTACATTTGTCATTTTCAATTTTTTTAAAAGTGTTATTCATACACTAAATACTGATATTTTCTGCTATAAAACCGGTTTTCGTATTTAAATAATTTTCTACGAAAAAACGGTTTTTAAAAACCGACAAATCCTAACTCACACTATAGCATCGTCCAATTAGCCACAGTTGCATAAGCCCATGTTATATGAATAAACAAAACATTTGGCTAAATAAAAACATTTAGCTAAATTTAATTGATTTAAATGATTCATGAGACCAGCGGATTGGGCCTAATGGCTTATATTTCAGAGGACACCCATGAATATTTCGGTCAGCACCAAAATATAATGAAATAGTGCCTTTTATCTTTTAGGTTCCTGAATTAAATAAAACATAATAAGGAATAATTTTCTTTTTGGTTTCATCTCGTCAATTAATTCATCGCAATTTCCTGGCGTGCTATTGAAATTAAATTTCTTTTTCTCTCGCCCAGCCTTATTTTATGTGCTAAGGGTTTGTTGAAATGAATAATGTTATGATATAAAATCTATTCTTTTTTATGTTAGGTCCCACTAACGAACAATACAGCTATATTTTCTTCTTAATTATAAATCCTACTGGAATATCGTTATGAATAAGTTCTCATTTCTCTAATCGATTTATATACATTTCATACTTCCTAATGTTCAATTTCCTAATTTTAGTAGATTAAAATCTATAATGAGTATTTTAGCTCTTCTAAGCTTTGCATTCTTTTTAAAATTCTTTTTGGGTTTCATAACATTGAATCTAAAATTCAAAATTTCTATTCTAAGCACTATAAAATTGTTTTACTTCTCTCAAATTTATTGTAACGAACTCTGTGTGAAACTTGTTTTTAGACTTATGGGTATAGAGCTTTGTACAGTGAAGTTAAACAAGCGTATTTTTATTATCTATAATGATAGGTAAAATGTTAAAATATACATGTTAAAATTGTCACATTGTGACTGAAATCATTTTCCGCTAAATTAATAAAAATATGCGAGAACGGTCTCATGTGGCTGTTTTGTCCGAGTGAAAAGGCTTCGAGTGCCAAGAGTTAATTTTTAAAAGAAAATTTCTTTTGCTATTAACAACCGTTGCGGATTTCCATCGTGGTGCAATTAAGAACTATTTGAGGCCGCATGGTGAGAGAAGAGGTAGGTGAAAATTAGTGACAGTGAGATTGTGAGCGGATGGATGGGGAGACGGCATACTTTTTTAAAAATAAATTCAGATAATAACATCAAACATTACTTTAAAAAAAATCTTACAGTATCATTAAATATTGTTTTAAAAAAATATAAGAAAACTACATTATAAAGTTTTATCAAAACGAACAAGTGTAATATACACATCACGAAAACATTTTTTTTTCTTTTTTTAATGTAGAAACTCCAATTTATGAAAATAAACATTTTTTATAACAAAAGTTTGATAAAAATAGGTAGTAAACTTTTATAATATGGCAATTGAGTATTTAATATAATCCGTTGAAAGGATGTGAGAGTGTATGATGGTTCACTATCACCAAATCTCACCAATTTTCACCAATCTGTTCTCTTGCCGTGTAGCGCAGCGTTTAAAGTCAAATGAAGTGAACAAAACGTTCCTACGCTTTACAACATATATATTAAATCAAGAATCCTGATTTTACTGATAAATTTTGTGACATTGACTACGTCAATATTTGAAATTCAAACGACTATATCGTCAGTAGAGGCCAATTCGTTTTTAGGAATACAACACATCTCATTAAAATCTTAACCGGAAGTTCTCTCGTGAAAAGAAACATCATATTTCGCCATTTCAATTTAAAATTGGATGTATAAGCCAGGTGTTTTAGAATTTTGTATTTACAATAAATAAAGTCGACTAAAAATCATCGTATGTGATATATTCAAAGGATTTATTTTTTGAGGCTTTTAGCAATGAATCAATTGATACAAGAAATTAAAGATAATTTTGTTTAGAGTGCAGGATACACTTAAAATGGTGTAGATTATATGTTAACACTAAACGAATTACAAATTAATTTTTTTTACAACATTAATTGATTTTTACAATAAACAAAGATGCAAAACATATGATAGTAATCTATACTAATATTATAAAGCTGAAGAGTTTGTTTGTTTGTAGGTTTGTTTGTTTATTTGAACGCGCTAATCTCAGAAACTACTGGTTCTAATTGAAAAATTCTTTTTGTGTTTGATAGTCCATTTATCGAGGAAGGTTATAGGCTATATAACATCACGCTGCTACCAATAGAACCGAAGAATCAGTTGAAAATCTGGGAAAAAACGGGGAAAATTTGGGAGAAAAAAAAAACCTCGCTTCCCAATGTCTCCAAATGATTTACCTTTTATTTTTAAATAATTCAATTTCCCGTTAATTTATATTTTTCCATTTAAACACGTAGGAATAGATTTACGTCGAGATCGGATTGCGGAGAAAATCAGTATGTTCTTCTGCCACAAGAAAATAAAACTAAAAATGTCATTTACGCGGAAGTACTTTAAAATATAAAAGAATACATAAAACTTTTTAATAGCAATCATAATAACAGAAATTGATGCAGACGAAGTCGCTTTAGAATATATCAAAGAAAAAGTGACATGTACTAAGAAGGTTTAAATTTGGGTGATAAAAATCCGGTTCTGGGATACACTGATGATTTGGTACTGCTAAAGGAAGACACGGAAACTAAAAAACTAAATACAAGTCCGCTAATAAAAACCGGTAAAGAAATAGGACTCGAAATAAATACCTAAAAGACAAAATATCTGATTTGTAGCCGAGACGGTGGCGATCATAGTGATATTGATATATCAGGGTATACTTTTGAACACGTAGAGAAATTTAAGTATTTATGTTGAATGATAACGAAAAAAAAAATCCAGGAGGAAATAAAGTCCTGGTTAAACGCGGAAAATGCGTGTTATAATTCAGTTGCGAAATTACTTAGCTTCTGTCTAAAAACTTAACGGTTAGAATTTATAAAACTATTATTTTAAGCATATTTAGGACTTTTATTAGCTGTATGTCTATATTTGTAAAAGAAAGTACCACTCAATTTTCTGGTATCTAAAAAATTACTGTGGTTGTGAGGATGAAATTTTTCCTGGAGGTTCGTCTTACCGCCTAGATGTGCAATAAGGCAGGATTTGAAAATCTTCGCCCAAAAAGTGGTTGAACAACCTAAACGTAAAATTGTCTTAATCTGATATGTATCAGCAAAGGTACAACAATTTTATAACAAATATGTTTAAGCATATTACTGTTGTTATCTGTTCGTTTAACGTCACTTTTGTACTACTATGGTTAATCGTATGATGACTAATTTTTTCCTCGCCAAGTTTAGTTAGGGTAGAGATCTTTAACGAGTTCATGGAGTCGCAAAGGCTTGGGACCACCATTTTATGTTCCCTTCGAAGGAGGGCATAACTAAGGTTGTTTTTTACTCTCATTAAAAAATCTTAAGGGCACCGGGCTGGTCACTACATACAGGTGACCGACCCTTTTAAGCATATTGCGTTTCATATCTGTTTCGAGTGTAGGTTCCTATGAAAATATATTCAATTGTTATTCATTTTTTAAAAATGGTTTGTGACGATTATTTTTACATATTAAGTGGTTATGGGTATAACCACTTCTACTGGTTTGCTATTGTAAATTTGACAGGAAGAAGTCAAGATCGGGCTTTAAATGATAACAAAGAGTAGCTGATAGTTGATATTTATTATAGCCAATCTCACCATAAACGCACATAAATTAATACGAAATGCAATATTCGCGAGCAAAGCTGCGTGACACAGCTAGTATTTCATATAAAGCTCGTTTAGTAACTAATTCAAATCCAAGAAAAAAATAACAATACTCGCTGACCCTATAAACGTGGTTCTGACATATAAAGTATTTTGATTTAAAGAAAAAAAAAAACTAATGTATTTCTTATTTTTTGAGGTACTAAAATATTATAATCAAATTAATTAATACCAAAAACATTGAAATCGGTCTACCATCAGCGGAGATATAGTATTTTGAGCTATACATCAGGTCTATCTCTAACTCGTTGCCCAGAGATTTAGCCTCGATCCATCTTCTCCAATTGACGTTCGCTAGATCTCCCAGTTCAGCAAGAAATCAGCCCCTTTCTCTCCCAAGTCAGGTGATAAAATCAGTGAATATTATTCTCGGTCGACATCGTGGGCGCTTTTATTCTGGTTGGGCCTCTTTCAACTATTTGATTTTTCTTTCGTCGCCTATTATGCTATTGTCTGATGCACTGACTTATCGATCTAGGATTGTTCAACACTCAGTGTTCAATAGGATTGCTCCATAAAGCAAAACTGCTAGGAATACAATTTTGAATAGCAGAAGCTATTCCATTTTTTCCCACAATGTATAAGCGTATCTACCTGTAAGCTTTTTTGATCCTATTAAATAACTTCTGCTGCACTTTCCTATCTATGAAAATAATTGTCCTGAGATACTCGCTTAGATCCACGAATTAAAGAGGTAGTACCCGATTACTAGTTACCGCTCCATCATTCTCCCTCCTTTGGACCTACGTACCGGCTTTCGTACGCATTGTTCTCAACTAAGGGTCTTCAGCTACACCTACCTGAAGTTTCTGCAGAGTGTCTACTACCTGGACAACATTAACTTAATTCGAAAACGCTTGTATCAGATCTGGCTCTGGCTACTGCTCTCAGCGTACTTCTCTTGCAAAACCTCTGTATATCCTCCATAAAGTGACAAATAAGAGTGGGATAAGTTTTAACGCCCTAATTCAACCTAGGCGGTTTTGTGTGTCTCCATTCAGCCTGAGAATACCTTTAAAGTATACACTACCACTCAGAAGAATTCAGTTGCGATTCATTCCCCTCTAAATCCACCATTAGTAATGCATTTTTTAATGGTTTAATACTTGTAGACTCCTCTCTTCAGGTCTCTAACACGATTCATTCCTTTTGACACAACATTTTTATTACCAAGTACAATCTAAACTCTCCTGTTTTTATCCTTATATAGCTTACCTTAAAATGTAAAAAGGCGAACATGTGGTTGACATAATTATAAAAATGTAATTTAATGATTGTTTTTTTTAAAATTAAAATGCTCCTTTCATAAAATAATGACTGAAAACATGTCAGTGTCTTACTGTGCAATTACATCTTATTTTGCTTATCCATGACCAGAGACTTTGATTGTAATCACGTTGTTATTAGTAAAATTAGCTCAATAGCTATGATTTGGATAGCTAAGGAATTATTCCCAGAAGAAACAATTCAAGATGAACCGTTTTAACTGAATAATAAACCAGCATTGTACTTAAAATTATTTGTTTAATATATTTTTTTAAATTTTATTATCTTTGATATAATTAACAAAAATGCCATCTTGAATTTTGTATTTTTTTAAATTCCCGGATGTCCAGTCGTTGCAACTGACTAATATATATATAGGATTGGCTAACCCAAAAGTTCGATACATGTTTGCGACTGTCTAAGACATTAGAATTAAACTACAAAGAATTAGTAATAAAATGATTAGAAAACAATATAACTAATAGGGGCTTAGTGGGCTGAAGGTTCAATGTCTATTCCGCCAATCGCTGCCTACACAATTCTATCCACTCATTCCAAGCCTAAATCTCTCAGATCAGCATTGACGCAATCCTCCCACCTACATTGATTTTCTCCTCAGATGTCTACTCTTCGGCTTAGCGCCGAATTCATCATTAATAAGCCCAAATACTTGGAACGCACATTTAAAACTTTGTTATTTTATACCCTCCTTATCGTGATGGCTTCCATATTCGTGAATTCCACTCCTCCTAAATTCAATATTGGACTTGTCCCTTTTCGGAACAGGCATTCTTAACAATACATCATTACCGAAGACCTTAAGGTGTTGTTCTTGATTTGAGGAGAGCGATCAGGTTTCACAGTCGGACAGAACTTCAGATAGGATAATCGTTTTGAATATACCAACGTTTGAGTTTCTAGAGTCTTGAGCTAAGAAATTTTGCAGCATATTCTTTCCTACACCCCGTGATTTACCATAATAATAAATAACGTTATTATAAATGTACTATTTTGTCATTTTATCTACTTTTATTTTGAAAAAAAGGTAGTAAGGGAAAGTATTGTTACTTTCACTTACCTATATATAAAATATATAGTAAAAGATAGTATTGTGATCATGAAAATTTTCGAATTCCAGTTTTCACCCGAAATACACTTTTTAGGATCCCTTGAGTCCAAATAACCAAGTCCCTCAAACAGGTGTGTGTGTTTGTCCGTATGTGTTAAGTCTAGCGCAAAAACTTTAAGTCGTATGAAACTGAAATATCATATTTAAGACAACTTTACGCCCGAGCTGATACAAAAACTCATCAAAATTAGCTAACTAGAAGAGCCACTTCATATATCGTGCATTTTGCATCTTTCTACGATTTTCTCAAAAATCCCTCTAATCGCTGTATGGATGTAAAATTTAATGGGATTTAACATTATGTAGGTTTTATTCAATGTGAAAAAGCCTGACAGGGCTTAAATGCCGATATTTTAAATTTTCTTCCTCTAAAGTACCTTTGTATTTTGTAGATTCTATAAAAATAACCATATTATCTTGTTACCACTGATGAAAAAGAAGTAAATACATATCGATATATAAATATATATATATATATATATATATATATATATATATATATATATATAAATATATATATATATATATATATATATATATATATCGATATCTAAAATACAGGTAAATATATAAGCTGAATGAAATCGATATCCAACTGAATGATAAAACTAAAAAAAAAATATTTTTTTTTTTTGCAATTTTGGATTTCTGAACATAAGAACAGTAATATACCGTTGGAAAGCTCATGATTTTAGAAAAAAATATTATCTTATACGTTAGTAAATAGTGATAAAAGCCGATGAAACTAACTGATTATTTTAGATAATAATAATATATATATATTTTTTTTATATTTATTTATTGAGAAATATTACAAAGATAATAATATAATAGATTTTTTAATAAAACACATGTTTCTGTAGAAATTAAATAAAATCTTTAATGTTCACACGTTTTTATCTCTAACTGTATTTGAAAATTCTTTAACCGATTTTAATAACGGAGGTAAGTGAAAGTCGTGTGTTGCCCGCACCGGATTTTTTCATGATGTGAACATGATTATTTCTCAGCAAATAAGTAATTATCTTCTTAACTGTTTGACATCCTTTAATGAAACAAACCAATAAAAAATGAAATAAACCAAACTAAACAATTTAAGAAGGTACATTCGCATCTTCAGTTTCATACTTTTGAAGATGCAGTTAAACTTATTAATGAAATTAAAGGTCTTCTTGAGAATTTTATCAAAGGAAATTTATAAAAATTACGTAAAGTCGATCTTGTTACGATACGATTAAGATCGACTGGCTTAGACAAGTGCTTGCTTGAAATAATATGAAACGATATTAGGACAGAAAATGTATTTAGAAATACTATATAGTTACAGAAAAAGAAGTAGGGTTAAGGCTAATACATTGTTGATTGATTTTGCTGTCTGTAGGAGACCTTTGGCAATGTTATTGTCTCAACTTCCTGGGTCATTAAACCATTCTATTACTCCTCCCACCTCGAAGACAAAAGTATCTTAATCTTTTAAAGTATTAAAGCAATTAGGCAGGGTATTGTATGGAATTTTATAGGATACAAAAACGAAATTTGGATGTATATATATATTAGTGTCCCCTTTCCATCAAACCCCGCACAAATTACATTAATATATTTGTTTCATAACATTGGTGTACAACGGCATTGGATTAGCAATTTTGTAAAATCTCTATTTTATTATATTGAAATAATTAAAGTTTTTTTTTTTTATAGGAGAAAATGGAACTAAACATGGATATCGCCGGATTTTCCTAGGATGCAGTTTTCATGAAGGTGAGTTTTTATCATAATACTTTTGTGCAATAAAAAAAAAAAATTACCGTTCTTAAATAAGTTTTAACACCAGTTATATCGAAAGTATCAATACTCTTAAAATTAAGCAATATAATGTAAGATCCGGAGATATATTAAGAACCAGTCTCATTTCGCAGGTTACCAAAACAAAACACCTACAAGATTATTTCAATTCATCCGTTCAAGAGTGTCTGGAACACAATTTAATTTGAATTATCGAAATGTGACACCTTAACTTCCTGAGTATTTAATATATTTTATTTCTTGGTCGTTTATAAATGTTCTTTCTAGAAAATAGTAAACCAAAATATCAGAAACCATTTTTTTTTAACCTTCTAAACTTTTTCTAAGACATTTTCCCATTCACATCCCGTTCTTGACTTACTTAACTCAGTTGTTTCGTTCATTGCGGTTGCATACTTTCACTTATAATACTAACGAATGGAAACTTATATTTTCCGTGCAAACTGAATGTGAATCCCAATGGAAACTAAATGATAAATTTGTTGCTTTTTTTTTTCATGATACAAATAAAAATAAATGCCATTCAGAATTATGGTGCGTTTTGCTTAACACTTTCACGCCGGTGCAAATATCTGCATTTTTTCCCGTGAGGCGAGGCTGTCTTTGCAGCTTGTGGGGCGTGGCGGCTCTGTTGTAAATTCCAACGTGTTTGATGCAAGATCACAACAGTTCGGGGTTAAATGCGAGATTGTAACAATTTGACATAGTGTTTTCTTGAGTGCACATTTCTTGCATAAAGTGTAAAGGTAGGTAAAAAATTATAAAATTTAAGAAAATCATTAAAGAAGAGTTATCAAATGAAATTAACCGATAAGAGTCCTTTGAGGGGTTATAAATTATAAAAAGTATAAGGTTATAAATTATAAAATAAACCACAAGAAGAATTAAGTCCGGGTGGCGGTCGATGAATGAAACAATTAGGTAGTTTCGACCATTTATTTTCTGCCAACGTTTCGACCTCCTTTGGTCGAACTAGGTCTAGTTTCTACTCGCCTACAATACGCCCTGATGATGACCCACAATGGGGTCGAAACATTGGCATAAAATAAATGGTCGAAACTACCTAATTTTTTCATTCATAGACCGCCACCCGGACTAATTCCTTCTAGTAATGCTCAACGGTCAACTAATCATATCCGATAGAAAATAAACCCTTATGCTTGTTAATTCCTACAACATATAACGTTAAGTAAAAATGCAATAAACTCATTGTTTGATGACTTATTTTCTGAAAACAAGTGACTCACCTGTGATGCAAACCGCCCCACGGAACATGCAAGTGTGACCCACCGGTGAGTCACGCCGCCGTGAACGTGTTAGAAAACTGTTTATTGTCCTTTTCTGTAGGATGGAGCTGAAAAAATTTCAAGGGTTCTCACGAATTAGTATTGCGTAGTAAGTGAAATTATATGATACGCAAGGCACCAAATTTTTAAAAAAATATTCACTACGATTCCATAAAATAATTCAACATTTTAGAGACAGATGTGCGTGTTTTCCTGATGGTCATTTTCGCTCTGCTTGAGGCTTTGAATTTCGATTGACTCTGGGATGATCTGTCTCAGGCATATCTCCACTTCTCCTCCATAATGTAAACTGGTCCTTGGATAGATTGTGAGTAAACCATGATTTAAGTAAATCTAATCAACACTGATTTGAATTTATAAAAAATATAAAGAAAAATAAACAAATTATGAAGAGAGCCAACTCAGAGCTTAATATATAAGATATATGACAAGGATGATGCTTTTATATTTACCGTTTAGGAAGGTGGGGGTGACAAACACCTCGGAGGGTGTTTAATCCCCGGCGATGGTACAGAGATTGATCCCCATCAGGCTGATGATGTTGACTGGCTCTCACCCCATCATCTTATCGGCTCTGCTAAGTAGCCCTTGTGCTCGCGGTTCTGAACTCTTTTTGATGACCTTCAGCGTCCTAACAGTTTATCATATTACAAGAATTTTACCAGCTTGATTGGAAATTGTTATTTTGTAGAAGAAATTATGATATTATATAGAGGAAACATTTTGATAGAATTATTAAGGATACAGTTCTTTTTTTATGAGTGAAGACCCTATTAGTTATTAATGAGTATATGTCAATGTGATGATTTATCTCTTTTACAAAAAAATATCTTTTATTCTTATTATGCAAAGTTAAAATAATATATAATCTCTCTCTCTCTCCTCCCCTCTCTCTCTCTCTCTCTCTCTCTCTCTCTCTATATATATATATATATATATATATATATATATATATATATATATATATATATATATATGTTTTCGTAATAACGAGTTTTCATTTTCCGATAACTCCTTCTGAACCAATGGACGGATTTTGATACGGTTTGTTAACGCCACTTATACCATTATTTTTATGACCATATTCTAAATTCCTCATAAACTTTCAACAATAATTTTTATTTTTATCAAGGTTAGGTTAGGTTATATATTTTACGGACACTCAACAGCCAAGGTTATATGTGTCCTGTTTTAACATTTGTTTTGATCACAGTGGAGGTTATGTTGTGTTTTGATCATTGGCATGTTGTTACAATATGTTTTAGTGTCAGAGGCATGTTGTTACAAAATGTATTAGGGTCAGAGGCATGTTGTTACAATATATTTAGTGACACAGGCTTCTTACATGTTATTATTAGAGGTTCAGTGTCTCATCCGGTAACCTGGCGTGAACTCCTGGAGTTCCATGTCCAGTTCTTAGTCCACTTCTTCAAATCTTGATTTTCTGAAAGCAGTTTTCCAGAAGAGGGTGTCCTGTTTTATTCCTGTGCTGGGTGCTTAGCTTCAAATTTGGTGTATTTGTTCCCTATGAATGGTTCAAATGGTTATCTATTGTATTTCTCTTTTTTTTTTTTTTTTGTTGCTTAAATTTTGTAAAACAACCCGTTATTTTTCAGTAAATCTATTAGTTTTGTTAACGTTGAGGCATCATCTCCTAATAACGTGTCTAGCCTTCTTTCAATACCAAGATTTTGAAAGGAAGTGGTGTACTGGGGGCAGTCAACTAATAGGTGTGCGATAGTGAGTTGTACATTGCAGATGGTGCATTGTGGAGGGGTTTCCCTTTTTATTAAATAGCCATGAGTGAGGCGTGAGTGGCCTATCCTCAAACGCGCAATAACAACTTCTTCTCTCCTCGAATCTCGGATTGAGCTTTTCCACGCTTTTATTTCATTTTTTATGCTTTTCAGTTTATTGTTTTCCTCGACTGATTCCCAAATCTCTTCCCACATCTTCCTAGCTAAACATTTTAGGTGATTAGTAAGATCAGATGGGGTATGAATATTGATTTCTTCCAATGTGGACATTGCCGCATCCCTCGCTGCTCTGTCCGCTTCCTCATTTCCTTTGATGCCAATGTGTGATGGGATCCAAACTATTGATATTTTTTTATTTTGATTATTGATCATGGTTGAATATGCTTGGCATTTTTTGATTATTAAATTTTTTGAATATATATCACTTAATGCCTTTATCGCGGAAAGAGAATCCGTGAAGATTAGAAAATTTTTGTCATCACGCTGCATGATTAGATGAAGCGCTGCACTTATAGCGTAGCTTTCAGCAGTAAAGTTACTTGCCGTGTTAGGTAATTTATATTTAGAGGTTATAGAATCTGTGACAATAGAACAACCTACTGTACCGTTCAACTTGGAGCCATCGGTATAAATACAGATACTGTTGGTATATTTTTCTTTAATTTTTTGGAATTCAGTCAAGTATTGGAATGCGGAAGTGTTGTGTTTTTTGTGTTTGCTCAGAGTTAGGTCTAATATTGGTAATTTTAAGGTCCACGGTGGATAGTTAAGTTCAGTGGTGGTTAGCAAGTTTTTTATTTCTTCTACGTACCTTCTCGCTCTTATCCCAAGTGGGGCTGGTAACCTTCGATTTTCAGTGAACGGTCCAGTTCTTGGTCGGAAAATAGCTTTCCATGCTGGGTTTTGATCATTAAATTTCAGCCTCCTAATGTATCCGCATGCTAGATGATGTCTCCTGACTGCTAGTGGAGGTAAACCGGCTTCAACACAAATACTGCTTACAGGGCTTGTTCTAAATGCACCCGTTGCAATTCGGATACCTGCGTGGTGGACTGAATCGAGTTTTGAGAGCACTGTGGTACTGGCCGATGCAAATATGAAACTACCATAATCTAATTTCGGTTCGATTAAAGTTTTGTAGACTTTTAACATGCTGGTTCTGTCGGCTCCCCAGGAACATCCTGCAAGGACTTTTAGTATATTTAACCTTTTCGTAGATTCCTCTTTGAGCCACTTAATATGATCTTTCCAATCAAGTCTTCCGTTTAAGTAAAGTCCTAAGAACTTAACTTTTGTCTCAAAATTTAGTTTTGTGCCCTTGTAGATTAAGTCCGGTGGAGTTGTAGGCGTTTTTAGTCTAGAGAAGAGGAGACATTTTGTTTTTTCGACGGAGAAATGTAGCCCGGATTGTGCTGACCAAGATTCCAGTTTTAAAAAACAATTTTGTAACGTTTCTCTCATTGATTCTCGGCTCTTGAAAGGAAGTAGCAAGGCTAGATCGTCTACAAATAAAAAGGGTATTATAGGTTTCGGAATTATGTTAGTGATTTTATTAATTGCTATGGCAAAAAGAGCACAGCTGAGAACGCTTCCTTGTGGTATTCCATTAGACATTACTTTGACCGTCGATAGATGATCTCCCACCCTTACTTGGAACGTGCAATTTCGTAGGAAATTTCCTATCATCGTAAAAATGCGACCTTTAAATCCCCATTCCTTCAACTGTAACATGATAAGGTTGGGATTTAAATTATCATAGGCTTTTTCGATGTCAAAGAAGATCCCAAGGCATTCTTTTTTTTCCGCAAAACAGTTAAGAATCTCATATTCAATTGTCACCAGATGGTCTAAAGTAGAACGTCCTTTTCTGAACCCACTTTGTTCTTTTGCTATTAGCTGATTTTCTTCTAATTCCCATACTAAACGTTTGTATACCATCTTCTCGAGCAGTTTAGACATACAGCTTGTCAATGAAATGGGTCGATAGCTTGAGGGAAACAACTTATTTTTTCCAGGTTTAGGGATGGGAATTATAATCGCTCTCCTCCAGGTATTAGGAAAGTCTCCAGTGCACCATATGAAGTTGTAGAGAGCTAGAAGCGCGTCCTTCGTCTTCATTGGTAGATGTCTTAGCATCTCGTTATGAATGTCATCTAAGCCTGGTGTTGAGGGTTTAAGTTCTTTAATGCAGGTTAACAGCTCAAGCTTAGTGAATGGGAGGTTGTATGCTTCTTCCGCTTGGTTGTCGAGTGTACTGGTACTGGTATCTTCTATTGCCTGGTGCGTTAGAGAGGAATATATGCTGGAATAAAATTCTGCGAAATTTTCTGCTAACAGTTCTTCATTTTGCTCCACGTTTCCGTTGATTAAAAGGGTTGCTTGCTGCTCTTGGTAATTTCCCGAAATACCTTTTATTTTCTTCCAGAACGATATTGGGGAAGTATTGGTCGAAATACTGCTTAGGAATTTTTCCCATGACTTCTTCTTTTTTGTTTTTATAATTCTTCGGGAGAGGGAACGGCTTTTTTTGTATTCGATTAGGTGAGTTATTGTAGGTTCCCTTTGAAACATTTTGAGCGCTTTTTTCCTTTTCTTAATAGCGGCTTTACATTCTTCATCAAACCAGGGGACTCTTTTGTGGGCACTTGGTTTATTAGGAGTTTTAGGAATGGATTGGTTTGCTGCGTTTAAGATATCAGAAGTAAGAAGTTCGTTTTTATCATCGCTGGTTTCAGCAGATGCTAAGTCAGATTCATTAACATGTAGGTTGCTTTGGAATTTCGTCCAGTCTGATTTGTCAGTAATCCATCTAGGGTGTTTTGACGTCTCAGATTTTCCATGAGGGAAGCTAATGATTATAGGAAAATGGTCACTAGAATGTTGGTCCTTGGCTACTTGCCAACATAAGTGTGGAAAAATGCCTAACGAACACCATGATATGTCTATGGAAGAAAACGAGTTGTAAGCTGGACTTAAGTACGTTGGTTCTCCGGAATTTAGAATGATCGAATCTGTTGTATCGATTGTCCGTTTAATAATATTTCCCCGTGCTGAGCAATATGAAGAGCCCCATGAGGTGTGATGGCCGTTGACATCGCCCATACAGATATAAGGGGAGGGAAGAACGTGCAAAAGATTTAGTAATGAATTAGCGTCAAGAGTGTCAGGAGGTAAATAGAGATTGCAAAGATATATAGGGAACTTAAGGAAGACTTTAACTACTAAAGCTTGTAGAGAAGTATTGACGGGGAATAACTCAGAGACGATATTATTTCGGATCGCAACTAGTACTCCACCGAAACCTCTGTTATTATTTTCAAAATCTTTTCGATAAACGGTATACCCTTTGAGGTTAAAACTTTTTCTGGGGGTCAGTTTACTTTCTTGAAGGCATATGGCTATCGGTTTGTATTTATTAATTAATAGTGCCAATTCCTCGCGTTTACCTGAAATGCCGTTGCAGTTCCACTGTATAATATTTGTTGGAAGTGTCATGTTGCTAAGACGTTGGTACTTTAATATAAGACCAAATAAATACAAATCAATAAATATATTAATAATAAGTTGTTAAATTAAATGAATAATAACATGATAAGAAAATAAATTAAATTTTAAAAAGTTATAAGCAGTAACAAAAATAAAACATGGCTTTACATGAAGACCGTATTACTAATTTGTTTCCATTTTTTCTTTACTGTCATTTCTATTTTGAGACCTGTTTCGCGTTTTACTTCTTGTTCTTTTTTCTTTAACAACCGTCCACGTACCCTGTGGGTCAATGTCATGACCACTAAGGGAGGTGGTTTTATTATAAATCGTTTTTTCTTCCGAAAAAACGACGGCTGTAGAGGGAAGCTCATGAGAGCTAGGAGCAGCTTCCTCTTCAGAGGAAGGTCCTCTTAAGGATGGGGACAGAGATGAAATGGAAGGTGGAGGAGGAGGGAGGAGAGGAGTGAGGGGTGGAGATGAAGGAAGGAAAACAGGTAGGGGAAGGGAAGGAGGTGAGGGAAGGGAAGGAGATGTGAGAAGGGAAGAAGGTGAGGAAAGGGAAGAAGAAGGGATAACAGGTTTATTATTCGTAATACAGCAAGCGTCCGATGTGGATATGGAACTAACCTTCATATGCTCTAGGGATTTAAAAAATATTTTGTTATCTATTATATTATCAGTTTGAACACTAACATCTGTTTTATTTTTTACGATGTTGGAAAAAGTAATCCGTGATGACATTGGATGCAGTAATTCGTACTTTTTCTTAGCGGCTAAATAGGTTATTTTTTCAACATCTTGAATGCCTTTAATTTCTTTCTCTTTTTGGAAGATCGGACATTGTTTCGAAAATGAATCGTGTTGGCCGGAACAATTTACACATTTTAGGGGGCTGTTGCATTCGGAACCTTCGTGTTTATTTTTACCACAATATCTACATAAAGGTTCTTTTTTGCACGCAATTTTAGTGTGTCCAAATTTCAAACAAACATAGCACCGTGTAGGGCTTGATATAAATTGCCTAACAATGACATTGTGGAAACCTATTTTAAGTTCATTAGGTATAGTGGGTGCGTTAAAGGTTATTAAGTAATTATGGCTTGCTTTAATTTCATTATTTTTGTAATAAGTCATTCTTTTTACATCTTTTACAGCTTGAGACTTTAATTCTGCTTTTATTTCCTCAATGGTACAAAAATGTAAATCTGGACACCAAATAATGCCTTTGCTGGAATTCAGTTTGCCATGTGGTTCTACACTAACAGGGAGGTTATTTAAGAATTTTTTGCATTTTAATAATACATCAGACTGATTATTTGACAGTACTTCAACAAGAAGTGTCCCGTCTCTTAACTTTTTTACATTTTTTACATCTCCTACTACGTTTTTAATGCTTTTATGAATAAAGAAAGGCGAAACCTTCCCAAAATCTAAACTGTTTCCTTCATCATCTTTCTCGTCTCGTTTGACTATCAGAAATTTGACACAACTTTTTTCTATATTTTCACTTATTTCTAAGTTAGGAGTTCTAAATCTCCCTTTTTTCCGTTTTACCGGAGAAGATTCGGCCATCTCATCAGGTAAAAAAGAGCGGAAAAAGAGAAAAAATATGTATCATCAAAATTTAAAAGGAAATAGAAAACAAATTACCGTATAATACAAAAGGAAAAATTAACTTTAAAGAGAAAAAAGAGGTTATAAAATAAAAATTTTAAATGTATAAGACTTATCAGTTAGTCGTACACCTTAACAGCTCAGCTTACAACACGTCTGCTTTCCACCGAGCATAAGCACTGACTTCCAGTCCTCTGCTGTATTCTTTACTTGCCAATATGAAATGTTTTACAATGTTCTTGCACCTTGCCTCGTGGTAAGTTATAACCTTACCCGAGCTTTGAAGTTTATTTACACTATTTACAAATAAATAACAGAAACATTTTTCAGGAGTAACAACAAGGAAAATTAACGGTAGTCAATTTAAACACAGTAAACTAAGTCTCCGTGAACAATAAATCTTTCAAAAAAGAAAAATTTTCAAGCACAGAAACACTTTAAACTTTAGCACATAACCTTCCAATCAATCTGCCCACATAAGACTCTATTTTTATCAAGTATTCTTTAATTATGAGAATCAGGAAAAACATATGTTTTTTTTTTTTTATATTACTGATGAAACAGATTGGATGAAAACAGACAATTATACACTTCATACAGTAGCCATTATTTTATTACAAGATTTTCGAGAAAAAATATTATGTACCAAATTGTACGTAAACTGCTAAAATAAAGGAAAAGTTGTTATAAACTAATTCTGGTCATAATTACTTTTACTTTTAGATCACTTCACAAAAATAGTAGTTCCACTGTAAACTAAATGGGACTCACAGGGAAACTAAATTGACTTTAATACATTAAAATTTAGAAAAAGTTCTTATGAAATTTAAAATCGTAATAAACCGACTAAAATAGGAACCGTTAAACACAGCAAACAAATAAGTTAAACCAATTTTTTTAATGTTTTTAATTTCTATCGAATATTAATAGACGTTATATATTAAACATAATAGTTTCTTCCTAAGTGCACTCTTCGTTACGATCAACTTATAATCCCAAAGTAGTAACTTAAAGTTTTTTAAACATAAATTACACCACTTTTAAATTGCAACCATAATGATGGAGTTTTGTTGACCGTTGAGAAATTAGATGAGGAAGATGGTTGGGGGTGCGGTCATAAATTAAAAACACACATTTAAAATAAGTGTTATTTTAATTATGTGCCGACGTTTCGGCCTACAATGTGGGCCTTCGTCAGGGCTAAAAGAAACAAGATAACAACCAATGTAATCATAGACTTAATAATGCGTTAGGTATATAATAATAATATGACAGTAATAAATTATAGGAACATAAATAATATTAAATGTAAAATGATAATAAGATGACAATTATAAAGTATGGAAATAAGGTGACAGTTATAAAGCATGGAAATAAACAAAATTTGATGATAATATTGTAATGAGAATATATAAAGAGAGACTTAGCAAATGAAAAAAATGATAAAGGAAAAATATGTGAACAATTAAAATTTTAAATATTGAGTTGATATATGACGGTAATATATTAAAAACATAGTTAAGAGTAGGGTAGTTAGGTAATATATAAAAAAAGAACATAGTCATCACAAAAGAGAATCAGTATGAATAAAAAATAATTTAAATTTTAAAATAATGTAATATTAAACTAATAATTATATGTCAGGATATGTAACAGAGAAAGATATGAGTATGGATAGAGAGAGAAAGAAACGGGCGATAAAAAAAGATCCTTATCAATAAGAAAAAAAAAAAAAATTGCAACCGTGCGAAGCAAGGGTGAATCGCTAGTATTGTCGTAGATATATTGTATGACCAAGAACCTTATATCCACAGCTGTTGCTGATAACGCCTTTTACACTCCCTTACCCATGTATGAAATATATAGTAAGGGAAAGTATTGCAATCGTAAAAATTTTCGAATTCCAGTTTTCAACAGAAATATATCTTTTAGAGAACCTTAAGTCCAAATAACCAAGCCACGAAATAAGGTCTGTGTTAGTGTGTGTGGTAAGTCTTGCACAAAAACGAAAAGTCGTATGAAACTGAAATTTCATAATGAGACAAATAAACAACCGACATGTCATCAGTCACTTTTTCTCTAAAATCGGCTGACCGAAAATGCTACTTTATACTATGCATTTTGCACCTTCTTGCGATTTTCTCAAAACGGCTTTAATGATTTTGAATGAACTCACTACATCGATATAAAATTTAATGGACTTTAATATGATGTAGCATTCTGATTGAAATAGTATGACAGGGCTTAAATGCCGATATTTTAAATTTTCCTCCTCATATCTTCTTCCTCTTTTATATGTACCTTTAATTTTGTAGGTTTCATAAAATTAACCATATCATCTGATGACGATTGATAAAAACCGGCTAAATGTAAAACTTGAACGAATTTGATAACCAACTAAAGGAGAAAAGAGCGAAAATATTTATTTAGCGAGAACTTTTGGTTTTATAAACATAAAAAAAGGAAAATAGACATATAATATACTGTTCGAAAGCTAAAGATTCAAAACAAAATAAAACATATATGTTATCTTATATACAAAGTAGTAAAATGTAACGTAAAGTGACATTAGGTATAAAATAATAACTGATAATCATATGTGACAGTTTGATATTTCTATATTATTTAATCTAATGCTTCTGTGGCTAATCGGACGATGGTACAACGTGAGTTTGCCTCTTATTTTAATTAGGATCCAGGTGTAATAAGGATAGGGATCTTTAACGAGTACATGACATCGCACAGGCTTGGGACCACCTTTTTATGTTCCATCCGAAGGACGCCATAACTAAGGATTTTTTACTCCTATTATAACATTAAACCACCTGCGGGTTTGAACCCGTGACCTTTGGCATAGAAGGCTGTTACGCTCTAGCCACCACGCTACAGGTGTTCCTCACTTTATAGTAAGGGAAAGTATTGCGATCATAAAAATTTTCCAATTCCAGTTTTCAACAGAAATACACGTTTTTCTGAGTCCAAATAACTAAGTCCCAAAATAAGATGAAGTATGTGGTAAGTCAAGCACGAAAAAGAAAAGTCGTATGGAAATAAAATTTCATATATGCGACAAATATACGGCCGACATGTTGCAGCAATTTTTCCACTAAAATCGGCTGACCGAAAATGCTACTTTATACCATGTATTTTGCAAGTTTTTTATTCTCTCAAACATATTTTGACGTTGTAAAATCGAGATGTCCAATTACTGATATCAGTAATATTTAGGCATTATGTATTTTATTTCCTTTCTAAAACAATTGATAGATATCAGTGATTTATTTTTAAGAGATTCAACAGTAATTATAAATATTTGAGTTTTAATATTCCTAATATTGAAACCAAATGAACGAGAAAGGCAGATGAGACACCTAGCAGGGCCTGTTGATGACATGCTAATAGGCAACTGGTCCAAGAGCCAACTCGCGTGACGAAGGCCATTATTGTGACGACTCCTGATTACATCACACTTACCTGTTGGCTTCACCTTTCTTTTCCGCTCCTCATTGTGTTTACATTGTGTTCTAATCACTATGTCCAGCACGCGGCCCAAGGACGCTTCTCTGACCTGCACAATTAGCTCTGATTTCGATTCACATGCAAATTATTAAAAATGTAAGCTAACTAAGGGTGAATGTTACAGAAAACTACCCATTGGAATCAGATAATCATGAAATAAACATAGGAATTATTCTGTGTTTTCGTTATAACTCAAGTTGAAGAAAAAATCGATCCCGAGTATTTGTATATGATATAAAAAAAAATTTGGTGAGCGCAACACACGACTTTCACTTACACTTACCTCCGATATTTCTATCAATTTAAGAATTTCCGAAAAAAAATTAGAAAGGAAAATAAATTGTTAAAGAACTATTTACTTTGGATTTTAATAGAAACATGTGTTTTATTAAATAATCCATTATATAACGACAATCCGTTTGTTTCTAATACACACTTGCGCAAGTTAGACATGATTCATAATAGGAGCATAAGAATCTGTTTAGGAGCTCTTAATTCCGCCCCTATCGATGCCTTATTAAACGAAACCAGCGAACCATCTCTAAAACTAAGAAGACAGCTAGTAACCGACAGAATCTTTAAAACATACGCAGAATTGCTACAGTAAAATAGTTAATCTATGCATTCTTATCTTAAGCAAAGCTTATTGGGAGAAAAAGAAATATACACCATTAATTTTCAATAGTTTTATAAAATATCAAAATTCATTACGTGATATATATTCAAATAAAATACTACTCAATATCAATTAAAATACGAAATGCAACTACAAAAATTTAATATAGAAATAGAAGTCGGTAACCCATTCCTCATTTAATGATTGCCTCTACTACTAAAGCATTGCTTGCAGACAAATGGCCGCATCATATTCATATATATACCGATGGCTCAAATATTACTAATAATACAGGTTGTGTGATTCATATTCCTAAATACAACCATAATGAACAGTATAAATTACCTACTGGTTGTTCTTATCATACTGCTGAAATGTATGATATTGGAAGTCGTCAGATATATTAATAAATCTGCGGATCGTAATTTTGTTATTTTGACGGATTGTAAGAGTGCATTATTGTCACTGACTAATAGTATTAACAATAACATCAGTAGCTTACAAATGGAGATCATGAAAAACCACTACATAGCAGTCAAAAATAAAGTTAATCATTTAGTCTTTCGGTGGATTAAGGGTCACGCGGGAATCCCAGGCAACGAGGTAGTAGATGACTGGCTAAATCTGCCACCACAGCTGGGCAACAGGTTGACTTTCGGATACCATTTAAAGATTTTTATAAATCCATTAAATTAAATATATTCGAAATTTGGCAACAGTTATATCAGGAAAACCCCACTGGACAATTTTACAAAACCATATTTCCCAAAATTATTCGAAAACCTTGGTTCGATAAATTTTAGTAAAAACATGGTAAAAACATATATTAGATTAAGGACAAATCACGGGATCTGCAACAATTATCTTCATAAAATAGGTGTTTTCAGAATCTCCGCAATGTGGCAAATGTGGTGATAGAGAGACCCTAAAACACATATTATCGGTGTGCCCGGCATACAAAACTCAAATAGAAAAGATGATTTTTGAAATAAATAATAATCAGAATATTAGTTATGAAAATTTATTAAAATTTGCGAACAATAAGAAAGTTTTCAGTATAAATAAATATATACAATCGATTAACAAAAAATTTGATAATTGTAATAGTTCGGTAATTGGTAATTGTAATTTTGGTAAATTGGTAATTCAATAGTTTTCACTAATAAGAAATAATATATAAAATGGCTGTATGGTGTATGCCAGCCAATGCCATCCATTACATGAAAAAAAAAAAAATCCGTTTGTTTTATCGGCTATTCATCACTCTCCGTTAACTTTCACAATATTTTGTATAAGATAATATTTTTCTAAAATCTTTAGCAATCTAACGGTATATTATACATGTATATGTACTGTTTTTAAGGTCAAAAAAAAAAAAAAAATGTTTGCAGTTTTATTCTTTTGTTGGATCATTAAAGATAAAAGTAATCATTAAAAATGTAATGATTTAAATGATGATCCATTTTTATAAATATTTTTGAATGTTTTCCATTTTCATCAATTCCCTCGGGCATTTTCACTGACGAAAGTAAACAATTTTTATTAAGCTATGCGAAACTCAATAAAAAAAAAATCTGATTGATTAGAAAACAACATTTTCCATATTCATTTGATAAAATATAATAGATAAGTTTACAAAGAAACAAATTATGAGAAATGACAAACAGGTATTTACAATTATTCTTTAGGCTTCACATGCTGGTTCTTCTTCATCTGTATTACTATTCTTCTCTACTAGACAGTACTTGACCTTCTACAACGCTCTTACCCTGGCTCCACGATCTTCAGCCCGCCTCTGTAAAAGTCCGTCGGCATTCAGATCTGCCGCCACACTATATCTACTCGTACATTTTCTTTTGGTCTTCCACGGGATCTGACGCTTTATAGGTGCTCAGAGTTTATCTTTTTGGTAGTGCTAGTGAATTTTTATGGTTTTTAAAATCCTTAAGTCTCTATAGCTTTTTGTTGTATTTTTCGTTAGCATCACTCTCCATTCTCTCTTATTAAGACCAGGATGCTTCTTTACAATCTTCGCCTTTTGCTGAAACCTCTCAAATTTGTCTTTATGTTTTGGTGGGACTTTCCTGAGATCATGGCGCAGAATGCAAGTAATTGATTAATATTATTGAATATAGTCTCTCTCTCATATTATACAGGATTCCATGCATATCGATGGTCTGCATGACGATGTTGATGAAGAGGATGGAAAGAGGACTAAGGGTTCATCCTCCCTAAGTCCTGTGTTGACATGGAATCTGCGAATGCCTTTCTGGTTTGCTCTTACACTGCTGATTGTATTATGAGCTATTTAGCAGGTCTGACGAACTTATATAAATTTCTTTCATTGCTCTTGTAAATTGATAGATACTTAAAAAGAGTCTAATGAGAAGTAAAATACATTCATTATTATTAGGTATTATATATTTAAAAAATAGGCCTCTTCTGTCGGTAATTGCGTAAATAAAAAGAAACGAAAAGGAAATAGTAACGAAGTCTAGTATAAATGCTTTGGGATTATTATTTTTAATAATGGACCTTTATAATTGATCAACAAAAATTAACCTCCTCAGAATTTTAGGGCTTACGTTTCAAAATACGTAGAACCCGAATAAATTTCCTAATAAAATAAAATAAAATTTCCTAATTCATAAATAAATAAATACTAAATGTAAAAAGAATGATTGATATTGGTTTAGAACTAGCCTATAAACAGTTAATAGTCTATAAACAGCTATATAAACAGTTATATCCTAATTTAGTTATTTGGAAATAATAAACCATTGTGTAATCATTTTTAGCTTTTTTTTTATATTTTTGGTTTATTATTTTCACCATGAACCTTTGTCGTAATTGACCTAACATATAAATAAATTACGCCCTAATTTTCCTAAAATTTGAGGACTTACGCTTCAAGATACGTAGAACCCGAATAACGAATAAAAAAAGTCCGTTAACTACTACTTGTTTTTGAAACAAAAAACCGTGAACAATTAAAAAACTACTGGACCAATTTTTTTAAAAATAACAAAAAAACATCCTAGGGTATCCAACGATGATTTTAACACCTAGACGTTGATATCAGCTGGTAATTTTTAAAATTGCAACAGACTAAAAGTGATTTAATTCAATAACTCAGTTATTTTTAAACATAAAGAAAATATATCTATGAGTGTTTAAAAAAAAAGAAAAAAACCCGCAAATAATTATAAAAAAGAGAAAAGAAAAAAAACTTGAAATGTTACCTAGAAATACGCCCATTGCTCAGTTATTCTTGAATATAGAAAAAATATATATAGAGAGTTTTGGAATTAGTAAAGTTCAAAGAACAAAAAAAAACTTATATCTTGCATATATATATATATATATATATATATATATATATATATATATATATATATATATATATATATATATATATAATATGTATATATCTAAGAGTTATTTTCGAAGATAGAGAAAAAATTCATGGTTGTTTTTTGAACACAAAACTGTGAATAATTATAAAAAAGAGAAAAAAATTAATGAAATTTTACTCATAAATACGTCCATAACTCAGTTATTTTTTTAATGATGGAGTTTTGTTGACCGTTGAAAAATTAGATGAGGAAGATAGTTGGGGTACGGTCATAAATTAGAAACACATATTTAAAATAAGTGTTATTTTAATTATGTGCCGACGTTTCGGCCTACAATGTAGGCCTTCATCAGGGTTGACTCTGACCTGAAGACGCTGCCTAAAGGAGTCGGAGGCGGGGGTGGTAAGAGTTAAAGGCTAAAAGTATGTCAGTAAATTTATCGGGGTTAAGAACAAGGAGGAGGTCATCTACGTATTTTTTAATAAGAATAATATCCTCAGGAAACTGAGGAATTATCAAATTTAGTAAATCGTTAAGGACAATATTGGCGAGGTCAGGGGCGAGAGGATTTCCCATAGCCAGTCCTGAAATTTGATTAAAGAACTGTCCATTGAATGTAAGGTATCCGGAATTGCAACAAAGGTTGAGGGATTCTAGGTATGAAGGGCAGTTAACTGAGGTATGGTGTTCAATAGAAGACCAGTTATCTTCGATGATACATAGGGCTTTATCTATAGGAATATTGGTAAACAAGCTTTCTACATCAAAGGAAACAAGGATGTAATGCTCCGGAATAATGAAGGATATTAATTGTTCGCGGAGAAGAAAAGAATTTTGGATATCGTAAGGATTGTTGTGACTGAGATGTTGTAAAGAGGGTAGTAAGAATTTACTGAGGTTAACAGAGGGTGAGTTGATATTCGATGTGATAGGGCGGAGGGGGATACCCGGTTTATGAATTTTTGGGAGTCCATAGAAGCGAGGAGCAACGGAATTATGGGAAATAAGGTTCTATAGCTGGGATAGTTTATAAATTTTGAATCTAAAAGAGATTTCAGGTGTTTATTGAATTTAGTTTTAAGTGAAGGGGTGGGATCGCGGGTTATGGGAACATAAGTGGATCTATAGGAAAGGAGAAGGTTCATTTAAGAAGGTTTCAGTTAAGGAGAAGGTTAAGGAGAAGGTTTCAGACGCTCCTTTAGGCAGCGTCTTCAGGTCAGAGTCAACCCTGATGAAGACCCACATTGTAGGCCGAAACGTCGGCACATAATTAAAATAACACTTATTTTAAATATGTGTTTCTAATTTATAACCGCACCCCCAACTATCTTCCTCATCTAGTTATTTTTTTAAGGTGGAGAAAAATTCTTATAGCGATAAACAGAAAAAAGATATATAATAAAACTCGGTTATTATTGAAGATAGAGAAAAATCGAAAAGATTTTCGAGATCAGCACAACCCGATGAACAAAGAGCAAAAAAATCATCTTATGGTTAAGCCACAATTTATAAGAGATGTCATTACCTGATAACTTGGTTATTACTGATGATAGAGAAAAAATGCAAGGTGTTCTGGAATCAGGAAATTTTATTTGAATTGTTTAAATCAAAATCGAAAGAAAAGAAAATTAAATAGTAACGAAGTCTAGTATAAATGCTTTCGAAAAGAGAAAAAACTTGAAATGTTACCCATAAATACGCCCATTGCTCAGTTATTCTTGAATATAAAGTTTTGGAATTAGTAAAGTTCAAAGAACAAAAAAAAAAAAAAAACGATATCTTGCATATATGTATATATATATATATATATATATATATATATATATATATATATATATATATATATATATATATATATATATATAATTAAGAGTTATTTTCGAAGATAGAGAAAAAATTCATGGCTGTTTTTTTAGACACAAAACCGTGTAGAATACTTATAGCGATAAACAGAAAAAAATATATATAATAAAACTTGGTTATTATTGAAGATAGAGAAAAATCGAAAAGATTTTCGAGATCAGCACAACCCGATGAACAAAGAGCAAAAAAATCATCTTATGGTTAAGCCACAATTTATAAGAAATGTGAATCCCTGATAACTTGGTTATTACTGATGATAGAGAAAAAATGTAAGGTGTTCTGGAATCAGGAAATTTTATTTGAATTATGTTAACCAAAATCGAAAGAAAAGAAAAGAAAATAGTAACGAAGTCTAGTATAAATGCTTTCGGTTTATTATTTTCAATCATGAACCTTTATTATCGATTAAAAAAATTAAAATGATTACCCCTCTTAAAATTTGAGAGCTTACATTTCAAGATACGTAAATTCGGAATAACGAATAAAGAAAAAAAAATTAAATTTCCTAAAAAAATTAAAAAAGAACCATTGAAATTGGTTTAGAACTAGCAGAGACATAGCGTTTCGAAATGAGTAGTGGTGATTGACCATTTTCCTTTAAATTATTCATTGCTATTCATATTAGTTAATTGCCTATTAACAGTTATATAAGTAGGTATTTGGAAATAAAAAACTATTGTGTAATAATTTGCAGCGTTTTTTTAAAAATTTAATAGCAGTATGTTTCTAAAACTCTATTAATATTTTATTCTATATTCAAAAATAACTGAGTTATGGGCGTATGTATGAGTAACATTTTTAATTTTTAAAAATTAATCTCGGTTTCCGATTTATAAAACCCAAAAACATTCCTAGATCATCGAAAATAAATGAGTTATTGAATTAAATCATTTTTGATCGGCCGCCATTTGAAAACTAATTACCTGATATCAGCGTTCAGGTGTTAGAATCATTGTCTAATTACCTAGTGTTTTTGAACCAAATTCCGAAAAAACTGGTCAAGTAGTTTCAGAGAAAGGCCACGGACGGCACACTGCGCTTGGCGGACAGACGGATTTTTTTTTTGTGATTATTCGGGCTATACGTATCTTGAAACGTTAGACGGAGGGTTGTAATGTTTTTGGTCGATTACAAAGACTCATCATTAAAAATAATAAACCAAAAAGTAAAAAGGTAGCACAAATATTGAAAATACAAGGAAATAATGTATATTTGCTTATACCATTACCTTTTGTGATATAAAATTAAATTTGGATTCACAATTTCAGTAAGTACCTTTTTGTGATTATTCGGGCTATACGTATCTTGAAACGTTAGACGGAGGGTTGTAATGTTTTTGGTCGATTACAAAGACTCATCATTAAAAATAATAAACCAAAAAGTAAAAAGGTAGCACAAATATTGAAAATACAAGGAAATAATGTATATTTGCTTATACCATTACCTTTTGTGATATAAAATTAAATTTGGATTCACAATTTCAGTAAGTACCTCATCCATCTATTGCTGGTGTCTCCACGAACCAAAAACGCGAGTGATGAGAAATAAGAGTATTTCTTGTTGTAGGCGTTGGTTTTTCTAATATCAGCTTCTTTCTTTTTTTTTTCAGTTATACTCTAAATATAGAATCTTTAATACTAATATAAAACTCGTTTGAACTGTATTTAAATAAAACTTGATAGAAACAAGACTATTTGCATTGAAGATCTTTCTAATATTTTAAGACACCTTATTACAAATTCAACCAGCCACATTGATGAGCAAATGATTTACCTCTGATATAGAGCAACTAGTAATTACCACATTATACAAGACACTGCATAAATATTTGTACATAAAAATTACGATAAAAACTATAGAAACATTGCTCTTTTCGTTGTTAAAAGTTAGTGCAATATAATCTATTTTCGACTCACTTGGAGGCAGGGCTGGGAGAAAAATTGAATTCTTAAGTAGGGATCTTGTTTGGTATATACTTGATGTAAGAGGCTTCAAGAAGCTTCCTTACCGAAAATAAAATTGGTGATTTTCTCAATAACATAAATTTAGCTCTATAGCTAATGAACAATATTAAAAACCGTACTTCATCGAAATCCTTATGAATTAATTATGGTGAAAATTGATATGTATTTGTTTAAAAGAAATAATTTTGAATATATTATACTTCTCAAGTATAGAATTACTATAACGGTTCATATTAATTAAATCACTTGAATCATGAAATGTCTCACTAACTTAACTACATTATTATTTCATTTAAAAAAATCTAAAAGATACAGCTAAAAAAAGCTGGTGCTCCCATCTTACAACTTAACACATAAGTACTGTTACTTTCTCACTAAAGGCTTAGGTTCTCTAAAGGCATTAACTTTTGGTCCCTTACAAACATTAAAAAGGTAAAATCAAAATCGTTTGAGTTGCTCTTAAATATGTATATATATATTTAAAATCCATGGTACGAAGTTGCACTTGTGGTGTAATTCTATGTCCGTTATGCTAACATTATGTGGGAAATGACCAGAATATCAAAAGAGGCAACACAAAGTGAGTTTGCTACACGAAAATACATCGCGGAACATTACCAAATTAGTTATAGACTCATATGAGGCTTGGTTTTGGGTAATCCTAACGCATGGGGTTTCTCACTAGACTTGCCTCCCTTTAGCTATTATTTGTTTATATAGATGGGGCAGACTTCGCTTCATAGGAAAATTGTATGTTTCAACAAATACAGTTTTTTTTTAAATACAATTATAATTAGCCAGAGAGTATTCCTTGTATAGAAAGGGATGGATATTTTTAATTTTTTGAAGAATGGTGCTGAATGAAAAAAAAAAATCTGATTTCATATTTAAAAGCCTGATAATCGGTTACCTTCGCCCATTTTCTGTATTGAGTTTGGGCTGTAAATTCTTATTTTGTGTAAGAAAGTAATTTTGAGTTTATTATTTTTTTATTTCTAATAGATGACCTTCCACATTTCGATTCTACGACAAAATTCATCAGGTAGAAGAGAAGGAAGGGCTAGGGGAGTGGCGGCGGGAATCGATAGCACATGGCCCTACCCCGCCCGCCTCGTCGGGCTCCGATCTTATTTTGCTAACATACTCCCTTGTCGAATGATCCTCAACAGTAACCCACTTATTCTTTGATTTCCGAATTTTTTGCTTTTTTTTTTAAATTTCTATATGTGTTATTTACTAGAGAATTAGATTGCGGCAACCTATGATAGCAAATGTTTCTTTTAAGACTGAAAGAAAGTCAATTAATTGTAGAGATTTGCCACATAAACTTACCTCCTATTTAAAACTTAAGTATCTGAAAAAATCTAAATTTTATCCGACTTAGAGATAGCACTTGGGTGGAAGTATTTTTTACCTTTTGGTTTGTTGGTATGTGCATTTAAAAAAAAAATAATGAACGGCTTCGTGGATTTTCTTGTTAGATTACTGAAATTAGGACATGATATCTTATAAAAAGTTTTGGTTATTTTATAGCGTTACGGAGCTTTCTATTTCACTTTATAACTTCTTTTAGTGTGCTTGTTAACATAATAAATATTATATTAATTTACCTTTAATTTAAATATTAATCCAGAGTTTCGCAGACACCCGACTACTTTCACTTTTTCGTATAAAAACCAACTTCATTCATAACAATCGAGGTACATTGAAACGCATTCATCGATTGCACCAACTATTCGTACTTTAATAACATATCGAATGTGACTTCAACTGATCGCAAATAGTGCATTCTCCTTAGTTTCCCAAATATTATAAAATACTTCTCCAAATATTCCATTGTAAAAAAGTGTTTTACATATTGAAATTTCCCTTCTGACGTATACAGATAATTTTAAAAAATCCGTTACTACTTATCTACATTTATTATAGGCAGAAATAGTAATCAGAATGAATTGCTAAATTGTAAAAATTAGATCAAATTCTTTTTGATAGGTGCGGAAAATATATTATCGCCGCGAATTAATTAATTCTTCAAGGCTGTAAAACAAATTCGTAGCATTTTTCAATATTTCAATTTAATCCTCTTAGTTTTTATAAAATTTCGTATACTTGGTCAATAATGTTTACATATTCTAAAAAAGAATTAATTAGTGCTTTTATGCATCAGTTTCAACCGATATACCTTACCCGGTAAGGAATTAAGTGGTATTTTGATTGCTCAAAATAAAAGAAAAAAAACATTTATTTTCGTCAAACGATTTTTTATTTCCGATAAGGAAAATCCCCTGTAGAGACGGTTAACAAAATTTGCAGTGTGCATGGCATTGAAGCCTCCGGGGAAAGGACCGTCCGTAAGTGGTTTGTTCGGTTATGAACCGGAAATTTTGACATGGAAGACGCAATGCTCTCCGGCCTTCCTTCAGGAATTGGTCACAGACAACCCCCACTCTACGACACAGGATATCACAGAATAAAATTTATAAAAAAATATTTACAAGAATTTGAAATTTTTATTGAAATCACTAGTAACAATAGGTACGAACTTATTTTACAACCTTATACATCTGTTGTAGTAAGTCACAACAAAAAAAAAATCTGGTGCGGACAACACACGACTTTCACTTACCTCCGTTTTTAAAATCAATGGAAGAATTTTCAAATACAGTTAGAGATAAAAATACGTGAAATTATTAAGGAATTAATCAAATTGAATTTATATAGAAACATGTGTTTTATTAAAAAATCTATTATATTATTATCTTAAGTAATCAGTTAGTTTTATCTTCTTTTCATCACTCTCCATTAACTTCTAAAAGCTTGTGTATGATATGATACATGTATATTACTGCTCTTATGTTCAAAAACAAAAAATTGCATTAAAAAAATATTTTTTCTGTTTTCTCCTTTAGTTGGGTATCGAATTTATTCAATTTATATATTTACCTGTTTCTTATCAGCGTTAACAAGATAATCTAGTTATTATTATTGAATCTACAAAATTAAAGGTACTTTAGGGGAAGAAAATTTAAAATATC
The DNA here is from genome assembly GCA_023052935.1 of Piezodorus guildinii. Lineage (NCBI taxonomy): Eukaryota > Metazoa > Arthropoda > Insecta > Hemiptera > Pentatomidae > Piezodorus > Piezodorus guildinii. The sequence goes on from CM041292.1 coordinate 94,487,615, forward strand.
GGAATTTAAGCCCTGTCAGACCATTTTTATCCAAATAAAACCTACATGATATTAAAGCTCATTAAATTTTACATCGATATAGCGAGTTTAATCAAAATCGTCGGAACCGTTTTTGAGAAAATCGAAAAAAGGTGCAAAATGCATGGTATAAAGTGCCTCTTCTGGTAAGCTCATTTTGATGAAAAAAGTTTTGTCATGTCTTGGGCGTATAGTTGTCTTAAATATGAAATTTCAGTTTCATAGGACCTACCGTTTCCGCCCGGGAGTTACCACACACACACACACACACACACAACACACACACAGACACACACTCACACACAGACCTTTTTGCGGGACTTGGTTATTTGGACTCAGGGGACCCTAAAACGTGTATTTCCGTTGAAAACTGGTATTCGAAAATTTTCACGATCGCAATACTTCTCCTTACTATATATAGTAAGTGAAAGTAAAAAGATATGTATCACTAAAATAAAATTTTTTAGCTGTTAGTAAAAATATACCATGTATTTATTTTTTTATTAACAACTGTTTTGGCCAAATTGCTATTAGCCATCTGTAAATAAGCTACTATGTCGACTTCCAAATAATTGGTTAATTCAAAAGATCTGTAGTTCCACGTCTCAAGAGTCGTCTGGGTCATCGGTGGATTTGACGGATTGGTGGTGGATTTAAATGTTTGAGCCGACGGGTTCATGGAATCAGTCTGCCGTGAACATTTTTATAATATTCTGTAGTAGTATTTGAAACTCTGAATAAGTCCAAATCCTTGTGAAGTAATTCGTTTGTTATCCAGAATTGTGCATCCACGTTTTTTTGTAATATTTTGGATTGGAAAGAATGAATTATTTGGATATTGGAGGTTTTGACAGACCCCCATAGCTCTATCCCGTAAGTCCATAATGGTTTAATAAGTACTTTGTTAATAGTAATTTTGGTGTTCAAGGATAATTTTGATCGTTTGTCAAGTAGCCTGGGTAATAGTCCAAATCGTCTGTTCAGCAGTTTTCTATTAAGTCTAATGTGTGTTCTCTATGTCAGTCTTTTGTATTTATACAGCCCCAAATGTCCTACTTATTTTGAATTTGGAATAGGCAGATCCTCAAAATAGACTGTTGGATATTAAGCAGTAATTTGGATATTACAGCTGAATAAATAATACACTCTCTTTCACAACAGCAGTTTTCTCCTCTACCTTTAACGAAAAGCCTGTCATGGATTTAAATCGCCCGAACAAAGCATGGCAAGAGGCAAGAAAAATTTGTGGAAGAAGGGAACAGAAAAGAATTATAAATGTTCCTTGCTCCACTAAGAGTCAACGTAAATAATAAAAATAAATAAATAAGTGTACCAATAGTCGTAGACGGTTATTTGTTATGTTTTTTTTTATTATTATTTTTTTGTCTGTCAGTAAATGCAGGTTATATTTCTATAACTAACTCAAATAAGAACATAAATCTTTTACAGGAAGTAAGGAACATACAACTAAATGTCGCATACAGATATATAAAGTTTTTTTTTAAAATTTATTTATTGAGATATATTACAATTTGTTTCTATTTGAACATTAATAATAGTGATATAAGATCCCATTCACACAATATATACAGTATACAATGATAAAGTCAAATAAAATAAAATATAATATATATACAAAATAAGAAAACAAACAACAATCTATAATTGAGAAAAAATATAATGTTTATTCTTAATAAATTACAACTGTTATACATATACGAAAAAATGTAGTCTAGGAAGGTGCATGAAGTTTTAGTTAAAGCACTGTCGAAGTACATCGAAAATTTAGAGGAATCCCTAGCAAGGAACAGACAGACCAACAGGTAGTGAAGTGTTTGGAGTGCGTCCTCAGGGAACGGGCAATTAAAGAAACACAATTATTGAAGATGCTTGTTAGAGATTCCTGAATTTCATCCTTCATTACCTTTTTTTTTTTTTTTTTTTTTACACACTTGTTCTCTTATACTGTCAGTTTATCTTTTACGTATAATTAATCATTTTATTTATTTTATATTAAAGAATAATTTTATTTTATCAATTTGTTAATTCTGCTCACTTTTTCATATTACATATCATTTTTACTTCCACTTACCTATAAATGAAATATAGAGACAATTTTATGTTTAAGGAGCGTATATGCCTGAAATGTTACAGCAAAATTTTCATCAAAATCGGCCAACAAGAAGAGCCACATTATACCATGCATTTTGATCAAACTCGCCATATCAATGTAAAATTTAACGGATTAAATTTTAGATTAACGGATTTAATCCCTGTCAGGGATTAAATCCCGATGTTTTGAATTCACTTCATCTAATGTAATTTAATCCTCTAGAAATTAACCGTATTATTGATAAAAACGGCTAAATATACAAGTTGAATAAATAAATGAAGTGTGTGTCAAATAAATTCGTAGCGTTTTTCAATATTTAAATTTAATCCTCTCTGTATTTATAAAATCATGTTTACTTGGTCAACAATATTTACGTTTTTCAAAAAAAGGATTAGTTAAGGTGCTTTTTTGCGTCTGCCTGAACCGAGATTCATTATCTTTAAGTCGTATTTTGCTTGTTGAAAATTAAAGAGAAAAAATTCATTTTCGTGATGATTTTATGTTTCTGAAAAGGTAAAATCCGCTGCATAGACGGTTAACAAAATTTGGAGTGTGTTTGGCGATGATTCCTTAAGAGAAAGCACCGTCCATAAATGGTTTCTCTCGGATCAGAACTGATAATTTTGAATTGGAAATCGTCCTTCAACTTTTGATGATAACCAAATCTTAAAAATACCTGAAAGATGACAACATGTAATTGATCAAAATGGATCTATATAATTGATTTAAAATTTTTACAAAAATCTGAAGTTTTTATTGAAATTGCCAGTAAAAACCTACTAACTTATTTTACAACCCAATGATGACCCCGTCCAACAGGCACCTCTATTGGCTCGTTCGTCAGAAGAAGTCTGCTGGAAAACTAAAGTATGTGTGGTTCACGGGCGGCAAAGAGCGATGCCGGAAAGACGGTGGACACCCTGTCATCTATATCGACCACTCATCTCGAGGTTTTCGGCTGATGTCTGTATTCCCGTCAACTAGTTCTTCTCGTTCGGATGTTCACTAACGGTTCTTCGTTTCAATGGATTATCTCATCAGTAATATTTCATTATTTCGTACTTTTCTTAGCAATCAACTTTTCAAAAATTCATATTTCTATTTTATTACTTTTGATTCTGTACAGTATTAACGTATTTATTTTATTTTTTCTTCATATAGCCTTTTTTGGACTATATGTCATATGTCAAGCTTCTTCCATCCAACCCTTATGTACTTCTATCATACCATTGCTGTTTCCGTGACATGGTTAAAACCCTACATCTCCTCCTGTTCTATTTCTCTTCCTGACTACTCCTTCATCCGTCACGACTGCATCCACTGAACAGGAGAAGGCTTCGTACTTTACGTCCATAACAGCTTGCAGTTTCGAATCCTAGAGACCTCACTTCCCACCAAACAGTTTCTCCTATACTTTTCAACGCCTATATAAATGACCTTCCTGAATCGATCCATCACTACTTCCACCACCTTTATGCAGACGACTTTCAGGTTTATTTATCTTTTCCTCCTTCCGAATCATCTGTAGCATTTGCCAAAATTCAAGAAGACCTAGATCGGATCTGTGCCCTGCCAGTCTGAACGAGTTACGTCTAAATGCTACAAAAACTCTGGCAATTATTATTGGTTCTAATCCCCTCCTTACATCTTTATCTTCTCTTCCTAACTTACTCCTAAATAAACAACCATCATTTTCAGTTTCTGCGTAAAAAAACTTGGGTATTTTTATTGACCAAACTCTATCTTGGAAACAACACATAGCCCAAATTTCCCGACAGTCAATAAGTACTCTCAAGTGATTCAATCGTTCCCGCCATCTTCTTCCACAGTCCACTCGTAAGCTCCTCGCTTCCTCACTGATTTTTCCCCACTTTGACTATGGATGTATGGTATACGGTGGCCTCTCGTCGATGCTAGAGAAAAAAGTTTAGCATGAACTGTTTTTTTGGCATCTCGAGGCGGTCTCGCGTGTCCCATCTCTATGACGAGTTTAAGTGGCTTTTCCCTAAAACCCATAGACAATACTTCCTCGGAACATTCCTTTACCAAACCATCAACTCCCAGCACCCTCCCTATATATGCGATCTCCTGCAGTTTAAACCATCAATCCATTCACAAGAAACTAGATCCCGACATTCCGACCTATATATCCCTTCCCACAGAACTAAAACATATGAACGTTCCTTTCTATCCCACTCCACCAGTTTTTTGAATTCTCTTCCAACAAACATCCGTCTAGCAACCTCTCTCTCCATTTTCAAATACTTTTTGTTCCAGTATCTTCTTACTTCTAATAATGACGCTAGCTGACAATAATAATTACTGTTAAATGATAGTCAATACTTTTAATTTTTTTTAAAGTGGTTAAATAAGTTGAAATAAATGTACACTAGTAGTTCTATTTTGTGTGGTTTTTGTTTGTGCATTCTGTTTTAGTTTTAGCAAAAGCCTTAAATATTAGTTAATTATATTGTCACCAAATGTATTTATTTCTCATAATAATTTTTTTTTTTTTTACTTATGTTAAATCTATTTTCTTTTTTTTCCTCATTAATTTTGTATCTAGGCCAGATGTGAATAGTTTACTTTGTTAAATTTCATGTTATTCTTAGGTGACTTAGTCTCAAGTTTTTTGTTTTTTTCTTTCATTCTTTCTATATATATATATATATATATATAATATATATATATATATATATTATATATATATATATATATATATAATATATTTAAATCTTTCATAATTATTAATTTTGATGCAATCTCGTGCCTTTAAGTACGATATGATTAATGCACTTAATTGCTGAGGACATCCTGTGTCGAAAGATGTAAACAATGCGATATTTAAGTTGCCCCTCAACACTTGTCAATATTTATCCTAGAAGCAGGCTCGTAGATGTTGAACAGCCAAGCTATTTCAGTGAATGTGTAAATACCGACTTGAGCTGAGTCTACCGGGTGAAGTCATCCAACCATCTAGACATTCCTACGCTTTGCTTAGGTTTACCTGAAAGCTATTGCTAAACCCCTCCTGAAATTATATTGTTCTTTTGTAATCCTTTTTGATTTATAATACGTGTGAGGAATTTTTTTTGTAATTACAAGATCGTTTATTCTTGTAAAAATAGATAAATGAACATATAGATAATATGTATGCTGCTTTCTACGCCCAATTCGAAAAAAGAAATTACAACTAGAACTTAGAGGTAAGTTACTTTTTTTTTTTTTAAACTTGAAAATTAAGCTGTTTCAGTATAATTCGAAACAATAATATGCGTGAATACCTTGAATAAGTTCTCGCTGTTTTATCTTTCATCTTTAACTGTCACTCAAACTATTGTTTACGGATCACGTCATTTTGATACATTTCGATATATATAAAGAAAATAACAAAACTTGTAATAATGTTTTATAAAACTATCAATAAAAGCTTTTTTTTTTTTAATAATATAAAATTACATTTATTTTTAAGCATTGTCATATGTCTTTGTGAATGCGTAAAATTGACGCGTGTTCATAGAGATAGGTATCTAAGCAATGTTCGTAAACCTAGTGGTAACTAAATTCTCCGTTACATCGTCTTCAATCTTCAAGACGATGGAAGTGACATGTTGTTTTCAGTACGCCAGATAGTAATAATCTACAATATTACTATCATTTGTTTTTAAGAGTCAAAACCTGTCTCTAAACGTCTTGAACTTTCAACAACAGTTCTGTATGCTTTAGCCATAGGATTATTCTAGATAAAATGAAACAAAATTGAATGCAAATTCTTCTTATTTAGCAAGGACTCAACATTTTAAGAATTACCTGAAAAATGTTATTTACACTACGTTGAAATAACATTTACTAAGTTCCAAGCATGGCAACAGCATATTTTGGAAAATTACGATACTACCTGTAATGAATGCACAATGTTTTGATGTGACCAAATTGTAAGGAATGAGAATTGATTAAGCGTTTTAATATATTTCAGTAAAAACACAATTAGCGCATACATATATCGATAAAAATTTACAATATTGGCATCCCTTGTGAGGATTCCCAGTAGTATTATGTTCTTTTATCATTCAGTTTACGAAGACATGATATCAATATAGGCTATATATAGTTTGAGTTAAATAAATTACGAAAAAAAATTAATTTTATTGTAACTTATCTTAGTATGACGATAAATTGGGTGACATGATGAATGCTATGAATCCAATGGAGATCACCATTTTAAATATGTAAGCATATGATATTGCTCCTCAAGAATATTTTAATTAAATCGATATTACTTGAGAATGGAAGTGTAGTTTTGGCATTATTTAATTTAAAATTAATTTGTGTTTTTAGTCTCGGATTATTTCTACGTTTTGATTCTTGACCTGGCTAAGACGGAGAGGAGAGAACTGCGTGGAAGGCACACACGGCAATGGGTAGGGGAGACCGGGAGGCCCTGGAAGAGATAGACCGAGTGACAGTTGTATTTTTGTGGAGAATGGAGGGTCGGTATCGCGCCCGTCAGGCCGCTTCCCCTCGAGCTAATTGAATGGGACATCGCCATATCTCCTCTCCCATTGTCTTCCTTCTTATCGCCGTTCCATTGTCGCAGTTCGGCAGTCCCCGGCCAACTTCTGTCGATTGACACTGTTCCATCCTCCTACCAGATATATATATATATATATATATATATAATATATATATAATATAAAATCATTATATTATATTCATAAGGTGCTCCTCAGAGAAGACTTGTTCCGTCGAAGACATCTTTTGAATTTTAAAAAATATTATAACGAAGTGGACTTTCAAGGCATTTTATTTATTGTATTTGAGACCAATAAATTTCAGTAACCAGATCAATATCTATCTGATTGTCGTGAAGAAACATGTGCAGTTCGAGCGGTAGCTTAGCCTACTTTGCATTCCATAAAACGATAGAGACTTTTCGCTTGTTTTGAGATTTTGGACAAGTTATCTGTTAGGTCTTCGAGAAGTATGATAAGAGATATGATCGTATCTTTAATTTCGACTTTTCGGAACAATGAAAAAATCAAAGTAATACATTGGATGAATTTTTATTAAAGGCCTTGCTACATCTACGGCTACATGTGAAAACTGGTAGGTGTAGGTGAGGTGAAATATCGTAAAAGCGAGGTCTTGTGAGAGTTCACAAAAGTAGCAGGAGAGAGGGAAGGTTTATTTTTAAAAATGAATTTGGATAATGACATCAAATATTACTTTTTGAAAAAATTCTATAATATCATTAAATATTATTAAAAAAAACAACTAAATGATAAAGTTATATCAAAACAAACAAGTGTAATATTCACATGTTTTTTTTAATGTATAAACTCCATTTAATGAAATTAAACATTATTTATAATAAAAGTAGAAAATTCGGTTATTGAATATTTCTTATAATACGTTAAAAGTATGTGAGAGTGTATGATCCACCCTCGCCAAATCTACAAAGTTCAACTCACCTACACCTACATCTTTCTCACTGTGCAGCGCGGCCTTAAGATAGGTATAGCGAATTCTTGGGTTGGAGAGATAATTTTCCTTGGTGACTGTTGATTCCTTCCTTCCTAGTAGAGTTAAAATCTCAAATTAAATCTCAATACATTATTTGGAGGATATTTCATTTACAGTGAAATTAGGCTGAGGTAAGGAGATCTAAGACTGAGGATATGATATGTGAAGGATTAGATAGGGAAGTCTGAGACTTGCGTAAGGATTTCGCAGCGTCTTTTGTTGTGGTTGATGTTTCCTGGTGATGTTTGAAAATGCTGGTATCGTCATCATCACTATTGTAAAATAATAATTGTTTAAGAGTTCGTCGGTCTTTTAGCATTGTTGGTTTTGAAGGAATAGGTTTTTCAGAAGCTATTTTCTCAGGTTGGAATTTAGAGGACTCTGCAACCTTCAGAGTAAGCCGGTTGAGCATCACTACCTACACATACTGACGGTGACTATAAGCTTTTGTGCGATTTCTGTTTTGGTATTTGGTGCACTGAACAATTTATGCAATCCGACCAGCCTAATGGAGTGATATATTTTGGAATTGTTTAGTGCTTATTCAAAGTAAAACAAAATAAAGACAGAGGGTATTTATATGGTTTATGGGTCATGTTTTAGTGCCTCACATTCTAGCCTAGTTCTTCGATTTCCTTTTTATTATGAATAGTAGGTAAGGTGGTATGTAGTCCTCTTATAACAACCATATAGCTTCCCATCGTTAAGTTAATCGAGTAACATAATCGAGGTAACAGTGGATTTCGTCGTTTTTTTTTTTGTTTTGTTTTTTTGTTTTTAAATATTCGTAAACAAATGAATAGAACTCATTCTTATTGTTTTTTCACCACAATTACCTTTTTTTTTCCCAGTTAATATGTATAATCCCAGGTTAGTTTAAGCGTGCAGTATTGTGTTGCTTTATTCCTATTATTTTTTGGGTTTATTATATTGATACATATTTTTACACTGAAATAATAGCTCTTTGAAAAAATTTTTTTTTTTTATAATGTAATGTATTGAGGATACTGAGGGAGTTCATAATTAAATAATTTTCAATATTAAACAATTAATGATAACGACCTTTGTCGGCAAAACATCAAAAGGTGTTTACCTAGCCCCCTAGATTTCCCATCGGTATGGGCCCCCCAGCGGTACCAGAAACCTCTGGTAGTTTCCCCCCAGCGGCGGCCAACAAGAATATTAAGATGGGTGTAAAGATAAGAATAATAGCACAAAGGCTGTACCGCCAACCGGGGTACTTCCCATGTCAGCCCACCCGAGGTGACAAGAATGAGAAAGAAGAACCGAAGAGGTAGTCACGTTTGATCCTCAAGAAGAGTGAGTCGGGTTCCCCCTACAAGAAGAGGAGTGTGGTTCGCCAGAGGAATGAGGGACCTAAGACTGATTTCACATTCGCCAGCCGGTTAAGTGTTTCAAAGGTATATTGTTATTTGTAATATTGTATGGCAAAGGTAGTAAAATGTCCCTCAGTATTCTCAATCAGAGTTCTAGGCAATGGGTTAATATAACTTATATGTGGAAATTAATAATTATAGTAATGTATTGATTGAATCTTGTTTACTTTAATCTTACCCTGCATGCCACCTATTGGATTGGTAAACACGATACCTTTGGAAAGGAGATCCATGGTATCATTAGATATAGTTTATATATTGACTAAATATAGTAAGTAAGCTAGTTTTTGAAGCTACCGCTGCCTTAGAAAAGCAGCCGGGCAAAAACATAGCAATAAGTAACAAAACCTAGAAAGTTGGCAAGTCAATGTTGACTCACCTATCATCTTTATATATTATCATAGTTGAATTACTTTCGTTTTGTTGTATTGTTTATGTAAATAGTATTCCGACTGTTAAATAATGGAACTTATAGGTTCGCATTTATAATTAAGCTCCTTTTTTATCAAAAAAATGTTGCGTTTATTGAGTTTTGTTTTAATTAAAATTGTCACTTAATATTATATTAATATTTTAATGTATAAACTCCATCTATGCTAGTGCGAAATTAGAACAGTTGGATACATGTAATAAAGGAGATATTTTATACGTGCGTACCCTCTCCTTTGGACGTCACAAAATCCTTTACATGCCCGGCACAAATCTTCAGATTTCGATCGAGTTTTTGACAATGTCTTCCGCTCGACGATCACAGCTTGGACACAGTTGAGCAGGCTCCTTTAGCAGCTTGGGCCGTTAACCTACTTTTAATTATTGTTTATCAAGATTTCTTACAGAGCCAATAGAATTTTTTCGGGTCTGTATTTTCTTTTAAAAATAAGGGAGTTGTTCCTTAATATTGCGTAAATTAGTGCCAATATCTCAACATTATTCAGGTACGACATTGGTATGACCGGCTGAGTGTGCTTTTTTTTAAAAAATATTTGGTTGACATTCTTCATTTTGATTCGGCGGATGTTAATTGCAACACCAATTTTATTCCATTATAATACCAATAAATTTTAGAAAACATATACTAAAAAAGGTTTACATTTATATTTGATTAAGGTTTCATCCTTGAGTGCTCCCTTTCCTGAACTAGAATCGTGTGGTTTGGTTGTCTAAAAATGTATTATACTTTTATAATACAGAAAAAAAAATTCCCAAAAATGAAAATATTACGGTCAATACGTACACCATATTCTAGTCTCATTTATTTAATTAAAAGACTGCAAGATAGAATAACGCACTATTTCCTTTTCGTCCTGTTATATTTTCGCTTTTTCGGTTGTTTTTTTTTGTTTTTTGTTTTTTTGGCGCCCTTCTCATCTCTCTTCGATAGATACAGTCTACAATGAAAATGTATTTTCTCTTCTGAAATATTATACTATAAAATGGGCCGTGAAACAATGGATTATAATATACTTGAGCCTAAAACGAAAAAGTTGTGACTCTGTGTAAATTATTAGTTAAAAATATATTAACCAGTTGATGGCTTATTTCACGTCTGTAGCTGGGTCAATCCTCACTTATCAATAAATTTTACTTAAGTATATTTAACATTTATAAAAGAAAAACTATCATATTATTTTAGGTTGGGCTATTTTATGTTTAAATAAAATTTATTTATGAATGAAAAAAGAATTTTCAATCATCGAGGAATATGCAAATAATATGCAGTATAGGCAAAAAGTGTCTGATTTTACTCAAATGTATTCACAATATAAATAGTAATTATGTAGGTTTGTTTATTGTTTATTTATTTAACGTCACTTTATGCTACTAAGGCTAATCGGACGATGCTACAGTGGGAGTCCTAAATTTTGCCTATCCAGGTTTTATTAGGATAGGGATCTTTAACGAGTACCTGATATCGCACAGGCTCGGGACCACCTTTTAACGTCCCCTCCGAAGGACAGCGTAACTAAGGATTTTTTACTCCCATTAAAAAATCCTAGGACCACCTGCGGGTTTGAACCCGTGACCTTTAGCATGGGAGGCTGTTACGCTAGCCACCCAGCTACAGTAATTATGTAGGTAAATTGAAAATTAAGTATGATATTTGTTAATGTATGATCGGTTATTCTATTTTTAATTGATTTAGAATGTCTAACGACGTATCGAGTATTAACCTTTACAGCGAACAACAATTCTTAAATATTCCATAAAGCAGTCTGAACTTAAGGAACACATTGACTTCTGGTCATTTCAAGTTTTTTTTTTTGTTTTTTTTTAAACATATTTATTGATATTTACAACTGTATTATTATATACAACATGTAAATGTGATGTACATAGTAAACTGACATGAAATACATGTAGAGACGCTACCCTATTGACAGCACTCAAAAAGTATTCTAAACTAGACGGTCTTGAGGCCATCATCTTTTCAGACGCTTCGGAGGATTATCAGGAATCTAAGAGAATGACAGGATAGAAACTAGTGGATTAGAGTGGAAATAGAGTTTTTCATGGAATAATTGATACCTGGTTCGGGCTAATTCAGAAACATAAGGGACATTAAGGTCTTTATAGATGAGCTTATTCGTGACAAAGTAAGGAGCGTTAAGGATTTTACGAACGATTTTGGATTGTAAGGATTGGATACGAGAAGAATTCGATGGTTTAGTAGAGCCCCTTAGCTCTATTCTGTAAGTCCATATCGGTCTTATGATGGTTATATAAATAAGTCTTTTGTTATTAAGTGGAAGGTTGGAACGTTTGTCCAGTAAGTGTTGAAGTAGTCGAAAACGTCGGGCAGTTTCTTGTCGTTTCAGTCTTGCATTGGGATTCCAAGTTAGACGTTTGTCAAGTTGGAGTCCTAGGTATTGAATCTGTTTAACAGGATTAACTAGGAAGGAAGTCATTGGTTTACGACGAAAGGTAAATGTTATCTGGTGGGATTTGTTAGAATTAATTTTAATCTCCAATTCTGGCACCATACTCCAATGTCTCGGATGTGGGATTGAAGAGTGTGGGAGGCTGTAACAGGATCATTATCTACTGATAGCACACACGTGTCATCAGCATAGGTAGAAAGGAAAGTGTTTGGATGGGTTAAGATATCAGATGTATAGACTGTATAAAGAACGGGTCCTAGGATGCTGCCTTGAGGAACACCAGCAGATTGAGAAAAGAGGGAGGAATAGGAACTATTGTGATTTATTTTGAAAGATCTATCAGCGAGGTAGGACATTTCAAGTTAAAAATATAATATGTAATTATTATTCCTTTATATTTTAGAACAACAGGCTAATGCTTTAGGGAACAAATGAAACAAGAAAATTTTTGAATTTGTTAACAAGTGAGAAAAAAAAAAGCGTTTGCTGTTTATTATTATTTAAATAAAAAAACTGTAAATTATTACACAATGACTTATTATTTTCAAATAACTATATTAGGGTATAACTGTTTATATACCAGTTTACAGGCAATTGACTAATAACAAAAACTTGTTAATTTATTAATTAAATAAATAATTCGAAGTAAAATGGCCTATCACCACTGCTAATTTTAAAAGGCTATATTTCTGCTATTACGAAAAACTGTCGATAACTGTTTCTTTTCTTCCGATGAAGCAGCAGTTTTTAACTTTTCAAAACGTCTTTCTTCTTTAACTCATAAGACACCGAATGCCCATACTTCTTGATCATTCCTAATGCTTTCAAAAGGTAAAGTTTAGCTTATGTCTGACATGGGTCTTTCTTAAGTCAATTATCCTTTTCACCATCTTCAAGCTTTTCCAGTGCGCCAGGGTCCAATATTAAAATAATTTGTTTTTAAGAGTCAAAACCTGTCTCTAAATGTCGTGAACTATCAACAAGGATACTGTATGCTTCAGCTGCATTTGGTCGACTACAAACTTTGATTATTGAAAATAATAAACTAAAAAATATAATAATTAAAAAAAAATGTGATCGCATTTATTGCACTTATCGCCTCAGCAAAATTATTTTCTTTTCTTTTTTTAATAATTTAAATTAACAGATTTAAAAAACAAATAAAATAAGCTATATGAACTGTCTTACTGCTTTGCTCAAAAATGTAGAGTCATGTTTTTTAACTAGGCAGAATGCCCTAGGATTTTTTAAAGGGAGCGGAAAATCCTTGTTTATGCCGTCCTTCGGAGGGGACGAAAATGGTGGTCCTGAGTCTGTGCGATGTCCAGGTTCTCTTTAAAATCTCTATCCTAGTTGAAGGTGGGTAGGAAAAATTTAGAATTCTTGCTAAAACAGCAGCATAAAGTCACGTAATATGAATATCACGTTAAAAATCCCTATTCTAATTAAACCTATATATTCAAAATTTCGGACTCACTGTACTATCCACAGTAGCATAAAAGTGACTTTAATTAAATAAGCAAACAATTAGGTTTTCAATCTGATAACATACAGATTACATGATTCTTTTAAATATAATGTAAATTATCAATCCTTTTAAATACGATGAAATTATCAAATATTTTTTTCTTTATTCGCTGTCATTCATTGTCCCTTCTCCCATTTATAAAATTTATATTGAGCGAGATACTGCAGCAATGTACGAACGAAATATTTGAGGGGGAGTCAGGCGAACTGGGATCATGTTAACCAACAGTTGGAAACATCAGGAGTTGGAACATACTCTGAGGTTCAGAAACTTAAAGCAAACTTGGAATAACATCACAGTGAAGTTCTATTGGGAACTTCGCTATACCGCAAGATTTTTGTAAGCATATTAATTCCATTCACAAATATGTAGGATATCAATATAAAGATCAATATTTATGATATTGAAAATCTCTAAGGAATCAGGTTTAAGATTCTATGTTGATTGGAAATTTGTATTTTATGAAATATACGTTTGTGCTAATAACATCTTGGTATAAATGACATGAGACTATTTAGTTCAATCTTAAAAACTTTCTTAGCAAAAGTTGTTCCGAACCGATTATTATTGGTGTTTATGTATTTATTTTAATACATAATATACTACTTTATATAAAAAAAAAACTAGACAACATATCGCAATGAAATTGTTGTCCCGGTTTAAAATTACAAAAAATATCATTATTTTGCATGTCTATTTTATATTTTCCCAACTTATAACCAATACATTTTTTTTTCAGGTAATGAAATTAGAAATCTATAAATTTATGTCTCGAAACAGTAAGTAATTATTTAATAAGTATCTAAATTTATTTATATTTGAATCTTTGGTTACAATGTTACCAAAACATTCATCTTCATCTTAAATTCTCTAATTTGTTCGTGATATATTATTTATTATGTTGATGCCTTAGAAATTTCAGGTAGATTTTGGTTCAGATTCTTTCGATTTATATTTTTTAACCAATCATATATAATCCTTTCTTCTCTATTTGGAAAGCTCGGACATCTCATCGGTGTAACCGATCACAATGGCAATTCCTTAACGGCCATTCTGTATCGCAGTTGTGTATTTTATAAACTATTTATCTAAATAAAAATAACTTAACAAATAATGGGTACAATAGCGGCGAAAATATGGAAAAAAACACACACCCAATGATAGTTTTATATATTTTTATCGCAAAACAATCTTGCTGCTCGTTCGGCCAAACTAATTCAACCACATGTTAATTGTTTGAGGGTGACATTAACACCACAATAAATTAATTATTTTTATTTATTCCTGAACAAACTTAAAAACGGGACCAAACATCTTAACTATGGAGTTTTGTTGACCGTTGAACAATTAGATAAGGCAGATGGTTGGGGGTGCGGTCATTAGATAGAAACACAAATTAAAACAAGTGCTATTTTAATTATGTGCCGACGTTTCGGCCTACATTGTGGGCCTTGATAAGGGTTGACTCTGAGACGGTATCTAAAGAAGTCCAACCAAACATTAAAAACTTCTTGTTCACCGTCTCAGGGTCAACCCTGATGAAGGCCCACAATGTAGACCGAAACGTCGACACATAATTAAAATTTCACTTGTTTTCATTTTTGTTTCTATCTAATGACCGCACTCCCAACCATCTTCCTCATGAGAACATCCTAACATTTTCGTAGAAATGTTCGTGTTGTTCATGACTCCATTCACAAGAAACGAAGTTTCTTTTAGTTTGTGAACCACGCCTAATGTTTTCTTTGTTTGTTTATTTAATGTCACTTTATGGTACTATGGCTGATCGGACGATGCTACAGTCCTCAATTTTGCATGCCCAGGAGACCCGTCCGTCGGGTTTGAATCCATGATCTTCGGCATAGAAAGCTTTAATGTTTCTTTAAAATCTAAGGTCACTTTGTATAAATGATTTATGAAGTTCTTTTGTGACAGCTACATTCCTTAAACCTCGATTATACTTCCTAAGGGTTTGTAGACAGTTGTTTAGAGGGTTTTTTTTAGGTTAGAATTTAAGCTATTAAGGAGGTTTGTTTTTAGGTTTCCTTGTTTATCCAGTACGAGCTTACTAAACATTCAACGGATATTATTATTGATCAAAAACTTCTTAAAGATGAAAACTAAATGAAATAACAACGCATCAGTGCAGTAGCCATGAATAAAATATCATCGTACATATCAGTGTTTTTAGAAATAAGCAAGCGATTTTGAAGAGGGATACCTACTTTTAAGTAAAGATTGTTTTGATCTATTACTTCCTAATTAAAATAAAATCTCACAAAGAAACTAGAAGTTTTCGTTTTTTTTTTATAGATTCCCACACTTATTTCTTCTCAATGTTTACTTATCACATCGACATTTTTATCCATTAGATAGTCAAAAGTTAACCGCCGAAATAAGTAGTTTGTTGGACATCTTGATTTCATTTGAGTTATCATGATTCCAAGACAATATATGTACGTATATATATATATATAATATATATATATATATATATATACATACATACATACATACATAATTTCATGATTGGGCAGAGAGCATCCTGCTATTATATGTATTTGAGTTGCAATAGATAATGGAAACAGATCCCCGATACATTGGCTGATCGATCAGAAGTATATACATTTAAAAATAAATGTAATATTAGATTCTGTTTCATAAGGGTAAAAAAATTAGCGAAAAGTAAAAATGAATTAACAAAATGTCTATATTAGATTATTATTTTCAATAATGAAACTTTATAATAGACTAAAAATAATTGAATAACTCTGTTATTTTTGAAGATACATAAAAAATGTAAAAAATAAAATAAAAACGCAATTCGTCTTTCCGCCGTACGAGTTTATAAATTCCAAATATTCTGTCTTCTGCCAAATATGTCCATAGAAAAAAGTCAAATTCTCTACAAAACCAAAAATTATTATTGCAATCGGTTAAGAATAGGGGAGATATAGAGTTTTTAACTTAGCAGTCGTGATTAGCTTTTTTTCTTGAATATAAATTGATGATGTTGCTGCTTTGATTTATATATCTCAATGCATATAATTTAATTGCCTGATTACCTGTATATGTTTTTATACCCTAGTATTTTTATTTTGAAATAATAAACTATTGTGTAATAATTTGCAACGTTTTTAAAAATCATTTTGATAAGTAAATTATACTTTAGCTTTAATAAAAACTCTCACATGATTTGTACATATATTCCGACTATACATGAACATTCAAACTGTGCAGGGAGCCGTGAAAGCTATTGCACCCGGGAAACGGAACGAGATGACAAATATATTAGGGACAAATCTCACGTCCGAAGGCACTCCATTAACGGTATGTGGGCCCGCTGGCCGGTAACCCTATCACGTATGGAATATCCCTCCACCTCTCCAGATATATTGACATAAATGATTTATGGTCCTGCTGAACCAAATATTTATCATGAAATACATTTTCTAATTTATTTGTCGTGAATTAATTTTCTATTTTTCAGAAATGAAAAAAAAGTATGATTATTGTTTTGTTTTTGCTTTTTTTAGTATTGATAATTTGAAAGGTAAATCGAGTTTTTTTTTTTTTTCTGCAATCCATTAATACTTAGCTCAGATGTTTCCGGAGATTTCACTGTTCACTTTCAGATTCTATTCAAGATTAAAAAGAATAATGTTAAAATAATTAAGGTAAAAGTAGGTAAAAGTAGAAGTAGCAAACTCTAATCAGGTTCCCCTTATATTGCTCTGTTATTTTGAATATTATTTTTGTTTAAAGTATGTTTTTTGCTTTCTTAAACATAAACTGTTACTAAGAAGCACGAATGTAGTAGGGTAAATTTTTAATTGTGAAAAACGCAGCAAGGTTCAAGTAATAATCTTTAGGATTGGTGAAAGTACATATTTAGCTGTTGTGAAGGAGAGACCTGGAGGGAAAGAAAAAACAGAAAGCTCTAAAACATCTTTAAGGATGCCGAAATCCTAAGGTTTATAAACCTAGGATGACTCCTTAGCGCCGGCCATGTGGCTCGAATAGATTGAATCTAAGATCCCAAGAAAGATAATGACAGTAGAGGTGCACCGAGCAAGCAGAGTAGGGTGGCCAAAAAAAAAGATGACTGGATGGTGTAGAGATGGATGCGAGAAGCCTCTTCAACATCAGGAACTGGATTGCTGCAGCACAAGATAGAGCCGTCTGGCGGAGGTTGTCCGGGTTGTTAATTGAACAGTGTTATAAATGTCCTATAAATAAAGATTGTTTTGTCGCTCAATAAAAATAGTTTTGAATTTAAACTTTTAAAAATAGTGAGTGTCCAAAATCCATCAAGTCCATTTTAATGCAACGTCTTTTTTATTTATGATTTCAATAAAATACCTGTAACTCTTCGAGGGTATTGCCTGCATAACAAATAGTAAGGATATGTATTTGTTTCTAGGCTAAGGGTTGTGCAAGTCCCTGTTTTAGCCGAGGTGACCCGAATCCTTTCCTCCAGTTTTTTATTACAAATATAAATATTATTAAAATATATATCAATATCATTGTAAATCATAGAATACTGTGCAATTCACAACTGAATTGCCTTGACAAGTTTTTAAATATAATTGTAGATGATTATTGTCAATTTAAGTGAGTTAATATGAATGAATATTATTCATGCAAGAATCTTAAAATTCTTAATTATAAAAGAAACATAATTACTTAAATAATTAAATTAAAGTTGTCCCTATAAAATGAGAGCTATATGTAGCCGATTGTTGTCTTCTAGCGATGTTGTACAACTTAACAGAACATTATGTTCAGGTAAAATTCGTTAGTTTGTTTTACATAAGTTTACCATCTTACTTATCCTACCCGAGTTGAATTTGAGGAGCTGAAAAGGAGTTTAAATTTGTAAGAAGCCCAAGGATTGAGGGATATCTGGTCGGGGGAGAGGGGGGGAGTTGGTTGCCTAGTAACCACCTGCTCCACCCAGCCCCGCCCGGGCAGTCAGACTGCTCGTGTTTAGGCCCTAGCTACTTCTTGCTCTATGGAGTCAACAATGCGTGTAATGTTTTTACTTTCACTTACAACTATATATGAAACATATAGTTAGAGTTTCAAATAAATACTGCAATTAGTAAACAGTTTTGAAACACGCGTTTTAGGGTCCTCTGTGTCCTATTCACCAAGTCCCAACAAATGATCTGTGGTTGTGTTTGCATGTGTTAAGTATGCTTCAAAACGCTAGGTGTGACCTGATACTGACATTTTATATTTAAGAAAAGTCTATGCCTAGGATGTTTCTTCAGCTTTGTTACTAAGATCTGCTAAGCCAGAAAAGCCACTTTATATCGTGTATGTTGCTGATCAGAAAAAATTAAACATTTCTATTTGTGAGCATTGATAAAATATGTGTGGATAGGGAGTATAGAAGAATTTGATAATTAATTGAAAGAAAAGAGCAGATATATTTTGCGTGTTAATTGTTTTGCAGCAAATTGAAACAGTAATATTGATTAATAATATACCGTTGGAAAGCTAAATATTTTAGAAAGAATGTTATCTAACATAGAAAGGTTCTAAAAAATGATAAACAGAGCATAAATAAGATTTTTATTAAAAATTTTTTTTACTATATATTTATTTTATTATTATATATTTATTTTATTACTATATTATATATATTATCGAAACTCGATGTAATTATTTTCTATAATAACTTCTTCAATTGTTCTTATAAAAACAGAGGTAAGTGAAAGTCGTGTGTAGAGCCCAAAAGGTTTTCATTTTATGTGAAAATGCATAATGTTTTAGTCAAAAAAAGATGTATATGTTTCATAATTATTATAATAAATTTTGTTGTAGTAAGGTTAAAAATAAACTATCTTAATTAGTATAAAATTTTAACATTTTTTCTGTTAAATTGACCTCTTTAATTCCTGCTGGTTACATAATTCTTTAATGAAAACTCACTAAAAATATAATGAATAGGTGAGTAAAACTATCGAAGTTTAAAACATGTTAGAATCTAAAAATATTGTGAAACGTGTTAATTGTTTTGTGAATAGATATTGTTACTATGTTACTTAAACGTTCATGCTGCTTGCTGGTGTAGTACAAGGGGCGCTGTATAGGCATTACCCGCACAGTTTCATCGACAATGCAAATAGGTGTACTGTGCCATGAACGGCGCACATTGGACAAATTAAGGATACACATGAATTTTAATTATAGTATAAAGGAATTTTGTTTTTTCTCTTCGAAAGGAAACAATATTGGTGAAACCGTTTGGGCTAGATCGTTAAAAAAACTATATATTTTAGTTCAGACCCCTGTCAATGCATACGCAGCAAATCGTCTCATCCCATCACGTTCGAGACTAGATATCTGTGGCGGTCATGAAAAACTAGATAGCTCGAGTTATATAAGAATGAGTTAACTTCACGTATCGCTCTCTCAGATGTTCCACGACGTTCGTTCCACAACTACTAAACTGTTTGATGGTTGTAGAACCATCTGGAAAACCTTAAACACGCCGATTCTAAACATAAATTATATTGCTCAATCTATTTACCTTGCTAGACTGACTACAAAATTAGACTACAGTTAAATAGCAACGTTGATTAATATACTAATCATTAAAATAATATTTTAAAAATATCGTAAAGGGGTGATCTGTTCAAAGAAATAATCTATTCAGTGGTCCGAGAATGGTGACAACAAATTATGAACACAAACTTAAATCAAAGATGGGACATGAGCTTAAAAGTTATTTTTACTTTATTTATTAATTTATTGAAATTTACAACTGTATTAGTAAATACATCAAGTAAATTGGCTCATAATATAGCTAATATACATGAAAAGACATGAAGAGAATATGCCCTTTGGCAACACTCCACTAGGTAATCTACACTAGAAGGTCTCGAGGCCATCTTCT
Organism: Piezodorus guildinii; assembly: GCA_023052935.1. Classification (NCBI taxonomy): domain Eukaryota; kingdom Metazoa; phylum Arthropoda; class Insecta; order Hemiptera; family Pentatomidae; genus Piezodorus; species Piezodorus guildinii. The sequence continues at coordinate 94,507,980 of CM041292.1, forward strand.
TTTCAGACGCCTCGGAGGAAAGCTTAAAAGTAGTTAAGGATACATTATAAACGTCAAGGAAATATCTTTTCGGGGTTAATAACAAGCATTTGGAATATTCTTCAATAGAGTATGTTTAATATCGTATATATGTATAGATAAAAGAATAAATAATGAATTTTTTTATTATTATTATTTATTTATGATAATTATACTTTAAAATTAATGGTGATGATATTAATGATCACTTTGTTTTTCTGAAAGTTATAACTCTTTTGAAAGACATTTTTTTTTAATTAGACCGATCATTTTAATATTTATGAAAAATATAAGTTTATTTGTTTATTGTTTATTTATTTAACGTCACTTTATGCTACTATGGCTAATCGGACGATGCTACAGTGGGAGTCCTAAATTTTGCCTATCCAGGTTTTATTAGATAGGGATCTTTAACGAGTACCTGACATCGCACAGGCTCGGGACCACCTTTTAACGTCCCCTCCGAAGGACGGCATAACTAAGGATTTTTTACTCCCATTAAAAAATCCTAGGACCACCTGCAGGTTTGAACCCGTGACCTTTAGCATGGGAGGCTGTTACGCTAGCCACCCAGCTACAAGTGATCCCTAAAAAAATATAAGTATGATTACGTAATAGAAGGTTCATCCAAGTTTAAACGTTCCATGTATTTATCAACATATTTTTCCATATGGAACTCTATTCCTTCTCATATCTGTAATTCTAATACCCTTCCGAAATTTCAATCCCGTCTTTTTAATTACTTCCTACCCATCTGATTTCTAAAAAAACTGACTGATCCAGATTCCATGAAAATATGTAAATAAAAAAAAAAGCTATAGAAGTATTTAGTAATTGTTCATTTTTTTTTATTATATAAAAATTGTATATTATGTTTTGGGTATATGATAATTATTTATTTAATTAATTTAACATTTAAATTTTTTATAAATATTTCTAGAATCGTTAGTTTTGGGCCTATCTACTGATTTGTGATATTATTCATTTTCTTGTGATTTATCTTATTTTTTATTCACTTATTATTTCTCACTGTAGTTTTGTATTTTACTATTCACACTCCAAGGTAATAAATTCTAAAGTTATTGTATTTCGAATTATTCTAAATGGACTTGTCCCAGAATAAATAAATTTATTATTATTATTATTATTATATATTAGGTACATCTTATTCAACCATCGTCATCTCATAAAAAGTCATCGATAGTTGTTCTTCGAAGTCCTTCATCATCAGGGCCCAATTAACCATTTTGAGACTTCTAACTAAAACAAATATCGGGGCTTCTCTGTTTTTTCTAGTTAATACATTGTGTTGCGTTAACAAAAACAGATACAAGTGAAGTAGAATACATAGTTAATGTCGAATGAGTAACAGAGTCCATCACACAACCTCCACTTCATTAAAATATTCGTGTAACTTTCAAATATTCGGTAACGTAAAATATTTTCGAAAACTACTTCCTAACAACCAAGTATCGAGGAAGAGAGGAAAGGGTAATATAGGCAGTTGCCTACTTTACCCTATATATATTATTCAATACTGCTCAGCATTTCCCTAACCGCTACATCTCCCTTGAGCGCTTGAATTTAAGGCATTGTGAAAATAGGTACATATTTTTCACAACAAGATTAATGCCTTAGTATACAAAAAACACACACACACTAGGTTTGATTAAAATGTCTGATATATTTTGTATTTTATAACAATGTTGTAAGGTTATACTACGAAAGTTGAACCATTTTTACTTTCACTTACTATATATAATAAGGGGAAGTATTGCGATCGTGAAAATTTTCAAATTCAAGTTTTAACGGAAATACACGTTTTAGGGTCCCCTGAGTCCAAATAACCAAGTCCCGCAAAAAGGTGTGTGTGTGTGTGGTGTGTGTGTGTGTGTGTGTGTGTGTGTGTGTGTGTGTGTGTGTGTGTGTGTGTGTGTGTGGTAACTCCCGGGCGGAAACGGTAAGTCCTATGAAACTGAAATTTCATATTTAAGACAACTATACGCCCGATACGTGACAAAACTTTTTTCATCAAAATGAGCTTACCAGAAGAGGCACTTTACACTATGCATTTTGCACCTTTTTTCGATTTTCTCGAAAACAGTTCCGACGATTTTGATTAAACTCGCTATATCGATGTAAAATTTAATGGGCTTTAATATCATGTAGGTTTTATTTGGATAAAAATGGTCTGACAGGGCTTAAGTGCCGATATTTTAAATTTTACGATATTTAAATAAAAATAACTATATTATCTTGTTACCGCTGATAAAAAACAGGTAAATATGTAAATTGAATAAATTCGATACCCAACTAAAGGAGAAAACAGAAAAAATATTTTTTTAATGCAATTTTTCGTTTTTGAACATAAGAGCAGTAATATACATGCATGATATATCGTTGGAAAGCTAAAGATTTTAGAAAAAATATCATCTCATACACAAGCTTTTAGAAGTTAATAGAGAGTGATAAGAAGAAGATAAAACTAACTGATTATTTAAGATAATAATATAATAGATCTTTTAATAAAACACATGTTTCTATATAAATTCAATTTGATTAATTCCTTAATAGTTTCACGTATTTTTATCTCTAACTGTATTTGAAAATTCTTTCATTGATTTTAAAAATCGAGGTAAATGAAAGTCGTGTGATGCCCGCACCAGATTTTTTTTTTTTAAATGGTTAAAAAACTTAGAGTATTACCTCTCTTCATTCAACTGTGCGTGAAAAGAGAAATAACAAGCTAAAATCATTCCAAAAATTATTTGTTATTCTTTACAACCTACGTTTTATTCATTAATGTTTTCTAAAATTTTCAGCTTTCCAACGATGTGTTATATGTCTGTATTGTTATTCCCCGAAAGAAATATTCCAAGAATTCACATAAACGTGCAAAATACATGGCATAAAGTGGCTCTGCTGGTTCGTCGATTTTAGACAAAAAGTTGCTGTAACATTACAGGCATATATTTTTCTTAAATACGGAATTTCAGTTTCGTACAATTATTCGTTTTTGAGTATGATTCCTCTAGACTCACTCGAATCCGAAAATGTTTGAAAATAATAATACTTTCTTTTTTACATATTTCATCTATAGGTAAATGAAAGTAAAATATTCTAGGAAGACGATTATCATATATTACCCAGAAAACAATGAATGAAACATAATTTCTTTTTTTATTACAAATAAATGTGTATCTGTTTGGTTGTTGAACTTAATAAAAGGCAAGGTGTTGAATATGTTATACTCCTATGATTCCACCACTAATGACCTATGACAGGGCCTAACCCGCCGAAAGGTCATTACAGAACACCGCCACTAGTGCAGCACTAAGTTAGCACGCGATCCCAGGAACTGCCCGAGTGCTTCCGGAAGCTTTCTCCAGCTCAGCTCTTCAGGAATAACGATACTCTGGTCAAAGGAGAAATTTCAAAATATAATAAATTAATATGATATAAAAAAAAAAAATAATGACATTGACTTGAACGTGATAATTTTTTTGAATCTTTGTTGCATGTTATTGATATACTACTGATTAAAACTTTAAATGCTAGTTGATTGTTAAATATCTTTCATACCAATAGTCTCCTAACAATAAGATCTACATTCTTTTTCAGTAAATAGTTTTGGCACCTTTAGAACCATTTTTACGCTCGACAGAAGTAAAAATGCTTTTCGGTCATTATCATAATTTTAACATTATTTTCAACTACTAACTACATACATGTATATTATTGACCATGAATCATTTGCTTTATTATATCGTCATTGGTAGCTATACTACGTAAGAAAGAGCAAATATAAACTTTCGGCTATTTCTTCATGGCTATATATTTCATATGTATTTGCGAATGATACTTGCCAATCACTGAAACTCAATATTACTCAATGCATTCGTTATTAAAATGAAACACCAGTTTAAAAAGAAGTTATATATTTAGCGACTCTACCTATTTATTATAACCATAGTGAATTAGCTTGTTAAAAATTTATTGTGTGATACATAATACAGATTTATACTTCCTCATTAAAATGTCTCAGATCACATATTTACATTTTCCACTAAACCAGCAACAAAAACTATGTTCATAACATACCATTTCAATAGCTAATAAACGTATATGAACTTTTATTATATTATATTTTATTTTATTGATTGACTCGAAGTGGTGTCTGCTTACGTAACATAAGTAAAACAAAAAGGTACATACAATAGCATTTTAATTTATGCAATTTCGTATTGCTTAACTTTTTCCATACCAACGGATGTCATGAAACATCATAAAATTGTTTTTTTCACCAAATTTTTATTTGTTGATTAATATCCTTTCCAGATTATAATTTTTTTTTTATTTCATAAGATTATAATTATTTTATTTTATTTCATAAGATTAAATATTTTATTTTATTTCTAAGATTATAATTATTTTATTTATTCATAAATATAATATTTTATTTATTTCATAAGATTATATTATTTTATTTATTTCATAATTATAATTATTTTTTTTATTTCATAAGATTATAATTATTTTATTTTATTTCATAAGATTATAATTATTTTATTTTATTTCATAAGATTATAATTATTTTATTTTATTTCATAAGATTATAATTATTTTATTTTATTTCATAAGATTATAATTTTTTTATTTTATTTCATATACTTTATTTTATTTTTTTATAATTTATTTTTTATTTATGTATTTATTTATTTTGTGTTATTTAGGTTAACTTATTTTATTTTATTATTTGTTTGTTTTACTTTGTATATATGGAATAAATGACTCCTTTTATCTTAATACTTATTGCCCGAGATAGTGGCATATTGTATTATTTCTGAATAAAGCACTATTATCAATATTCTTTCCGATGTACAAATGGTTGTACATCTAGTTACATTGATAATGAGTAAACCCAAGGATGGGAACTACAACTCTCTAGGCAAATATCTTTCAGGCTGAAGTAATTGCGATAAATATCTATCAACAAACGCTAATTTTGGAAGGGATGAGAGACAGGCTTATAACTATCCATACTCATATATCCAAGCTGTATTAGGACTTTGGTAGCTTACATACTCGGTCCAAATTAGTGGAAGAGTTCGAAAGAAATCTCAAAATCCTTTTCCTGCAGAATAAGATTCGAGTTCATTGGATGCCTGGTTATTCTGGCATTTTCTCTGGTTCTGCTCAGATACCCTCCACACCCGAGCCTGTTTGTAGAATAGGAATCGGCTATGCAAAGGTCTGATCAAGACGGCTGCTGACATAGAACCAGGCTCTACTCGAAAGCAACATCATTCTAAGATGTTGATTAAGAAGCTGTACTCTTCTCTCAATAGACAGAATAATGCTCAGAAGGTTGACAGGACTATATGCAGGACATTGTCATGTTAATTAGCACCTCCACAAAATGATTTTGATATCTTCACCAACTTCCAAATTCTACAAGAAGGTAGATAAAGCTGCTAATCATATGATAATAGTAGTGCAGAAATTTAATACGGTTTTACAATTTTGGCAATAACCGTATTTCAACTTCTAAGCTGTGTGAAGACTCCTTCAACTCGTCACAGTTTGGTAAGATTCACTAAGGCAATAGGCCTGTATTAACAGCATAATGGAGGGCGCACAATAAGCCTATTTGGAGTGCAAAAAGTTAAGCCGGAAAAAAAAAAGTTTGTTTAATAATAATTTTTTTTTTTTAATAAGATAGCATTCTTCATCTGTCAGTTCTTATACGGTTTATAAATTTTTCTATTTAAAACAAACCTGTAAAAATATGAAATATATTTTTTTTTATCTAGGTGAGTTATATTAACTTTGAAATAACAATAATCTATATTTACTTCAACACCTCTATCCCCTTTCAAATATTTACAGTGATGTCAGTTGATTTCAAACAATTTTTAATATATCATTATTTCTCTTATATTATTATTTTAAAACGCAATTAATTAATTTATAAGTCCTGATTTATTCGTTTAACACGTTCAAGTCGGCGCCACAAGTGGTTCACACTTGTCTGTTCCGTGTGGTGGCGTGACCCACCCGTGGATCACACTTGACTATTCCGTGTGGTGGATTGCATCCGAGGCTTAGAAATGTTATCTGGCATTAAACACGCTCGAACTTACAACAGTGTTGTCCTGCCTCAAGCTAAAAAAACGTAGATATTCGCCCCGACGTGAACGTGTTAAATGATTCTATTTGCAATTACATATTTCAGGTATTAAATTAAATCTTTAAGCGTAGAGAATCAAAACCCGCTAATGACCCGAAAGGGTAGATGCGGAATAACAAATAAATAAATTAAAGCTTTATCAAAGTTTAATCCTAATTTTAGGAAAATTAGTAGCTTAAATATGGGGGAATATTATTTGAAAATAAAGGGACCTATAAGGAAATATAGATTGATCAGTCAACTGAGACTATGTCAACCCAATAAACTGAAAGTTACAAGTTACGGATTCCAATATGGTTAGTCAGATAGTAGCGTTGAAAGACCTATTTGTAATTCAGGCGAACCAGAAGATTTAAATCATTTTTTGTTGCAATGCCCTGATTACTCCCCGTCCAGAAATAAGTACTTGAGGACATATATTGAAAATATGTCTGACAATGACCTCATAGTACAACTTTTGTTGCAAATAGAAAATAAAAAGCAATTTGAAAATTTATTTTATTATGTAACAGAGTGTTTAAAGCTAAGAAATTCGTATCTGTCTATTCAAGAATAATTTAAGCACATTACTAAAATAACAATAATTGAATTTGTTAAACTATTTATGATTAATTTATTTGTTTAATATTTATACAGTTACAATTTATTTTGCCTTTTATTATGTATTTGTTTTTGAAGCGTATTTTGTTTAGTACAGTTGAAATAGATTTCTTTGATTTATGTTTCACTGTTTTGTACAACTCAACTCCATTTGTATGGGCTAGCCCGAAAACAAATAAAGAGATTTATTATTTATTATTATTATTAAATTAAAGCTGTATTAATATTTTACAAACTTATTGTGACTAAGATTGTACATAATAATATCAATAGACTTCTTATCACGAAAATGTTTCATAAAGTACACATTTTAGAATAGTAAAAGTTTAAAAAGCGCACTCCTACTCTCTCAGCATGAAAAAAAAAATAATTAAAAAAGGGAAGAAGAAAGCATGAAAGAAGGAGATTACTAAGACAGAGGTGGACTGTAGCTTAGGGGCTGAACTAGGATCAAAGAGAAATTAGGGAGCCTATTGGCGACGAAATCTTCGTCCTACGTTAAACTTAAACATAATTAATTTTTTTCTCCTTAATTTTTCCCTTCCCCATTTCCTCTGTGTATATCCGGAGCCACACAGAAGATTAATTTATCAGGAAATTAAATTAGCCGATACTTCAGATATTTACAGACCCGTACATATTTACTTATTCTGTTCATATCAGATGATTCAAATACAACTTCAATACACGAAAATTCTACAATTATCTTTTTATATTTTTTTTATGTATGTTTTTACATTTATAACCAGTTTCGCCTTATAAACAGTCAATGGAATACATTTTAAACATAACAACTGTAACGGTTCACGGCGCCTGTTATAGGCTAGTTTTGTAAGTGATTGGAAAATAATTTTAAAGTATTAAAAAAACACTTTCCCTTATAATACTAAAAAATAATATTTAAGGGAACGCTGGTACTTCAGACACAAAATAAAACATTTTTTTTTTTTTACTTGGTAAGGGATATATGTTGCTAAAATAATACAATACGATTCTATCAATCAATCTTCAAATAGATCGGATTTGAAGCGTAATTTTTGAACATTAATTCGGGCAAAATACTTAAAGATTCTAATAGCTTTATTGTTTATTTAATCTTTACAAGTTATTATTGCTTAAACTTAAATAGGAAATTGGTTATATTTTATAATTCTTTTCACTGAAGGCTTTTAAACTTTTGTTCAATACAAGGATTAGTTGAAGAGAATGATTCATTATTAACCTTTTCCACTGTAATTTTTATAAACACGCTAAAATAAAAAAAAAATTGTTTTTTTAAATTTACAGCTCAATTAAAAAAATACAATACGAAAATGAGTTGAATGGTGAAGTTTTGTGAAGAAACTACTCTTCAATTGAGACGTTGATTTCCAAAAGGTACTATATCCATTCAAGGAAATTTTACAGGAAGCGCGAAAATCTCTCATTACTATATTATTAAACTAGCTAATTTGGGTCTTTTTGCCTTAAAATTTAGAATTATTTTTTACCATAATAATAACATCATATTAAAGTTATGAAATAATTTTTTCTAGAATGATTTGGAACAAAAATTATTGCGCAATTAGTACTTTTAGAAAATGGCTGCATTTATAAATCGCGTTTCTTAAGGACTCGAGAGTTGATTAGATAAAATCAAATAGAAAATTTAGATAAAACTAAATGATGAGAATACAAATATGAAAAAAAATCAATTTCGTAAAAAATGTCCTTTAGTACCTTTTGGAAATCAACGTCTCAATCCCTTATTTAACACATAATGTCCCGTAGCAATCTTCTTTGTTTGTTTGTTTTTTTCGAAATGCCTAAAGAAGGGAATTATATATGTAAACATATCTATAGATAAGGGGAATTATTAATTTCCATTTGTTGTTCATGACCGGGATAAACTGTTTTTTTTTTTAAATAAATCTTAAAAACAATTTAAAAATAGTCCTAGTTTCCAAAGAAACAATGAAGGCAAGCAGGCATGTAGTTAGCTTGCCATTATCATCATCATTGTCTTAAGGAAAGTAATACAATTATTGAATTTTTAATTATAAAAAAACAATGTTTCGTCCCAGATAGAAGGCCACCATTAGGTCTGATTCACCAAGACCTAAACACCAATATTTATTTAATAATTATTAATAAAGATATATTAAATGTTACATATATACGCTATGCTATCCATGGCAGATCATAACATTCAAATAATAGTTAAAAAAACCGGTGGGTTAAATAAGCACAAACCAGTGATAAAAAAAAAAAAAAAATTAAATCAAATTATTGAATATTCGAAGAAAATTGTAGATATAAGGTGTTAAATGGTTTTATTTGATAATTATAAAATAAGAAGGAAAATAGATCTTAAAAGTTTATTTATTGTATCATTATTGTATTTTCAATAATGATCCTTTGCAATCGCAAAAAAAGAAATTACAAAGTCTCCCTCCAAATTTAAGGGTTTACATTTCAAAATAAGTAGAATCCGAATAATGAATTAAAAAATAAGCGACTTTTTTCCAAATTGCTGAACCGATTTTTTTTTTTTTTTTTTTTTTTTTTTTTATTTCGGCACGAAAATACTAGCGTATCCAGCGATGATCTTAACACCTAGACGTTGATATATACCGATGAGTTTTAAAATGGCGGCCGTTTAAATATCATTTAGTTTAATAGCTTAGTTGTTTTTTTAATATAGAGAAAAAATTGTATTGAGTTTTAGGATCAAGACACCACGAAGAATTATAAATAAAAAAAAAAAAAAGAGGAATGGAGAAAACATTTTATATTTATTTTCTACAAAGGGAAAAAAAGAATCATTGAAATCGGTTTGGAAACAGCAGAGATATATTGTTTTGAAATTATTAGTGGGGATTAAATATTTTCCTTTGAATTATTCATTACTTTTAATATCCTAATATAGCGATTTGAAAATAATAAACCATTCCTTAAAAATTTGAAGCATTTTTTAAAAATCATTTAGACGTTGGAAAATCGTGATTTAATTTATTGCTCAATGATTTATTGCTGATTTTATTATTGTATGTTTTCTATCAGGTGTCTGTAGAAATGATAATGAGAGATTAATAGTGCTTGATTTCTTAAAGTCATTACAATTGATAGTAAAGTTCTACCATAGGCAAGTAAAACCTTAGGTGTGTTTTATATTTGAATGATAGGTAGATAATTTATAACAATTTGTAAATAGTGATAATTCGTTTGATTTACAAAAATTAGGATACTTTGAAGATGACCTAGACCGAAACGTCGGTAAAAATAAATAAATAAAGGTTGAGTGAAGGAATTATGGATCAAATTTATTTATCAACTATTTAATTAGAAATTATTTGTTTTTGCTGCGGAAATATTACATCTTACCTATCCCATCATTACTGGACTGACGGAGATATCTGACGCCCATTGATCGATCCAAATTTAAACCCTGACCAAATTCCAGAAATACCGTCCAAAATTAGGGAAGCTAACGGCCAAGCAAATCACATTCCGATCTTTATTAATAATCCATGTAGGAGCTAAACGAACCACGAACCTCTACCCGATTCGCGGTTTTGAAGATAATTCTGTGGAGAAGCTAATGCATTAAAAATCTGCATACATAGTTTCAAAGTATATTAGACATATTATTTTTTTATATCTCATTTGTAAAAACATTACAATACAAATTAGGTTGTTATTCTGGAGCTTCAGGTTGTTATTTTATGGCATTTTTGTTTTTTTCGAATATAATAACAGTAACATAAATATATAATATATCATAGGAAAGTTAAAGATTTTTGAAAAAATATTATCTTATATACAAAGTTATAAAAAGTAATGTAAAGTGACGAAAATGGCATAAACTTATTACTGATTATTATACTAACAATTTAATATGGTTTTATTATTTAATCTAAATTTTGTTTCCTAAACTTTTTTATTTTTTTTTCATTTAACATTTTATTCTCATCTGTAAAAAATTACAAAATGCAAATGTGTTTAAATCGTAGGAAACGTGGCGTGGGCAGGCATGAGTGAGACAGCACCCAGTGGTACATCCTCCTGACACTTAGCAGAACTATAGTTTTAAATCAGGAGGTCCCTCATCCAACACCTTTTCAGCCTACGCCGAGTTATGGATGGTTTGCCAGTTGTAGCCATGTTTTGCACAAGTTGGTTGATGTGTCCATTTAGTTTGTCATGAAATCGTTTGCAAGTTGATCGAATGTGGTTTATTGTAGTTGGAATACGTACGTCACTATGAAGGGTATCCTTTGAAACATGAGTTCATTGCCATTCTTATAAATTGCGATTTTCTATTTTATGTATGTGTGTCTTCCATATATTTCGCAAGCGTAAGTCCATATTGGTTTTAATAAATAAGTGTATACTAATGTATACACTTATTAACAATACAATTATTATTAATAAACTTAATAGTTTCTGTCTGGTGGATAATTTAGAACGTCTATATAGTATCGAATATAAAAGTCTTAGTTGGAAGTTTAGCGTTTTACGTTTTGTCTAGACGTGTGGGCCCCATGTTAATCTCTTGTCAAAATAACTCCTAGGTACGTTACTGTATTCGATAGTGGTATCGGGTGGTTGTCTATATAAACTAGAGGGCAGGTTCCGCGTCTAAGTGTAAATGTAACTTGTTGTGACTTGTCATGGCTAATTTTTAACTTCCATTTCTTGACATGGAAAGAGAGGAGTCTAAGAATTTCTGTACATAATTTTCGTGTTGTATGCTTGTTAAGTCAGTTCCAACGAAACTGAATAAACTTTTTATTTAAACTAAATTAAATCAATTTTGTGTTTATTTAATAGCTCTTAAATTGATTTGAATAGCCGAGGTAAGGGAAAGTCGTGTGTTGCCCGCACCAGATTTGTTTCATTTTCAACTTTCCCTCTGCTCCAAGCAATCGATTTCCAAGCATTCAGCTTTAGACTATGGGTAGAGCGAGGCTAGTTGAGCATGGAGGCAAGTTGGGCAGTTAAAATATCTCGCAAACTATTCACCGTACCCATAGGTAAGAAGGAGTCGTGGGAGGGATAATCACCACGCGATCGCTAGTGGCGGATGGATGAGAGAGTGAAGCGCTCGTGTGTTTTGTTTATTTTGTGACCAAAAAGTAAAAACGTCGTTTATCACAAGTTTTCCTCTTAGTCAATTCTTATCTGTTTTTAATCAGGAAAGTGTAAATTTTTCAGAGGATTATTATACTTTTGATATGTGGAGTTGTTCATAGTATAATTCTTATGATTTTTTTATAACCTCGATTTCGTTTTAAAATTCCGGGTTGGGGTTAGTTGGGCTATAGTTGCATAACTTACCTCACGACTCAAACAACTTAAGTAATGAATGCTTTTTTTTTTTTTTTTTTTTTTTAGAATGCAACAGTAACAACGATGATTAAGTTCCTTTTTTTTTTTTTTTTTTTTTAAAGATATTTAAGTCTGATTTCAATCAAAAAGTCTGAATTTAGTCTTAAGATAAGCTGATGTTTTGCTTATTATATTTTCAGTTAATCATCCAAAGAAAATTACATAAAGCAACTAACACTATCTTTTACTTTTATTTTTATCTAGTGCAACAGTGACAATGATCATAAAGTTCCAAAGATCTAATTAATAATTTTTTAATATATAAGCTATATGAGTAATAATATAAACATTTAAGACTGATTTATAATTGCAAGACTTAATCTAATGCTGGAGTTAATCTTAAGATATCTTAATGTTAATCATTCAGAGAAAATTGCTTTAAATTTTGCCGTTCTGTCAATAAATGACGATAAATAAAGAGTTGATTGTTAAACACATATTTTACTTTATTTCTAGTCGAAATTGGACCCATTGTTTGTTTAGACATTCTTAGTGCACTACTTGCCCCATAACCTTGCTCAACTTACCTCACCTATGGGGTACATTGAGCAAACTTGACTTCCTGGATTTAAATAGCTGTAGCTCTTAAGTTCGACTTCTTACAAAAAAAAAACTACTATGGACACTCTTGCTAAGGGATACATTACAAATCCACCAAGCCGCATAAAAACTCATTGAGAATTATCATTGAGGAGTATATATCCGTTCAAGTGAAAAATTGCTCTATCAGCCCCGCCCTACCCTACTAAAAATCTATTTTAAAAAAAGAGATAAAATGAATTATTATCTTAGTATTAAATTAAAAATTTTTAACTAAAAGAATGATCTGTTAACCTTGAGGCTGAGAAGAAAAAGTTATCCGAGACGCTGGAGAGATGAAATGACTAATAAGGGCTTTGATTGGTGTTACTGGAAGCGATTAAGATCCAATTATGCTACAGACCAACTGGTGAAAGGGACCGCCCATCCATGAAGAATCGTCCTTTTATTATTAGCTGAAAGGTCACCTGCAATTCATTCTCCTCACCTCCTATCTTTAATTTCCCTCTCTCCAACATCTTTTGCCTTTGTCAATTTTTTAAATTTCAAGCCACCTAAATTCAAGTTGGTTTGTGAATTTATGACCAATAATTTTATTTTTGTTATTTATATGTTTCTTAAATTAATACATCTTTATATACTACAAAATAATATATTTTATTTATATCAACCATTCCCTAAGATTAAGCTAATCAAAAAAGCGACTTACCTTAACTCGTATTTATGAAGTATAGTTGCGGTAGTGCAACATCTATACACTGAATCTGCAAAGGCTAGACCCATGAAACTAAGCAGTGTTTCTTGTGAGTTCCTCAGAAATGGATATGCGATATCTAATAGCAATTAAATTGAGGGGTCACCTGTGGTGTAGTGGTTAGCAGCTTAACAGCTTTTTCTGCACAAGATCCTTAGGATTTTTTATTTAGAGTAAAATAACCTTAGTTTTCCCGTCCTTCGAAGGAGACGTAAATAGGTAATCTCGAGGCTGTGCGATGTCAATCACTCGCTAACGATCCCTATCCTAATTAAATCTGAATGGGAAAAATATAGAATTATGGCGTCATCCGGCTAGCTAAACTAGCTTTATAGCAATAAAGTGACGTTAAATGAATAAACTAACAACTAAACTGATGTATTGAACCGAAATAACTAACAAATAATCAATTTGCATTCTGAGAAACATGATAATCTAAAAATGGGAATGATTAGTTTATGAACTTGCTTCGGTTCTTGGCAGATCTTGTATAAATACATCATTAACAAAGAAGCGTAAAACAAAGAAGAGAGAGGGAAAAATGCTTTATTTAACATCATGCTGCGCAAATACAGTAGATTGCTTTGTTATACACAGCATACTAAATCAGTCTAAATTACTGTAAATACATTTTTTCCTTATATTACTTTCATACCTATATTTGGTAAGGGAAAGTATTGCGGTCTTGAAAATATTTGGATTTCTGCATTCAACGGAAATACCCATTTTAGTTTCCCCTGCGTCCAAACAATTAAGTCCGGGAAAAACATATGTGTGTGTTTGTGGTATGTATAGAAAAATAAAGAAAAGCCATACAAAACTGAAATTCATCTTTATACACCCGAGATGTTACATTAACCTATTTACGATTTATTATAAACCGCTATAACGATTTCGATTAAGCTCGCTAAATCGATTTAAAATTTAATGGGCTTTAGTACCATGTAGGTTTCAGTCTGATTACAATAGACTTCCGTCCTCTATAGTATCTTTAGTTTTGTAGATTTAAAAAAAAAAAATAACCATATAATCTTCTTATCTTAAAAACTGCTAAATATACAATTTGAACAAATTTGATGGCCAAGTAAAGGTGAAAAGTGCTAAAATATTTTAATTTTTAATAGTAATATAGATATACAATTGAAAAAATTGAGATTTTTTTAAAATTGTATCTACAAACCTGTAAAACGTAATGGAAAAGATGAAAAGGGGATAAACTTAAATAATTATTGTAGATAATAATTTATATTTTTATGTTATTTAATCTAAAACATGTGTTTCCAACGAAACTAAATCTAATTATTAAAACTTCTTTTAACTCTATACTTATGCAATAATTCTTAAATCGAATTTACCGACCGTGGTAAGTAAAAGTCGTGTATTGACCACACCAGATTTTTTTCAATTTATGAACAATTATTATTACTCAATAACAATTATTTGAAACGTCATTCTGAATTGATCAACTGATGCCTCTTTATCCCTCTTTGGGATTATATAATATTTATTACAATCATAAGATGATCAATAAGATGACAAATCTATTGACCAAGCTCGAGTTCATGCCAGAAGAATGACTTCCAAAACTTTGCTTTAACAGACTAAAATCATTAGACAAGGATAATCCTGACATAAACTTCAATCGGGTGTCCCAATTTAGAGCAATAGCCGAGCTAAATGCCTTTGCAGAAGAGCTCTCTGTCCACCATAAAAACGGACTTCTTCGATACAAAGACGACATACTGGAAAAAACACATAACCATTATCTCTCAGCCGACATACAAAGGACCCTAAATTCGACTAACTATCCTTTATATAGATTACTATGCAACTACAATGCTCCCGACCCTGAAACGTACCTTATATTTAAAGTACATATAAAGAAATTGAGATGTGTCAGCCAATTAAGAGTTACAAATCCAGAACATATTAGAATCTATGGAAAAAACTCAGATTTTTTGTTCAAGTCACAAGAAAGCTGTATATTATGCAGTCGATTTATCTACAACAGTCTACATCACATTCTCCTTCACTGCCCGGCACACAATGAAAATATACGACAATTTCTTCAAAACTTCATCTTAGAATATTCCGACATCCAAAGTATCCATGCTATACTGAGTATCGATAGTGTAGATAAGTTACATAAAGTGTACTATTACATGATAGGAGTTCAAAAAGTGCTGAATTCTTTATCCTAGAACATTTTCTATTCAGTGTTTATTTTTATTTTATCTTCAAAGTGATATTTTGCTTATTTGTTGTTTTTGTTATAGCACCAGTAACTGTTTGTTCTTTAATCTAATTAAAGATTTATTATATAATTTATTTTTGAAAGTCAAATTGTTTTAGTAAATTTTCACTATTATTTTATTTATTTTTAAATGATATGTATATAAAGTTCTAAAACCATAATATTGTAATTTATAGCCAAGCTGGGCTCTATTTGTATGGGGAAGCCCCAAAGGCAAAATAAAATTTCTATTCTATTCTAATATTTATTACAATATTTTATAAAAAACAATACTCCCAGTCCTCAGGCATAATTATGATTCTAGAAATTCTCTCTATAATGGCTTTTAATCAAGAGGGAGAATGGAGATGGAGTACTGGTAAAAAAAGGTGTACTCCTGACTCTTCTTTGTACTCCAAGATTCTAATAAAATAATGGGAATGAATACAAATATTACACATTCTTCCCTTACCCTATGGTGTACGGTACTAAGTGGTGGACGAGTAAATACAAGAAATCTCATAGTTATTTCATGCAGAAATAAGAAGGACATTTTTGTATCATATTTGCATAGTATTGATCGAACCAAACAAATTAATATGTAAATTGTTTGCCCTGAAATTGAAATCGGCGTTGGGTTCAGTCAGCAAATGGTATAGCCCTAGGGTTGGCAATTTTTTTCGGGTGTAACAATAAATAAAACAGTTAAGTTTTCTAAATTAGATAAAAAAAATCGTAATTTTCATAAATTTTATTATATTCCTTTTTAAGTGGTATATTATATGTGTAATCGTAGTATATCATCGTTCGATTAGCCACAGCGTCAAGTGACGTTAAATGAATAAACAAACAATAAATCACGATTCCAACAGTATCTGTATTTTTTCATGACTAAATTATGATATCTAGGATATTAGTGAGAACATTTTGATCATTAAGGATTTATGAAAGATTTTTATTACAATGGATATTATTAAAAATATTACTTGAAAATCGCGTGTTTCCATGTTCATATTTGGGGTATACTAAAAAGTGAGTAATTGATTGGGAAGCTAATGTTTATAATACAAAGGTAGAGGATTAGTAACTTTTTACTTAAAATATGTAAACATTCGGAAGAAAACAACAGAGACCTGCTAAATCCTTTATGTATTTCAGAAACTATAAAAACGGACATTTCATGTGAAACAACCCAATAATTTGATGGAACTAAGAGTGTTTGTCCAATAAGTGTTGAATATGATTTAAACATGGAATCAGACCTCACATCTATGCACAATTACATATTTTCAAAACGCTATCAACCAATATTATTTCTAAATATAATCGAAACAGTATATATTTAATAGGTATGTATAACATATATACGTATAACACATAACGTAGCATATATATAGGTATATATTAAGATTTACCGATTATATGTTACGAAATATGGTATAGAAATGTATTTGGAATATCAATTGCTTCTTTTTTCGATGTATAAAAGATGAAGTGAAAATCGCAAATCAAGTAAAATTAGTAGACTAATGTAAATATGCACAAACGTATTAGGTTTTTAAATAAATACTTTATTTGGTTACCCAGTTGAAGACAGTGAAAAAAACCTGGTTCACGCAACACACGACTTTCACTTACCCTCATTATTTATATTAATTCAAGAATTTTAAAATATTTATAAACAAAAATAAAATTTTAAAGAATTATTTAAATTGGATTTCAACAGAAACATGTGTTTTATTAAATAATCTATTATATTATTATCTTCGACAATCAGTTAGTTTTATCGGCTCTTCATTACTCTCCGTTAAATTTCATAATAGTACGTATAAGATAATATTTTTTCTAAAATCTTTAGCATTCAAACGGCATATTACACATGTATACTGCTGTTCCTAAGTTAAAAAAAAAAAAATTGCATTAAAAAATATTTTAGCAGTTTTCTCGTTTAGTTGGATATCGAATTCGTTCAACTTATATATTTACCTGTTTTTTAGCAATGCTAATCAGACGATACAGTTGTTTTTTTCGTATCAACAAAATTAAAGGAACTTTAGAAGAAGAAATTTCGAAATATCGGCGTTAAAACCCTGTCAGACTATTTTAATCAGTATGAAACATAGATGATATTAAATATCGTTCAATTTTACATCGACATAGCGAGTTTAAAATGCATGGTATAAAGTGACTCTTCTGGTTAGCTGATTTTCATGAAAAATTTTTTGTTACATCTCGGGCGTACAGTAGTCTTTTTTTATTATTTTTATATATTTATTTATTGGAATTTACAACTGTATAACAAGTAATACAACAAGTAAATTTGAATGAAACATAAAAAGGCATGAAACACATGTAGAGAAACTTCCCAATGGAAGAACTCTAAAAATATTCTAAACTAGAAGGTCCCGGGGCCATTTCCTTTTCAGACGCCTCGGAGGATTGTCAGGAATTGAAGAGGAAGAAAGGATTGAAACGAAAGAATTAGGGTGGGGAATGGAGTTTGTCATGGAAGGATTGGTATCTAGATCGGGCCAAATCAGCAACATACGGAATATTAAGGTCTTTGTGGATCAGTTTATTAGTTACAAAATAAGGAGCATTGAGGATTTTACGAAGGATTTTGGATTGTAGGGATTGGATACGGGAAGAATTTGATGGTTTAGTAGAGCCCCAAAGCTCTACTCCGTAAGTCCATATAGGCCGTATGATAGTCATGTAGATGAGCCTTTTGTAGTTATGTGGAAGATTAGAACGTTTGTCTAGTAAGTGTTGAAGTAGTCGAAAACGTCGTGCAGCATCTTGTCGTTTCAGTCTTGTATGAGGATTCCAAGTGAGGCGTTTGTCAAGGTGCAGTCCTAGATATCGGATCTGTTCAATCGGGACAAGAGGAGTATTATTGAAGGAGACAGTAGGGCAGGAAGTCATGGGTTTACGACGAAGGATAAAGGTAATTTGGTTGGATTTGTTGGAATTTATTTTAATTCTCCTGTTCTGACACCATACTTCAAGGTCTCTGAGGTGGGATTGGAGAGTTTGAGAGGCAATAGTTGGATCAGTATTGACTTATAACACACAAGTGTCATCAGCATAGGTAGAAAGGAAGGTGTTAAGGATGGGTGGATGGGATATCAGCTGTATAAACTGTGTAAAGGATGGGTCCTAGGATACTACCTTGAGGGACACCAGCAGACTGACTAAAAATGGACGAAAATGAATTATTATGATTGATTTTGAAGGATCTGCCAGTGAGGTAGGACTGGATAATAAGGAAGTATGTAGGGGGGAGGAATTGGCGAAGCTTGTGAAGTAATCCTGGGTGCCAGACACAGTAGTCTTAAATATGAAATTTTAGTTTCATAGGATTTTTCATTTACGCGCGGTAGTTACGACACACACACACACACACACAAACCTTTTGCGGGACTTCGTCATTTGGACTCTGGGAA
Organism: Piezodorus guildinii; assembly: GCA_023052935.1. Lineage (NCBI taxonomy): Eukaryota > Metazoa > Arthropoda > Insecta > Hemiptera > Pentatomidae > Piezodorus > Piezodorus guildinii. Next base: position 94,527,131 of record CM041292.1, read on the forward strand.
CCCTAAACGTACGTATATTTCCGTCGAAAACTGGAATTTGAAATATTTTCACGATCGCAATACTTTCCCTTACTATATATTTCATACCTATATAGGTAGGTGAAAGTAAAAAGAAAAAAAAAGAAAAAAAATATATATATATTGTAGTATATATTTGTTCCCCTAATTATTGTATTTGGGAGAGCATTTAGTGACCTTATAATGTTATTAGATTTCTTGATACGTTTAGTCTTTGGGATCTTCAGAGACAGCTCTATCAATAGTTTTACTAGGAATTATAGGAGCTTTTCCCTTCCTACTGACTTAAGTACCGAATTGAATCCTTGCTCTTATTCAATGGCCTTAGATTCAATGCTAACTAGATGTTATATTTTTTAGCAGCTGATTAGGCCGGTGTCACGATTAGCCAATATGTTTTTACTCTAGTTTTCGATGAATGGTACGGTCGCAGAATAGATCAAATTTCTGAATCAACAATTATCTAGCAACAGACAGGTTCGAACTGGGACAGTAGTCTGTTTGACTACCACTGAACTGCTCAAATCCCTCTTTAATTATTAAGAGGTGTTAATTGTCTTATTTTTTCGACAATCCTAGGTACAGGAACATGTTTATTATTTTAATTTTTAAATTATTTATATTAAAATATATATATATATATTATATTATATATATATATATATATATATATATATATATATATATATAGATTAGCATTACTATTGAAAGTTACCTTATTCTTCCTCTTCGTCTCTACAATCCAAGATGAACTTTAGCCTCTCCAACTTTTTTTTGCTCCATGGCCCTTCTCTTCCAACTGGTCACTCCAATTTTAGTAAGCTCTTTTTCTACATCCTTAATCGAGAATTTACTAGGGCATCTCCTCTTACTTTTTCTTAGGAACGTTTTGCGCAGAATGTTTTTTGTCATTCCTTCATCTGGCATTCGTTAGATGTAGTTGACCCATCCAACTAATTCTTCTTTATTTAATGAACCTTAGAATGTCTTCTTGTTGCATCAGGTCATCCGATTGTTGGTTAGATCTTATACGCCATGTGCCTTGTTCATTTATGTGACCGAAAATAAGTCTTATGCTTTTCCTTTCGAATATTGTAAGGGCTTGCTGGTCGGCTACTTGAAGCGTCCACTTCTCTGCACCATAGCACTTAACGGGCATGATAAGGGTCTTATATAATTTCATTTGTGCAGATTTAATCAATCTAGTGAGACACTAATTATTCTTCTTATAATCTCGTCACTGACCCTAGCCACACTGTTTATTTCAGTGCCAAAGTACGTGAAGTGATCATAAATTTATGATTGTTTTTAAATTACCAATATGATTTATCTACATCATTTTTTTCCATATAATTGGATTTTTCATACATTCTATAAGACACTAAACCTTATTCTATTTTAATTTGTAATATTATTTTAAATAATTTTCATTATTATTGTTATTATTGAATGCGAATAAATATGTATTTTTTGTGAAGTGAGAATGGTTGAATGTGTATAAATAGGAGAACGTTAGTCGAGGGTGCAGTCAAATTAACACACAATTAAGTAGAAACTTAATTTAATAGTTCCTACGTTTCAGACCTTCTTCAGGGAGATTGAAGGAGTGAGACCATGGTCATTGTTGGGTTATCACTCCTTTAATCGCCCTGAAGAAGGCTTGAAATTTAGGCCGACACGTAGGAGCTATTAAGTCGAGATTCTACTTAATTGTGTGTTAATTTGACTGCACCCTCAACTAACTTCTTTCCTATAAATATTTTTCTTTTAATAATTCATCTACTGTCTTGACATTGACTATAGCGACATAGTAAGAGTTCATAAATCGTCCCTGAATCCCCCTCTCGCTCACTCACCCTAATGAGGAAGTCCCTTGGGGCGCAGAGATGGTATCAGTCTCGACCAGATGAAATAGAGAAGGGAGGACCGTGCCAAGAGCGGTGAAGGAGCTGGCAGTTGGGATAGGACCCCCAGCAACAGGTTCTTCCTACAGCTCTTTTAGTTGTCCTTTCAGGAAAGTATGATATACTGCCTATGTACTGCGGTTTCAGGCGCCTTAAATTTATTTTGCATGTTTTTTATATAGAAACGAAAACTTGAAATAATAATATATATAATGTTGTTCTGTCACGTTTATTAGCTACATTTCAAAAACCTTTTAACACCACGTTCTTTTACTGGATAGCAATCTATTACTATTTTGTGCAAATAGACACAAATATTTAAAATATTTCCTAAATTTTTACTTTCACTTACTAAATATAGTAAGGAAAGTATTGCGATCGTGAAAATTTTCGAATTCCAGTTTTCAACGGAAATACACGTTTTAGGGTCCCCTGAGTCCAAATAACCAAGTCCCGCAAAAAGGTCTGTGTGGTGTGTGTGTTGTGTGTGTTTTGGTGTGTGTGTGTGGTAACTCCCGGGCGGAAACGGTAAGTCCTATGAAACTGAAATTTCATATTTAAGACAACTATACGCCCGAGACGAGACAAAACTTTTTTCATCAAAATGAGCTTACCAGAAGAGGCACTTTATACCATGCATTTTGCACCTTTTTTCGATTTTCTCAAAAACGGTTCCGACGATTTTAATTAAACTCGCTATATCGATGTAAAATTTAATGGGCTTTAATATCATGTAGGTTTTATTTGGATAAAAATGGTCTGACAGGGCTTAAATGCCGTTATTTAAAATTTTCTTCCTCTAAAGTACCTTTAATTTTTTTGATTCAATAATAATAACTAGATTATCTTGTTAACGCTGATGAAAAACAAGTAAATATATAAATTGAATAAATTCGATACCCAACTAAAGGAGAAAACAGAAAAAATATATTTTTAATGAAATTTTTCGTTTTTGAACATAAGAGCAGTAATATACATGTATGATATACCGTTGGAAAGCTAAAGATTTTAGAAAAAATATTATCTCATACACAAGCTTTTAAAAGTTAATAGAGAGTGATGTGATAGATGATATAATAGATTTTTTAATAAAACACATGTTTCTATATAAATTCAATTTGATTAATTCCTTTAATTAATTAATTCCTCACGTATATTTTTTATCTCTAACTGTATTTGAAAATTCTTTCATTGATTTTAAAAATCGAGGTAAGTAAAAGTCGTGTGTTGCCGCACCAGATTTTTTGGTTTACTTTTGATTTAAAGTAATTTTCACGGTAACATCTGTTTTCATAAAATAATCTGAGAATAAAAATTATAGTTTTCAACACATGTTTCTATTCTACTCATCATTTGTTTGTTTGTGTTCATTTAAAATGTCATAATTTTCGAAAATCTAACAAAAAGTTATTACTAAAATCTCTTATTTTCAGAAATATTTTCATCGCGGGAATTTTTGATATTTTTTAGTACATAACCAAATCGTTTGAAAGTTTATGTTTATACATTTTTAATACTATTCGTCAAATAAACAAAATTGAAGGTTCATTAAGGATTTTTTTTTCCTCTTTCCAGTGTTGTTTACGGTCTTTAAATTCTGATTTCTCTTCTGATGGTATCTTTTGCTGCATAACATGAATTGTAAGAGAGTTCTGATGAACGGGAATGAAGAGGAATATTCGTGAAGTAGCTTTTTAGTCACGAGTGATGGGGCTCACTAGTTGTTTGAGTTTGTCCAGTAGGTCCTTCAAAAGAAACTGTCCCCACCGGCCCCTGTCTCTGCCCATCGCCCACAAGCTCGACGCTTCCAGCCGCGCCGCGTCTCTTCGAACCTGATCCAACCATCTAGTGCGGGGTTAAAAAATTCAAGGTACTTTAGAGGAAGAAATTTTGAAATATCGACATTTAAGCACTGTAAAACTATTTCAATGAGAATGAAACCAACGTTATATTAAAGCCCATTAAATTTTACATCGACATAGCAAATTTAATCAAAATCGTTAGAGCTGTTTTTAAGAAAATCGAAAAAGGTGCAAATTGTATGGTATAAAGTGGCTCTTCTGGTTTGTTGATTTTGATGAAAAGGTTGCTGTAACATATCGGGAGTATAGTTGTCTTAAATATGAAATTTCAGTTCGTAGGACATTTAGTTTTCGCCCGGGAGTTACGACACACACACAGAGCTTTTTGCGGGGATTGGTCATTTGGACTCAGGGGCCCCTAAAACGTTTATTTCCGTTGAAAACTGGAAATCGAAAGTTTCCACGATCGCAATACTTTCCCTTACTATATATTCCATATATAGGTAAGTGAAAGTAAAAATATATTATTAATCCTTGTTACTGTTTAAGGTTTTTATATGTTTTCGTTGCTACTCAATTCTTGGTCATTTAATGAAGAATAATTATTTTACTTCCGTTAAAGTAGTATACATAACGAAATTCGTATACTCAAACCTTCCTTCCTCCCCTTTCCCTGACTGAAGAAACCATATCAAAAACCAAGAGGGTAAAGCCTTAAAGAGATGATGATAAGGAAAGAGGAGCTGATTGGTTGAATTAATATCAGTTACCGGCCCTCCTGTCACTCCGACCAATCAGGTTAGCTCTTTCATCTAATCTCCTAGTCTGGGCTGTTTCCTTCCTCCCCCGCGACTCTCATACTAACTTCATTTCTCTCTTTTTTTTCCAGATCTTATCTCGTACTACAATTTTTTATTTTTAATGCGATATGTTTAACATTTTGTTTAATTTTTCTTAACGAATGTTTTTCAATGTAAAATTAACACATGTTTGTATTCCTAGTTCATCGTTGTTTGGAAATTTAACTGCAACTAAATATTTGTAACATTATTGTTATTATTTATTTTTTTTTTATTTAACATACGATTTAATTTGAATATCGCATGTTTTATTTAACAGTACGAATTGCCATCAAGATAATATTATGGATTATCATACTCTTGCAGGCAGGCTCTCGAACATAGGTTTAAAATAAACATACAATAAAATATATAAGGCTTATATTTACATGAAATTCTACTTTAATGTTCTATATAACAAAACGTCCCATAAAACCGTGCATAAGGATCTCAGGTTTCTAAAGTTAAATACAAAGTAGCACACATTCATTTTCTGTACTTATATCGTGTCTTATACCTTCTATATCTCTAAAAGTTATTTATTATAAAAGTTTTAGAAAATTAAATTATTTTATCCTTTTTTGATCTAATATTCTTTAGATATAAACTGGAGAATATTGGATCAAAATATATCTGCGAGTAGGGTGACCCTTTCATAGATGCAAGATAGAACGCATTACTCTTACTGCATTTTTACTTTCACTTACCTGTATATGAAATGAATATTAAATATTAAGGGGGAGTATTGCAATTTCAAAATTTTTCGAATTCGAGTTTTTACCGGAAATACACGTTTAAATCGAAATGAACAAGACCCACAAAATGGTCTCAGTATGCATATGGTCAGTCTTACTTCAAACGATATGTTGTACAAAACTGACAATGAAATTTTTTGAAACGCATATGCCTAAAATGTTACAGCAACTTTTTCAACAAAATCGGTGCACCGAAGAGTAACTTAATGACGTGCATTTTGCACCTTTTTACGTTTTTCTCTAAAATCGATTTTTATTAAACTCGATATATTGGTCTAAAATTTAATGGGGTTTTATATCATGTTAGTTTTATTTAAATTGAAATGGTCTGATTTAAATTTCTTTCTACTAAAGTCCCTTTGACTTTGTAGATTCGAAAATATTAACCATTTAATGTTGTTAGCGTTAAAAACAGGTAAATATAAATGTTGAAAGAGTTGATAACCAACTAAAGGGAAAAGAGAAAACATATTTTTTTGAAATTTTATTTATGTCTTTCGAACATAATAAAAGTAACAAAGATTTATTAGATATCGTTGGAAAGCTAAAGATTTTAGAAACAATATTATCTTATATACAAAGTTGTAAAAGAGTTTGTTTGTTTGAACGCGCTAATCTCATAAACTACTGGTTCAAATAAAAAATTCTTTTTGTGTTGGATAGACCATTTATCGAGAAAGGTTATAGGCTATATAACATCACGCTGCGACCATAGGAGCGAAGAATCAGTTGAAATCTAGGAAAAAACGAGAGAAATTAACCTCGCATCCCAATGATTCCAAATGATTTACCTTTTAATTTTAAAATAATTCAATTCCCGTTATTTTTTGCCGAAACAATTAATAAATCTCATGGTCAAATATTTAAACATCTAGGAATCAATTTACGTCAAGATCGGGTTGCGGAAAAAATCATTTACATATTCTGACACAAGAAAATAAAACCAAAAATATCATTTACGCAGAAGTACTTTAAAATATTGGGTTGTCCGAAAAGTTTGTAGAGATTTTTAAAATAAAATTTACCTTTTATTTTGTCCACTAAAAATGAATCACGAAGGTAATGCTTATTTATATGCCTTTAATCCTCATGGGATTAGCTATGTTTACACACTGAATTCGTCTTTATCAAGGCTCAGTAGTGTAGTTTATTGCAAATCAATATGAGCGACGGTTCAGTTCCTTTTCGGCATATTATGCTGTTCATTATTAAAAAAGCATCCCAAACTGCAAGAAAGATTCGTGTCGTGTATGACAGCGATTCAATTGCTGATATCACGGTTCGGAAGTGGTTTACGCGGTTTAGATCAGGATTCAATTTGGAATAACCAACCCCGGGCTGGCCAGAATTCAACTCTTGACATCGAGGATAATATGACAGTCATCACAAACAATCCACAAATTAATGTCCTTGAGATAGCTGCGGAGCTAAGATCCTGCAAATCGACCGTTTTTGATTATCTAAAGAAGGCCGGGTACGTCTGCCGTTACGACATTTGGGTTCCCCACGAGCTCAGTGAAAGGAATCTAATTAAAAGGATTTCATGTTGTGATTTGTTGCTGAAAAAAAAATGTGGAGGGTCCATTTTTGAAACGAGTTGTTACTGGTGACGAAAAATGGATTCTCTACATCAACACCAGCCAAAAAAAATCTTAGGGGTTGCTTGGAACGACCTGCCGTACTCTCCTGACATTGCTCCTTCGGATTCCGTATTTTCCGTTCCTTCAAAAATTTTCTACTAGGGAAATCCTAACTTTAGAAGATGACGTCAAAACGGTCTTTTTATAGTTCTTTAGGAGTAAGGACAGTGATTTTTAGAAAGAAAATAGAATAATGGACCTTGCAAGCCTTTGGGAAAGGGCAATCGCTAACGGTGGTAACTATTTTGTAGATTAAATGAATAAATTATTAAATAAATTATAAGCTGTTCATCAATTTTAATTTTGTCCAAATATCCCTACCAACTTTCCGGACAACCCAATATATTCTTTTAATAGCGATCATAATAACGGAAATTGACGCAGACGAAGTCGCAAGCAACAGCTAGTATAATATAAAACGCAATTTTTCATTGAAGCTTAATATAATTCTTTAAACAGTTTTCGACTATAACTTTATTTAAAACTATAAAATTTATTTAACAACGGAGGTAAGTGGAAGTCGTGTGTGGTGCGCAAAAGATTTGTTTATATTGAGCTGTAGAAATTTGTTATTAATACTTATTATGTTTTAAGGACGGAAGTCGCATTTATTAGAGGACCATGTTTTACTCATTGTGTCTTATCTTTTTTTTTGTGAATAGCTTTATCTTTTGACACGGTTGATTAAACAAAAATTTTAAAAAAACAAACTTTATAAATTTTAAAACAAATCTGTTGCTGATATTTTAACTTTGATGTGTGTTTAGATGTTATTTTCTTATTGTGTGTTAATATAATGTAATATATATATATATATTGTGTGTGTGTGTGTGTGTTAGTAAAACTTTCTCGTTGTCAATGTTTGAAATATATTACTAAAATTTAATATGTTTAAATATAACCCATTAATTTCCCAGTAATTACAAGAAAAAAGAAGTATTTGCCTGATAATTATTTAATAGAAGTATTTGCAATTTTAAAACAGACACTGCTAACATTGAAACATGACGATTAGTCTCTTTAGTTCACCTCCGGCAATTCAATAAAAGTACAATAACAAACAGCAACACAGTACACAGTAAGAAACAATACAAATATATAAATATATATATATATAATATAATATATAAAAAAAAACAAATTTTTATACAGAAACATTAACACAGTACACAGTAAGAAACAATATAATACTTAAAAAATATAAAAATACAAATATCAAGAAACAGTAACACAATACACAGTAAGAAACAGTAATTGACTAAGCCATAAAGTTATATGTAATACGTATACATATGTACAAAATAAAAAATTAAGGCATTTAAATACAAAATTGAATTATATAACACTCAAATAATATTTTAAAAAAACAATTATACGATACAGCAAAACAGTACAGAGTAAGAAACAGTATTTGACTAAACCAAAAATCAATAAGGAAATACATATACATATATACAAGATATAAAATTAAGGCATGTAAATACAAAATTGAATTATATTATAGACAATTATAAAGAAACATAACACTGTACATAGTAAAAAACAGTAATTGAAAAGACCAAAAATTTAAATTATCAAACGAAGGAGGAAAGTTTTCAAGGAGCGCTGAACGGATGAGTTGACTGACTCGTAATTTGGAGTATTGTGTTAAGTATTAGGATTTTTACATTTTTAACTTTAAAAGGAGAGTGTGGGGGCTACGATTTTTTTAGGGCTATTGCCATCAAACTTTTTTCTCCAATAAGTCTTATTATATATTTATTATAGTATTTTTGTAAAGTCAAAAGATATTTCAAATTGGAATCGTTAAATGAAAAGGGAGAAAGAAATACGTACGTACACTATATACTGTACCCATGACGAATCAGCTAATGTTTAATTCAAAACGGAGAACCACTTTTGTAAAGGAACCGGGATATCATTTTTTACTGCACACATGGAACATGGCGGCCTTTTCCTGATATGTGTCAGAACCCGGAACGGCTGCATAACATCCACTGGATGTAAAAAACAGATCTGTCACTCAGTCTGCTCACCCGGGAACCTATCTCTCGCCATTCTTAAGAAATTGATTCTATAAAAGATGGAAAACTAGTGATTTTTCTCCGTGCTTCACATTGTGTTATTTATGTCTAAATATGCTAAACCCGATTTCTCATCGTGATAAATCCTAGTTTAGTTTCTAATAAAGTCATGTGTTTAATTTTTTTAATATATCGGTAGGATAGTTGTGGAGATAAATTATTGACTAATCTTAATAAATATTCAGTTAATATTTGTTTTCCAAACTCACGTTATTTACGTTTTTACTTTGAAATCTCTTATTAAATAATTACTGCTAAATCTAAAAAAAACATAAATATTGATGAAATCTTGAGATCTGACTCCACAAATCACTCAAAAAGAATCCTCGAGGTTACTCCATCTTATAATATACTATTTTGTTTCGAAATAGCGGACGAGTATAGATGCAACATGTCACAGATTTGGTTATTTATAAAGATAGAGAAAAGGTGTAGATAATGTTGTTGTTTTTTTCATTACTCCTAAAAATTCAAAATAAGAAATATGTTATTCGATTTGAGGTGTTATACTTCTAGCTTAAGAGGAAAATTTAGTTTAAAAATCTAGTATTTATAAAATTTGAAGAAAATAAATTTCTCAAGTATTTCTTTTGAACCTCTTGAATAGAATTCCTTATTAGTTTTAAAATATATCTATTTGTAAATTATAAATTATTGAGTAATAACTGTGGATATGCATATTCATACTTACATTTGTTTCTCCTTTAAGTAAGGGATAGTTATTTTTTAAACTTCCATCTTATAATCTACCATCTTGTTTCGAAATGGCGGGTGAGTGTAGATGCAGCATGTCCTAAAGTTGATTATTTATAAAAATAGAAAAAAGGTAAAGATAAATTTTATTTTATTTTTCAGTATTCCTACGAATTCAAAATAAAAAATATCTTATGCGATTTATGGCATTAGCTTCTATATCACTTCTAACTTAATAGAAAAAAATAGTTTATTAAAAATCTGCACACATCAAATTTGAAGAAAATAAATTTTACAAGAATTTTTTATTAGTTTTGAAATATAACTATTTCTAAATCACAAATTATTGAGTAATAACTGTGGATATGCATATTTATACTTACATTTGTTTCTTCTCTAAGTAAGTGGTAATTATTTTTCAAACTTCCACACTATAATCTACCATTTTGTTTCGAATGGCGGACGAGTATAGATGCACCACGTCCCAAAGTGGGTTATTTAAGATGGAGAAAAGTTTAAGATAAAGTGTTTTTTTTTTCATTAATACTATAATAGAAATTCGAAATACAAAATAAGTTATTCGATTTGAGTTGTTATACTTTTAGCTTAAGAGGAAAATTTAGTTTATTAAAAATCTGCACACATAAAATTTGAAGAAAATAAATTTCTCAAGAATTTCTTCTGAACATCTATAGATTATTTAGGTTTATTCTTTTCAATATTGAATATTTATGATTGTCCAAGAAAGCCATTGTAATTCGTATTCGAATGTTTCAAGATATGTAGAAACTAAGTAGTGAATTCAAAGTAATTCTTCCATTCGTGGTCAAAGAAAATATCTTATATATTACGTACGTAATATCCGACAAAATGTAGCTTATTTTACGTTGGATTCGATAAGAATAGTCTTACGAATTGAAAACCTCATTTCCACTTGCAAAGCTGTTCTTATTTTTTAAATATAACTGTTTGTAGATTATAAATTATTGTGTTGTAACTGTGGAGATACACATTTATACTTTCTTTTGTTTCTTCATTAAGTAAGGGACAATTATTTTTCAAATTTTTAAATAATATAATGAAGTAAAATAACAATGTTGACAAGTTAATGAATACTTGTCACTATCCTGGTTATTTTACTGACGATCGAATCGGAGACAATCGATAGCTGACTTATTAAAGTGAAGTTTTTACGTATATCGATATATAGAAAACATTCAATATAAGGCTTTATTGAACTTAATTAGGTTAGGTTACCAGTACTATAAATAGAACACATTCACTATTTTGAACATACGACTATGACAAACTATTTAGAACAAATGATAACTATATCGAACATATGATAACTATATCGAGCGTATGATAATAAATGATAGTAATAACATGATAAATGTGACATATATGATGTTTTGAAATATCTTTTGTTAATAAATTTAATCTAAATAAGAGAAAATGTAGGTACAAAGGACCTGAGAATAGCTTCTTTTTTTTTATAACAGGGTTCAGGGAGAGCTTTTCGGTGCGCAGAAGCTATCGTTGAACTCTAACACCCTTAAGCTATCTTTATGAAGGTCGTATTGAGTCGGAAATAAAGATATTTCTTCCTTGATCTCGAGGTAGAAAACTACAATAGTAAAAAAAAATCTCTTAAGACCCATTCCATTTCTCAGCCAACTTTAACGTCTCCGGGTTAGGCTGTGTAATAAGAGTCGTAATCTTCTGAGGCTATCTCTGAGACTACAACAAAAAATGACGACCTCTGCTTTAAGAAAACAGAAGTTCTCTTGTCTACAAAAACAAAACAAAAAAGAAATTATAAAAGAAAACGGTGACAATTTTGTTAGATGTCTATTAAAATCACTGCTGTTCTTTTAAAAATTTGATTGATTTTCATTTTTCATTACCTGTAGCGACTTTCTATTTTAAAAATAATGCATTTCCTAAACTGTTAAGCTTTAAAATCCTATATTATTCATTTATGTTATGGATCTAATTTCTAGCAGAAAAACAACCTGAAATACATTTTTCTATTTTTATTCTTTAGTTGATGATGTTTTCATATTTCGTATTTATACATTTTTTGTTACTGCTTACTAGAGGATACGGTAATAATTCCAAACGAAGTTGATTAAGAGAATTATGGAGGAGGATATTTTGGACTTGGGGATATATGCCGCGCCTATTTTTATGATGATAAAAACAACTTGAAGTTATAGTTCATTTAGTTGTACATTGTAATGAACAGATTAATAACCTGAAAAGACCATCAGATCCACCTGAACTTATCCTCAACGGTAACAAGCTGCCATGGATCCCTGCTGACAAAGCAGTGAAATACCTAGGGGTTCACCTCGATCGCCGCCTAACTTGGAACCACCACATTAATATCAAATTAACCCAAGCCTATGCAAGATTGGCAATGATATACCCTATCGTAAATAGAAAATCTAATCTGAAACCTGCTACAACATTACTTATCTATAAAACTGTACTTCGGCCACTACTTATGTATGGTTGTGAAGTGTGGGGCGCAGCTTCCTCAACTAAAAGAAAAAAGCTCCAAACTTTTCAAAACAAAATTCTTCGTATATCAGTTGATGCTCCTTGGTTCATTAGAAACAGTCAACTGCACCGTGAACTTCAAATTGAACCTATCGATAACTTCATCAAAGATCGCTTCACTAAATACCACTCACAGCTCCCAGCAGTAAGAGGTGCTGTAGCCTACAACATCGGGGTTCAAACGACAACTCGCCGGCTCAAACCCAGACTTCTGCAAGACGTTCTTCTGTGATCTTCCTATTAATCTTTTTTTTGTCTATAATCTTTAATTTTCTAACTAATTATTACTAAATTATCTTTCCTAAATTACTATTTATTATCTATAAATTACTAAATTAGCATTTATACTATCTATTATGTTCCATTTATTTATTATTATTATTATTTTTATGTATTTTTATTTTTATTTATTTAAAAGTTAATTACTTATTCATTGATTTTTTTTAAGCTTCATTTACTTTATCTTCTTCTTTTTTTTTTTTTAATCACCTTATACATGTATTAATTTATTATCTCACATGAACTTGTTTACTTTTAGTTTCATTTCATTCTTGTGTTTCAATATTATTTCAAGTGTTTGTTTTGATTTATATAACCTTTTTATTAAACTGTTCCGTATAATTATAAACATGAAATAGTTAGGGGTGTCTTTGCATGAGACTATACCCCTCCTTTGTCTATAGCTAGTAATTGTAATAACTATTTTTTACATAAACCCATGTATGGCTCACGTAGCCGATCTGGAAATAAAGAAATACATACAAGATTAATAACAACTGAGACGTTGACTTCAAAAAGGTACGATATCCATTCTAGGAAATTTTATATGAAGCGCAAAAATTATATTACATATCTATATTATATTAATATAATATAATATAAATTTTAAAAAAATATATTACATTTCTTTAACTTTAATTAAACACATTTATTTTATTCCTTTCGCATAAAAACCTAGGATAGTTTATTAATTTCAATAATAAACCTTTAGAATCGACTAAAAAAAAAATAATAAATCACCCCTCCTCAAAATTTGAGAGCTTACGTAGAACCCGAATAACGAACGAAAAATCCGTTTGTTCACCGTCCATCGTACGCCGCTCGCGGAATTTCTCAGAAACTACTGGACCAATGTTTTTTGTGCAAAAATAACAAAAACGAAATAGGAAAAAGGAAAAAATATATATCTTGTCAATACATATGAATAACCGTTTTTCCTAATAGTAAATAAATAAATACAGAGAAAAAAAATAATTTTGATCCTAGTGCTATTTCATAGAGAATTAAATTTCCTACAAAATGAGAAAAAGATCATTGAAATTGGTTCAGAACTAGCAGAGATATAGTGTTTTGAAATTAGGAGTGGTAATTTAATATTTTCCTTTGAACTATTTATTGCTTTTCATATATGTAAACTGTCTGTTAATAGCTATATAAACAGTTACACCGTAATACAGTTATTTGGAAATAATAAACCATGTTAAATAATTTGCAGTGTTTTTTTACAATATTAATTACACTATATTAAAGTTATGGAATAGAATGTTTTTGAACGAATTTAAATCTGTAATTATTACCTTTAAAAATAATTGCATTTCTTAATCACGTTTTTAAAGGACTTGAGTGTTCATTAGATAAAGTCAAAATATCAATTTCGTAAAAAATATAATTTAGTACCTTTTGGAAATTATAAATTTGATTGTAAAACCCATTTTATTCATAAAGTTTTTCTTTTGGTTAGTATGTTTTGGCAAAAAGTTACTCCCTCAAGTAACTGTAACAGTTCACAGTAAATCTTTTTGTATTTTAGTTAGACTTATTACTAACACATAAGGACACATAAACCAAACCCTGATCATTGGTTATTTTTTTTAGTAGGACCTTCCGATCTGTCAGTTTTCATTGATGATGTCTTTGGTATACGGGTGCAAACTTTCTTTGTCAGTTAATTGCAATATTGCGTATTCATTGCAACATGATACGATATACCGTCTTCATTCTTTCACAGTATAACACCGAATGTTTTCCTTCGAGTTTTCCACTTTGCAAATACCTGACTGGTCATTATTGATTCATACGTATGCCTATTTTAAGCAACATGTTTATATATTTTCAGGATGGAGGGAGTGAAGTGAGGAGGAGTGGAGGTGGTGGGGAACCGAGATGTCAAGCGGCTCCAACGTGACAGGGAACATCAGCAGCCCCTTGGATGGGAGCGACTATTATACCCTCACCCAGATCATAATCATCGCCATCGTCACGGCCATACTCAGCGTGACTACCGTCATAGGCAACATCATGGTCATGATCTCCTTCAAGATCGACAAGCAGCTACAGACCATATCCAACTATTTTCTATTCAGGTAAGCTGTCTCTTGTATTAAAATATAGTACTTTATGTAAAGTAAAATTTATTTATATCTATAAAAGCAAGTTACCCAAACCTAACACCATTCAGTTATTCTTACACCAATCGATATGTGTAAAAAGAATCTGGTGCTCGCAACACACGACTTTCATTTACCTCAGTTGTTAAAATTAATTTAAGAAGTTAAAAATACACTTAAAGATGAGTTATGCCGTCCTTTGGAGGGGACGTTAAAAGGTGGTTCCGAGCCTGTGCGATGTCAGGTACTCGTTAAAGATCCCTATCCTAACAAAACCTGGATAGGCAAAATTTAGTACTCCCGCTGTAGCATCGGCCGATTTGCCATCGGAGCATAAAGTGGCGTTAAACGAATAAACAAACAACACTTAGAGATGAAAAAATATCAAAGAATTAATTACGTAAAGTTTAGTTAGAAACATGTGTTTTATGAAATAATCATTATATTTTTATCTACATTAAAGTTAGTTTTATCGGCTTTTCACCACTATCCATTAAGTTCTACAATTTTGTGTAGAAGATAATATTTTTTTCTGAAATCTGTAGTTTTCCAATGGTTATTATACATCTATATCACTATTCTTGCGTTCAAAAACACAAAAATTGCATTATTTTTTTTCCCTCTTCTTAAGTTTATTATCGAATTCTCCCAACTTGCATATTTAGCCGTTACTTTAAAGGAAGAAAATCCAAAACATCAGCATTTAAGCCCTGTCAGACTATTCCGTTCATCAGAGTACGACCTACATCAAATTAAAGTCCATTAAATTTTACATCTATACAGCGAGTTTAATCAAAATTGTTATAGCCGTTTTTGAGAAAATCCCATTAAGTTCGGCTCTTGTTGTTAGCTGATTTATAAAATGTCTGTGATATCTGGAGCATATAGTTATCTTAAATATGAAATATCAGTTTAATACGACTATTTGATTTTGCGCTAGACTTACCACACTCACGTACACACACACACCTTTTTAGGACTGATGTGTGTGAATGGTAATTAGCAAAGGCGAATGTGACAGTGAACTTAATCGGTTTTATTTCCTAAGATTGATTAATAGGTATACCTAAATTTCTGGTTCAAATTTGAATGTCAATCCATTCTTACAATTGTATCACTATGTAGTCCATGACGCCGAAGAGTGAACAGTGAATTGATGATCAATTTATCAACTATTTTCATTCCCACATCACAAATCTCCAAATTTCTGTTAAAACCGATGTTCCAAACTATATACGAATAATTACCCAAAAATCATTATTGCTTCGTATCCAATGATCCTTCGTTAAACTAGAATGGTCCCTTAATAAAGTTTCTCTTATCTCTATCGAACAGATCCGCAAACAAAGACATTGTTTAGATAAGGGATTAGTTTACATAAAAATATGACAATACGTATACACAAGTAGACGTCGTTGTCAACTATTTCAAATACCTGACAAAACCTCTAAGCATAACGAAGTTCTACTGTGTTTCGTTTATGGTAAGAGTGGCTATAATAAATATCAACTATCAGCTACTTTTTGTTATTATTTAAAGCCCGATGAAGACTTCTTCCTGTCCATAATCACTGAATTTGTAAAAATAATCGTCACAAACCGTTGGCAACCTAAATGAGAATTATTGATATTTGTCGGCGAAATCTTACACCTGAATCACTCGCTTTTTTTTAGAATTCAGAAATAATGTTCTATTATGTTCTTGAAACTTAATTTTTTTTAGCCAATTGAAATAATTAAAAAAAAAAACGAAAAAAACAATTGAATATATTTTCATAGGAACCTACAAACGAAACAGATATGAAATACAATATGCTTAACAGGGTCGGTAATCTGTATGTAGTGGCCAGCCTTTTATAGAATAAAAAAAAAAACCTTGGTTATGCCCTCCTTCGAAGGGGACGTAAAATGGTGGTCTCAAGCCTTTGCTATGACATGAACTCGTTAAACATCTCCACCCTAACTAAACTTGGATAGGCAAAATTAGTCATCATATGATTAGCTATAGTAGTATAAAAGTAACATTAAACGAATAGATAACAACAGCAATATGCTTAAAAATATTTGTTATAAAATCTTTGTGCCTTTGCTAATTAAGACGATTTTACGTTCAGGTTGTCAGAAATTTGATGTTTTAAATGAATACTTATAATTTTTTAGGAGACGCTTAGTTTTTTTGTTATTCAAAAACCAATTTTATAAAAGGTTTTAGACCTTTCAACCACCTGTAAGTCTAAGATTTTCAAACCCAGCTTTTTTGCACATCTAGACACTAAACGAACCTCCAGGAAAAGTTTAGCTTCACAACCATAGTCATTTTTTAGATACTGCGATGACCAGAAAATTGAGTGGTACTTTATTTTATAAATATAGACATACAGCTAATAAAAGTTATAAATATGATTAAAATAATAGTTCTGACATTTATACTCGAATAAATAAAAAGAAATAATAAATTATTTAAATTTATAAATGTATGTGCTTAAAGGTAATAACCATTAAAGTTAAAAATGACTCTTGAAATAAAACATGACTTATATAATAATATAGATTGATATAAATATAGGCTCCACAATTCCGCGTTGTGCAACCTTCTACACTCCCCAGTGGCCTCATCTCTCTTTGGACCAAATACTTTATCTGTAGTACCTTATTTTCAAATCTTTTAGCCGTTGCTCGTTCTTCAATGTAAGCGGCCACGTTTCACATCTGTAAAGGACCGTCGGAAGAATACTTATTTTATAAATTTTCACCTTTTAGTTTTTAGACAGAAGTCGCAAGCCAAATAATTTCGCAACTGAATAATAACACGCATTTCCCGCCTTTGACCGGACTTTATTTCTCCTGGATATAATTTTTGCTCTTCATCATTGAATCTAATTACTTAAATTTCTCAACGTGTTCAAAAGTATGTCCTGATATATCAATATCACCAAGATCGCCACCGTTTCTGCTACTAATCATATATTTTGTCTTATCGGTATTTATTTCCTTAGTCCTATTTTTTTTTAGGTTTTTATTAACACACTTGTATTAAGTTGTATAGTTTCCGTGTCTTCCCTTTGCAGTACCAAATCATCGGCGTTTCCCAGATCCGGAATTTTATGAACCAGATTTAAACCTTTCTCGGTACACTCCTTTTCTTTGACATATTCTGAAGCGACTTAGTCAGCGTCAATTTCTGTTATGATCGCTATCAAGAAGTTTTTAAAGAATATATTTTAAAGCACTTCCACCTAAATGACATTTCTAGTTTTATTTTATAGTGGTAGAAAAACATACTGATTTTCTCTGCAACCCGATCTTGACGTAAATCGATTCCTACGTGTTTAATTTTTTTTTTTTTTTTTCTTATCCTCCAACTTTATTTACAAAATAAATATACAAAAACGTGTTTAAATGTTTACACCTGTGATTTATTAATTGTTACGACAAAAGATAAATTAACGGGAAATTGGATTATTTTAAAATTAAAAGGTAAATCATTTGGAATCATTGAGATGCGAGGTTTTTTCCCCCCTAATTTTCCCCGTTTTCCCCAAAATTTCCACTGATTCTTCACTCCTATTGGTCGCAGCGTGTTGTTATATAGCCTATAACCTTCCTCGATAAATGGACTATCTAACACGAAAAGAATTTTTCAATTTGAACCAGTAGGTTCTGAGATTAGCGCGTCCAAACAAACAAACTCTTCAGCTTTATAATATTAGTATAGATTGTATTTTAGATAATTTTTAATAATCTGAAGATGAGGCATAGAAAGTACCTCGAAACGTTGTTATAATCAAGTTTTATATATGTAATAACAAATAAAATTATAAAGAAAGAGAAGAGATTGTTCCAACTACTACATTGGTTAACGCGAGTTTGGTTTCCGCTCCTTCTAAACCATAAGACGGATTTTGATACGGTTTTCACCATAATTTAGGGCATCGCTTTCTGAAGTTTTATTAATAAAGTACATGGCAATTCAGCTTGTTTTCAAACAGGAAAAATAAATTATCGGTAGCCAAGTCATAAAAAATTACTTCTGAAATATAAGTAGTAACATAAGCGTATAATATGCCATTGGAAAGCGCACGAATTAAGAAAAGTAAATATGCAATAAAATAATTCTCACAATTTAATATTAAGTTTTTGTAAGACCGTAAAGTTATGAACTCTCTATACCTTTTATCTTCTCTTCTCTCTATATATGTAATGATAACTTGATTTTGGTTTCCACTAACTCCTTCTAAACCACAAGACGGATTTTGATACGGTTTTCACCATTATTTATATCATTCTTGCTTGCCGGCTTATGGGTAAAATAAATTGCAATTGAGCTTTCTTTAAACAGGAAAAATAATGTTTTTTAACCACTTCATCAAAACATTATTCCTGAAATATATTTATTAATATAGACGTGTAATATATCGCTGGAAATCATAAGATTTTAGAAAAGTAAATATGCAATAAAAGAATTCTTACAATTTAATATAAAGTTGTTGTAAGCTCATATACTTCACATAAATAAATATAAAGTAGTCATAAGCCTAATAGGTGAGGAACGTTTGTTATTTCTATAGTATTTGAATACATACACACTAATTAAGTTTATTTATATTAAATTAAAATTGGGAAACTTAAGTTATCTCTGCTTCACTTCAAAATAGCAAACAAATAAACTTAACCAATTGCACTTTTAGTTACGGTAAACTAAAACTCTAAATCGGTGAGAAAGAGATTCTTTAAACATAAATGACACTTCATTTAAATTGCACCCTTGCGAAGCTGGGGCGGGTCGGCTAGTATATAATATTTTCCGTAATAAGAATCTCTGTGAAACATTTTACCTTTAAAACATTGTCTACCTGAGTTTTTTTTTTTTTTTTTTACACCCCTACCTCGCCTTTAAAGGCTATACGGGGGTTCTCTCGGGCCAGGGGGTGAAGGCGGGGGATATATGCCGAGATAAAATCCCCCAGCACGAGAGTCGAACTCGTAATTATTTGGTTTTATCTTAACTTTTCGGTTATCTGTTGCTAGGCAAAGCGTGCTCACAGCAACGCGCGCTGACACGCTCGGCCACCCCGCCCCCTTGTCTACCTGAGTTCTTGAATGGTAACTTCCTTTTATAAATAAAAATAATTGACTATATTTACATATTTTGCATATTTGGTTGCTAACATATCCTATCCCTAATTCTTAAATTTAAGCATAATATAATAATCCGTTCCTACCTTAGAGATAGAACCTTTAAAGTTAGTCATTATCTATCCTCCTTCTTAGTATTCACTCAGTCAGCCGGTGTACATCAAGGTAGTAAGTATCCTTGGCGCTATCCTCTACACAGTGTATACAGCTGATATCCCTACCCTAGCACTATCCTTACTACTTACGCTGATGACACATGTGTGTCATCCGTAAATAACGTTTCTGTTGCTGCATTCCGAATCCTACAGAACTATATATCTGCCATTGAAGGATGGCGTCAAACCTGGAGAATTAAAATAAATCCAAATAAATACCATCAAATCACCTTTACTCTACGTCGTAAACCTATGACTTCCTGCCCTACTGTTTCATTTAATAATACCCCACTCGTCCCCGTAGAACAAATACGATACCAAGGACTTCATCTTGACAGACGCCTTACTTGTAATCCTCATACAAGACTTTAACGACAAGAACCTGCTCGCAAATACTCTTACTTGACTAATGATCCATACTCCCTCTTTGCTTCAAAAACTGATTTATATAACCATTCTTAGACCTATTTGGACATATGGCATTGAGCTATGGGGCTCTACTAAACGATCAAATTCCTCCTGCATCCAAGCCTTGCAATCCAAAATCCTACGAAAAATCCTCAATGCTCCTTATTCTGTAACTAGTAAAATCACCTATAGAGACCTCAATATCCCATTAGTTGCAGACTTAGCCCAAGTTCAATACACCTTTATTAATTCCAAACTCGCAACCCACACAAACCGGTTGTCCGTAAACTCTCATCTCCATCTTTTCCTGATAATCCTCTAATGCGCCTAAAAAGATGGTGGTCTCAAGACTTGTTAATAAAATAAACATTCCAGTGTTACCCAAAAGAATGATTGAAGTGCTACCTTCCACTGGGTGGCCTCTTTACAATACTATTTCATGCCATATTTGTAATTTTGCCATTTTACTAAATTGTGAATAGCCCTTGTTGTATATATTGTATATAAAGTTGTAAACTACAATAAAGATATATTATAAAAAAAGTATAATATATTATTATACTGGATTATTGTCATAAGTAAAATGTAGCTACTCTATCTCTTTCAAATAAATTATGCAGTCTCTTTGAAGACGATAGATAGCAAGCATTGAGTGATGATGGATTGGGTTTCAGTTTGGCGGTGGCTGACTTCGCGATAGGGCTGATCTCGATGCCGCTGTTCACGGTGTACACCCTCCTGGGCTACTGGCCGCTGGGGCCCCACGTCTGCGACACCTGGCTGGCCCTCGACTACCTTGCTTCCAACGCCTCGGTCCTCAACCTCCTCATCATCAGCTTCGACAGGTACTTCTCCTGTCACGCGACCGCTCACCTACAGGGCAAAGCGCACCACCAACAAAGCAGCTGTCATGATAAGTGAGTAGTTGTTCCTTACATTATTAGTTTATTTTATCTTAGAAAACATAAACGATTCAGATGTTAGTCCAACAAAATTCGGTGCGGTGATGAAGTACGGAGCTGGTGTTTAACATTTGTAAAAACATTTAATGATGTTTTGTTTAAATTTGTTTCAACATAACCGGACCACCCATATCTTCAAGAGATTCCATCAATTCGAACATATTAAATTTTTTTTTTCATTTCTACTTTAAAGTTGCTATTCCGTTTATAAAGGTTAGGTAAGGTTATTTTATATATGGGTACAAAACTTCTGGGTCATTAGTGCACTTTTTTATCTATGTACAAATTGAGCTAGATAAAACAAATTAAATATTTCAAAAACTCAATTATTTTTCTAATGGTTGTAGTGTTGACACCTTGCATCCTCTTGAGGTTTTCTTGAATATTTTCTGTCTGAATATAGTTGAGGTAAAACGGGCAGTACTGTAGGATGTGGCTGATGTTCAGTCGCTGGTAGATGTTCTTAAAGCTCGGAGGTGTGCTTTTCTCTATAAGGTATCCAAGGGTCAGTCGCGTGTGCCCTATTCTTAAGCGAGTCATGATTTGACATTGTTAGCACTCTTACACGGTTGAACATCGGTTTTGATACTTCTTATCTTATTTGGCTCCATTGTATTTTACCAAACATGGCCTATGTCATTGTCGCTTGTTTTTTTTAGGAAGGTCCATATATCAGATTTTGTAAATATCGGGCAGGTTTCTGTATAGGAAATGCTGCCTCTGTGGTTACTTGGTCTGCTTTATCATTACCTCTTATTCCTACATGATCGCATGATCGGGTGTCCAAAGAAGCACGCTTTTATTTACACATTTTAGCATCGAAGACAAAAAATATTGTCATATTTTTTATCCATAATAATATTATATATATATATATATATATATATATATATATATATATATATATATATATATATATATATATATATATACATCTTATCAATTCTTCAGAAGAAATCTTAAATTTATTCAATTTTAGTTTACAATAAAGACTTATTTATTTCTTCATTATCATAAATTTATTATAATTATTTATACGAATTTTTAACGTTTCTTAAGTTTTAACGTACTCCACCTTTCGGACAGTCCATCAATTCGAACATATTCCTGTATTTCTAAAATATTGTCTCCTTCATTATCTATAAAAGCATTAGAAATCCGTGATGAAACGTTGGTTATTAAATAGTTTTTCGCTATTTTTTAATATTTGTTGACCGCCTACTCGAACCAACTCATCTTTCATTTTCTTCAAATTTAAAATATTGTCCTCTTTATTACCCATATTACGTCTTATCTATTCTTTTGAAGAAACTTCAAATTTATTCAATTTTAGTTTGAAAATAATATGGAAAAAATAAAGGGAATGAGAGGCGTTGGAAGGGTTGATAGCGGAAAAATATATCGGCCTCCTCGGAGGTCATTCCATGTCGGTAATGAACACTTGGGTCCCGTCGTCAATGATGATAACCTTCACAACTTTACAGCTCCTTCATTCTTTTCTTATATTCTAGACATTTTATTACAAATGAGATTTTTTTTTTATTATTTCATTATTATTGTTTTGTTTTTAAAGATAATAGAAAATCCAGTTTGACCTCATTCTAGAATCTACTGTTTCACAAACTTGTGTGTTTTGTGGATCACAATGATAAGAAAAACAATTTTGACTGCTTTGAAATTGTAATGATTTAAAAATTATTCAGTTAACAAGACCCGTTTGCTTTAATTTTACTCTTTCTCATTATATTTAATCAGATGTTGACAGAATTTTCTTTACTCCCATCTTGATTAGAATTAACACTTGTTAATTAATTATGATTTACTTATTCACCTTACTAATACACCTATATAAAAGGTTAAACCGATGTATTCAAAAGTGTTATCTTACGAATGGTCATTTCTAATTAAAAACCCATTTTTCGTTTAAGTGTAAATAGTTGAAGATTGAATTTCTATTCATTAAAGAAAAATTTATATAATTTCTGTCAATAAAATAAATCAGATGAAATTTTATTATACTCGCCAATTCTTTTTTTCTAGAAAAAGTATGTACGCATTTAGAAATAATCTATCTAATATTTAAATTTAAGAATAAAGGGTATAGCTGCGTGAGTATGGTGAATCTACTCCCTGACTCAAACTTTTGGAAATCATTTTGGGAATCAATCAAAAATAACTTCTAACTTGGGTTTAAATTATCACAACCGTAAAATCAGTTCATGACTACTTAAAAGTCTCTCCTGAAAATACCTTTTTTCCTGTCTCGCCTTAAGAAACTGCCAATACGATCAGAAAATTAAAAGCAAGGAGAGCCCCAGGTGACGACGTTATTCTATCCTTGGTCATTAAAAAATCTTAGCCGAAAATCTATTTATTTCTAACAAAAATATTTCATTAAATTTTTACATTTCGGCATTTTCCTAATGTTTGAAAAACATCTAAAATCACTGTAATCCCTAAACCAAACAAAGATTCAGTCAACAGGACTATAATTTTACTAAACATACTTCCAAAAATATTGATAAAATTGATACTCAGAATTGAAATCAGAATAAATAACCACATACGCGAACCACATAGCAAACAACCTCATAATAATAGAGGAACAGTTTGGTTTCAGGGCACACTATTCCACTGTAGATCAACTGGAATGCCGCACAGACTATATAACCAAGGCTTTCAACGAATGTAAGCACACCGGTATGCTTTGACTGACTTATGAAAAATCATTTCATACTATAGATACAATAGTCAATAGATTACAACAAAACTTCAAGCAAATCAACAATCACTGTCATAAATAAAATTAAAAATCAGCCCTAGTAAATCGAAAGCTATCATTTTTACGAAATTCCGACAACAATGACAAAATTTTTATATACTCAACCCACATATCATTGTCAAGTTCCGTAAAATATCTTGGCTGAACCCTGGACTGATTTCTCACCTTTACAGAACACATTAATAGAAAAACAGATTTTTAAAAATTCTACAAAATGTTTCTATATTTTAAAATAAAACCTCTAAATTCAGTTCTAAAAACAAACTTATCCTTTATATATTATTGGGTTGTGTCACATGAAATGTCCGTTTTCAATGTAAAAGATGTTTATTAAAAATATGATGTGAAAACAAGATAATTTATTCCAAGTATTTACCTTCTTTTTCTACACATTTTTCCCAACGTGACACCAACGTTTTTATCCCCGAACTGAAAAACTCTGAGCTTTGAAGTGAAACACAATCTGAAAACGCACTTTTCACTTGATCATCATTTTCACTTCATGATCATCAGCTTCACCCGTGTCAAGTTCCACCTGCCTTACTAATTACAAAAAAACTGGAAAAAATTCAAAACCTATGTATGAGGATCATTAACAATTACTCTCGTTATAGAAAAATATCCACAATGATTGTAGAAACTTCCATCAATATAAGAATTAGTTTTACCTTAAACCAAGACATGCTTTAGAAAAAAAATAATGACTCTCTAGATCTACTTATAACAAAACTATGAAATTAAATATGTTAGAAATGTTTATTTTACCCTATTAACAGGTTATTAATGAATTATAACTTAATAATATTGTGGGCATAGAAATAATTTTTTTTACTAATTTATTATTAGTATGTTATTTTCTTGATTCGGATTATTCACACAATTACTAAATTGTTATTATTACATTTCACACATTTTATTTACTTACGCATCTATTTTTCTCCTGCTTAATTTAATATTTTTAATTATTATTATTATCATTATATTTTATTTTATTTCTTTAAATTTTTTTAGTAGGTTTTTTGTATATTTTTTCTACTATCATTACTATATTCAAATAAATGTTTAGAAGAAAAATCATAAATTGTCGATTTTAAGGATTGACGAAATCATTTAAAAAATAATGAACAAATTATTGTATATTCTAAATATGTAAATAAAACTTTTCTATCTAATCAAATCCCTTCAGAGTAAAAGTAATATGGTAAGTCTTGAACTATTTTGGGTCGACTAGTTTTCGTAAGGTTAAATATAATAATTTTGTAATAATGTTTGAGTTAAAATCGCCCCTAAGGCAATTTAAATTTAGTGACCTACAACCAGTTGCCTAAATATATCCTGGAAGGTTCACGCTTCCTTGCTTCCTTGCCCTGGTCGTTTGAGAGGGAAGTAAAATATCTGTAGGTAAAGGTGCCTCTTCGGACGTTTCAGAACAGTTCATTGACTCTAAACTCTAAAGGATTCCCAGTTATTGAGCAATATTATTTATTACACAGAGTCATTTTCTCCAGGCATCCTCTCATACCATTATTGTCGCCTTAGTATTTGTTGATGGTATAGTTTATTATTTTTAATTAATAAAATCAATAAGACTAAATTTAATATTATTTAGTCGCTATGAATGGAACGTCGTCGTAGAACGAAAACTTGGGAGAATAACTTAAACAGTAGTTAAATATATTTTTAATATAGCTATAAATAATTAATAACAGTTCTTATAAATTACCGTATTTATTAATAATACATCTATTTTTTTAAGTTGGTTAGAATTTTTATTTATGTATGAGTTTGTCTGAATTTTATAAATATGAGTTTCATTTTATAAATTTCAGAATATGTGTTTTTTCGAATATACCTTAAAAAAGTTTGTGTGTGTCAGTGGAGTACTTCTGGCTCCAAAAAAGTAAGTTGTAAGAACTGCAATTTCATATTTTAGAAGCGTGTATGCCAGAGATGTTACAGAAACTATTTCATTGGTTTTTATTCTGATTAAAATAATCTGACAAGGCTGAAATTCCTAGTTTTTTTTTCTTATTTTCTTTTTCTAAAGTATTTTTTTAAGTACCTTTAATTTTGTAGATTCCAAAAAAAAATAAATAAATAACCATATCATCTTATTAGCATTGAAAAAAAAAAAAAAAAAAAAAAAAAAAAAAAAAAAAAAAAAAAAAAAAAAAAAAAAAAAAAAAAAAAAACCGTCTAAATATACGCAAAATAAAGACGAACGAATTTGAATAAGTTTAAAGTTGAAAGGGGGAACAACTGTTATATAATTGATCAAAGCCAAAAGAAACTCCTTACTTAAGTCCAGCTTTGAATCTGAATAGTAAATTTAGCTCGAGTCGTTTCATAGATCCAGAATCAAAATATATATTCAGCAAAGATCTTTAAAATGTTAATAAAAATTGGATCTTAGGGGTCAGTCGAATCAATTATTAAAATCAGAAGCCACTAAAGAAAGATAATTAAAAAAAAAAACTGTACCACTACAACCCATGAAGAAGGGCTCAGTACATATAGAGATTCGTACTGTTTCTAGGCCAACAACCGTGCAATGAGGTGATTAGGCAGAGATCACACTCAGCCGCCAGATTGTTTCCCCGATTTTTGTACCCACTTTAAAGAGGCTGGGTCTGCCCCAGGAGGGTCTCCATACCCTAGGGTCGCCCCCCGGCTGAAATAATAGAATAAAAAATATTCTGCCACAGCCGGGATTCGACTCCAGGACTCGGAGAACAGTACACTAGTGCTTTATCTACTAGACTACACTGCTCTCTGAAAAAAAAAAGTTAAATAGCATTATAATGTAATCTGATTATTTATGATACATTTTGCTATATCAAAACTGAAATAGTCCTACTACATTTATTTATATTAAAATACATAAAAACTTAATAAAAATAAATCAATCTAGTAAATTATGTTTAAAAAAACATATATATTAATTTTAGGAATTTTTTTTTCTCTCGATGAAAATGATAAGAACCGAATGAGATAATCATGTTTTGCTCAGGTACGAAATAATTGGTTTTAAAAAATCTCGTTGTTTATATTGACTTTTCAGTCTGTCGCCAAACTTTTGGTGAGCACTGTGTTTTGTATTATTTCCTCTGTTTATTGAAAATAAAAGAATAATCAGTTTGTCAGCTGTGAAACATTTTAGCAATAAACATAGGGATATGGCGATAATTTCAATTAAAGCAATAGGGAATACAATTATACTATATTAGTAAAGAATATTAGAGATTGAGTAATAATTAAACGTCCCATCGATCCACAACAACTTTTTAAAAACTGTACACATACATACATGCATGTGTGTGTGTGTGTATATGTGTATATATATTTCTTTTATCTGATTATATATATATATATATATATATATATTTTTTCATATTAACATACATTTATTTTTCAGGTTTATACATTTTTATTATTATTTAGCTTTTAAGTTATTTTATTTGTTCATGTTATTAGTTTAATTCAGTTCTGTTTTTCAATTATTTTACTCTAAGACTCTAGTCTTAAGTCCACCTTTTTATATCCTGTTATATTATTTTGAAGGGTCCCAGAATAAATAATGAATTATTATTATTATTAATATAAGAAGAAATAGTTCATATTGAGTATTTTTCGGGATTGACTTGGTTGAAAAGAAATATAAGGATTAATATCCCAAAAGGAACGAGATATGCCTATAATAAAACCCGATGGATATTGAAATGCTCCGAAGCGAGAGATCCATCATGACCAACAGGCAAGCGGCTAAATAAATATATATTGGACGGAGTAGGGTTGGACTTTGCGATGACAAGAGGAAATGGGAGGAGAGATGGCCCTTGATTATCGGGTCCAATTTCCTTATCCGACTCTCTCTGGTCAGTGCTTTTCACCAACCACCCTTTTCCAAGCCAGTTTCTACCTTAGGTATCAACACATCAGCTTCGACTGAATCAAGTGTTAAAAATAAAAAATACATATTTCCGTAATATGAAAAGCGGATTAAATGAGAGAAATGTCGTTCCAACATAATGAAAGTAGCTGTTCCACATTATGGAGGGGTTAACTCCACTCGTGTAGATAACTTTTAGTTAAAGATAACCGAGAGGGACACCTAATCCCTTAATGGACATCCCGCTGGTATTGAGGTCGTAAAGGTTGCCTCCTTAAAGGTCTGGGGAAATAGCTGTACGAGGGCCTCTTACCCTCTTCTATGACCTCCCCCTCCAAATCTCGGGAACGATGTCCGGAAGACCTTCCGGCAAGGCGTAGAAGATAACGGTCCGGAAGGGATTTGGCCAAAGCTATTGCTTTTCCGAAATTCCGACTGCCCAAAGTTTAAGGTGATTCGACAATATTTTTTTATGATATAACCTGTATCTCGCAACACATGACTTTCTCTTATCTACGTTATTAAAAACTATTGAAAAACATTTAAATGAAGAAAAAAAATTATAAAAGGTCAGAGAATTAAATTGATTTTCATTAGACACACGTGTTTCATGAAATAATTATCCACTAGAATCTCTTCATTTAACTCTAAATTACTTTTCAAGATTTTGTTCATAAGCATTCTTTTTCTGAAACCTTCATCTATCTAACGGTAGTTGGGTGGTTTATCTATCCAATGGTAGTAATATATCTATATTACTATTATTTTTCTTTCTTTTTTAAGTTATTTATTTATTAATTTTCCGGATGAGGCCTTCTAGGACCACTCAAAACTTCATGTCGCTTCTCTCTTCTTTTCCAAAACTCCTTAATCCTTTGTGACTGTCTCGTCCTTCTCTCCCGATCTTAACAGTCCTCCTCTGTGATATTTAATCTTCTTATTTCCTCCTTCATCCGCCCAACATATATACCCTGACTCTTATATATGTTATATTTTACTAAAAATTTGTTTATTGAGTCTTGCCTGGTTTATTTTGGCCTTATGAAATAGAAAATTTATGTTCTTATGATCAGAACAAAGAAAAAATATAATAATAATAATAGGCTTACCGAACCCGAGGGTTCGATGCCGATACCACCAAATTCCTTCTACACAGACTCGTCCAATGTTCACCGTTCAAGCCCAAGCTTCCGAGATCAGCATTAACGCAATCCTCCTATCGACGCTTCGGCCTACCTTTCGGACGCCTACCAGTCGGATCAGTGTCAACTTTCTTGGAATCTGCTCCTCACCGAGCCCAGCAACTTTACGCGCCCATTTCACTCTCCGCGACGCTATCAACTCAATTATATTCACAGGATACAAGTTCCGCAATTCCGCGTTGTGTAAC
This sequence comes from Piezodorus guildinii, assembly GCA_023052935.1. Classification (NCBI taxonomy): domain Eukaryota; kingdom Metazoa; phylum Arthropoda; class Insecta; order Hemiptera; family Pentatomidae; genus Piezodorus; species Piezodorus guildinii. The sequence continues at coordinate 94,556,539 of CM041292.1, forward strand.
CTTCTAAACTCCCCAGTGGCCTCATCTCCCTTCAGACCAAATATTTTACGCATTACCTTATTTTCGAAAACCTTAAGCCGTAGTTCATCCTTCAAAGTAAGCGGCCACGGTTCACATCCGTAAAGAACCGTCGGAAGAATAATATTTTTATAAATTCAAACTTCTACGTTTTTAGATAGAAGCCGCGAACTATGTAACTAAATAATATCACGCATTTCCCACCTTTAACCGAGACTTTACATCTTCCAAAAAAAAAAAAAATTATATATATATATATACATATATACATATATATATATATATATATATATATATATATATATATATATATATATATATATATATACATAAAATCATATTTTTGCTCTTTCTCCTTTAGTTGGTCATGGAATTCGTTCAATTCATATATCTACCATTTTTCATATGGTTAAATATTTTGAATCTACATAATTAATTAAAGAACATTTAAAATATCGGCATTTAAATCCTGTGGGTCTATTTCAATTAGAATGGAACTTACATAAATTGAAGCCAATCTATCTGATATTAAATACCTTTTACAATTTTATATAACGAGTTTAATAAAATCAGTAAAATCCTGCTTTAGGCACATGCAGTGCATATTTTATTAATTATTCGCCCTAAAATACCCTCGGGAAGAAGAAAATACTCTTACGTTTTATGTATGTACATATTGCATTGGGTTTGTTTAGTTCGAAGAATAAATGAAGGATGAAAAAAAAAGCAAACAACAAACAGTAAAACCCATAATGTCTGTAAAATTAAAAAGTGGCTATTACTGGTAAGTCGATATTGGTGAAAAAGTTGCAGTAATGTCTCAGATATATTCATATGTAAGTATTAAGACTCACTTCTAACTTTACCTATGTATATGATCCTCATCACTACTGTTTAGATACGAATACGCTAAGGTAGAGGGATCATTTGTAGCTGGGTGGCTAGCGTAACCATGCTAAAGGTCACGGGTTCGAACCCGCAGGTGGTCCTAGGATTTTTTAATGGGAGTAAAAATCCTTAGTTACGCCGTCCTTCGGAGCCTGTGCGATGTCAGGTACTCGTTAAAGATCCCTATTCTAATTAAACCTGGATAGACAAAATTTAGGACTCCCACTGTAGCATCGTCCGATTAGCCATAGTAGCATAAAGTGATGTTAAATAAATAAACAACAAACAACGCTAAGGTAGAAGGTTCATTTTACAAAAATTGGAATAAATTTAAAAAGATTTGACATTATATAAGATCATGATCAATGAAGAAATGATGCTGATTTTACCTAAATAAAATGAATTTTTGTGCACTGACTTAAACTATTTTCTCGAAGGGAATGTAGACATGCAAAACATTATAATAAAAATCGTTGTTTTACAAAATATGTAATAAAAAAAAAGAAAAAGTTATTTAAATATAACCCTGACGAAGAGGAGAGTCAGGATAAGGTTTATTCCATAACCTCAGATGTTATTTTTGTTCTTTTCTTCCTTCATGTATCCGTTTCCCCCTTGCAATTCCATGTGATTATTTCGGTTATGGAAAAGATAGAAAATCCAGCGAATACTGAAGAAATGTTCTCTTCGCTGCTTCATACTACTCTTCCTCCCTTATCTCATTCGCTCTCGGCGTCACAGTTTCACCCTACTACTATTTCAATAGGGCCAAAGAACTTTAATGAAAATTAAACAAAGACCATGGGCATCTCTTAACTAAGGATTTTAGTCCTTTTGAGATAACTGAGCCGGAGGGCATGTACTAATTGAAAAATATCTCCAGAACTTAAATGATGCAACTACTGCTACTCGGGCAATGTAGATTCTTTTGTAACCCGCTCCCTTTACAAATTGGAATGTGAAAACTATGGCCAAACTAAACAATTTGAACTTCCTACATACTCTTCCGACAATTACCGAAGCGATTCTCAGGGTAATAGTTACCACATTGTACTTGTGAATTTAGCAATAACGATTGTCATCTCACTACTGCTAAGTTTTTGACCGGCTGCTGTTCTAAGGCAGCGGTAACTTCAAAACAGTATAAATTAATATATTTAATTGATTTATATATTATACCTTTTGGAATCATTGGATTTCCTTTCGAAAGGTTTCGCGCTTACTAGTTCCAATGGATGGCATGCAGGAAGAGATTAAATTAACCAGGTTTTAATAAATGACATTATTATTAAACATTAGCCAATACATATCTAATCTATTTACGCAAAGGCCAAAACGATGACTAAGAATACTGAGGAATTAGTTTAAATTAACTTTTACGTACAATATTAAAACAAAAAGTTACATTAAAAACAGCTGCTGGCGAAGGTGGAAATTGTCACTACTGAGTTTCATGCCCCGGCGGTCGGCTCTACTCTGGTTGCTCTCTCACCTCCGACGGACTTTTCTTCGGTCTCTGACTCTTATGTGGCTCGAATAAGACTGCTCTTCTTGTTTCTGGAATACGACTGCTCCTCTCGCTGGACTTCAACAGACCTCCCTGATTTTCCACTTTCGCCCTCATCACTTCTATCCTCTCTTATTTTCAAACATACTATATTTTGGATTCTCCTCTCATTATTACAAAAGCGGGTCTGACATGGGAAGTGCCTGAAGTCAGGGGTCCAACCTTTGTCATTAGTCTTGCAGGCTAAAAGCTGGGGTCTAGGAAGTTCCAGGGGTGTCACGGAGTGCCCATGGGAAATTCAAATGGGGTAGGTAAACGTCTTTTTAACATCTGCGAACAAAGACTTATTAACATTTATATAAACAATAATGATTTTATTAATAAAACTCCAAATGTCATCTTTATAAACAAACGAATGCGATATAAATAGTGTACCAACTCCTCCGATTTTCCAAGTTTCTTTTTCATCGGCTTTCTCTCCTGCTCGTTTTTGGTTAGATAAGAACCCAGGTATTATTCGCATGATTTCATCTTTTTCTGTTAGCTCTCTCTATTTCCCTAATTTTCCCCATTTCTTCATTTTTCTTCTCATTAGTATGTATTTGTTTTCTGTTCAAGTCCTGATGTTTTATAGCCGTCATTTCGTCGTGAAATGTTTTTTTTTTTTTTTCTATTTGTACACACGGTCAATACCCATTACAATATTTACAATACAAATAATTAGGCATGACCATAACCTTCAGAACATTAAGGAAGATATTACAATAATAAAGATAACAATTAGGGTTAACATTAATAATATGGTACAATAATAAAGATGTATTTATTTAGAATGTACATTGATGGAATTTTTAAACAAAACGTAGAATAATTAACAATGAAAAATCATTAACATAATTATAATATTTATAATCAAACTTTTTTACCTAAAATTATCTAATAAAAATAACATAATAATCTTCTTATACCTTATGTACAAAATGGCATTAGATACCAACAAACAAGTATATTACAATAAAATAAATTAAAAGAGACTAGTTAAAATCAGATGTGACTAGCAAAAGCTCTTGAGATTTGGTTTTGAAAACAGCTGCACTGTTGCACAAGATATCAATGTTATTTAGGCAACTTATTAGCGGTTCTCATTATTCGTGGAATAGAGGTGCATGATATAAATAATTAGTAGAGGGATGTTTCTTAAAGAAAAGCTTATTTGAGCGAGTGGAAACCGATATATCATTGAATTTGATTTGTTCTCCAAGGAATAGACAATTAATATTGGAATTAATAAGGTTAAAAAGAAAATTCAAGTCCTGATATTTTCTATAGTTAAATAAAGTGGGCGGATTCAATTGAATTAAAGAATTGACATTTTAAATTAGATTACAATTAAAAATATAAAAATGCCATAAACTTTAGCGTCAGTCATATTGTTAATTTTTTATTAAAATTCACTGCCATTTTGTAATGCCTTTAATTTTTAATTTAGAAAACCTTAAAAAAATAAGTGAAAGTAATAAAATGCCCTCCCCCCCCCAAAAAAAAAAAAATAAATAAAATGCCTAAACTAGTTACCGTCAGTGTTGCATTACAAAGACCAGTTGCTAAAAAGTCCTAAGTGTAGATTCTCCACCTGAGATGCCCCTAAAGGGTCAAATAGTGCGTCAGAAAACTTTGTCAAAGGAACTGTCGGACGTAAGACCGAAATATCAGATTGTTCGCTTCGGTAGTAACTTGGTCAAAGATGTTACAAATCTTTAGCGATTAAACGTATTTAACAAGTTTTAGTTATTATAAATTTACTTGTTATTAAAAGTTGATTTAAAAACTAGCACTCAGAGGAAATACGTTTTCCTTAAGGCATGTTTAATAATTAGTAGGGAAATAAATCTATTCAAAAGATTGCTCAAAGTTAAGTTATTTGAGTATTTATTTTGTGGTTAATACACTAAAAAATAATATAGGATTGGAATTTGTTTGTCTCTACTCCAAGGGACATTATTATCGTCTGGGATTTTCATTTAATTAATTAAATAACATAGAAGAAATCATGGAAGTTCTAAATTTATGTTTCTCCGATTGTAATAGGAACTAAGGCCTTATGATTCTACGCACATAAAGAAATATTTCATCTACTTCATCATGATCGGTGTAGCATCTGAGTAAGAAGTATTAGCAGACCGAATGCATTACTCTTTTATGGTATTAAGCTAAGAACCAATTGGTAGACCTTATGGCGTGATTTGTCTATCGGCTTTCTAGAGACGGTCTAGGCTTGACAAAAACGTGGTCTATGTGGTGTCTAACGATCTTTGTCTCGCCCAACGTTCACACTATCATGTGAAGTTCTCAGTATCGTCTTCCCAGACGACTATGGAGTTTATTGTTTTGTGTGCGTCTTAAGTACTTATTCCAGGTGAAAGAACGCGAAACTGTAAACGTTTGTGGACTCGCGAAAAGCTCTTAGAAGGACCTTGATTCATTAATGCACTTTTAAATGACCATTCTTCTTCTCTTCCGCTTTTTGCAATCGGGACTTGTGATATCCCACAAACAATAAACAACAAGTACACTAAGAAACTGGAGGAATACTGGGGCATGTTTCTCCTCTCGATGCAGGTTGGCGTCAACACTGTCAAAATGTTATGAAATGTGCCTAACGTTGCAGGCGGTCTTCCATTCAGGAGATTTTAGACTTGCGATTTCAGTTTCGCAACATGCCTGGAAATGAAATTTTTTTTGTTAGGAAAGTTTATTTGTAAATAACTTTATGAAATCAAAGCTTTTTTATTCAATATATTTACCCTGATTTTGTGTACTTTTTATTCGTCACGTTATCTTTTCAATCCCAAAACTGAAAAATTAAGAGTTTAAAAGAATTGTAGTCAGATGATCCATTTTGAACTGATAATCGTTTTTAAAAATGTTTCCTTTACGTAACAGGTGGATTCCTAAGTTCTGAACAGATGGAAATCTTTTGGAGATAAGCCTGGTAAATAAGATGGGTGTGATAAGACTTCAGAACACCCCTCCTTTAGTTTCTTCATTCTATCGTGAACCATGAGGTCTGCCGTTGTCATAAATTTCCTACCGATCAGCCAATGGTTGTTTTTTATAACAAGTTTTTAATAGTTTGTGTACCAAGATAACTGCAGGCCACATCATACTTGATAGTTTAACATCTGGGTAAAAAGGACAAGTAAATTTTATTGCTCCAGCTATTGACAACCACACTGAAACCAGTAATTCTTTTGTATGTGAAATTTTTCAAACCGTCCAATGGTCCACTTCTTACACCTCTCTTCCCTATACGCTATGGATTGTTTCTTGAAACTTATGGTTCGGGAGTTTAAAGCTATAAAATAAGTCTCCAAAATCGCGTGTTTGATTTCATACTAAACGATGTTGGATCAGTTGGAGTAATAGTGAATATTTTGGAAAAAGAGAGGAATGGAAATTTTAAAATGGCTTATTATTTATTGACATAATTTAAATTCCTAATAAAAGTAAACAACAGAATCAATTAATCTCGCTTATATTTTCTGAAATAATAAATACGAACATCTCAAATTAAATGATCCAATATTATTATACATCGAAAACTACGAAGCCACCTAAAATATTTTGATTCATAAAAAAATCAATAAATCCACTGTTTAGAAGGCTAACGACGAAAACATCACCTGCGCGTTGGAAATTATCCGTGCTAGAAATAGCATTAGCAACATAAACAAATAAATGTGAATGTGTTTATCCCTAGGCTATTTTCATATGTACAAGGAAATTAGGAGTTAGAATACTCCTGTGATATAACTAAAAATGAAACGTTTTCTATTTTTTTATTATTTTTTTTTTTTTGTACATAGAACGGTGTGGTCCAGGGGATAGAGCATTAGCCTACTGTTCTCCCGGTCCCGGGTTCGAATCCCGGCTGTGGCAGAATATTATTTATTCTGTTATTTCAGTCATGGGATTCTGATTTAGTGTAAAACATTATTTGTACTACATCGTTATCACTAAATGAAAATAGTAAGCCATCCTATTGGAGACAGTGAATAATAACTCACTATCGTAATGGTATTTCACTATTTATTTTAACTTTAAAATAACCTTATTATTAATGTAAGTTTCACATTTTTTCGACTTTTTTAAATAATAATATTTATTTTTTTTCTAAATTGTGTTTCTAGATTCAACCTCGTTTTTTTTAATGCACAATATAAAAACTGTTTGCTTTCGTTTAAAAAGAAGCGGGTTGCTTTTCAGTTAAAAAACTACTTAGCTCGCTTCTTTTGTCAGGAAACATAAGAGTATAAAGAAAACTATTATCCAACCCATGTCATGTACTAACGTAGAAGCGATGTAAAGCTAGAAACGTAAAAGCTTGAAAGCCACGCCTTACGGTTTCTGAGATTAAGATTTGGCGTAAACGCTTTTGTTCGACACTCGGATAAGAGATAAGACCACTGAAGAATTAAGAAGATTGGAACAGTACAGTTGAGATGATGTGATCGTATGAACTTGGAAAGTTGTCAGTCTCACTATAGGCGTCTAGGAGGTTGCTTTGTCTTGGTTGCTTTGAGTCGTTGGTGGAAGCTTAGTGTCAAGACTTGGATGGTGATTAAGTGATGAGTGGTCAATATCGAATCTTCATGTTCTCTAAGCATATTATTATGAAAAAATGATATACATGACAGATGAATGCATTATGATCTTTTAAAAGTAATAATTAATGTCAATATCATCATCATCCATGGCACTACAGCTCATGAAGAGTCAGGGCCTCCTGCAGCTTGGTCAGCCAGTCTTCTCTCTTCGTTGCCACCGCTCTCCAATTGAGACGTTGATTTCCAAAAGGTACTTAAGGACATTTTTTACAAAATTGATTTTTTTACATATTTGTATTCTCATCATTTAGTTTTATCAAAATATTCTATTTGATTTTATCTAATGTACACCTAAGTCCTTTATAAACGGAATTTAGAAATATAATTATTTTCCAAAGGAACTAATTACACATTTAATTTCGTTATAAATTATACCAAAACATCTCATTTCATAACTTTAATATGATGTTATTAATGTACTAAAAAAACAATTCTGGATTTTAATGCGAAAAGAATCAAATTAGCTATTTTAATAATATAATAATTAGTGATTTTCGCTTCTCCTGTAAAATTTCCTAAAATGGATATAGTACCTTTTGGAAATCAACGTCTCAATTGTGGATCTTCAAATGCCAATATCGTATTTATTTAAAATAATCATATTTGTTCCTCTCTCTTACTAGTATCTTGACAGTACTATCAGTGCTGAAACTATCATCGTATGTGCATCGTTAACCTCAAGATATTTAGATCGTTGGGCCAATGGTTATTCGATTTTTTCGATTATGATAAAAATGTCACATTATTAGAAATTAAAATTAATAAAAGGTAAGATATTTTGATTATTTGGATTTAGTGTGGCAGCACAATTTTTGTGTTGGATCCTGATAATTCGAGCATAATTAATATTCCAGTGGTTTCTAATGTGTGTTGGTGGGTGGATTATGGATTAAGAAACTTCGGATTTTATCAACGATGGAAGTAATGTCAGAAAACTATTATATCTTGCATGAAATTTCCCCTTCTAATAAACACAACGAACTTTCCGCCTATTGGCAGTGCATATCTGCATATGACTGCATTGCTTTGCTTATCACCAAGCATACTACAATTTCTTTAGAAATATTTGTTTTTTATTTTTTTTATATATATAAAATATTAATATAAGTATTTTTTTGTTTTGTTTTTCTTTATTTCTTTATATATTTTTTATTAAATTTAATTGACCCTTTTTTTTTACTTAAAATATCTGAAAAAAAAACCTGGCACATTAACATATTGAAAAATATAGGCCTGTACACATTAATATTCAAGTTTTATAAAATAGAGAAAGTGATTTTCAAAAACTTAATGCAATTATGTACTTTAATTATGAAAATAAACTCAACTAGTGAAGACGAGCTAATGACATTTCGAATAGGAGTAATTAGCCAAAATAAAAAGTCTGTGCCAGAAATAAGTATCTGTTGATGACAGGGCTGTAATTAATTGTCCAAAACATTCTTCGATTCAACGATTCAAGAGACAAGGTGGTATTACACTCCACCGAATCGACAAACTACAAGTACTTTTATTTCATAGCATATCAACAATTTTATACACAACGTCACAAAACGTTGTTTCTTAGCTGTGGAAAATTTGAAAGGGATAAAATCGATCGTATGAGAATTTTTCATTCATTACCACTTACATTTATAAGATCCTATAGCTTCTTATAACAGAAATACGCGTTTCATTGCGAATACATGAAATGTATGGTAAGCAAAATTTCAGAATTCGTGTTTTCACCGAAAATATACGTTTTAAGATCCCCTGAATCCAAATGACCAAGATGAACAAAAAGGTCTGAGTGGTCATAAAACTTATGACTTATGGTCTGGATTAAATTAAAGCCTATTTGACTTTACATCGATGGATATTCTTTTGAGAAATCATTTTTGAGAAAATCATTTTTACTATGAAAATGCATAGTAAAAACACTCTTAGTTCGTCGATTTCGAATAAAAATGTTACTGTAACATCCCAGGCATATAATTGTCTTAAATATATTTTTTTCTATTCCCTAGGACTATTCTTGTTCGGGCAAGAATTACCACATATCTTGCTCTTACACTTCTGGATCTTTCTGCGGGACTTGGTCGGGTAGACTCAAGAGACACTAAGAGATGTATTTTAGTTGAAAACTCAAGTCCCTCATAAAAGGTGTGTGGTAAGTTCAGCAAGAAAACGGAAAGTCGTGCGAATCTTAAATTTCATATGTTAGACAACTATACGCCTGAAATGTTAAAGGAACTTTTTCATCAAAATCACGTAAAAAGAATAGGCACTTTGTACCATGCAATTTGTCCCTTTTTAATATTTTCGCAAAACAGCTCAAACGATTTTAACTTACTATATAGATGTAAAATTTAATGGGCTTCAATATCATATATATGTTTTATTTTGATTGAAGTAGTCTGACAGTGCTTAAATGCCGATTTTTTTAATTTTCTTTCTCTAACGTGCCTTTAATTCTTTAGATTTGAAAAAATTAACCAGCATTGATAAAAAACAGATAAATATAAAATTCAAACTAATGAGATAACCATCTAAAAGATAAAAGAGCAAATTTTTTAAGGATAAATTTTTGTGTTTTAGTAGTTACTATAGCCATATTGATAGCCTTTTTAATGTTTGCGTCCCAGCAACATTGGTATTGCCTAATTAGTATAGATCGGTAAAATAAGAAATTACAAAAATTTAGCATCGAATTCAGATTCCCATTCTGATCTTACGCTATCGGAAATTTTAATTCAAAATTAAATCAATCCTGAAATTTTGTTCAGTCGACACGTTATCAAACTAAACTCATAAAGTCAAACATATGTACGTATATAGACGTATTTATTTAAGTTGATAATACTTTGTTATGTAAGCCAAATTGTAGTGGGCCTTTTAATTTTAATTTTAATTTGTTTCTTTTTTATCAAACTTAGAATTATTCGAAGAAAACCTGAGAATAACTGTTTGAGAACTTACAGGGAACCTTTGCCATCACCTCGACCTACGGTGACCTCAAGGCGATTGAAAAGGTAAAAAAGCCGAAAAGTTAAACACATTAAGAGACCGTCAAAAAAACAACAATTTGCTGAAGTTTGACAAAAACCACCCTTTTTTGTCCAGAATCGTTACTGAAAAGTTACTGAAAGTCGTAGAATCGTTACTGAAAGTCTCGACAAAGTAGAAGCAGCATTACATGTTCCAAAGTCCCCAATACATCACGAAAATATGATGGTTAGCCTACCAAAAAGACTTTTGGTTTGATACACTGCAGCTTCTTAAATTCTGAAGAAACCATGAATGCCGAATCGTATTGTAACTAAATTAATGTAATGCGTTAGAAATAGGCAATAATGAAGTCACCTTTAATCAGTCGAAAGAAATTCATTCTGTTGTATGACCATGCCTGGCAACATTTCTCTGTGCAGTCCCAAAAACTGCTAGATATTGGGAATAAAACTCTGTCACATCCTTCTACTCTCCAGAGCTCCCGTCTACACATTTCCATTTTTTTTTTGAGAAACCTGGACCACTACTTGTGTTTTATCAATTCTAGATACGGGAAATGATATTCCGAGGGAATGAAAACGTTGCTGACACGTGGGCAAGGATGTATTGGTAGTAGTGGAGACTATTTTTATTTAATAAAACAGTTGGAAATATTTTATTTTTCTTGTTAAACCAAAATCTGGCATTATTTTCCAGACAACCTAATATAATGGCCTACAATAAATAATAGGTGTGCAACATCTAATATATATATATAGTGTGTGTTTATATAGACAGAGATGTGGAAGACAGAAGGATTATTCTATCCTGAAGGAGCTGGGAGGACCTATTGATCAAGGGTTAGCTCCTGAGGCCCGTTTACCGACGTAACTGGGTCACTGCCATTCCGCTCTTCCCTTGTCTTAGCAATACATTTTTTAGTAAGTGCTTCCTCTGATCATGGTTAAAAATAAATTTAAGGCTATTTTTTAATAAAGACTGTTCTTGGTTACTTACACCAAGCAGATAGAAGCAATACCTTCTACCTAACTATCCCAAAAGTTTGGGATATCGGAGAACTCAAGAAAAAACGTACATGGTTACACTAAATACAATTATTTTCTGGTTGCTTGAACCATAATCCAGTTCTCAAATATAATATCTCAAAATAAAACATAGGTGTGGTGTATGTTAAATTAAGAATATTAATATTTTAATACCTTCCCACACACGGGCTCGTCTTAGTGGGATAGTGACTTCTACTTGCACTGTAATATGTCTGTATTTTGATTTAAATAAAGAAGTTAAAATATATATATATAGTTGAAGCAACTAAGGAACATTAATTATATAGTTTTTTTTTTTCATTTAACAAGTATATGCATTATTATTATTTTTCACATAGCATTATATTTTTTTCAATTATATGAGAACTTTTTATTAGATTATATTAGAAATTATATTTGATTATATTAGAAATTATTTTAGAACTAAAAGTAAATATTATAATTTTTAAATGTTATCCTTGCAATAAATGCTTTATTCATTCGTACATTCGTTCATATATATATATATATATATATATATATATATATATATATATATATATATATATATATATTTATTTATTATCCCATGGCAAAATAACTGTCGCGGTGTGGTCTCCGATGAAGCTTCTAGAGTTCGCGGCCGAGAGCCTACTCGGTCTATCGCGCTAGTAGAAAAAACAAATAAAAAAATATACTATTACATATATTCGTTATTTTAAACGAATAAATTTATAAGTTTTGCCTTTTTCTATTAATTTAATTAATACATTTATTCTTACCTTTTCAATTGCTTCTGTGCCCTGTTTGCCACAGATTTAACTTATTTTATTCTTCAATGTAACCCTTATCATCTGTTTGAATTTATCTGGGGTAGACTATACTCAAACGAGATGACAACAGTTTTTGCGATAAATATAAAAAATGATTAATTTTACACAAAGAAAGAATAGGTAATATAATCAATATTGAGTTGCCCGGAAAATAATGATTTTGAGGTTCTCTTTAAATATCCCTCTATATAATAAATTGTTCACATTTGCTGAATAATTCATTAGTATAAATGTCAAGACTTACTATTCCTCTTCTAAAAAGAAATATTTGTTTACCTCTGTACTATTTCGCTATTCCGAAATAATTCAATTTACACTAAGATGTAAAATTTTATGTAACAAGTTTAAACTTGGCCATATAACCAGTAACATCGTCGAAGCGTGGGACGAGAGTAATATTAGTGAGCGAACCGTACAACGGTGGTTCGAAAATGTTGGAGTGACCATGAGTTATAGAATGAGACTTTACTAATAAATAATATAGAGTAATTATTAATAACTTCCTTTTCTATAATCAAAGGCTGTTATAAACCAGCTACCCAGAAAGGACAGACCAAGTACCGACCAAGAACACATACCTGTACTTAGGACCCAACACCTGGAGGCACTCGCTTTGTGGTAGCCATGCCGCCTCCTTATCCCCTCTACAATTCCTTCTATATATACCCTTTGATCCTCAAAACTCATCACTCTAGTTGTAACATTTACTTGTGTCACACTCATAGAAGGAGACCTCGGAATGTAGTCACTTGTAGTCACCCAAACTCCTCAGCACAGTGTATTGTAGTCAGAATATGTATTATGTTCTCATAATAAAAGCAATATTTTAATATATTCAGTGATTCATTAACTATGGAAAACAAAGAAGTTCGTAGAAGGACTTCTTCATTGTTCTTCGAGCTTCGGTGGAAGAAAATCTCAGAAAAACCTTTCGACATCTTGAGTGAACAGGAAAACTGTAAGCAAATCGACCGTCGATTAACACCTAAAGGCTATTTAGAACTTCAAAAATATCAAATTTAGGATTCTTACTCATTAAACGAGTTTCGTAAAATCAGGGTTATACGCTTTGTGTCTCACTTCTTTGCCGAAACAACAAAAAATCCTTTTTCTCCTCAATCCATAAGTCTCCACAGTTTTAACTGATTACAATTCAAATTATAATTGTACACTAATTTTTATCAATCTAAAATATTAATAATCAAAGAGCCTAGGAAAAGGAGTATTCCAAATTCTACTTAGAAAAGCTTCCAACAGGGTTTAAACAGTTCACATAACATAAAGACATTATGGGGATAGAACACAGGGTACTAAGTGTCTTTCACTTAAATTTTTATACTTTAAGTAAACAGGAAGGGTTCGATATTGACTGAAATATAATTAAATGATATTGCTTCCGTTTTAAGATTTATCCATCAAAGTTTAAAAATAATGCTAAGAGAGTGTGTATTGATATCCAAAGCCTGTGCTGAATTATATTTGAAGAGATCTCGTGTCCTTGTGAACTGGCTTGGGAACACAGAGGGCACAAAGCAGCCCGAGTTGGTAAGGGAACCCAAAGTCAACAGGGGTTTGCTACAAATAGTCACCCTACAGTTTTGTTTGTTCATAGGGCTAGGGGAAACAAAGTGTCGATAGAATTCCCAATGTGCGTTGCAAAGATTAATCAGAATTTAGTTTCATATCAATCATTTATTGTAGGTAGAAATAATATAGTCAGTCTTTTTTTTCTTTTTTTTTTTTTTTAATTTTGCCGGGTTTCGGCTCAAATTTGTGAGCCATCGTCAGTGCATTACTGAGACATGTCAAACAAAAAAGTCATTTTGACCCAATTAGACTAAATGTGACAAACAAGATAACTTTATATCATTTAAACAAACGCTTATATTATTTAATCTAGCTTTATAAAACTAAATGTTATCCATCTGGATCACCAATAACTCATATTAAAGATAAACCCGAAATTTGCATTATTTTAATTGATTCCTATTTGAATTAGGTACTTTCAAATGTTATATAACATTTCTGTATTTTGTATAGATTTTAAGGAATTTTGATGCGGTGCGAAATTTTAAAAAAATAATTCATGAAATATTATATCATTATATCAGCCTGTGACGGGCTACACATAAAGCTATAATTTCACAATGTTGTTTCTTTAGCCCCCTATTATTTCGATACCTATCCTTAAGGAGGTTTGTGAATATTTGTAAGTTGTTATATTTTTTCAAGATAGTAATGAATCTCCGGTGATGGAGCTCACCTTTTTCTTTGAACTGCACTTACAACTAATATTAAAAAAAAACATGTATTTTTTTCAATAGAATCAATTGGTCTATAGTTCTGAAAAGATAATTGCGAGACTTGGGAACTATATTACATTTTGCCAACGGAATTAATTTTAATATCGATAATATACTTATACGAAAAGAATGTATAATTTATTCCAAAAAACAGTGACAAAATATTACTCACAGATAACATACAGAATGGAAAATTGTCAGTTTTCCATTCGCCTACAATACGCCCTAATGATGACCCACATTGGGGGTCGAAACGTTTGCAGAAAATAAATGGTTGACACTACTTAATTGTTTCATTCACTGACCGCCACCCGTAGTAATTCCTTCTAATAAACATAGAGAATGGTTTACGAATGGAAATCTCCAAAAATTAAGATTATACGGTTCACAAATGCAAGGAAAATAAGCTATCAGTGATCTTTGCGAAAACGTCCGTAAAATAAGAGATTATTACAATTTTATTTAAATATGTGTAGAATTTTTCCCTTATCATTTTTGATAAGTTTTTAATCAATAATTATGGAAAATAAAGAGGAAAGTTCTAGAAATAATTTATTAAGATTTACAACTCATATTATATAAAAAATTAATGACAATAACACATGTTTTATGACTGGAATTATACCCTGACTATTGTCGTGCACTCACTTTCCAAGAAGTAATAAGAAAAAGGAGTACATGGACTAATCAAGTCATGAGATAAATATCGATTTTAAATGAGGTTGAGAAGCAACATCTGTTTTCCTGCTGAGGCTCAGATGATATCATTGATCGGGAATAGAAAGTTTAACTTTTAGGTTTCCAAACTGGGTCGCTAAAACCCTGCTAGCCATCTTGCCCAGATTACTGGAAACTATTGGAGCACTTTCTCAAGAGCGTGAAAGCTCGTTTGGTCTCCATCTTCTCTTTGTTGTTTATTACACAACCTTTGTTTGCTTTTCTAACAAAAAGCAATCACTCCATCTCAATTTCACTCATTGGTAGAGAAATCCAAGGTTCCAAGTGAATAATATCCCTGAGATGGTCATCTATTTCAATTAAATAACAATAAGGTATATCAAAATAAAACAAAAAAAAAATTGAAAATTCGTGCCATTAATTTGGCACAGTCAGGAAATTTCAGTAAGGTTAAAATCTTTCTGATGTTAAAGAATATTTGATAATACATTGATATAACTAGTTTAACAATATTTAAAACGATTTTCTTAATGATTACAATAGAGGTAATAATGTGACACCTTCAGTAAGATTTTGATGAAATATTTCCTGATCTATCTTTAATATTTACACCAATTTGGCTTATTTTCAAGAAAGTAATAATTATTTTCTCTTACAATGTGTTTCTTACATAAAGAATTAAGATTAAAAATTAACATGCATCAAATTAGGATATACATTTTATAAATTATCAGCTTTACAATTCAGTTTAAAGTGATTCTCACAATCATGAATAAAAATCATAAAGTACAACGAAAGTGAATTACATACCTTATATTAACTTCAACCGGACCAGGAAATCTATTATATTCACTACAACACATTTAGTTTTTACAGCACATTTCTAATATTTAGAGCAAGAGGGGAACTGACGGGGCTCAGCTGTTAGCTATGTAGGTGGTATAGAGTACCTACCTGTGCCATTTGAATGTCCCAGAAGATACATCACTTTTTGGCAAGATGTCCTGGTTTAATAAAGGATTTCAGGAAGTAATACTTGAAAAAGGATCAAATAACTCTAGAAGAAACAATAAATAAATTAAACGGGTCTGATTGGTTGAACTATCTTTATACATAAACGAAACTATTTATTCATAAAGTAGAGATATTTTCTTGTCATCAACATTTTAACTATTAAACCATTAAAATAATTAATAACAATTGATTATAAAGTTACGAAAATCCACATTATATGATTATTAATGAATAATTAATTATTATTAAAACTGGAGGTATGTCCCAAGAACTAAAATTTTAAAAGGGGTCAGTCGGCTCATCGCAGTTGTCTACTAATTTAACTAATCGGACGATGCTACAGTGGGAGTCCTAAATTTTGTATTTTCAAGTTTAATTAAAATAGAGATCTTTAATGAGTGCCTAACTAGAACCGCCATTTTACGTCCCCTCTGAAGGACGGCATAACCAATGATTTTTTACTCCAATTAAGAAAATCTTTGAGCCATTGGCAAGCTTTGAATCCTACCCTGAGCATCGCCATTGTCTTACAAGCTTTTATTTCATAATATATCTATTATAATTATTTTGCTTATAATTTAAATTAAAATATTTATTGATACATTCCTTTATAAAGTGGTAAAAATATTTCGACGCGATCAAAATGATTATCAAATATTTCTTAATTTTTAAGAAAGCATTATTTATTTATTGGTATAAATTACAATTTATCTTAGATACAGGAACAAAACAAAAATTTAAATAATAAATTATAAAAATAAATAATACATAATAAATAATAAATGGAAAATGAAAATGAATGAATCAAAGAGGCTGTTCGTCACATTTTCTTTAAAACATGAATCTTGACCTCAGGTCTTCTTCATCAATATTCCAATTCCAGTTTCCGACACAGTACGTTATTTATTGTTACAGTTCGTCCTTCTTCCAGTGGCGCGACAGGTCATGCAGGCCCTGGGCCTCGCGATGTAATCTCCAGGGAGAATACACTCGCGTTTTTTAGCATAGGGATAGGGTACTCGCGTACTACAAAGTACTCGCGCAATTTGTAGGATAGGGTCATCATTCCCTACGCCTAATTTTTTTGAGTGGCCAACATTTGGCTGACGGGTCTCACATACCCGGGGTAGAGGCTATAAGTGAATCCTCATTTATTTACATCCTTATAAAAGTCGGTTGGGACTGGGATTCGAACTCACAACCTCTAGCATGAGAGACTAGCGCGTTAGCAACTCAGCCACGGGCTTCCCTAATTGTTACAGTACCTTGATAAAACGACGGACATGGGAACACCACCTCAAACGAAAAAGAAAAGAACTGAATAAAAGTTATGGTGTTCTTTCAAGATTACTAGATAACAGTTCAAAATTATCATTTATTTAGAAAGTACTGAGAAAACCTATTTTGTCCTATGGCATGAAGTTGTGGGGTGCTAAAAAAAGTCAAATAATCCAAATATCACATTCAAAATTACTTAGGATAATTGTAAATGCCCTTTAGTATATTTCCTTATTTCATAAGCAGATAGCAAATCTCATTTTACTATCTAAACTCCTACAAATGAATAATAAATATTAAAGGAATACTGGAAGGAATTAGTCCGGGTGGCGGTCATTAAATGAAACAACTAAATAGTTTCAACTATTTTATTGTTTGCCAACGTTTCGACCCCCTTTGTGGGTCATCATCAGGGCGCATGGTGGGAGAATGGAAACTGAACTAATTACATCCACAATAATAAATATTAAAATGCGAACTTTTAATGTTTAAAATTATGATATTTTTTTTATAAATATCCATAAAGGGGATTTAATAAGAATACTTGTATAAGTAAAACTGAGTCAAAGGATGGCTCCAATAAACGGAAAAGGGACTGGTAACGCCGGTAGAAGTTGCCGTTCGATAAGGAACCCTATCATATCAGGGTAGGGATGGCCCCTTATCATATCCATAAATGTGATTCCAGGTCGGCTTTTCCATTTTGCTTCTTCTTTTCCTTCAGTAAGTGGCGGTTGGGTTGAAAAATCATAACGGTGTTGTTACATATTCCCTTTCTTGACAATCACAGGTTATTTACTGCGTTAGTTTATTAATTCTTGGTTTATTACAAACAATACCGACAATTTAAACCAGCTCTTTCGAAATTCAAGGGCACCATGGATTCAAAGTGTGCAGAATCCATAGAATAAAAATAATAAAAAATCTGTCTTTCTCTGACACTTCGCACCCCGACGTTAACTCAGTCCTTTTTGCGATATTTCCTTGTAAAAATTATAATAAAAAAAAAATAAAAAAATACTCGAGACTTAAATATCGATGGAGTAGAATGATGACTTATTTTTTTATGTTTATTCGTTTATTCGGACGATACTAAAGTTTGAGTCCTAAATTTTCCCTATCCAGGTTTAATTATGACCGGGATCATTAACGAGTACCTGATATCACACAGGCTCCAAAGCACCATTTTATGTCCTCTCCGATGAATGACATAACTTAGAATTTTTTACTATCCTCGGGTCTTCTTGATTTTAACCTGTGACCTTGGGTATGAAAGGCTGTTATGCTAGCTACTACACCACAGGTGACTAATTAATGAACCTATGTAAGTCATAATGTTATAGTAAGTTTTTTTTTTCCTTTTTTGAAACTTGATAACATTATAGCTATTATTAGGTTTTGCTGTTAAACTCATTTTACCATAACTCATTCACTTATGGCTGTAGGTAGCTAAAACGTGTCGTAGATTTTTTGTATCAATTATTTCAGTCCATGCAATAGTAGGGAATAAATAACAGGTGAAAAAATCACACGGGTCAGAATATTTTTACACGTTTTAGAATGGATTGCCCCGTGCTAATTGTTTCACAAATCCGTGATTAGCCTCATAAAGAATTGCACCCAAGTACAACTTTACTGAAATCCTTTAATTGTGTGAACTATGATTTATAAGGACGCCTGAAGAGCATCTGTTTGTGCAGGAGGTATGTGAACGTCCCGGCAGGGCCCTAAATGAATATGAATGAGGCCGTATTCAAAGTAACCTTGCCTTCCAAAGCCCGAAAGGACGTTCCTCGGGCTCAAAGAAGATTATATGCTAATCCACTTACCTAATAGCTCCCCATTTAACTGTATCCTTCGGTTTTCAAAAGATGCCCTTTCAAGGCTCATCTATAAGCAATAAATATCATTAACAAGAAAATGCCTGTACCGGGAAAACAGTATCATTTTACTCAGTTCCCCAATAAACACACCAGTTATTAAGTAACTAGAAACTAGAAAATTTTTATATTATCCTTTATGGTAACTCCGGAATGTGGTGTAACATTACATAGAATGGTCGTTTTTAGAAATAGAACTTTAGTATTTTCGGTTCTTTTTTAATATTAATAAAAATATTTGGAGGTTTATATATATATATATATATATATATATATATATATATAATAAATATATATGTATATGTATGTATATCTAGGATGTATAGTCGGCTCTAGAAACTATATAGGTGGAATAATCAAGAGTCACTCAAAAAGCTTGTGAGTCATCATTAGGGCTACAAACATCAGAACAAAAGAGATACGTATTAATGTGATAATGAAATGTTTTTGAGTTTAGTGACAATGATAACATTTAAAATAAAACAGAAATATACCAACATACTTAAATGCTGAGCCCCTCCCCATACCACCTATGTTTCCGGTTTTCCTCAGTTTATGCTTGGACATGGCTCAGTTTACATATACATTTTTTACTTCTATATTAAAGTCTAAAGTTTTGTTTTTATACTTATTATCATCATATTGTTTATCATTATTTGTATCTATAATATTTAAGTATGTTGGTATATTTTCTGTTTTATTTTAAATTTTATCATTCTCACTACATTCAAAAATTTTCATTATCAGATTAATATGTATCTCTTTTGTTCTGATGTTTGTAGCCCTGAGAATGTGGCTCACAGACGTGAGCTGAAACGTCGGCAAAATTAAAATATTTAAAAAGAAGACTGACCCCTGATTATTCCACCTATAATGTAAGCTTATCATTGAAATTTAATATTTATAGGGTGTTCCGAAATAAAAGTAACTATAGTTTCGGTTTGAATTTCTAATTGTATACTATCTTCCTCAACTAATCTCAGTAGAGGCCATTTGATTTATTTTTTATTTAATTTTTTTTGGATTAGGAGCAATATAAGTATAAATATTAAAGATTTCGGATTAATAAAATATTGCCATGAACTCTAAAGTTTTAAACTAAAATTTGAATTTTTAATTTAGATGATTTTTTATTTTATATTCTACACCATTTTGCGAAACTCTGAAATTTGAATTATTTTATATGACCTTTTTCTTAAAGTCCACTAACGTTTCTTTAAAGCATTATAGTAAATTATTAGGCCTTAATTCAATTTTAAAAAATCCGGTCCTCGCAACACACGCTTACACTTACGTTGGTACAATAAATTTAAGAATTTTAAAAATACAGTTGGAGATAAAAAAAGATTAAGGAATTAATGACATTGAGTTTCGAAGCATGTGATTTATTAAATAATGTAATATATTGTTATTCAACAATAATTTAGTTGTACCGACTTTTCATCACTCTATATTGGCTATTACAATTTTTTGTATAGAATTTTTTTTTTTCTAAAAGCTTTCCAACGTATATTATTTATAAACGCGTGTTTTTGCTTCGACGCATAAGTTCTGATGGGTATCGTAGTATTCAATTCTCAGTTTTAATTTTTGAACGTTAGAGTATTAAATAAAAGTTAGCATTGTTTTGCGTATTGCTCAATACAATTTATTGGTTATGTTTTTTTTTTTTATAATAGGTTCAATTTAAGTTTTAAAATTTATGACATTCATTACATTTTTTTGTAAACTTGTTCAATCACAGTTGATAATTCGCCTTCCCCATGATTTAGCGTACACTATTGGATCAGCTTGCGTTCAAAGAGCTGTTTCAATATACCGTGAAGGAGCTAGGAACCGTTCAGAAGCCAACCAACCAAGTCTAAAAGAGCAATAATGGACAACAGTTGGAATACGATATTGCAATATTCCTTGAGATAAAGTTCAAACTGAATTGGATATTCGTCGATATGCTTTCAATACAAAGGTGTGTGTGACCAAGAGGTTGACTGCATGTCAACATGATCTCCTACTATCACACGTGGCCTCGTTGCATCGATCCCATACTCTTTTACTTTGTGCAGGCTACGGCTGTCGATGCTACCAATGAGACTTACTTTATCAGTCAGTATTTTCTCAATCTCTTTGTATATTTTATTTTATAAAATAGTCTTATTAGTAATTAGTCCTTAATAGGACAGTTGCAGATATCATTAAAGGATCAGCGTTGTAATTTCCCATCATATCTTATCTGATCCTAATTTTATTCATCTAAATATGTAAATACTGAGTGCTAATTGCGTACAATAATCTTAAAAGGCCACCCTCATTATGTTTGGCTGCTACAATCCTTCCTCTGGTCATTGGTGTGCCTCTTGTAAACGCACTTTCTGTGATCATTGAACATAGTCTATTTATCACCATTCCTTTAGTATAAAATATTTTAATATTATAGAAAAAATTAATGATCAAACCAATGAAAATAATTCTTTTTTATAAATAAGAGGTATAATGTATATTAACAAAACTGAATTCAATTTTAGAACTCATCAAAATCCGGTGCGGGAGACATACAAGTAAAAGGCCTATGCCTCAGCAATTTATGATATCATCAAATATATGTTTTATAGAAGTTAATATAGCAATATAAAATTGATATGTACAATATCACTTAAGGTTATGTCATATTCGTCACTTTACGTTACCTTCCACAACTATGTATATAAGACTACATTTTTTCTCAAATCTTTAACGTTCCAAATTTATGCATCTATATTACTAATCCTATGGTGTTGTTTTTTAAACATATTTATTGATATTTAAAACAGTACAAAGATATACATCAAGTAAATGTGATGGTAATTAAGAAAATGACATGAAATACATATAAAGACACTACCCATTGGCAGCACCTTAAAACTCTAAACCAGAAGGTCTCGGAGCCATCTTCTTTTCAGACGTCTGGAAGAATTATCAGGAATCGAAGAGCAAGCAGGGATTGAAACTAGAGGGTTAGAGTGAGAATGGAGTTTATCATAAAAGGAATGGTATCTGGTTCGGGATAAGTCAGCAACATATGGAAGGTTAAGGTCTTAATGGATGAGTTTATTCGTGACAAAGTAAAGAGCATTGAGGGTTTTCCGAAGTATTTTGGATTGTAATGATTGGATACGAGAAGAGTTCGATGGTTTAGAGTCCCACAGCTCTATGAGCTATAATGAGCCTTTTGTAATTAAGTGGTAGGTTTGAGCGTTTGTACAGTAAGTATTGAATTAGTCGAAAACGTCGGGATATTGCTTGTCGTTTTAGTCTTGTATGAGAATATTCTTATGTTCAAAAAGAAAATTTACTTTAAAAAATAGTTTTGCTCTTTTCTCTTTTAGTTGTTTCTCAAATTCGTTCATTTAGCCTTTTACGATCAAATTAACAAAATAAAATAGATTTTTTTTTCGGAATTTACAAAATTGAAGTCCTGTCAGACTATTTTAATCAGAATGAAACCTACATGATATTAAAGCTCATTAAATTTAACATATAAATAGCGAGTTTAATCAAAATCTTTTGAGCCGATTCTAACAAGGTGCAAAATGCATGGTGTAAAGTGGCTCTTCCGGACTCAGGGAACTCTAAAAATGTTTTCTTTTGAGGTGAAAAATTCGAAGATTTGTAAGTTTTCATGATCGCAATACTTCCCCATACAATATATTTCATATATAGGTATGTGACAGTAAAATTTTTTTTTTTTTTTTTTTTTTTTTTTTCTTACCCTCTGGTTTTATTTTCGAACAAAATACAAATACAAATATAATATGTATAGCTGTCAGATTTGTCCTTCTGTTACCCGGAGGTATTCTAAAGAGGATTGCTATATGCGCTGGATGCACTAGTAATCTTTCAAGGGCTTCTTCTAAGCCTTTATTTATCCATTGCAAAATGGGAGGGACCATTCTTCAGAATTTTGGCAATAAATTGAGTTCAGACATAGTCCGAACTCCTTCCCTCGGCGACAACGTCAACGAGAGGTAGTGATCCTTGCCACCTCCCAGGCTTGGGTGGTGGGGTGATATCAGAAAATAATGGATTAGCACAGGCCTTCAGCCCATCAAAAAATTTAATGTGCCTCCGGCTGATATATTCAGGCACTGTTGGCAATACTAATTCCTGATGAAGGATATGGTTTCTGGCCCTCTGTAAGTTGGTACCTCTGAATATCCGCCGAAGGATGGAGTTCTGGAACGTCTGTAATTGTTTGAGAGTGGACTTAAACAGATGCCGCATCAAGGGCGCACCATAGAGCATAGTCGGACGTATTATAGCCTTGTAGATCTGTAGTTTCAGCCTCAGTGAGAGCTGAGGTGACGTGAGTAGATGATTAAGTCTATAGCTCTTTCTCCTGGCCAGTTTGAGTCGTTCCCGTACGTGACTAGATAAGGTGAGGTGCCTATCTAGAGTGACGCCCAGGTAGAGGATTGAATTAGAGACTGGCAGTGTTTCTCCGTTCACTTTAAAATCAGTGGGCAAAGCGCTCTTCCCCTTCTGGAACGACATGACAATAGCATCTGTCTTCTTCGGGTTCACCCTAATGCCAATCTCCTTCAGCTCATCTACAATAGTGGTTGATGCTCTTTGTGCCAGGGTGAGAGCCCTTTTCGGTCTCATACTAGAAGCATAGATGCCAATGTCATCGGCGTAGGCTGCTACCAGTGCCATTGGGTGCTTCATTGAGATCACTTTTGCTGTAAAGATCACAAACAATAGTGGTCCCAATACAGAACCTTGAGGAACCCCACAAATGGTGTCCTTTGAAGTTGACAATTTATCGCCTACCCTTACGACGAAGGATCTCCCGCTTAAGTAGCTTCTGATCAATCGGCATAATGAAGCTGGAAAACGATAGTCTTCCAACTGGCGAAGCAGTAACTCGTGGGATACACAATCAAACGCCTGTGTGCAGTCCAGCGAGATGAACGCCGTGGCTTCATTGTTCTTCGTCATACGCTCTATGGTGTGCCTTTGAAGTTTCACTAAATGATGATCGCAGGCTACGCCTCGTGAGAACCCGGTCTGTTCTGGTGGAATGATGGACTCCTCACTGCAGTGCTCTAGCAGATGGTGATGGATCAGCCTCTCGAACACCTTGCTCATATGCGAAAGGAGACTGATAGGCCGATAATGCTCTGGTGAGTCTCCATTCTTCCCAGGCTTAAGTAGCGGCACTATGATAGCTTGCTTCCAGTCATCGGGGAAGTATGAGATCCGCATACAGGAGTTAAAAATGTTTAATAAGAAGGCTTTACCCCTCCGAGGTAGCATCTTCAATAGTACATACGGAATATCATCCAGTCCCGAAGCCTTGTTACCCTTGGTGCGTCGTAGTACCGACTCAAGCTGTCCGAAGGTGGAGAATATCCTCTTTTCATTAGGGGACGTTGGTCTTCCCGCAGGTAGTGTGGGAGCATTTAACAGCCGATCATCTTCCCTCGCCTTATAAGAATCGGCCAAGAGTTCAGCCTGTTCCTCAGGGGATAATAGGGTGCCACCTGATGTAAGGTGTACACTCTTCCTCTTAGTGACGTGTGACCTCACAAGTCTCCAGAACTGACGATGATCATCATGAGTCCTACGGAGTTGCTCGTGCCATAGGAAAGTCTTCCATTCCTAGAGCATTGGTAGAGCATTCGACTGCAGTAAAAATTTAATCTTTTCCACTTGTTTTATTTACATATGCTTACCTTAGTTTTACGAGAGTATGTCCTCAGCGGGAGACATCTGGTAATGAATACTTTTAAAAACATTCATAGAAAAAAATCCTTCCATGAAAAAAAAAAAAAAATAGTATTTTTTTCCTATTCCTTTGTTGTTTTGTGTCCCAATTCTAAAACTAAAATTTTTAAAAATCACTCACTACCGAAAGATAAATTTTCCGTAGCAACACTAAATTTATTTTTAGTATGTAGGTACCAGAGAAAAAAAAGTTGTTTTTGTATTTTATAGACACAATTATGAAATGTATGGCAGAAAAATTCAGGTTTCATGCCTTATCAATACTAAATTAAAATTTTAAATGGAAGAATATATAATAATAACTTGACATTAATTTTACAATATGAAAGGCTGGATATTGAAAAAAAAAAACACCTCCTAGAACCTTGGTTATAGAAATCGTAAAAAAGAACGTCGGGGAAGAAATGCTTTTCTGCATTTCTGCTATTATTGTAGCGATATCCTATATTTTACTGGTATAATTCTTGTTTCTTATTGTTCGATGCTGATTTTTATGATTGTTCTGAAAATAATTAACTTATTTTTGTTATTATAATTGAGCAATGTACACAGATAAAAATGATAATATCATAGTATTCAAAAGGTTTTGCCACGTATTGGTTATTAATTTTTTTTGTGTGTGTATATCATCACATTTTGATAATATCTGATCATGAATTTAATACTCAAGTGATTGATTTGACGTTTCTTTGTTGAGCGAAAGGCTTAGATCGATAATGATGGATTCTCGCAGCAATTATGAGGCGTTGACAAAATTTATAACTCGTGCTATAGAATATGTCATGTCGTTAGGAAAGCTGATGACCGACATTGTAGTATGTGGATCTCGCCTCTCGAAATATAACTGAACACCGTCATAATTGAATTTTGTTAAAGCTTTATCTTCAGAAAATTATAAGAAATAGAACAAATTTTTTATGGAGATGCGATCAACAAGAAATAAGGCACTAATAAGAAACACTTATTGTATTTATGTGGCGACGTTTCTGTCGGCCCTTTGTCGGCTCTCATCAGGGCTCAGTGAAACGAGATTACAGCCAATACTATTAACAGAATCGTATCATCTTTTATATAAATAATATATAATAAGAATTTGAATAATAAAATAGACAATAATAAAATATGGAAACAAGCATAAAATTAAATTAAAATGATAATATTGATTATGAGATGACAGTAACAAAATATGGAAAAACAAAACAAAATTAAAATGAGAATATTTAAAGACTAAAGTCTATATTCTTCTATATTATATCCAGTAGTATTATGTATATACTTTATTTTATAGTCTTCTAATACTCTCCCGTCAAACATCCGTCATGCTCCTTCTCTATCATCGTTTAAATCCCTCCTCTTTCAATACTTCCATTCTGTCCAGCCCAATTTTTTCTGTCAAGCTGATTTTTATTATGCCAATTTATTTAATGAGATGTAAAAGTTAAATTTTATGTTTATTCTTATTTATTTATTTCTAGAATTCGTACATAAAGATGTCAATATGACCTTTTCTTTTTCTTTCTCTTTCCTTTGTTATTTACATGTAGTTATATATTGTTTATGACTAGTTGTTTCGTTCATTAATGTTATTATTAAGGGACATTGTCCCAGAATAAAGTTTCTTGTTCTATTCTATTCTATTCTATAATATATCAATAGTATATTGAATAGTATATTCTATAGACTATAGTCTTCCAATTGATGAAAAATTGGCAATGATAGATTTTTATAGCTCACAATATTAAAATTATTTTTCTGTACAACGAGTTATATTGAAAATCCTAGGGGCCAATGCTGTAAAATTCTAAAAAATTATGATGGCTTAATTATTTTATGCAAATGTTGGTGTCAAAAATTTCCATTACATCCCAGAAATTCACTTTTTAAATGAAATTTCTATATTTTTAGACTTTTCGTTTTAGAGGTACCTAGTACACGATTTTGCTAGATTTGTGAATTTCCGTTAAAAACTGAGATTCAAAATTTATTTGATCGCAATACATTAATATGTTTAGGTGGCGTAATATGAATCTATGATGCATCCGCGTTTCTTTAAGGCAAGGAAAGTTTGTAATAAATAAGTAGAAGTAAGGGCAATTGGAAGTAATATATTGATATCGGTTAGTGAATGGGGCCAATCAATCTCCCTTCTCGACCGGGCAAGGATCATATGCAAACAGCCCATGTTGACCCTTAAATGTATAGTAGCAAACAATGCGGCACTTCCTAAGATCATTCAAAGTTGCAGCGTTCCCCAATGACTTTATTTTAATTTTCTTATTTTAATATGCTGTGTTTTTATCATCTTTAAAGTGATCATTTGTTTATTATCTATCTTTGATTAAACACGTAACTTAATTAAAAAATCTGGTGGTTGAAACTCACTTTCACTTAGCTACGTTCTTTAAATCAATTTAAGAATTTTCAAATAAACATAGATATGAAAAAAAAAGGTTAAAGAATTACATTGTGTTACATTAACTTCTGTTTCATTGAATAATCTATTAATTTATTATCCTCAACCATCACTTAGTCTTATCCGCTTTTCATCACTTTCCATTATTTTAAACAACTATGTGTATAAGATATTTTTTTCCCTTAAATCTGAAGCTTTCCAAAGGTGCGTTATACATCTATTTAACTGTTAATATACTAAAACAAATCTGGTACGGACATCACACGACTTTCAATTACCTCGACTGTTGAAATCAATTTAAGAACTAATGAAAATTATATCATATTAAAGCGCATTAAATTTTACATCGATATTGTGAGTTTAATCATATAAAGTAATAAAGTAGCACCTCCGGACACATACACACACACACAAAACCTTTTTTTGGGACTTGGTTATTTGGACTCAGAAAACCCTTTAACGCGTATTGCCGTTGAAAACTGGATTCGAAAATTTTAACGATCGCAATACTTTTCCTTACTGTACGTGTCATATATAGGTAAAAAAAAAAAAAAAAAAAAAAAAAAAAAAAAACCTGTACCACTACAACACATGAAGGGTCTTGGGCTCAGTACATTTAGAGATTCGTACTGTTTCTAGGCCAACGGCAGTGCAATGAGGTGATTAGGCCTTAATCGCGCTCAACCGCCAGGTTTTTCCCCAATTAATTTGGGTACCCACTTTATAGAGGCTGGGTCTGCCCCAGGAGGGTCTCCATACCCTAGGGTCGCCCCCCGACTGAATTAACAGAATAAATAAGATTCTGTCTGAGTCGGGATTCGAACCTAAGACCCGGACTATAGACTAGCGCTCTATCCACTAGACCACGCCGTTCCCATATATAGGTAAGCAAAAGTAAAAAAGAACGAATATATTTATTTTTTTTTTTTTATTTTTTTTTTTTTTATATGTGTATATGAGTTGATATGTTTAATTTTTTTACTACAAAATTATAGATACTTCAGAGGAAGAAAATTTAAGCCTTGTCAGACTGTGTGAATGAGAATGAAACCTACACAATATAGAAGCACATCAAATTTTACATGGATATAGTGATTTTAATCGAAATCCTTACACCGCTTTTTGTGAAAATCGTGAAAAGGTGAAAATTACATAGCATGGAGTGACTCTTCTGGTTCGCCAATTTTGATGAATAAGTTGCTGTTACATTTTAGGCATGTACACTCCTAAAATATTAAATTTCAGTATACAATTTATATTTTTTAAGCTAGACTGAACACATACACACGCACAGACCTTTTTGCGGGACTCAGTCATTTGAACTCTATATTTAGACCCTAAAACGTGTATTTCTGCATAAAACTTTCTTGCAATCGTAATACTTCCCTTACTACATATTTCATTTTACAGATAACTGAAAGTAAAAACTATGTTAATTGTAAATTTTTTTACTAAAAACTCATTCAAATGTAAGGAAATTATTAATTTTAAAGATCACGCATGCTTATGCCAATGAGAATACCTTCTACAACTACCTTCAAATGATTTTCCTTCTAGAGCGTGGGCGGAAAGATTGGTAATGGAATGCCGCAATTATCAATGAGTGAAGCCAGACCCCTCCTCCGAGCTGAGGAATCCGAAGAGGAAAAGTCAACTGGAAGTTTGAATTAAAGGTACAGGGGACTGAAAGAGCCTTTATAATTAAGGGCGAGCTTGCAGGCTGCTTCCAGATTTAGACCGGATCTCCTCTGGAATTGTAAATTACACCGGCAAATAATATCCCCTTTCATTAGAGATCTGGAACGGATCAATCCTTCCTAGTCTAATGGCAAAATTTCATGGATGATTCCAGATGAACCCCTATTTTCACACTTAAACATTATTGTTGTTATTGATTGTACCATTCAAACTAAAATCACTTCAAGAATTATTCCTTTATAAAGTAACAATGTTATGTTTGTATAAGACATTTATTTTTTCCTCTTTTTGAAGTTTTATATTAACTGATACTGATACTTTTTTCTATCAAATTAATAATAGTTATTAAATTAGCATATTCCATATTTCATTATATATTCCACATATTATGAAAATATTCGACCACCAGCATAGTTGTACATTTTAGCAAAACATAATTGGCTCAGATTCAAATTGTTTTAGGCTTTTTTTATAATATTCAGATATATGGCCTGGATTATTATAATACTCGTAGGCCAATACGAAATTCTTCCTTATAAAGATCGGTAAAATAATTAAGCATGCCAAAAGCCTTGTATAATATAATGTTTATTTGCCAATAAAATGTTTATCTGTAATATTAATTTTTGGTTATATATTTCAATAATGATCATTTGTAATCGACCACAATATTTATTTATTTATTTATTTCTCCCTACCTTGCCACATGGCAATACGGGTGTCGGTAGCCAGTAGTGCTACCAGTAGTAATCTTGAATTTTTTTTTTTCTTTTCTTCCCAGTTTTTCACTCTGGTCTCTCCTCGATGACCATATCTTCAGCTTCTGCTTCTTCTCTCGGAGGTGGCCTTCCTCGATCTCGTCCTGTTCCACCTATGTTAAAAGCTGATGGACCAAGTGAAGTTTTCCAAGCATGAATAAATGCTAGAAAATGTCCATAATTCTGCTTGGACACCAGCTGAGGGAAATCGCTCTCCGTGAGGACCCAGAGCCCACATTCCCTTAGTAGTTTGACCCTTAGTGCTTCGAAGGCGTAGCAATCCACAATTATGTGCTCAGCAGTCTCCGGTACTTCACAACTGGGGCACAGGGGATCTATTTCTTTTCCAAAACTGTGTAACTTACTTCGGAAAGCCCCGTGCCCAGTGAGGAATTGCGAGACCCAGTAATCCGGCACTACCCATTTAGCTTCCAATTGTGACCGGACCGTGGGGAAGAATTTCCTCAAGGTAGCACCTTTTGAGGTTGTCACCCACCGCCGGTCCCACTCATCAATGGTGTCTTTTCGGATTGCACGCTTCCATTTCCTTGGGTCCTCCGCAATCCTCATTTGGATATTTCCCGGGAGACCTGCTGAGCCTTGCCTCTTGAAGGCATCTTTAAACGAATCTTCACGCAGAAGGAGGTCGAGAGGTACCCCTGCTGTAAGAATTTGAACCGCCTCATGCGATACCGTACGGTAAGCCTTCGTTACTCGTAGCAAAGCCGTTCGCTGAATGGTCACTAACCTGCGCTTCTGCCGCTGTGTGATGTTCTTGAACCACGCAGGGGACGCGTACCTCAGGATACCCAGCACCATGCCGTTATAAATGGTCATTGTTGCTGGGTATCTAAGGCCCCAGAATGCGCCTCCTAGTCTACTCAGACCATTCAAAGCTAAGGCAACCCTATCGCTTAAGTAGTCCAAGTGAGGGGCCATGTTGAATCCTTTTCCAAAACGTATTCCCAAATAAGTGACCACTTCACTTGGACGTATTCTCGTACCCCCAATGCAAAGGTTTATGGGTGTGCCCTATCCGTTTTACCTCTTAGAAGGATGGTCTGAGTTTTTGCTGCGGCCATTTTCAATTTCTTCAAGCGACACCACCTTCCTACCAGGTTGGCGCACCTTTCAGCTTCTGATTTTATTCCAGCTCTGCTGTTAGATGCCACTACAACCGCCAGGTCATTAACGTATGCAGTGGCAGAGAACTGCTCCTCCTCAAGCACTCCCAGTAACTCGAATATTAGCTTCCATAAAGCTGGGCCGAGGACAGATCCTTGAGGACATCCCCTCTCTATGGAAGCTTCAGTTTCATAGAAACATCCCCGAACCTTTACAAACCTGTCTTGAAGGTAGCTATTAACGAGGGCGTATAAGTTACTGGGAGCTTCGTACTTGTGCAGCTGTTGAAGCACCAACGGCCACCAGACGCTATCAAAGGCGGATGATATGTCAAATAGCAGTAACATTACATATCGCTCCGTTTTTACTGCTGCGTCTGCGCCTTTGGTTGAACCGTATTGCCGCGGATGGCTTGCTCTAGCAAGAACTTGTCCTAAGCTGGTTAAAATCAGATTCTCCAGGACCTTGCTCAGTAACGGGAGAAGGCATATGGGTCTATAGGACTTAGGGACCTGCTTATCCCTACCCCCTCCCTTGTAGAGGAGTCTCAGATTGGCGATCTTCCATTTTCTCGGAAAATATCCCCTATCAAGGCAGTCATTGAAAAGATTCAGTAGCTTACCTTCTATGTACGGGAAACTGTTTTTCAAGATCGCCGCGTCTATAGCATCAAGTCCTGGAGCACGACCAGCTTTCTGCTTATCCACGGCAATACGGAGATCACATATGTCCCATGGAGGGTATAAGTCCGTGCCTGGTGGGCATACCGTAGTGCGTCTCACGAAGTTATCCTCTTCATTATCTTCAGAACTTTCATCTCTGGGGTAAGTAGCCTCTATAAAGATTTTTGCTGCATCTTCAAGAGTTACGGCCTGATTATCTCCATGTTTTAGGGCTGCCACAGCTTGCGGAGGGGTCAATTTGCCCATGGCCACTTTATATGGGATGCCCCAAGGATGCTTTGCGGACTCATTTAAGATGAACTCATCACAAGAACGTCGCTTACGTGAACGCACCTCGTTTCGGTATACTTTGGCTTTATACTTATACTCGTTACGAAGTGAGATGCGCCTCTCGTCACAACTACACTCTGATACGATCGCCGAGCCTTGTTGAGTTCTCTCTTCATGGTGGTTAAGGCCGGCGTCCACCATGGGACAGGTCGAGCTCTCACCTTCCGATGCTGGAGGGAAATTTCTGCGGTGTCGCGAATAAGATTAGTAATTCTGGACACTCTGAAATCAGGGTCTTCTTCGGTCTCAAAATATCCTTCTTCCCAATCTTCATCAACAATTTTTCCCTCCAGCGTCGATCGGAAAGCATCCCAGTTGCTTATACGCGTTACATAACCGTTTTCAACACCGTGGGAACGCTCTTCATCCTGAACTATGTCAAATACGAGAGTTTTGTGGTCTGAACTCGTTTCAGATCTGAGGGTCCAATCGAAAATGTGTCCTACGAGCGTCGGAGATGACAGAGTCACGTCAATCCAACTCTCACCCATCCCGCCGGAAAACGTGGAGATGGAAGTGGCTTCGTTCACCACGACGAGCTGGCTTCTTGCGATAAACTCTCCGAGTTTAGCACCCCTTCTATCTGTACGATTGGATCCCCAGATCGTGTTCCAGGAGTTGGTATCTGAGCATATTATCACATTCCTCGTGCACGTTGTGATCGCTTCTAAGGCAGATATGTCATCTTCAATGTTGCCTGGGTTAGCCAGATATGCTGAAACCAGCGTAAATGAAATGTTACCATACCTGATGTAGCATACAACACAATCTGCCTTAGAGTATTGCCTCAGATCCATTACGTCGAGATTTGGATTGTTAATCACAATCGCAGACCTAGGCCTCCTCTCTCCACTGCTTAGGGCTATAACTCTCGACGTAAGGCCAAATCCTGTGACCACGTTCCCACGGCAGGTTAGTTCCTGTACTGCAATAATGTCGTAGCGTTGTGAAAGAACACGAAGCTCATCCGCTACAACTCTCCGGCGGCCCATGTTCAGTTGCAGAACCTTAATTTTATTCATAATAAGTCCTGTTTACCATTTCCTTGCACCACTTCAAATGCACAGGGCACTCTCGACTACCTGATTTGTGCTTCGCTTGGCTACGAGGGACTTTCTCCCGCAAACAGTTGATACAAATCGGGTCTATTTTGGCATTTTTCTTTGGACACACTTTCATTAAATGACCACTCTCTGCGCACCAGATACAAACTTCAGTATCTACTGTGCATGTTGCCTTGGTATGCTCATAGCCCTGGCACTTGGTACAACGAGCAGCATCTAGGTAGTCTTTAAATGACAAGGACCACCATTCTTCATTCAAGGTTCCCAACTCCAATAATTGGACCCGAACCATTGGGTGCACCTCTAACACCCAATTTTTTGTTAATCCATTTTTAGCCACTGAGGAGAACAGTGGCCGGAGATCGTCGGTAACTAATGGAGTGGGAACCGACTTCTCGGGTATTCTTTCCCACAGAAACCTCGCCACATCGGCAGAATTCCATGTCAGAGGCACACCCCCTCACCTCCATCTTTGGTTTTCTCCTCAAGGCCAGCCTGCCATGTAGACCGCTATCTCGGAGCCCTTTCCAGCCAATTACTTTTGTTACTTGAGAGCTATCCTCAAGGCGAACCAAAACTGAACCTGCTTTAGTTTTTCTCACAATAGAGGCATTCACACCTATTTCTTTTAGTGAAGGAAGCCCTTGGATGATATCCGTTGGACTTTTTCCCGACCCACTAATTGTAAGGTATGTTGGTTGTGGAGAATCTAAACGTTGATAACAGCTAGTTATTTTTAAAACAGCGGCCGATTAAAAGTGATTTAATTCAATAAATCAGTTATTTTTTAAGATAAAAAAAGTTATTAGTGTTTATTTATCATAAAAACGCGAAAAATTATGAAAAATAAAAATTGAAATTTGATCCATAAATACGCCCATCTCAGTTATTTTTTCATATCTTGTCGTAAAGTTGCTTCTTCAGTATCATCCTCTGTCTTTTTTTTTTTTTTTTTTTTTTTTTTTTTGGCACATTAATTATTGTAAAAATTATTACTTTGTCTGTAAGAAAGGGCCTCAGGCCCTAAGACAATAAAAATCTAATCTAATCTAATCTAATCTTGAATGCTCTTCAACGCGGAACTGCCCCGATCCAGGATTAACAAGCTTCCTAATCTCCTGCCACCCCTTCATGGAACTTGTTGTGACGTCTCCGTAATGTGTTCATGTATTGGATTAGTGTTAATGCTCATAGGCTTCTTATTTTTGTCATGAAACATATATACAAATATATAAATTATTATAACCTGTTCAACGCACATGGTGTTCTAATTACTGCCTAATGCTTATGTTAATTTATTCGCCGTGTCTCATATTAGTTGGAGTCACAACAGAGCTCATAGACTTTTCCTTATTTCAACTAATCCTTGGAGATGTGATCCATCCACAGCAGTCAAGGTCTTTCCCCAAGACGGCTTCGTTGAGCAATCATCACAAGTTGCTCTTTTCTATTATTCCCTTCCATTATCTCTGCAAAATTTTCCACTTCCAAACAGTAACGAAACCGAAAGTACTTTATGCATCAGAAACTCTTAACCTTCAACATGGAACTATAAAATAGCAGTTAGAAGTGGAAGAACGCAAATTTATCAGGAAAATACTTGGTTCCAAAATAAAGAAAAATATAAATAGTTCGAAACCAAATGAGGAAATCTACAAACAAATTTCTTAAATTACAGGTTCAATGCGAATGCAAAGAATCTGATTCATAAATAGGACACAGAAATTAGAAATAAATTTTAGCAGGAATGGACGACAACAGGTTGACACCTAAGATTTACACTTTTCTTGAAAGGTAAAGCCACTAGACCAAACTGGTGCAACCGAATAGAGGTACAAGATGGTACAAGGTACAAGCGAACCTTTCCCAAACGAAAAGGTTAATATAAAATATTGCGATACTATTCTTGATTTGTTTGCACCTTGGTAACCATTGTGCTTAATCAACTAGTGTTTATAAAAAAAAAAAAAATAAGTGACACAAAATTAAAAACCTAGAATGTAATAGCGGATATCCCGATTCCAATATTTATTGTCGTTAGTATATATAGTAGTTGTATAAACTCAATTATACTATGCCATAATTTAAGACTTTGTAATGTTTAAAATAAGTCGTATGACGCGTTTTGAAATACTTAGATGACGTCACACATTAACCCTTTATTTAGCCGAGTTGAAACTTACTTGGATTTAGTTGACCGACAACTAACAAGAACAAATTCCCCTTAAAATTTGAAAGAGTCGCCATTTGCGGCATTTCTCCGATATTACTGGATTTTTTTAATTCTCCACAAAAATACTAGGGCATGGAACGATAATCCTAACATCTGATATCAGCTGGTTATTTTTAAAATGGCCGCCGATTAAAAGTGATTTAATTCAATAACTTTCTTTATTGTACATTTTTCAAGATAGAGAAAAAATTATTAGAAAGAGAAAAAATTGAAATATTATGCATAAACATGCCTATAACTCAGTTATTTTTTAAGATAGAGAAAAATATGTATAGAGTTTTAGAATCACTAAAGCACGAAAAAAAAAAAAAAAAATGAAAAAAAAAGTTGAACTATATAGTTCTACAAAATGAAAAAAGAATCATTGAAATTGGTTCAGAACTAGCAGAGATATAGCGTTTTGAAATTAGTAAAGGTGATATTTTTTTTGCAGCGTTTTTATCTTAAGATTAGTTTTTGCCTGACTTGATAACAATGGAAGTTAATTTTCATCTAGGCTGTTAGTATAACCGGAACCAATCGTTATAAATGAGCTAATCACTATTTATTTATTTAGCAAGTGATGACTTTATTTTTTATTTATAAAAAAGTATGTCATTTATAGCTTCGTAAGTGATTACAAATGAATTTATCATTAACATATTTCCAAAGAACCATATAGATTAGTAATAAATTTGAAAATACTGTGCCAAATGAATACAGGATGCTCTTAAATTCAAAAGCTATTAAGCATTGAACAGTAGAGGCTTTAACGTTGCTTCGTAATCACCTGGCAGCAGCAATAAAAATTGAATTTATAGCCCAAATAACTTCCCTGTTTCGCAAACCCTACCACAGAGGAGATAAAATTTTAAAACATTATTGCTATCGCTATGGGACTATTTTTTATTAAATAATCTGTTAAGGCCTAAATTAAAAGCACGCATAAACTTATTTTCCTTGGTACGCCTTTATTTTGAAAATGCAATGTTCAATTGTCCTGAATTTGAGGAAAATGGTATTGCATTCAATTGGTCATAAATAATTTTATATTTATATAGAAATTTTTCGAAAAATATGTAAACATACAGTTAAAAATCGAATATTTTTCCAAGGTGTTTACATAGAGAGAGGTGGGCTAGAAGGGACAATATAGCGGGAAATCCTGAAACACGTCACCGGTCCGTAACTGGAGTAGTAGTTCAGTGCGCTATTTAGGTGTTTAGAATTTGTTTTATGTGTTATTTAAGTGTTCTTTTACAGTGTTATACTTATAATATGTGTAGGGGCCACCCATAGCGTTGTGGTTAGCATAACAGCTTTCTATGCCAAAGGTCGTGGGTTCAAACCTGCGGGTGGCCCTAGGATTTTTTAATGAGAGTGAAAAATCCTTAGTTATGCCTTCTTTAGGAGGGGACGTTAAAAGGTGGTCCCGAGCCTGTGCGATGTCAGGTACTCGTTAAAGATCCCTATCCTAATAAAACCTGGATAGGGAAAATTTAGGACTCCCTCTGTAGCATCGTCCGATTAGCCATATTAGCATAAAGTAACGTTAAACGAATAAACAAACTTAAAATATGTCTATTAAACCTTGTGCGGTTGCGATTTGTAAAAAGGATTATATATTATCAAGTAGAACAATTCACAGGTAAGGTTATAGTTGGAATATAGTAAATGTTTATAATTTATTGTGCATAATAATTAATAGAAACTGTGCACTTTTTGAATTATTCAATCAATGTAATGAAATGTATTGATGAAAAAATAAAAATAGGATTCTTTGGTTAATTTAAAGACTCGCCTCTATCTTTTTTGTTTTATTTGTCTACTAGCTGTACCTCGCGGCTTTGCACGCGACTATTTAATTTTTTTGTTTAATTGCTGAGAATTAAGAAAGTTGTTTATAATAAGTGGGTTAGGTGAGGTTATACAATATAAATATACCGGAGATAGCAGTGAGTTAAACTTTTAACTATGTCTATGTATGACAAATAAATGATTATTTTTGATTTTCAAATGTTAATTTTATTCCGTTTAATCTAAAATAACATACCAGTAGCAAGTAGCCATACCCGTGATTATCTAATACTGACATTTTTGCGTAACTTCTATGTAACATAAATGCGTATTTCTTCCACTCCGGGGTGTACCCTTCCAACTGAATAAGCTCCCATTTATTTTTAGGATTCAGAACTAAGTTCATTTGTCTTGTCAAAACGTTATTCAGGCTATTGATCATTTTTAAAAACCAACAACATATGAATTTGATAGAAACCTACATACGAAACATGGCAATAAAACGAAATATACCTAAATATATTTGTTATAAGTATTTTTATAATCCATGCTATTACTGATCAGATTAAGACGACTTTGCTTCTAGCTGGTTAGAAATTTGGTTGTCATTGAAATGAGTACTTATAGTTTTTAAGTTATTCGAAAACCAATTTTGTTTTACGTTTTAGATAATTATTTTATTAAATAACTTAGAGGACGAATTTTCTCAAACCCAGCCTTTTTGCACATCTAGACGGCAAGACGTACCTCCAGGATAAATTTCAACTTCACAACCATAGTCGTTTTAGAGAAACTGCGATGACCAGAAAATCGAGTGAAATGGGACTTTCTTTTATAAATATAGATGATGCCATATTAAATGTAATCATCAAATATATTCCAATAATCATTACATTACTTGTAATGTAATGCAATTTATTTGGAGATACATCCCTTTTTACGCAGTTATTTGTTTTTGCAAGTTCTGCGCATGCGCGTGAGTATAGCAGTCATATTTCAAGTCGGCTCTCGGATTTCTTGCTTTTACAGTTGGATTTCACTTCAGCACAGTCTTGAAAACATCATCAGACTTCAGGATAACAACAACAGTTATTATTGGAGCAAACAGCGGTAAGTTGTGATATAATTTACAGTGTAAAGTGAATGCTGAGTCACCTCTTCATATCAGCTGATTGCCAATAGCCTGGCAAGGCTGGTCTTGCTTAACTTTTTTTAAGTTATTGTTTTTTTTTCCCACATCTGGTTATTATTTAATTACTTTCTATACATGAAATGCGATATTATCATCAAGTAATGTCCTCCAAAGCTTCAACTAAAAGATCTAGATCTAGTGGTTCAATCCCGTCACCTACAAAACAAAGACCCCGCCGTGATACTAATAAAAGATTTAATCTACAAGCAACCCCTTCCGGTACTAATTCAGAATCTGAACCACAACCTGGCACATCGTCACAAGGGATGACTGACGAATCGCCGTTTTTCACCCCAAATCCTTTTCAGATTTTACATAATGAAAAAGAAAACATGGAATCTACTCCTATACCTAGTGAACCACGGCCTCCTCCAATATTTGTCAAAAATATTAGAAATTTCCAAATGTTGTGTGCGCAATTGAACAAAATTACCGAATCTACCAGCTACTACTGTATGAGTAGAATCAATGATACTAAAATATCTCCTACTACTGCCGAGACATATAGAAAAATAGTGAAATACCTAACTGAAACCAAAGCAGATTTCCATACCTATCAGCTACGCCAAGAGAGAGCTTTAAGGGTTGTAATCAGAAACTTACACCCCTCGACACCAGTTGAAGCTATTAAAGAAGAACTAACGGAGATGGGCTATAAAGTGCGGCCTCTCTCTATATTCCTCTACCTCTCTTTTTTGTGGATTTGGAACCAGCTGAAGGAGTTGAAAAAATCTATGACCTCAATAGATTGTACTATTCCAGTGTAAGAGTTGAAAAACCTTACACAAAGAGAGAGATAATTCAGTGCCATAATTGTCAAGCATATGGTCATACTAAAAGTTATTGTCATCACATACCTCGATGCGTGAAATGCGGTGAACAGCACAAGTCTGTGGAGTGTACAAAACCAAAATCAACACCAGCTGTATGTGCTCATTGCCTGAAGGACCACCCGGCCAACTATAAAGGATGCCAAATCTATAAGGAGCTGAGGACCAGGTTTCAAAAACCTCAAGTACTGGATGAAACAGCAAGACAAGTAAGAAACAGAAGAGAACCCTCAAAACTTATTGATGCCAATTTATCATTTGCCCACTTACTTGGAGGTGGGAATCAAAGTACTGAAGCCGTGGCCCTGCCGGAACTACAAAATGTACCTCAATCCATTCCACATATACCTCTTTCTCAAAATGTAACCAATCCTAAGAATCCTAATCCACCACAAATCTCTCATATTCCTCCTCCTTCAAACGCCACAGACCTTACCAGTTTGATGACATCCTTTATTTCCGAAATTAAATCCCTTGTTATGCCCTTAATATCACTCCTTACGAATCTCGTAACAAATCTCATTCCTGCCTTAAAAAAACCATAAATGACCTCACCTAATTCCTTATCCATTCTCCTTTGGAATGCGAATGGTGTTAGAACTCACACTGACGAACTTACAGCCGTACTGCAGGACAAAAACATTGATGTTGCACTCATTACTGAAACTAGACTAACCACTAAACAGTACTTTAAAATACCAGGATACACGACATACCGGACAGACCATCCAGACGGCAAAGCCCATGCCGGTACTGCTGTCATAGTCCGCCGATCCCTCACCCATCACTTACACCCAATCTCCGCCCACGATTACCTACAAGCAACTTCCATCGTTATCAAAACCTTTTCCTTTCCGCTTATCATCGCATCAGCATACTGCCCTCCTAAACATCCCATTTCCTCTGCCCAATTTGGATCCTTCCTCAACTCCTTGGGTATTCACTTCATTTTGGGTGCAGACTTAAACGCTAAGAACCAACAGTGGGGTTCTAGAACCACCAATTCTCGTGGACGGACATTGCAGTCTGCACTCAACTCCCGACGCTTTCATCTCCTACCTCCCGATTCTCCTACCTACTGGCCAACAGATCCTAACCGTAATCCTGACATCCTCGACTTCTTCATCCACAGCGGATTAGGCTCTCTGAATTTTTCCATAGCTCGCCTTGATGAACTATCCTCTGATCATAGTCCATTGATTCTAAATGTATCCATAACACCTATTCCTAAACCTATCCCACCGTCATTCATTAGGGGCCCTGTCAACTGGAACCTCTTCCGCGAAATTCTCACTAATGATATTGACCTCAGAGTGATTCTCAAAACCCCAAATGATCTTGACGACGCCGTATATTCCTTTACAACCGCTATTCAACAAGCCGCCTGGACTGCCTCCTCTCCCAAACAATCCCAAATAATTCCTTACAAAAGCCATTTACCACAACACCTGACAGACCTCATCAACAGCAAACGTCGAGCTAGAACATTATGGCAACGCACCCGCCACCCAGAAGATCGCCGCTCCTATAATTTTTTTTGTAGAAAATTAAAGCGGGAGTTGGCGATCTTCCGTTCCCAATCCTACAATACCTACCTCTCCTCTCTCTCGACTCGTGACAATTCCCTGTGGAATGTCACGAAGAGAATCCTAAAATCCCACACCATTTCCCATCCTCTCCGGCGCTGTGATGGTTCCTGGGCTGCTTCTGACAAGCATAAGGCCGAGGAATTCGCACAGCACCTTTCCAAAGTTTTTACTCCTCATCCAGAGCTTAATCCAACCCATACTGCAGCAGTTGAAGAGTTCCTCACGTCACCAATACCACTATCCTTACCACCTAAAGCAGTTAATCCCTCTGAGGTCAGATATCTTCTTAAAAAGCTTCCTCTCCGCAAATCTCCTGGATACGATCTCCTTACTCCCCAAATCTTAAGACAACTTCCACCTAAAGCCATTACATTCCTTACATATCTCTATAACTGTATCCTACGCACTACCTATTTTCCTCTCTTATGGAAACATTCAACTATGATCCTTTTCCTAAAACCAGGCAAACCTTCTAACAACACGTCATCTTACAGACCTATCAGCCTACTTCCGATCCTCTCAAAAATTTTCGAAAAGCTCCTACTAAAACGAATCCTAGCCAAATTTCAAAATTTTCCTTCACATCAGTTCGGATTTCGTCCTCAACATTCCACGGTTCAGCAAGGACTCCGAGTTGTAGACCACATTTCCTCCGCCCTTGAGTGCAAGGAGTATTGTTCGGGCGCCTTTCTGGACATAGCTCAAGCTTTTGACCGGGTGTGGCACCCGGGACTGCTCTTTAAGCTCAAAACCCATTTACCTCAATCCTTATACCTAATCCTCCGATCCTATTTATCCAACCGCTCCTTCCGAGTTCGCTGTGGTTCCGAATTTTCCGAACAATATACTGTTGAGGCCGGTGTTCCTCAAGGCAGCGTCTTAGGACCCGTCCTCTACATCCTCTTCACCGCCGATATCCCTACCGACCCCAATACCTTTCTGGCAACATTTGCTGATGACACAGCCATTTTATCATCCAATTCCGATCCTGAAGCAGCATCGCTAAATCTCCAAAAGCACCTTTCCCTTGTCGAAGACTGGTGCAATGCTTGGCGCATTAAGGTTAACGAAAGCAAATGCACTCACGTCACATTCACCCTTCGACGCAAATCCTGTCCAACGGTTAATTTCAATTCTATACCGCTTCCTTCCTCAGACACAGTCCGGTATCTCGGCTTTTTACTAGACAAAAGACTGACGTGGAACCCACATACAAGACTAAAAAGAAAAGAACTCAACCGCAGATTCGGCCAGTTATACAGACTACTAAACAGAAAATCTCATCTTACAGTTGACAACAAATTACTAATATACAAGACAGTACTGAAACCTATATGGACCTACGGACTTGAACTGTGGGGGACAGCTAAACATTCTAACATTAAACGCATCCAATCCTTCCAATCCAAAGTCCTCCGAACAATAGTTAATGCTCCTTATTACGTTACCAACTGTACCCTACACCATGACCTTAATATTCCGTTTGTTTTAGACCTGGTACCATCCAAATTTTCCAAATTTCATCAGAACCTTAGTCATCATCCTAACCCTCTAGCACAATCCCTATCCAGCACCACCCATCCCTACAATCCTCCTCGAAGATTGAAACGGCAGTGGCCACGAGACCTATTGTAAACATTTAAACTGGAGTTCTGACAATGGTCAGATCCTCCACTCATGTACGGTATGTTTGTGGCTACAGCGCCCTAAGCCAGCCTCCACTGGCTCAGACCAGTGATGCGTCTGAGATAGAGGTGCTGGGATCTCTTGGATTCCGCTTTTTCCTCCACAAGTGGAGGGAAAAGCGCTTGCTGGGGTCCCTTTAGCAATTGTATATATTGTAGATAGTTATGATTGTGTGTAAGATGTTTATTTATTTGCCAACTTTTTATTTATCTCAATAATAGGTTTATGTTTCGATTTGTTTTGTTTTTTATTTATTATTATTATTTTATTGTATATATTTGAATTTATGTTATATTTTATGAAATTTGACCATTATTATTATTTTCTGTATATATAGTATGAATGTGGTCTCTTATCAATATTATTATTGTTCATTTTGTAACAAATTGTAATATATCTCTATAAAAAAAAAAAAAAAAAAAAAAAAAATTTATTTTTGCGATCAAATCAGTAGTAAAATAAGCTAGTATTTATTATTATTATACCTAACTCATCCTTACTTTTAACTATTGAAAATAGGTTTGAATAATAGTATGTCAGTTTTCCTCATTGAATATTGTAAAAGTTAGTCTCAACAATTTCGGAAAGAGGGCATAATGAGGCTTCCTAATAGATAAAAGAAGTTTATTGAGCAGATGGCTTTGTTTATAGTAAAGTAAAGTAAACCTTAATAGAAGGAAGAGAGAGACTTATAATATACCATAATATAATTAACTATTAAGTAATTTATTATCAGTTGAATTAATTATTGCCATTCTGCTTTTCGGCTATACGTTTGTTATATATTTTTTTTTCAATTCCAAATAACAGTTCTTATTTACATCATGCTTTTTGATATATCCATTCATTTTTTTTTCTATTAATTTTCTTGCTTCTCCCAATAAAGGTGACTGGTTTTCATTTATTTATTGGTTTTTCATCACAAAAGACTCCTACACATATCTATCCAAGTAGGACCAATGACGCTGACCAAATATGTTGTGTGGGTTTGCAGATCATAATGAGCCCACCTCTCTATATATAAACACCTTGTATCTAATGTATGTGTAATGTATTGAATCACCTGTCTAAGAATTAAGATTTTGTGCAAAGATATTAAAACTATAAAATGTCCTTGTTTCTAACATTTATTTTCATCAATGCTTCTCATAGATTCACATTTTACTAGCCTATAAGGACAAATACCAAAAGGAACCCTGCGGAAGTATTAAGGCAATATTGAACTAGAAGTTTTATAATCCGGACGCAAGGGCCCGCAGAGATCCCAAGGGATAGGGGCATCATCTCCCGCAATCCCCCGATTATCTCTTTGTCGGGTCGCTGTTCGCCATTTGTCAAAGCCTGCTTTACTGCAAATTTGTTTCCTCGAAGATATCACCTTTCTTTAACCGCAATGTTAAAAAAAAAAATAAATAACCAAATAGCTTCATTAGGAATATTAGGAAGTCAATAAAGATAAAAAATGAAGGTATTCGTATCACTGATACAGAAGGGCAATTGCTATAAAATATAAAATCAAGAAGTTACGTTGGTCTAGGAATTTTAAAGGAAGGGAAAGGAAAGGAAAAATATAATACAGTTTTTCCGTTCGGATATTTCATTTTTCTAAATAGAAATATAGTAATAGTAATATAGATGAGTAATATATTGTACATATTGAAGTTTAAAGATTTTAAGAACAAATACTTGACATATGGTGTGGTTTCCTGTAATGGAGAGGAATGAAAAACGCATCAACTTCACCAAATGTTATAGCAAATAATTTCAAATGTCTTTTAATCTAAAATAATTTACCTAGATTGATACTTCTCAATATAATAGTATTTAGCTAACAGACCAAAAAAGTTTTTTTTTTTACATTTATTAGGTGCTTCCTTGGCAGTCACCGACTAGTTGTTCTTGCACATTTTCATATATTTAGTATATCTATATGCATTCGCATGAATAGCTTTCTTTGTTATTGTTAAAGGTGGCATTAGTGTAATGGAATCATATCGTAACAGCCTGAGTATCAGTTTAGATTTAATTTATGGTTTCTTGTGTATATAATGTATTTTATTAGGTTTCTTTGGAAATTCTCCCCCGACTGGTTTAAGTAAATAAATAATAAATAAATCCTTTATTATTCTGCGACAGGTCCCCCAGGTTAGAATTACATTGACATAATAAGTAAATTGGGCACAGAAGGTACTAAAATAAATTTCTACCCTATACGCAAAACTTATTTTAAAAGGAGTTGAAAACAGTATAATTGTTTCTATAATAATTTTTTTTTTTCCAACAACAATTTTTATTGAGTAAAATTACAATCTGTCCCAATTTGGACATCAATAGTAGTGCTGAAAGATATCATGCATACTACATTCATACAATATTTACACAGCATAAAATTATAATAAAATGTATACACAATAATAAATCAATATAATAAAGTCAAGAATTCACTTATACCTATATACACATACAAACACTCATACATACATCACATTGAGTGAAGAATCCAGCCAGTTCTAGAACTCCAATATATTTACAAAAGGTCGCGGGGCCACTTCCGTTTCAACCTTCTAGATGGGTTGTATGGATAAGTGAAGCTGGATAGGGATTGAGCTAGAGGATTAGGATGATGAATGAGGTTCTGGTGGAATTTGGAAAATTTGGATGGAATTAGGATGATATGTCTAATAATATAATATGAAACACTACAATACGTATTTTTTTTT
Organism: Piezodorus guildinii; assembly: GCA_023052935.1. Taxonomy (NCBI): domain Eukaryota; kingdom Metazoa; phylum Arthropoda; class Insecta; order Hemiptera; family Pentatomidae; genus Piezodorus; species Piezodorus guildinii. The sequence continues at coordinate 94,601,478 of CM041292.1, forward strand.
ATTACAATTAATTAATGAAACTTTGTAATCGACCAAATAACCTCCCCTCTCTAAATTTGAATACTTACGTAGAACCCGAATAACGAATAAAAAAAAAAAAACTTTATGTACGCCGTCCGCGACATTTCTCCAACACTACTAGATCAGTTTTTTTGTTTGTTTTTTTTAATTCGTCACAAAAATAATAGAGCATGCATGATGATGCACGATGATCCTAACACCTAGACGTTGGTATCAGCTGGTTAGTTTTCAAATGGCGACCGATTAACAGTTATTTAATTCTATAGAGTAAACATTTATTAGTGTTTTTTAACCAAAAAACCGTGAATAATTGAAAAACAAAACAGAAGAAAACCATTGAAATTTTACTCATGAATACGCCTATTACTCTGTTATTTTTGAAGATAGAGAAAAGTATGTATAGAGTTTTGGAATCACTAAAGCACGATTAACAGAAAAACGAAAAAAAAAATAAATCTTGCTTATATATTCTCATGTAACTCCGTTTTCGAAGATATAGACGAATTTAATTAGTGTTTTTTAACCCAAATCGCACTCGAAAGGGTTTATCTATATATTCCTTCAAAATGAAAAAAATAATCATTGAAATTGGTTCAGAACTAGCAGAGATATGCCATTTTGATATTAGTTGTGGTGATATGCCTATTTCTCTCGAATTTGCCAATTGCCTATAAACTGCTATATAAATAGTTATACCCTAATATGGTTATTTGGAAATAATAAACCAATGTGTAATAATTTTCAACGTTTTTAGCCCTGGCTTGATCACCTTTTGATTACTAATAGTACCCAAATTCTGTTAGATGTTCCTTGCTAGAAATTAACTCGGTATGTGGCATGGGATTCATTAAACATCCACTATGGTAAGGATGATACAATTGGAATGAAACATATACAGGAAATTAACACAATTCTCTCATAATGTTCTGGAGCATAACATAATAGAGCTTTAAATTCACACGTACTGTTTTCATTTCCTTTCAAATTACTTTTGCACATATGCCGGGATTTTATTTCTGTATTGGATAGATATAGTTGCTGTTGTATTAAGGATGTTGGTACAAGAAGATGAAAGTATGTTTATAGGATGAAGGGTAGCCTGATCCAGCACACCTGCTGCCGGCTCGAGGGCCCTTTGTTCTCAAGAAGCCGGGGGAGTGAGGAGGGGGCTAAAGCGCTGTTATCAGCTCTAATTAATTGTTGATCAGTTTATCTCACTCCCGGTCCCGGCTAATTTCTTGCCGTCGGCAGCCTCTAACTTCATTCGTCTCCTACGGTCTCCCAATCTTTTATTCCATCATTCTTGGGACATATTTTTTTTTTTAATTTTTAATTGTCAATAAGAAAAATATACCAACAAAAAATAAATAAATGTGACTTTAGTATTTCTCCCTAATTTTGAAAAACAGTAAATTTTGGACATGTTTAATTATAATTTCCTGCTTTTTCCAGTCAGAGAATAGTTGAGTATTGATGAAGTGAAGAAAGAAAAAAAAATTGGGTTGCGTCACATGAAATGTCCGTTTTCAAGGTAAAGGATATTCATTAGAAGTACGATATGAAAACAAGATCATTTTATTCGAAGTATTTACCTTCTTTTTTTACACATTTTTCCCAGCGTGACACCGACTTTTTTTATCCCAGAGCTGAAAAACTCTGAGCTTTAAAGTAAAACAAAATGAAAACGCACTTTTCACTTGATCATCATTTTCAAAAAGTTTTCCTTTGACGAAGTTGTCTAAATTCCTGAACAGATGGTAATCTGTTGGAGACAAGTCGGGAGAATATGGTGGGTGCGGAAGAACTTCGTTGCCCAGTTCTTTCAATTTTTGCACGGTATGTTTTGAAACATGGGGTCTTGCTGCGCTCAGTGAGATCATGAGGTACCCATGTATCGAGCTTTTTTACTTTCCCAATACAATTTAAATGTCTGGAAACGGTAGATGCACTTGCATTTAGTTGTGCTGAGAGTCCTTTAACTGTTTGGTAGGGGTTTCCTTATTCTGTAGGTTTGAGGACATCGTTGTCTATTACGGACGGAGGTCTTCCTCGAGGCAAGTTTTCCAAGACGGTATCTCCAGCTGAAAACTTAGAAAATCGGCTGCTGAATGGCCAAGTTTAAACTCGTACAAAAATATTACTCGAAAATCGCGTGTTTCCATGTTAGATAATTGATTGGGAAGCTAATATTTATAATACAAAGGTAGAGGATTAGTAACTGTTTACTTTAAATATGTAAACATTCGGAAGAAAACAACAGAGACCTACAAAATCCTTTGTGTATTTCAGAAACTATAAAAACGGACATTTCATGTGAAACAACCCAATAATATACTACCAACATTTATTTTTAATCATCTTTGTACATTTGCTTTTTAAGACTTTTTTTCGGTACCTCGGGATAGTCACATATATCACCTCTATAGCGAGCTAAAGTAGTTATCCCCCACCTTTCGAAGACAATATTTCCTTGGATCATTTCTCCGTTAAATCAATAACTGCGATCATCCATTTTACGTCAACAGCCTCCTCCTATTCAAATCCTCAAGGCATTCCCTGAAAAAAAGATCCCGTCGTCCCGAATTCTATACTCCTTTTGACAGAACCAAAAAATATCAGTGCTCCTATACAATGCTTAGAACATTAAAATAGGGAAAAAGATCGATATTTTTAAAAACCTGTATCAGAAAAAGAATATATTTTAAAAGACACTGAAGACCTCTGTAGTTGATTGTCCATAAAAACTCTACCTAACCTAACCTCAGTGCTCCTTTTTTAGCTCGGTCCTCTGTCTTTTGGAAAACTCTCCCATCAAACATCCGTCATGCTCCTTCCATATCATTGGTTAAATCCCTTCTCTTCCAATATATTCTTTCTTCTCAATCAGGTGTAAGCTAATTTTTACTATGCCAACTTATGTGAGGTGAATTGTTTACTTTAAATGAGACGTAAATGTTAACTTTTATGTTTATTATTTTATTTTATTCTTGAATGTGTTGATAAAGATGTCACCATGACCTTTTTTTTCTCTTCTTCTTCTTTCTATTTTTATTTGAATTTAGTTGTATATACTTAACATTACAATAATGGTTTTTGGTCGGAACTAATTTTTATTTTGTTCATAAATGTTATCCTTAAGGGACATTGTCCCAGAATAAAAGCTGGAACTATAACATTTAAACCTCTAATCACATTTTATTGTTTGTGTGCAGCCTCGGCGTGGGGCATATCGCTGCTGCTGTGGCCACCCTGGATCTACTCGTGGCCTTACATCGAGGGCAAGCGGACCGTTCCCCAGGAGGCCTGCTACATCCAGTTCATCGAGACCAACCACTATATCACCTTCGGGACCGCTATCGCCGCCTTCTACGTCCCGGTCACCGTCATGTGCTGCCTCTACTACAGGATATGGAAGGAGACGATGAAGAGGCAGAAGGACCTCCCGAACCTTCAAGCCGGCAAGAAAGACAGCAGCAAGAGGTCCAATTCTAGGTACCTTGGTGTTTTATCGCATTTTGCTACCTCTCCTGCCTGCTTCCATCGCGTTTATTTTTTCTTAATAAAAAAGGGGAAAATCTTCCAAATTTTATCAAAGATGAAGAATTGCATATACCATTTGTAATGAAATCATAATATGTTTCAATTGATGGGAAGAATTTCGTTTTTTTTTTTTTTGGAAAATGTACATGATCACACATATCTTTAAAACTAATATTACTGCATAATGTTTCTAACTTCAATCAGTCAAGTCTCTCATTTTCCTCCAGTCTTAATCTGAATAGTGATTTGAAAAATAATGTAATTATTAAATGTTTAAATAAACATTTATGATCTATATACCGCTTACTACTGCTTACGGGAGCGTCTATTTTTTAAACTAGTATATAAACATCATAAAGATATTTATTTTTCCTTGGTTGTCGCGACAGGCCGTGGGAGCCCTTCAACCGAACGGTGTGAATCCTAAGATTTCACGCAGCGATTTTCGTCATCACTTCCTACGCCTAGTTTTGAAAGTGGACACCAGTCTAACATACCCGAGGGAGATTGAGAGTGAATCCCTAATCAATTATATGCTAGAAAAAGTCCTCCCGAGACCAGCATTCGAACTAAAAACCTTTAGCGTCGTAGACTAGCGCGCTAGCCACACAGCCCCACATTATATTTTATAGTAATACATAATTTATTTACTTGTTCCATTGCGAAACTTTATGTTTGAATTTATGGTCATTTTACTATGACGGCTAATTTAAAGACATGAATCGTCAATATAGGGGTCTCCGAAACGTTAGAATGTAAATTTGAAATGAAAAATAACCGTGTTAAATGGAATGTCGTTCCAACAGTACATTTTTTTCGTTTAGTCACGAGCAATGATTTTACGTCCAGGGTTATTTTTCAAATGAACAAAATAGGGTTATTGTATGTTAAAGATAATTTTTTTTATATGAAGGTGCGTGGTCTAGTTGATGGAATAGTAGTCTAGTGTTCCCTGGGTACCGGATTCGAACCCCGGCTGAGACAGAATATTATTTATCCTGTTATTGAGCCTTAGAGCGATCCTGGGGTATGGAAACCTTCTTGGGATACTCCTCTATAAAGTGGATATCTGAAAATTGGAGGAAAACCTGGCGGATGAGCGTGATTTTGGGCTGATTGTAGGGCCCTCCCGTTGATCCAGAAATAGTATCATCTAAAGGTATTGAACCCAAAACCCATAATTTTTTTTTTTTTACTTAGTATATTTTTCCCTGTTTTATTCAATAATAATTTTGAAGTTGGTAACATTTGAACTTTATTAACCTTTTTTTTAATTTATTTATATTATTCTTTATCTTTTTGAATTATTCATAATTAAGTTGCATCGTGGTCAACTTCGTTTGTATAGAGACCAGATATAAATATATGATAAGAATAAATAATGAGGTCGTATTGCTTACATAATTAAATAATTTATTTTGAAATATTGAAGAGATCTGGAAAATTAAGACAAACTTACCTTCAAAATAAATAACTTATGGATTAATAGATTTTTATATTTAATAGTTTTATTTTATATTTCAAATCCATTCGACCTACATACTAATGCTTCGAAAATTGGCTTTTCCTCCCTTTGTGCTATTGAAGAAGGATGAGGAGACAGCGGTGAAAGACAACTCTGTAATTGAGCTGTAGGGACACGGGCGGCCCTGTTAGTCACTTTGACAAAAGCGGCCCCGGACGGGAGAGTATCAGACCCGTTGGACGGAAACTCTAATATAAATTACCTCGTCCATGATAACATATAGCCTCGCCTCTCTCACACTAATCTCCTCATTCGTTATAATTAACACTTTGTCAACGTTACCTCATCATCTTATAATCTAGTTACCTCATTTTCTTGTCGTAATCATCTCTGTGTAAACTAAAACCAAGGGGAGTCAAACGTGATATGAATATCCATAACCTATTTTATGGTCGGTTTCAAGCTTACTACTAAAATGATATGAAGGGGGCTAGTAGTGTTTTGTTGGGTAAAATATAACAAATAAAAGATCTGAAGATTTTTAGAACCGAAATTGGTACATTAGATGTATTGGGTTGTCCGGAAAATTCGTAAAGAAATTTGGACAAAAATTAAAATTGATGAACAGCTTAAAATGTATGTATTCAATCTACAAAATAGTTACCACCGTTAGCGATTACCCTTTCCCAACGACTTGGAAGGTCCATTATCCTTTTTTTCAAAATCACTGTTCCTACTTCTGAAGAACAATAAAAGACCCGGTTTGACGTCATCTTCTGATGAGTAGGATTTCCCTTGTAGAAGGCACAAGGTCAGGAGTGTGCCGGGGAAGAGGAGAGGGAGTCGTAACGACAGACGTACCCGGCCTTCTTTAGATGATCAAAAACGATCGATTTGCAGGTTCTTAACCCCGCAGCTATCTCACGGACAGTAGTTCGTGGATTGTTTTCGATGGCCTTCATAATATCCTCGATGTCATGAGTTGAACTCCAGCCAGACCAGACCGGTGTTGGTCTTAAAATTGAAATCTCCTGATCTAAACCACGAAAACCACCTCTATCAGCAATTGAATCGCTGCCATACACGGCTTTTAACTTTTCTTTTTGGGCTGCGTTTTTTCTTTTTTTTAAAAAGAACAGCATAATATGCCTAAAATGAACTGAATCGTCACTCATGTTGGTTTGTAATAAACTAAACAGAGCCTTAATAAAGACGAATTCAGTGTGGTAAACATTAGATAGATTCCGTGAGGATTAAAGGCATATAAATAAACATTAGCTTTGTGATTCATTTTAAGTAGACAAAATAAAATGCAGATTTTATTTCAATAATCCCTACGAACTTTTTGGACAACCCAATAATTAACAAAATAAAATACACGATATTTTCAAAATCACCGTTTTCATATTACTGTTCAGCAATAAAGTGGACGTTAACCTCTAAATTTCACTAGATTTAAAACATTTATATCAACCAAAAATCTGGTGCGGGCATCACACGACTTTCACTTACCTCCACTTTTAAAATCAATAAAAGAATTTTCAAATACAGTTAGAGATAATAATATTTTTTCTAAAATCTTTAGCTTTCCAACGGAATATCATACATGTATATTACTTCTCTTATGTTCAAAAACGAAAAATTGCATTAAAAAAATATTTTTTCTGTTTTCTCCTTTAGTTGGGTATCGAATTTATTCAATTTATATATTTCTCGTTTTTCATCAGCCTTAACCAGATAATATAGTAATTTTTATTGAATCTACAAAATTAAAGGTACTTTAGAAGAAGAAAATTTAAAATATCGGCATTTAAGCCCTGTCAAACCATTTTAATCAGAATAAAACCTACATGATATTAAAGCCCATTAAATTTTACATCGATATAGCGAGTTTAATCAAAATCGTCGGAACCGAGAAAATCGAAAAAAGGTGCAAAATGCGTAGTATAAAGTGCCTCTTCTGGTAAACTCATTTTGATGAAAAAAGTTTTGTCACGTCTCGGGCGTACAGTTGTCTTAAATATGAAATTTCAGTTTCATAGGACTTACCGTTTCCACCCGGAGTTACCACACACACACACACACAGACCTTTTTGCGGGACTTGGTCATTTGGACCCTAAAACGTGTATTTCCGTTGAAAACTGGAATTCGAAAACTTTCACGATCGCAATACTTCCCCTTATATATATAGTAAGTGAAAGTAAAAATTGATTAGCATTAATAATAAAAACAAAAAAAAAAGATCTGTGTACTATGACAGTCATTTAGAAATAGCATCTTTCTTTCGAGATTATTAAAATTTTAATTTTATTGATATATTTATTTCACAAAAATATAGTTTGTAAACATACTTATCAAATATCAGGCTAGTATTTATTTCCATAAAATATATCTTTTTAAACCCCTTTAGTTTCAGTAGTTATTTAGTTTTGAATTTAAATATTTTTATATCATTTCACCCACATCATTTGTAAATAAGACATCCCTCATTTATTATAATTATTATACAATAACACTAAGTAAAAGATATGAACACAAAATCCAACAGCCTTTCACGTAGAAATCTTTTAATTGTATTTTTGGCACTGATATTATTTTTTAATAGCCCCTCAGTAAGCCCACAGCGTGACGTAGTTGTTGCACTTATTTTTTAATAGAAAATTAAAAATGGCGTGATGACACTTTAAATTCCTAGTTTTATTGATCGGTTTCATTATCGAGGCAGTACTTTGATAATGAAACCGGTCAATCAACATCTACCGGCCACTAAAAAACATTCTTCTGCTCACCCTCGGAGAGTAAGGACCTTCCGGCAGTCTTTGACCAACGGAGGTCCAGGGGCCTACTAGCATATTCAGCTAAAATAGGCAGTGGCTATATCCAGAGCAAATTCTCTTTGTTAGTTTATATAATAATCACGTCAGCCACACAAATTATATAAAATATTTTGGAAAAGGAAAAAATGAATGTTCTTGTTATTGAACATACTTTTCTTCATCTCGGAAACATTTTCCATTTATTTTCAGTCGTATTTAAACTTAAATACAACTTGCAAAATTAACTTAAATAATAACAGGCCGTATTACTTTTTTTGCTTATTAAAATCAATTACTTACTAATTTTTTGGCTATTATCTATATGCATTGCTTCACGAAATATGTTCATGATTTCTTATCTAATGAAAATTGGTTAGTATATAGTTTCTATTCAGTAATTATTCCAAATATAATTCATTATAAAAAATAAATTCATTATAAAAATATAATTCTTAATTAAATATACATAAAGATTGTTAAATGAGATACTTTATTTGCAATAAATAGACTGCTATTTAATATTATAATTAAGTTAAGTTACCCCAAAAAACAGTCCATTTTTTCTTTATTAAGACGAAATGTAGCTTTCGGCGTCATAACATCATATTCATCTGTAACATTTTTAATCATTTGTATATAACAAGTTAAAAGATTAGAAAATAATTTATCTTTTAGGAATAGCTTTGTTTATTACAGTCTTATTTTATTTTATTAATAATTGGTGTTTGTTGTTTTGATTTATAGTTTTTGTTTTTATTATTATTGAAAAAATGTAGCATAATTTTGATACAGTTATTTCTTAATGCGTTTTTATGGCCGTCAACATAAAAATTTAATTTAATGATAATAACCGTATAAATAACGATTCTTCCATGCATAGTTATGATGTTACGTCTTTATTTACAAATAACCCATTAAAATTAGTAAATAAACTAATTTCGGAGAACTGGGATGAGATTGAACCGAACCATACTCACCGATTAAAAATAAAATATTGTTTCTAGAATGCATTGAATTTGTGCAGAATGGTTACTACACTTTTCAGAACCTACTTTACAAGCAATTATATGGATTGCCAATAGTAAGTTGCTTATCAGTTAATTTATCTGAGATCATCTTAAATTATATTATTAAAAAAAGCACTTTTATCAGCAAATGGGAAACCACTTATAATTACAAAATATGTTGACGACTTGATCCTATTATTAAAAAAAGATACGAAGATTCTAAATTATTAAATGAACTTAACATAATACACCCTCCAATTGGGAGTACATCCATTACTTTTGAAATGGAAAATAATAGCTGCCTGAACTTTTTTAGATATGACGATAGGGATTTTGATACTTTCCAATTTCCATAAAATTACTAATAAAAAAAAATGTAAAACAAAAACTGCCTTGTCATATACTGGATTAATTGAATTGTAGTATAAACAATCTTTACTAATTTATTTTCGTTAATTTTAGAATTTGACAGCAATAGCTTGAATGATTTTTAGTAAGGTGAATTTTAATAAAAAGATAAATTCTCAACATTTTTTAATGCCCCTCTCTTTTTGAAGTGAAAACTTCTTACTCGCGTTATGCAATTTTAGGGCAGTGTAAAAGCTTTGATTCATAACCTAGGTGAATAATTTGATTAAAATCAGTAGCTAATGAAATGAGTAAAGACGGTGCAATTTTTACGAGATTTTTTTTTTTTTTAAAGCGTTACAGATGAATATAGCGCTTTGACTCCGAAAGCTACATTTGGGTCTTAATAAATAAATATTCTGGCATCCGGGACTAAATAAAACTGAAAATAAATTCAGACAAATCCCACCAAACCACCTTTACCCTCCGTCGTAAACCAATGACATCATGTCCTACAGTATCCTTTAATAATATTCCACTAATATTCGAAGATCCGCTACTGGTCCTCCTCCTTGATAAACATGGAATCCGCCACTAGACTGAAACGACAAGAAACTGCTCGCCGATTTCGATTACTTCAGCACTTACTTGACAAACGCTCTAACCTTCCACTTAACTACAAAAGCCTCCTCTACATGACTATCATAAAGCCTATATGGACTTACGGAGTTGAGCTTCGGGGTTCGACTAAACCATCAAATTCTTCCCGTATCCAATCTTACAATTCAAAATCCTTCGTAAAATCCTCAACGTTCCTTACTTTGATACAAATAAACTCATCTATTAAGACCTAAAAGTTCCATTTGTTACTGATCTGCCCCAACCAGATATCACTTCCATGAAAAACTCTCTAACCCACTTGTTTCAATTCTGCTTCCTCTTCGATTCCTGATAATCCTCCGAGGCGTCTAAAAATAAGATGGCCTCGAGACCTTCTAGTTTAGAATAGTTACAGGAGTGCTACCATTGGGTAGTTCTTCTACAAGTTTTATTCATGTCATTTTTCTTTTATCATATTTACTTTGTATTTTTTAGTACAGTTGCAAATTTCAACAAATTATGTAATATATATAATATATATATATATATATATATATAAAATATATAATATATAATATATATATATATAATATTATGTGGACTGCTTTTGGTGTAACTTACCTTAATTATAATAAGATACTTTTTCAAACTACGGTCGCTTTGTTTTTTTAAGAAACCCATTTATTTTTTAATTATAAGTGTTATTTATTTATTTAATATATGTGTAAATAATTCGCCAAATTCATTTTGCTTCACATGCCTTAACTCACCATTAACCATTTTTAGCCACAGGTAATAAAAAAAGATCATTTGCAAGCCTCCATTATCCGCTTTGATAACACTGACATTGTCGTTCCCATCAGATGCCGCGGTCGAGTGAAGGCAGCCGAGAGAGCGAGGAGATATCCGTAGAGGAGGATAGAGGCAGGAGCGGCAGACTTAGATGCATGACCCGCTGCATGGACGAGTGCATGTTGTCACCTAGCAGTGGCGGTGTCTGGTCCAGACATCCTGCATCGCCTCTGCAATCTGCATGTTTTTATATTTTGTCATCCCATCCAATTCTCACTACTTTGAAATCTTGACGGTATCTTGATAAGTATTTTCCAAAAAAAAATTATCAATATTTATGGGGTTAATATACAGTTTGATTTTAGCTCTACATATTTAGTATGCCATACGTTCGAATCATTCTACAAAACATACTTCTTCGAAATGATAGATTTGGTAGGGAAGAAGACTAGCGTCTAAACCCTGTGAAAAGTCGCTCTCACAGTTTTTTGTAAGTAGGTTCCCCCTTTTTAAATTAATGCCGCCCTACATTTAACGTACCTAGAGTTTACCCAGCCATTTATGTTTTAAAATCCGTTTAGGAGTCACTAGTTAATTGATTGACTTTTGAACAAATTATTGAGTTTTTTTATAACCTTGATCATGTATTTATTTTTAGGTATTCCATTGTTGAATGATTGAAGAACGTCAACGTTAAGTTTTTTTTTTTTTTTGACATTGCATAAGAAGTGTATATACTTTTTTTTTTTATACTGTTGATCCAGTTACTGTTTTACAATCCTGGCGCGCAGCTGTTCATTTTATATGGAGTATTTTAAGAGAGATTTTCTATTGATTGGTTGTCATAATTTTAATAATTAGGTGCTGAAAAAAAACAAAAAAATTGGTGTACAAATGAAGCCTAAGAAACAAATTATTTATTATAATTTGTAATTTAAAATATCCTCTAGCGTGTATTTAATTTTGTTTTATATAGTTTACAAATAAGACTAGCTTATTGAACAAAATGACTTTAGGATACGAACAGATTAAGATCTGGAAGTCGTGGTAAGTTGTCAAAAAGCATTTGATAACATTCTTAAACAAAGCTTTAAACGTAAATTTTCTATGAGCGAATTTGGGTCTAAAAGACGTCGAATGTTAAATAAATAATTTTCTGCCTATAAGATAAATAAAAAGCTATAAGACCATCTTTGCAATTAATGTTAATAAAACCAATAAACAGTTATTTTTCATACACGGTAGATAATAACAATAATCTAATTATAAATTTAATCCTGATACATGAGATTTCAGCTTGCGGAAAATATAACTATTTTTTAAGAGACTTGCATTTGCATAGCCTTAGCTTTTATTTAAAAGGTAGCGTTTTTATTTAAACGATTTTCAGTCTATTGAAAAACTTATTTTAAATTATTTATAACGTCACTAATTTTATACACAAGGACCAAGATTCGAGTTCGACAGAAAATTATTTTTTTACTAGAAAAAGACGATTCTTATGTGACTATTTCCATTCTATATAAGATAGGGACTTTTGGATTGGGGAAATACATGTTAATGAATTATGACTACTTCACATCCAGGTAAGACCTCAGATCTGAAAAGAGCACACACCTAAATCTTTAAAAGAAGAACTAAACCCTACTTCTCATACGAAGTAGGATGCTATAGGATCATGTTTATTTATTTTCATCTAAATTCATGGGATCGCAGGTCCTGGGATGGATGGACCAAGGCAACTTCAAGCTGAGTGCCACAAGAGATAACATTTAAATTAATTTTACTTATTAGTATTTTTATGATTAATTTTTTTTTTTTTTACTGATCTAAAATAAATTATAGTTCAAAAACATTCTAGTCCTACAAAAATAGACTGTTGCTTGAAAAAGGACTCCAGTGCATATCAATAATGCTTCTTGATGTCATATTCCCAGATATATATGTTCATTCCACAGATTAATTAAATGAAAGGAAAAAAATATAGTATTTAGTTTCTATGTTCACCTTAATACTTCATATTACGAAAGGACTCTTTCCTTACTGAAAAAAATGCATATGTCCAAAATAATAGTTTATTTTGAAAGGAATGACTATCAGTGCTTACTCGAAAAGGTGTTGTGTTTAGAATGTGATACAGCATGCTGTTTAGCAGGTCTGTGTCCAGTTGCATCATGGCGGTCATGCATGTAGAATGAGTGTGTTTGTTGAGCATGCTTGTCAGTCGTTGTGGCATATTTAGTGAAGAAAAAACTACAATTAAATGTGTATTTGTAATATTATTTTTTAAAATGTTAGTTTTAAGAAATAAATATCAATAAGGTGGTTTTATTTTAAATTTAAATTTGTGGTTTATTGTAATATAAAAGTACTGACTATTATATCTAATGATTTTGTCAGTCTTTGGGACATTCTCTTTGCCTGGCATTTAGAATAAGGCCAACCATAAGATTGCAGGAGCTCACTTAATTAGGTTTTGCTAATTTCATAATTTAAAAAATTCTCCTTCCATTATACAGAAGGAGTTGAGGTTGATTTAAATATGAATATCATGTTTATAATATGCCTTTATCTATCCGAAATGTTTTATCAACCTTTGTTTTATGTGAAATTACCTTCACAGTTCTAAAATACAGGATATAGCTTTGTTTTTTTGGCAAATCACATCTCATCAGTTATTTTAACGCATGATATATTCCTTTTTATTTATTTTTTTTTTTTTATACAGTTTTTATATACATTTCATAGGAAAATATATATTAAATTCATGGACGGAATAGATTTTTTACCTATTTTATTTGGTTCAACAAAAATGTCTGCCAAATTATCCCTTTAATTTAAGTTAGTTAAATTATCCTTGTTTGTTTTATTTTACTCTAAATCCTAACAACTGTTAAGAACAGCTCATACGAATTCAAATCTAATTATTTAAGTACCTAATAGCTGTAATAGAGTAAAACAATAAAAAATGTTAATGAAATTCAAATAGGATACGTTTAAATTAGACACAGCTTTGTTTTTTAATATCTGGAAACTCTAGAAAGTGAAAAGGGGCTGGATGATAGATCTCGTTCTGTAATTCAGTGCAATGTCCTCCTATTGCAGCCATGCTATTCTCATATATAAAAAGAATATCTTAATATTTATTTATATAAATATGCGAACGATTATTTCCAAATCTCTATATCGGCCACTTAGAGGCGTATTGTTGACCCAAACATAATATTTTCTCATTTATATTAATGTGAAAATAAATATAATTAAAATAATAAGTTGAATCAATGATTTTATATCATAAATATGATTGAAAATAAATGCATAGTTGAAGAAGTTAGAAGAAATGATTTCTAGTGGCTAAATAGACAGCGTTATAGAGCGCCTGGCGCGCGTTTTGAAACACATAGCTATTGTAGTAAAATTATGAAAATTAAAATGTTTTATAAGTTATGTAATTCTGAATTTTCGGTGATAAAATATTGTTAACACATTTTTCAATAAAAATAAGAAATATAAGTTAAATGCAAGATATAAAAAAAAAGTTTTAATTTTTTTTTTTTATATTGTTCCACTACTTCGAAAAATTCGAAAAAAATCTGTGTATAGAGCAGTATAAAGACGTTTCATATAAAAAAAATCGGTGATTGACACTTTCCTAAAAGGTTTAAAAAATATATATTTTTGGTTTCTTTCCTCCGCTAAAAATTAGCTTTTCGTTTAAGAATCATAATTATTTGATATACCCTATTTGATATAAGTCAGAAGAAAAATCATTATTAATTAATTTCAAATTTTACTATTTAAAAAAAATCGAAAAAAGAGGTTTTAAAAAAAATCTCTAAAACCGTTTGAATTAAACCGTCTGAATCTATTGGTTGAGAAAAAGAATATTAGTTATCCGTATCCTTACAAATATAATAATAATAGGTACTCTATTTTTTCAATTCCTTTTATTGTACACTATTTACGACTGTTATTCTATTATAGCTATACAAGAACACATTTATTGATATTACATTTTAGCATGGATCAAGAAAAAAATAAAGAACTTCATTATTATAATTATTATTTAAAATTGTTAATACCGCAATAGGGCAAGTACATACACAGGTAGTGGTTTGTTTAATCACAACCATAAAACTTTGGAGACTGCGGGAGGCACTTTTGACAGGGGCTAACCGAGCATTAACGGCGCTAAGTGTAGGTAGAAGTGATTCACAAGACAAATTTCAGCAATTCAAATGTCGCTTTAGTTGGGACCATAATGCCGTGTAAATCAGCTCTTAATGGCTTCCTAGCTCTCTAGGGCAAACACGGTCTCCTTGTTTTCATATCCCCCCACCCAATGCTGTTCTGGAGGAACGGTAGGGTTACTTATGCGGTATAAAATATGATGGTCAATGGGGCACATGAAATAACGAGTTGATAGTAGACTTAACACCAACAAAAAAAATGTATGGGACATGCTCGGATTCCACAAAGAAAATTAGAAAGTATTTTATGTCAAATTTATAAAAATGTCGTGTTACGGTGTTTGTGGCCGTACTCCTCCGAAATGACTTTACCGACTTATATGAAATTTTGTGTGTACATTTGGTAGGTATGATAATCGGCCCTAAAGTAAAATTCCTACCTCTAGGTGATTCGGGTGTCCCTATACAATTTTTTAAATTTTATTATATCTGGTATATTAAAAACCGGTAAAGAAATAGGGCTAAAAATAAATACCGATAAGACGAATTATATGATTAGTAGCAGAAACGGTGATGATCTTGGTGAAATTGATATATATGGACATACTTTTGAACACTTAGAGAAATTTAAGTATTTAGATTCAATGATAACAAGAAAAAAAGAAATCCAGGAGGAAATAAAGTCCCGGTTGAAGGCAAGAAATGCATTTTAATATTCAGTTGCGAAATTACTTAGCTCTCGGCTTCTGTCTGAAGACTTGAAGGTTAGAATTAATGAAACTTATTTTTCCCAC
The DNA here is from genome assembly GCA_023052935.1 of Piezodorus guildinii. Classification (NCBI taxonomy): domain Eukaryota; kingdom Metazoa; phylum Arthropoda; class Insecta; order Hemiptera; family Pentatomidae; genus Piezodorus; species Piezodorus guildinii. The sequence continues at coordinate 94,617,052 of CM041292.1, forward strand.
GGTTCTTTACGGATGTGAAACGTGACCGCTTACTTTTAACGTCTTAAGGTTTTATATAATAAGCTGCTGCGTAAAATATTTGGTCCATGTGATGATGATTAGGCCACTGGGGAGTTTAGAAGGTTGCACAACGCGGAATTGTGGAGCTTGTATCCTGTGCATATATATTTGAGTTGATAGCATCGCGGAAACTAAAAGAGGCGTGCAGTTTAAGGCCCAGTGAGGAACGGATTCGGAGAAAGTTGGTATGCGCTGAACCGACTGGTAGGCGTCCGAATGGTAGGCCGAAGTGTCCACCTGAACGGTGACCATTTGACGAACCTGTGTAGGCAGTATTCGGTGGTATCGGCATCGGACCTTCGGGTTCGGAAAGTCTATTATAATTATTATTTAGCATATAAAAATATCTCTAACCCCAAATTTTTACTCTCTATCACCCAGCCTCGCATTTTCCAATCGCGATTTTAGTAATATTTGTTTTGCGGGTAACACACTGCTGTAACTTACCTCGGCTGTTAAAATCAATTTAGGATCAATTAAAAAGCTTAAAGTTGAGAAAAATATTAAAGTTTTTTAAATAAAAAGTTTATCCAGTTCCGTTAGAAACATATGGTTTAGATTAAATAATATAATTATATTAATATGTATCATAATCAGTAATAAGTTTAAGCCTTCTTATATCTTAACAACAGCGTTGTTTATTAATTTAACGTCACTTAAAGCTACTATAACTAATCGAACGATGCTACAGTGGGAGTCCTAAATTTTGCCCACTCAGGTTTTATTATGATAGGATTCTTTAACGAGTACCTGACATTTACGTCCCCCAAGGACTGCCTAACTAAGGATTTTTTACTCCCATTAAAAAAAATCCTGGAGCCACCTGCATTTTTGAACCCGCGACCTTTGGTATAGAAAGCTGTTATGCTTGCCACTATGCTATAGGTGACCCAGCCCTCTTCGTCACTTTACATTACCTTTTACAAATTTGTATATAAGATAATATTTTTTTCTAAAATCTTCAACTTTGCAACGGTATGTGTTAACGCCAGTTCGTAGTTAACATTTTTATGTTAACGGTTATCGTCAACAGCTCTACATTTCTCTTTTTGTTATAGGTCCCTAAACACTTACAATACATTCATTATTTTTTTATTTAACAGCCAAATTATTCACTAGAAATAATTTATATGGCAGACCAGCTTGTTTTTAATATAAATTTATGACCCAAAGCCATTCAAGGTTGTTAAGATTGCACTGTACCTATGTAAAAAATAATCTTTATTGTTTTAATATTTTCTTTACAACCAAACTTAAACAGTTGTTCCAGCCGTATGCAGTATTTGTATGTAAAGGAAGTTATAATAATATTAATATTACTGCCCCAAAAAAATATTTGAAAGTAAAAAGTAATAAGCTTCAGTTAAGAGCTCCATAATTGAGATGCTATATCTATTTTACTGAAAAAACAGAAAACTCTCACTTATTTATTATTGAACCATTTTTTAAAAGAATTCTATTTATATTCAAATATAGAATTTTTTAATTATTAAACGTAAGGTGAACTGTTTTTAGGATGCCTGAATGAAATCAAATATGTACTTTTTATTTTTATTTGGTTCACGCGAGAGGCCGTCACCACCCTTGGCCGCGTGGTATGTTTTCTTAGGATTTCTCAAAGGTTTTCTCGATACGTCCATACGCCTTTTGTTTTTTTACGGGTGACCACCAGCTGGCTAACGGGTCTCATATACCCGAGGGAAGGTTGTGAGTGAATTCCACCTAATTATTTGCTTGAAAAAGTCCACTCGGGACTAGGATTCAAACTCACTGCGCCCCCGGGTTCCCTCATTTTGTATCTATATACAATTAGGAAAACAATGCAATTTTCAAACAAGTTATTAAAGGACTTTTTTGCTCATTAGATGTAATCGGACGGCGGATTTAGATAAAACTAAACTATTAGAATATGTTACAATGCTAAATATCGATTTCTTATATAATGCTCTTCATTATATGACCTTTTTGGTGTTGATGTTTTTTATTAATTGAATACAGCTTCCATTAGATAATGATTTAGACAACCACGTTTTTCTAATCGCCAATCGTTTTTGTATCTTTTAAATCGGTGGTTGATTTATTTGACGTGTAAATGTCTTCGATTGATATTCTTATTGATTTAAAAAGTAAAAAATTTATTGTTATAGCAAGTACTGGATGATGATAAAGTGAAGTAGTATGTATCAGCGATTTTATTTCCAGACATTTTCGATTTCCTTTTAGGTTGAAAACAGTTTTATTACCCGTAATAAAGTGGCTTAGCAAACTTCATCTCCAGCATCCATTTGGGAAGATAAGGTTTTATATTATTTTCGTCCTTAGAAGATGCATAAAACTGGGCTGATAGTCTGGTGTCTACCATTGCCCATTCTGGCGTCCGTTATTATTTAATGATGCCATATTAATGATGCCACATAGAACAAAATAATCTGAATAACTATACCTTACTCGTTCGAGTTAATAATGACCTCTATATAAATCGATCTCGCTTTTCAGAATGTAAGGGAAACGGTTAAACTAGATATGATGACATAAATTTCCATTTTTTTTTTTTTTTTTTTATAAACATTATAATAATAACAAGCATTTTGAATTAATGTGATATATAAATAAACATCTTAAACAAGCTTTGACATAAGGGGGTAATTAAATAAAAAAACAGTTGTTAATTTGCCGATTACTATAAAAGTTTTTTTCTTTTTTAAAATTGTGGAATGATTCAAGATCAAGTATAAACAAATATAAAACAAAATGAATAGTAATTTTTACTTTCACTTACTATATATAGTAAGGGGAAGTATTGCGATCGTGAAAATTTTCGAATTCCAGTTTTCAACGGAAATACACTTTTTAGGGTCCTGTGAGTCCAAATAACCAAGTCCCGCAAAAAGGTGTATGTGTGTGTGTGTGTGTGTGTGTGTGTGTCTGTGTGTGTGTGTGTGTGTGTGTGTGTGTGGTAACTCCCGGGCGGAAACGGTAAGTCCTATGAAACTGAAATTTCATATTTAAGACAACTATACGCCCGAGACGTGACTAAACTTTTTTCATCAAAATGAGCCTACCAGAAGAGGCACTTTATACCATGCATTTTGCACCTTTTTTCAATTTTCTCAAAAATGGTTCCGACGATTTTGATTAAACTCGCTATATCGATGTAAAAATTAATGGGCTTTAATATCATGTAGGTTTTATTTGGATAAAAATGGTCTGACAGGGCTTAAATGCCGATATTTTAAATTGTCTTCCCCTAAAGTACCTTTCATTTGGTAGATTCAATAATAATAACTAGATTATCTTGTTAACGCTGATGAAAAACCGGTAAATATACAAATTGAATAAATTCGATACCCAACTAAAGGAGAAAACCGAAAAAATATTTTTTTAATGCAATTTTTCGTTTTTGAACATCAGAGCAGTAATATACATGTATGACATACTGTTGGAAAGCTAAAGATTTTAGAAAAAATATCATCTCATTCACAAGATTTTAATAGTTAATAGAGAGTGATGAAATGAACATAAAACTAACTGATTATTTTAGATAATAATATAATAGATTTCTTAATGAAACACATTATTTTATAGAAATTTAATTTAATTAATTCCTTAATAGTTTCACGTATTTTTATCTTTAACTGTATATGAAAATGCTTTCATTGATTTTAAAAATGGAGGTAAGTGAAAGTCGTGTGTTGCCCGCACCAGATTTTTGTATTTTGTTTGGGCAGTTTCAATTAAAATTCCAATCCAGTGGTTTGCTTTAATCGTGGATGGTACAGTGAGTCTTATGTCATTAAGTTTTAGGTAGTTTGTTATTCAGTTTATGTAATTATATATTTACGATGTTCTAAACATCATTCAATATGATTTTCAAGAAATATTGAGGCACCACTGGTCATCGAATTTGTAAGATGCGCATATTAAAGACAAGTATGATTTCATCGCATTGATAAAATAATGCACAAACATAAGATTGTTATGAAGCTGAATTTTTTAAACCTGCAATGAGGCCAGGTTTTACAAAAAAAAAATAAATAAATACCGTCCCATGAGTAATTGTTTTTTTAAACCTAAAAAAAATTCTTGTAAATAACTTGAAACTTTTATGTTTGCTGAAATATTATTGGTGCTAATTTGAAAAATAATCAAATTCTCAACTAAAAGAAAGCAGAATTAATTATTTTTAACATATTAAATTTTTAAACATTAAAGAATATTTTGAAACCTAAAAGACATGGGTTTTCCAAGCGGGAAACTTCACCCACGTTTAATAAAAAATCTTATTTATTTAGAAATGTACTGGAAGGAGTTAGTCCGGGTACCGATCACTAAATAAAATAACTAAATATTTGAAACTATTTAGTTATTAAGTATATGTCGTACAAAACTAACAAGCCAGCAACTATTTTTAATAAATTTTTGAAACTATTTAGTTGTTTTATTTACTGACCGCCACCCGGACTAATTCTTTCCAGTAATTCTCAGACGGTCAACTCATTATATCCATTTAGAAAATGAGTTGTGAAGATATTTTTAGCGGTAATGTTCAAAAGCTTAAGTATTACTGACTAGCAATGAATCTGGCTACTGGCTAATGCTATGTGTTATCGTGACAGGCTGAATTAAATTAAGAACAATAACAATGGCGTAACTTTGATAAACGTTCAAGCAGGTTGGAAATCGTTAGGGGGAGTGAGGGGTGTGGTTAGGGGCAAGCGGATTAAATAGGCAGGTTTCCATTTTTCCAAACATAGAATTAATAAATATAAATTTGATTTTTTTTTTTTTTTTTTTTTTTTTTTTTTTGCATGTTCTGTAAATAAAATAATAATAAAGGGATGGGATGGCCGAATGGATTAGCATGTAATGCCTAGCAACCTGATGACTAAAACATGGAATGAAATAATTACGAGCTCCCATCTCGGCGCCGCACAGTGGTTCAAAACCTTAGTAATTCGGAAAAAAAAACTCTGTAAATTGCGCGATTTAGGCTTAAAATTTTTGAAAAAAGTTAAACGTATCCATTGGATTAAACTATATTTCTGGGTCTCCAAACGATTTAATTGTGTCACAAAATTGGGTCAATTTGACCCACAAAATCCCCATTGTTTACACTATCTTGGCCCCATGATATAATAAAGCAGAGGGGATGGTAGTAATCAATCTTACGTCCACAAATACATGGGAAATCTTACCCGCCAGTCCTTGGTCAACCTATTATTTGATAGGTGTTGATAATTTATTTACCGATTATTTCTACCTATGTTTCATTATATAATATATATATATATATATATATATATATATATATAATATATATATATATATATATATAAAGTATATATTTTTCTTTGAATTAACTCTGACTCACCTTGACTACGTCTATACAGAATAATATTTATTTATAGCATATATTAGTTAAAAATCTGGTGCGGGCAACACACGACTTTCACTTACCTCCGTTTTTAAAATCAATGAAAGAATTTTCAAAAACAGTTAGAGATAAAAATACGTGAAAATATCAAGGAATTAATTAAATTGAAATCGTATAGAAACATGTGTTTTATTTAAAAAAACTATTATGTCATTATCTAAAATAATCAGTTAGTTTTATGTTAATCTCATCACTCTCCATTAACATTTAAGAGCTTGTGTATGAGATAATATTTTTTCTAAAATCTTTAGCTTTCCAACGGTATATCATTACTGCTCTTATGTTCAAAAACGAAAAATTGCATTAAAAAATATTTTTTCTGTTATCTCCTTTAGTTGGGTATCGAATTTATTCAATTTATATATTTACCTGTTTTACATCAGCGTTAACAAGATAATCTAGTTATTTTTATTGAATCTACAAAATTAAAGGTACTTTAGGGGAAGAAAATTTAAAATATCGGCATTTAAGCTCTGTCAGACCATTTTAATCAGAATAAAACCTACATGATATTAAAGCCCATTAAATTTTACATCGATATAGTGAGTTTAATCGAAATCGTCGGAAGCGTTTTCGAGAAAATCGAAAAAAGGTACAAAATGCATGGTATAAAGTGCCTCTTCTGCTAAGCTCATTTTGATTGTCTTAAATATGAAATTTCAGTTTCATAGGACTTACCGTTTCCGCCCGGGAGTTACACACACACACACACACACACACACACACACAGACACAGACCTTTTTGCGGGACTTGGTTATTTGGACTCAGGGGGCCCTAAAACGGGTATTTCCGTTGAAAACTGGAATTCGAAACATTTCACGATCGCAATACTTCCCCTTACTATATATAGTAAGTGAAAGTAAAAAGTAACTCATGATTGCGTCTCCATACATAGTCCTCTCTGTTCGGATCCTATCAACATAGGCATTTATTTTTTTAATTTTAACTTCTGCGGTTGTATTGTACTTATTATATCAAAATCGTTAAATGAAAAAATTGTCAGAAAGAAAAATTTTTGCTTCTGTTAAGAAAATAACAAAAGCAAGTTAAGTAATTGCAATAGCTGCAGATATAGCGAATCCTAAAGCCGATGGAGGCGAGAGTTGAGGCCCGCGACGTTCTGCCGGGGTTGCCTCATTTCTGAACACGAGGCTCTTAGGTCTTGCCAATTTGTACCCGAGCAATCTCTCTTGCTCCTTTACCAGCCGCAACTTCCTTAATATCGCTCCCCTCTACCGTCAACACTTATTACGAATCTCATATTCTCGGATTGAAATGTGACTAAATTCAATGCCTGAATAAAATATAAATCCTTCATTCCATCGAGGTTTAGTGAAAATTTCGTTTCAATTCGTAGTCAGTTATGAAAAACAAGCAGTTAGGACGAACAGTAATTTTGTAAAAGTGTTTTATTTATTTTTTTTTGTTTTAAATAATTTATTCATTTACATCAAATTACGGAAACTTTTAGAGTGCAAGTAGAAGTTACTATCCCACTAAGGCAAGCCCGTATATGGAAAAGGAGTTCACCGTCGGCAATTCAATAGAAGTACAATGCTAAACAGTATCACAGTATACAGTAAGTAACAATACAATCCTTAAAAATAAAATAAAAAATGATAAAGAAACAATAACACTGTACACAGTAAGAAACAATAATTGACTAAGCCAAAAAGCTATAAGGAATACATATACATATATACGAGATATCAAATCAAGACATCTAAATACAAAACTTAATTATTTAATACCCAACCCAAAAAATATAAAAAATAATTATAAGATACAATAAAACAGTACAAAGTTATTGACTAAACCAAAAAGCAATAAGAAATACATATACATATATACAAGATATAAAATTAATACATGTACACGTAAGTACAAAATTGAATTATATAATTCTTAAATAATATAAATAATTATTATAAAGAAACATAACACAGTACACAGTGAGAAACAGTAATTGAAAAAAACCAAAAAGCAAAAATAAATACAGATACATGTATACAGGGTAAATATCAGAATGAGTGACGCAGGCTGGCTTTGAGGACATGTCTATAGCGATAAGATAATTTGAATTCAATAATTCAGAAATTTTTTCCTCACAAAGGGATTTTCCCGGTATTATAACATTGTTGTAATAATTTGAATACTTTGGCAGATTTGTGTGAGATTATTGAAAATTTGGAGGAATATTACAGTAAACAATAATTTCACGGTTTTACAAAATTTAAAAAGTCCTTTACAATTTCTAACTCCATCATTAGCTACATACAAAATGAAAAGTGCTGTTCTCTTTATGGTTTAGTACCCTTCGTGAAAAAATTAACAGTTCTAACACTTCTTTTTTTTTTTTTTTTTTTTTAATATAAAAAAGGTATAAGAATGAGGCTTTATTAAGCATTTAATCAGCCTCACCATTGTTGTCACTTAGTTTATTTTAAGGTTCTCTCAAACCAGCTGATTTTCTTTCGCATCAAAAAACGTAAATGTTATACTTACATGAACGTAAATTATTATTTATTATTATTTTTACTAACCAGAAGAAATAAAGTTTTAACTGGGGTGGAAAACAATTTGAATTGTTTGGGTGGTTTTTGTGTTATGTGGAAAACAAGTGGCTTGTATTTAATTCTTCCAACAAATATTTTTATTTAAAATAAAAACCAGCGTTAAACGTCAATATTTCAAGATCCTATTAAAATTTTCGAAAAGTCACTATAAAATCATTAAACAGTCAATTTTAATATAAATAATTAAAAGACAATTTTAATTATTTATATTAAGAAAGTTATTAACCTCAGGTATCAATGTTACATTAAACAAAATAAATATAAACAAATATCCTACAAATAATTACCTTCAATCGAAAAAGTTCCATATTTACCGATCCATTAATTCAATTTCGTTATTCTAAATAAAATTTAATTAAAAGGTTAATAATTTAATAAACTATAGAAGGGATGAAAGGCACTGCCGTGGCTTATTTGTCCCCTACTGTATTTAGGGCTACTTCTAACATTTTATTTATTGCTAATAAGTAGGAGTTACAAGAATAATTAATAATGCATTATTCAGGAATTACCCAACCGCAACACTCTTGCGCTTAATTTACTTTAAGGTTCTCTCATGCCAGCTCCTTTTCTGCCGTATTACTCATAGACATAATTTATTGATCATTATTTATAAATGTCATTCTCCCATTATGTCTACGTTAACAACAGACCTCCGACGAAGAATACCGGAAATTTATTTTAAAGCTGTACATTTTAGGACACTTTTGCTGAATTATAAACTGCCTCATCAGATACAATCTTGTAGGTTTCTGTAACATCAGGTCTGTAGGACAAACGATTTTAATTTGAAGATGATTGATAATTTCCTATTGATCAGGTTTTTATCTTGGCTTGGTTTTGAGGGATTTCAATCAGCGATATTGATTTTCTGAAGTATTAAAAAAAAAAATCTTTTCCAGGATAAGAGTTGGCAATCTTCTCCCCTGATTTCTATATTGGCTGGTGTACAATCATTCGTACCATGTAGGTTGTTACGCAATATTAAAATCTCCCTCACTCTGGATCAATTAGGTGTTGAAGATCGCAGTCTTGCTATTTCTTGAATTCAGGAGATGGTGCACCCGACCCACGCACGGATTATTTTACTTTTTCTCTGTCTTATGTGTAAGCTCATATTTTTTTAGGACAAAAACTAAAAATCTACTTTCATCCACTTTAAATCTAACTTCTGTCAACTTTATTTTCTGCTGTGCGAGTATCTCGTGAAAATCTAAATAAAGGTTTGGATTCGTTGTATATTGTAGTAAGATATGGAAGAGAAACGATCAGGTATATCCGCCGGATACCATGAAGTCTTTCGAGAACCATTGCACCATAAGCAGAAACCAAATACAAGTTGTCGTGTGTGCGTATGTAATGCACTATAATGAAGTTAGTTCTGACAATTTGTCTATTATTACTTATCAAATACAAGAAATTTTTAATTCGTGTCACTGTTAAATATTTCGGTGAGGAATATTTAACAATTTATAAATAGGTTAAAGAGAGTTCAAGAACGATTTCAGGTAGAAAGAGCAGATTTTATCAAATGGGGAAATGACATCTTGAAATTCTCTAGTTAAGAACCTCTTAACATTTGTTTTGTTATACTCTGGTTTTATAAGAGATGAAGAATAAATTTTAGATATTAAAACTTAACTCTTTTTCTTTATTACGCCGTATTTTTCTTCCTTTAATATTATGGTGAATTTCGGGTTTTGTTTGGTTTTATTTTGTTTGTTTTTTGCATCAACTATACGAATTTTTATTTGAATCATATTTACATGCGTCAGTTTTTAATGGATAAAGGCATTAAAAGAATCCAATTTTCTCTTAGGTTTGATTAAATAACCATGAGGTGGAGAATTTTTTAAATGTCAAATGTGCTTTCAATACCATTGGTACTTGACAGCTTCAACACATTTGCTGAGGTGTCCAATGTTTGTTCAGCAAGACCAACGCCGCATTTCAATTCAAGCCCCTTGAAGGATTCCTGATATTGTACAATGTATGTTCAGACATATGTATTGGAAATCGATATTCTACTTTTCGTGGGTCGTCAATATGGAAGTTTCCCTAACAGTGTAGATAATGTTGCCACCTAACGTAAATAAAAGAAATAAAGAAAAATCAGACTACTAGGTTTGAGTATTGTAATGACATTTATGTTTACCATCCCAATATAACTTTTAATTTTTGTTTTGTCGCTACTATTATACTTCATAAAATAAAATTAAACGAACTTTTCCACTAAAATAGTCTAGGAATCATTGACACAAAACTTAAATTTTTCCTTGTTAACCTAAACTCATTGTGATATTATAGTGATGAGGCTGTAGATTTAGAAGACTGGAAAAGGGCGAGACTGGAAAACTCCGGGAAAGACCCTTCAGAATATGGAGTCGTCTTGGAGCCAAATCAGTATCAAAAGGTGAGTGGTTTAATTCTTTTGTAATATGATATTTATTATATTATATATTATGATTATATTATAGTATGTTATGATTCTTGTTTTCATTGATTTTTATTGTTTTAATATGTATTATCACATCCTCGTTTTAAGCTCTCTTATAAATGAATTATATAAAAGCCAGTTTAGTGTTCACTCTATCAAGCTCACAATCAATGTGTGATGCAGTCCGTGATAGTTCAATGTTAAATTAAATAAAGCATATCGTATCAATGAATGGACACAAATTAGATATGTATCGGAGTGTTGGACCCTCCAATTTGCAGTATCTAAGACGCGCAAAGTTAAGTGGATGCAGCACATCTAGAATTATAATCCCAGCTGCAGGCAATAAGAGATAAAACCCGATCCTCATCGAAGTAGGCTTTGGCTACCAGATCTCACATGGAAGAAGTCGGAAAGGAAATACATAATTTAAAAAAGAAGAAGAATAAATCCATTCGAAACCGTCCAGACCTTGCAGCTCACCATTTTTGATTTTAATGATTTTTAACCTGTTATTCTCTATTCTTTCATAAATAAATAACCGTAGATAATTTTTTATCGACTATATATATATAATCGAGTCAAAACAAAAATTAACAATATTATAAGGATATGATTTATATCTTTTGTCTATAAAACAACACCTTAAAAGTAAAGAAAATGGTTAAACAATTCTTCACCTTTAAGGTAATAAATTGTAAGGACAAAAATGAAAAGCATACTCTCATGATACTGATAGTTTTTGGTTTGATTTGATATCTTCAAAAGTACTAGAGTTAGAGAGGTTTTCCTGACACATGTTTTCAGTTGCGAAACTGAATTAAAACGTCTGCAACAGTTATAGTATTTACCGAAAAAAATTGCATCCTCGGTTTTTTATTCATGTAAGAATAGAGAATAACTGGTTAAAATAATCATTAAAGTGAAAAATGTTGAGCGGCTTAATTAACGAAAATTGGACGATTTTAAATGGTTTGACTCATATGTAATTTAAAAATATTTGAAGTAGTTTAAAAATGTTTACCTTCTTAACTTCCAAACATAATACATGGAATTCTCAAATTTTAGTTTTTTACTTTCACTTAAATACACTGCCAGACAAAATTAAATGATCACTTCAATATTTTGAAATTACTGAACTGTATAGGGCATTTTTTAAAATATTCTTTTTTCTTTGGAGGTCACACTTTATTAAAGGGTAATAAAAAATAAAATATTCTTTTCTAGAAATTTTTAATAGGAAAACAAATAAAAAAATAAAAATGTCCTACAGTCTCAAAATGAAAAAGTTAATCTTTGAAATGAAATGAAATAACAATACAGAATAAAAAGGAAGAATTTGAGGAAAACGATCAATAATTGTTATTCCCACCTCTAGCTCTGATAATTGCTTCCATTCTCCTGCCCATTCCAGCGACCAGGGCTCTTACATGTTGTTCTGGGATGTTGTTCCACTCTTCCACTAACATTTCCCTTAAATCTGCCAAATTTTGTGGGTCTCGGGCGCGGACACGTCTTCCAAGCATGTCCCATACATGCTCTGTTGGGTTCATATCTGGACTTCTGGGTGGCCAAACCATAACGTCAATTTTTTCTTGTCTGAGGATATTTTGCACTGATCGAGCAACGTGAGGTCGGGCATCATCGTGCATAAAAATAAAGTTACCTGCGATATTTCTGGCGAAAGGTATTACATGTGGCTCAAGTACCTCTCTAATGTACCTGTCAGCAGTTATAGAGCCACGGTTCACAAGAACCAACTCTGTACGGGAGTTCAAATTTATGCCCCTCCCCCACACTATCACTGACCCACCACCAAACGCAACCCTTGGAGAAAAAGTGCATGGAGCATACTTCTCTCCCCGCCTTCTCCATACCTTTTCCCGTCCATCTGGAGATCGGGAGGTCCAGTAGCTGAAGGAAGGGAGGTCAATCCATAATCGTTGAGTCGTCTTCTCACGGTTCGCTCTGAAATATGCACATTCCTGAACCTCTGGAGGAGACCACGCAGACTGTTACCAGTTGATCGGCGATCCCGAAGAGCATGCATTTGCGAAAATCTCTCGTCACGGTGGGAAGTTGACCTCGGACGGCCTTGTCCGACTCTTCTTGTATGCCCTCCAGTTTGACGATGCCTATTAAGCACCCTGGACACTACGGGTTGTGAACGCTGGAGCCGTTGCGCAATATGCCTTTGAGAAAACCCTTCTTCACTCAAAGCAACAGCACGAATTGATTCCTCTTCGGTCAATGCTCTTCTGTTGACCATAACAACATTCTTACTAAACTCACAAGTAAAAACTAAAGTCTCTTAAATGTTAGAAAATCTTCAATAAGATGAATCTTTGCTAACAACTAACCATTTACTGATAGGAAGAAAGAAGAGAAGAGGATTAACTGACCCTTTTCTCCATAAACGGGTGGGAATATAAACAGGTACAGGATTAACTTGATAAGATACAACACAAAGTTCAGTCTGGGACAAAGGAATTCCTATTTTTATCTCTTATATAATAATAATATAAATATTTGTAAGTGATCCTTTAATTTTGTCTGGCAGTGTATATATGAAATATATAGTAATGGAAAGTATTACGATCGTAAAAAAATTCCGAATTCGAGTTTTCACCAGAAATACACGTTCTAAGGTCCTCCGAGTCCAAAATACTAAGTCCCACAAAAAGTCGCTGTGCGGGTGGTAAGTCTTGTACGAAAACGAAATGTCGTACGACACTGAAGATTCCGTATCTTTAAGAGGTATTTTGCTTACTCAAAATGGAAGAGAAAAAATTCATTTTCGTCTTTTAATGATTTTTATTTCCGAACAAAATTTGCATTAAGTATAGCGATGATACCCTAGGAGAAAGCACCGTCTGTGTTTTTCTTGGTCCAGAACCGGACATTATGATTCGGAAGAAGCAAAGCGCTCGAGTCGTCCTTAACCTATTGATGATGACCAAATTCAAGCATTGGTCACAGACAACCCTCTTTCTACGTCGCGGGATATCACAGAATATAATTGATAAAAAATATTTACAAGAATCAGAAGTTTTTATTGAAATCACCAGTAATAAAACGCTACGATTTTATCTTAAAACCCAAAAGAATTACTTACACACCAAACAGACAAAAATTGTTGGCTCCTGAAGATGACATTATAGCCGATACTTGGTGAAATTTTAAATAAAATGATGGAGTAGTAAGGCAGCCTTTTATTTTACTAAAAACATAAAGTTATCTTACTTATTCATCCTATAAACACGGATTATGGCAACATTAAGTTGCGGATTATGCTATCTAGGATAAAAGTCATTAGACATTTGGCTACGAATTAAGGATAAAAATCTAAATGGAATCAAAATCCTCGCGGTGGAAGATAGTTCCGTATGAATTTTCACGCTAGAGTAGCATTCGCTGAATAAATGTAATAAGAGAAGCTGCTAGGGAAGGCAATGGTTGATGAAAGAGATAGCAGAAGGCTGTATAAATACTCCGATAGGGCCAGTGGTTTAAGAGAGAGCAAGATAAGGCCCTATAAGGGCTCCGCGGGGTTGTAGTTTACTAAGTGGCTCCCAGGTCGCGCCCTTATAGCCCTGTCGCCTTCTCATTCATATAGATTCCCTTCAATGGTAGTCTTTTAGTACTTAATATATATTTGAATACCATGTCGTTCCTCTGTATGAATTGTATAACTGACGTTTTCTTCACTTTTAGATGTATAAGCTTGTATATAAATAGGGATAACATTCCGGATTATTGTTATTTATAAAAATCTATCGTTAAAATAACTGGTTTCAAATTTTATCTATCGATTTTAGTGGATTCGTAAAGGCTGTGGAATCATGATACTCCTTCCCTGCTTTCTGATTGTATCAGCTGTGGATATATATTTTTGGGCAGGAAGACCCTCCTGGGGGTACATTTCTCCTGATCCTGATCCCACAAGATACTGTTTGTTAAAACATAAGTTGAAGCACGAAAATGCTGATAAGAAAATAGATTATTTGAAAAAATTATATTTTCATACAAAAATAGGCTACTTTCTATACCTTAAGAAAGGTAATTTACACAAAGAAAGTCGATTTTTCATTTCTCTTTATTAAGGTATTCATGTAGCTTTCGGAATTTTAAGCGCCATCTTCATCTGTAAAATTTTGAACTATTAAATTAAGAAAAAAAAAAACAATTTTTTTAAAATATATTATTTTAAAAAGGTTGTACATAATATTGGAGAATTACTACCTTAGAATTATAATAGTTATTAAATTAATTATTGCCGAAGCTTTAGCTTGCCTGTCATATTTTAATTTGAAAAATTTAATTTATATATTATATATAAGTAAGATATATATTTGGCCGTTTCCAAAAGAAGTTTATTGATATATTTTTTTACTTTCACACCTTAAAACTTTCCGGCCTCTAGGCAGGAGCGCTGGAACCTCTATAAAGGCGGATAAATGGTCATTACTTTCCATTTCGACTCTCCTATACAGAATAAACTATTTGTATTTAGAACATATGTAAGAAATCAGTATATTAAACAAACAATTGCAAAGATTGAGAGACACAATATGTTTACTTCTTTCACACTCACTTATAAAGGACATCCTATACTGAATGACTTGTATGAAATTAAAAAAATCATTTATCCTAGTTTCATTTCCGAATTACAGAATTTTGGCCACAAGATCGCTTTTTTTTTGTACTGTGCGCAGAAAGTTTCCTGTATGTTTGTAAAAAGAAAATTATCATTACTCCTCTTCTAAAAAGTTTATAAGTAGGATTGCTGGAGAGGTATTAAACTAACCATACGGATATGGTCTGAAAATATAGACCATATTCGAAACATACTACGATACATATATTTTAGTTTTGGTTTTTATTTGTTTAATTTAGAACGTTAGAAAGATCCAATTCCATTCTCTGAATCATTGAATTAAATCATTTATCATCATCCATGGCGCTACAACTCTTGAAGAGTCAGGGCCTCCTGCAGCTTGGTCAGCCAGTCTTCTCTATTCGTTGCCACCGCTCTCCAATTGCGGATCTTCAAGATGGACCTGGCATCCGCTGTCACTCCATCAATCCATCGGAGCCGAGGTCTTTCCACTCTCCTTGTCCTGTAAATATTTTCATCTAGGACCATCCTAGGAATCTGGTCCTGGGCAATTCTACTTAAATGCCCCGCCCAACGAAGCAGGCCTACTTTGATGACCCTTACGACGTCTGAATTCTTGTATATCCTTGCTAATTCAGCATTCATCCTTATCCTACAGACTCCATCGGTGCCTACTGGACCATAAAACCTCCTTCATACTTTTCTCTCGAATATCAGGAGCAGGGCTTCCTGCGAACTCAGCAATGTCCAGCATTCGGAAGCATAAGTGAGAACCGGTCTTACGAGCGTTTTGTAAAGTTGCACCTTAGTGTTTTGAGAAATGGTCCTGCTCTTAAAATGCTTCAGAAGTCCAAAATAACATTTATTTGCGGACATAATTCTGCGATGAATTTCAGCTTTAATATAATTTAACAACTAATAAAAAAGCAATTAAAAACATAAAATGATATGAGGTATTAACTTATCTTGTACACATTGAAACTGCAAGGTAGGAGGTCTAAGGATCGAAAAACTTCAGGAAATATAAATGTAGTGAAATGTTAGAGGTATTTTGCACCATTTATAGTGATATACCAAAACGCCAAGATAACATAAGAAGTTTAGATTCCTGTTGGATATAAAAATTTCATTCGAGTTCAACTATTAATTGTGCTGAAAACGACATATCATCATTTCTAATTTCGTTTGCAGAAATAATGAATCACATTCCTATTCAAAAAGTAGCCAGCCCAACAGATTAAATAAAACCGGCTTTCATAAGTAACGACAAAGAAGAAAATTCTCTTAACCAAGAGGTAAAAATGAAAATGGAAGTCGATAGGCTAAAGGAAATCTATAACTTCTCAAAGGGAAAGCCAGGTTAGGAATAAAATACCGCCTGCTTCAAGATTATTTTTTTCGTCAAGACGCGGCACTGGCCTACTTCGATTGCAAGTAACCATCAATACCTCAGGTCCAAATTGTTATCTCAATAGAATTTTGCAGTAAAAACTAAATGAGTGTCTGAGACAATTCCTAGTTTAAAATAAAGGAAATATGGCACGTCTGTTAAAATGGGCTTTAAAGCAGTGTTACACGGCGAGAGTTGGAGAAAGTAAAATATGAAAGTGTATGAATTTTTTATGTGATGTCAGTGATAATGATTATCATCAATCTCACACATTTTTAACATATTATAATAAATATTTAATAACTTTATTTTCTATAAAACTTAATCTTCTTTTTTTTATCTTTTATTATAAATAATCTTTAATTTCTAAAAATGTAGTTTCTATATTTAAAATACATATTTCCATAATGTTACAATTACAATTTATTTTGTTTTATCTGCCCAACTGTATTGTGTTGTTACCACACACACATCGAACCAATCAATCACATGACATATTGTTATATTTAGCAGACATATTATGAAGTTACCTTAGCATTCATTTTCCTTTAGCAATAATTTTATGTTATAGTAAACAATATATCGTACAACGCATAGCACAAACCCTACTAAAAAAAAAATAATAATAAAATAAAAGCGAAAATTTGCCTTACTTATATGACAACCAGCACCAAAACAAAGTTTAAGTTAAAAGATAAAACAATATATTATTCAAAGAATATTTTTAAAAAATAATTAAAGAAAATCATTAAAGAAAAGATAGGAAAAAAATCAAATTATATAAAAATCTTAATCCAATAAAAGTCCATAAAGGTGATGATGGATAATCCCCAGAAAGTCTTATATTATATTCTCGGTCATTATTGACAATTCCTTATTGCCAACACCGAGTTCTTCCAAAAGGCTTCTTGTTCTGCTGGGGATAGTTCGGCGAGATCCGAACCAGAGGTCTCTCACGGTGAACTTCCTCTCTCAGAAGGTCCCACGGAACTTCTCTTTTAGAAAAGACATACACTTATTGTAGATCACTCTCTTTTCCCTATCCACTTCACCTGCCTAATCGAGGTAGCTTGTCCCGTACCGGACGGTCAGGTCGAGGATCAATGCTGTTTTCCCGTTCTTGGAGGGAAAAAAATCTGGCAATTACTTTTAGTTTGGTAGCCATCTACAGTGTCAGCATACCTCACAGAACCATCCGTGTCCACCCAGTAGACCTCTTAGAAGAGTTATATTCCTTGTCCCTAAGGGGCCTTATTAATGCATGCTTGACTCTATATTGCCGGTGAGTAACGGGGAGGGAGTTTTTGAAATAACATTTAATGACATAGGATTTTTATAAGAGTAATATTTGATGTCGTCCTAATTTGTTAAAAAAAAAAATTGTGCCTTTCCCTCTTCTACTAATTTCGTGAGCTCTCACTAACACTCGCTTTCGCGAATTTTCACCCATCTCTTCTCTCACCATGTACGCGACCTTTATCAGCAGTGTCTGTAGATGAGTTTCCTGTCACACTGGCAATCTCTATGTTCACCAAAACAGGTTTTGTCAATTTCTATATGTTTATTACTAAAATGTCTTCTAGAATATTAATTGACGCTCCTTTGAATTAAATATATAGTAGGAGTAATATTACATCCTTGATAAAATTACAATTTTAGTTTCAAGTAATTCATATATTCATAGTTAAAATGACTGAACTAGTTCAAACGAAAAATTAATTACTATCAATGCCAGAAAATCCATATTCACAGTTAATAAATAGTAGTTTTAGTTGTTGTTGTGATATTGAAACTATCAGCTACTGCAATTTGGAACCTTCAGTAGAGGAATTAGGATCAGAGCCAAAGTCATTGAGTACAAATATTTGATGCTCCGGTTACAAAGAACCCTCTCTGTCAGCAATTATTGACACCAAATATTTATTTTATGTCTTAGTACAATGTCTTTTCATCCGCTAAGCTCTTGTTTGCCTCGGTTATATTTCGTGAAAAGTTTCGAGCAATGAAAGAATAAAAACAAAAAATAATTATTTATATATTTGTCGTGACTAGACGAAATACTAGAAATTAGGTCAACTTCAACCAAAGCCTGAATATTATTTGAAGTTTCATACTTGTAAGGAATTAGAATCATGCCATATACTATATTCATACTTATAATATAAGCGGTAATTTTTAACTAAATGCCAGAGTTTTTTCTTATAAGACACTCAAATTGTGCAAACTCCTGCAGTCAGAACCTAAAATGTGTAACATTATATACACAACATGTGTGGGTGTGTGTGTGTGTGTATTTGTGGGTCAGTCCATTAAAAACCGCTCACATTTTTAATTTCCATGATATTTTTACCAGAAAAATTAAATTAAAAAAAAAAAATTAATTAAATAAATCATCATATATGGATGGTCAAGCCACAACTTATTAGAGATGTGATTCCCTGATAACTCGGTTATTATTGATGATAAAGATAAAATGTAAGGTTTTCTGGAATCAGGAAATTTTATTTGAATGGAAATCGAAAGAAAAGAAAAGGAAATAGTAACGCAGTCCTGTATAAATGCTTTTGGTTTACTATTTTCAATAATCAACCTTTGTAATCGACCAAATAGAAAAGAAAAATTACCCCTGCTCAAAATTTGAGAGTTTACGTTTCAAGATGAGTAAAATCCGAATAACGAATAAATAAAAATCCGTTTCTCCTAATAAATAAATGAATAAATACAAAAAACGTTTAGGGGCATTTGATAGAGAATTAAATTTTGGACCAAATGAAAAAAAGAATCATTGAATTTGGATAACAACTAGCATAGATATTGCGTTTTCAAATCAGTGGTAATTTAATATGATGCTTTGAATTATTGCTTTTCATATTACTTAATTGCCTATCAACAGCCATACATATAAACAGTTATACTCTAATATTGGAAATAATAAACCATGGCGTAATAATTTGCAGCGTTTTTTTTTTCATATATATCTTATTGATCTATCGACCTATAGTAAAATTTTCAATCTTAAAAACAGGTTTTTTGTTATTTATTTATTTTTTTTTTTTATGAATTTTCAAAAATCATAAAGTTTATTATTCACGATGTTTTCTCTAATAACAAAGTAAAAAAAAAGAATAACTAAAAAAACTTAAAAAATAACTTAAAAATAACTAAGTCCCGCAAAAAGGTGTGTGTGTGTATGGTGATTCCCGGGCGGAAACGAAAAGTCCTATGAAACTGAAATTTCATATTTAAGACAAATATACGCCCGAGACGTTACAAAACCTTTTTGATCAAAATGAGCTTACCCGAAGAGCCACTTCATACCATGTATTTTGCACCTTTTATAGATTTTCTCGAAAATGGTTCCGACGATTTTGATTAAACTCGCTATATCGATGTAAAATTCAATAGGCTTTAATATCATGCAGGTTCCAATCTGATTAAAATATTCTGACAGGGCTAAAATGCCGATATTTTAAATTTTCTTCTTCTAAAGTACCATTAATTTTGTTGATTTTATAAAAATAAGTATATTATCTTGTTATCACTGATGAAAAACAGGGAAATATAATAATTGAATGAATTTGATGCCCAAATAAAAGAAAAAACTGAAAAAATATTTTTAAAATACAATTTTTAGTTTTTGAACATAAGAACAGTAATAAACCGTTTGAAAGCTAAATATTTTAGAAAAATGTTATCTTATACACAAGCTTTTAAAAGTTAATAGAGAGTGATGAAAAGCCGTTAAACTAACTGATTTTTTAAGATAATAAAATAATAGATTTTTTAATAAAACACATGTTTCTATAGAAATTTTATTCAATTAATTCTTTAATGTTTCTCTCATTTTTATCTCTTACTGTACTTGAAAATTCTTTAATCGATTTTGAAAACGGAGGTTTAGTGAAAGTCGTGTGTTGCCCACACCAGATTTTTTTTAATTAACTTCATTTCATTATAATTTAATCCTCTAGCCCTCCCTGAATATTATATTTTTATTTTATTATTATTCTTATCTTATTTACTTATTGTTGTTGTAATATTAAAAAATAAAAGGCATTGATGACCAATAAGATTTTATGGCTTCAACACCAATTAACTAACTCTTCAACCTGCTGGCGGCCACTCAAATCCCCTTGTCAGATGAGTGATGATGACCTTATCCTGTATGTATTTCTATCAGCAATCTTGCTGTTGTTTTCCCAGGTCATCAAACAATTGCCTCAAAATAAGTTCTGTCTGGGAGAAAGAAATATAGATGTTGTGCACCTTTTGAATTTAATCCAATCAGATCTAGGCTTAGTTAGATCTTAGTGTCCTTTTACTGCTAAGTAAGCTTTAATGGGATTGGTATTTGAAATTTTGAATAGCCTACCTGTGCTTTTTATGGTGATAATGGTTTGCTACTATGTGAGGTATCTTAATTGCCACTATCAATTGAGTTATATAAAAAGACACTATTAATGGTAACAATAACAAAAAGGGGGAGGGGGAAATATATAAATAAAATGTAAGCACACAAAACAATTTGCATGTTTCGGTCAATTATATTGTAAAAAGAAAACTTGCAATATTTAATATTAATTTGCACCCTGTCTTTCTTAGAAACCAAGGCCATTAAGTTGGCGATGGATCCGTGAGTGGTGCATAGCCTGGTGGCACAGTGGTAGGGAAGATCTGGACGGAGATGCAGAGCTAGAGGACACACCCTCGGACATGGGCTACGCCACTCCTGTGTCAGTTGAGACACCTTTACAGTCATCTGTATCGAGGTAACTTCACAACTTTAAATAATAATTTATGCTTCAAGTCTAACTCAATATATATTCAAGAATGACTTTATTTTATTTCAGACACTGTTCCTCTGGTTCATTCTTTATCTAGTAATACTTATCTCTTCAACAACACTTGTAAAATATTTGAGAATAAAAATTTTCTTTCCTAAATTCTTAGGACCAAAAAAAACCTTCCTACTTCTATGATTTCTTTACTTTATGTTTCTCTAATCACTCTATAAATATAAGATTTCAAATAATTTTTTTTTTCCTTGTTTAAAACTGCTAGGTTCAGCATTTTCTTCTCTATTTGTGCAACTTTCTTTTGGAATTATCTCTTAATCATCACAAATTAACATTCTTTTCTGCTCATACAAATGTATAAATAAATATTTAAGATCTGTAGAGGCAAAAATCTTTGCAGTACTCAGGAAGAATCAAGTTTTAGTTTTAAGTTTTATTAAAAATATCAAATATTAAATTTTTACTTTTACCTTCCTACCAGGTGAAGAAATATGAAATCTGAATTTTTTTGTAAAAATTGCACATCTTTTATTTGAAAATTGTAAAAAAAATATTAACACTTAAAAGAGCACACATTGACTTCCATTTGTCACTTAATCACTTTATTTCATAAGCTTTTCATATCTGTCGACGTTTCGGGGCTGTTTCCCCATTTTCAAGACTTATTTTTTTCATTATATAAATGCTTTTTCATATATCACCCATCATTTTATTTCATAGCACACTGCTATTTGTCCTTATGGATGTTCATTGGCTCACTGTTTCTGATTAAGTGTTCTGATTAAGTGACAAATGGAAGTCAATGTGTGCTCTTTTAAGTGTTTTTATTAAGAAAAACTCCCAAAAAAATTAAAAAAGAAAAGAAAGTAAAAAATATTTTATTCAAAATAGTCTCCATTGGATTTTATACATTTTCCACATCTTCGGCAGGTTATGAAATCCATGCCAAAAAAACAATTCTTCCTTTGAAGAGAACCAATTGTCGAGCCATTTTCGTACATTTTCATGCAAATCGAAGTGTTGTTCGGCAAGTGCATGTTCCAATGATGCAAATAGATGGTAATCAGACAGAGCCAAGTCTGGAGAATAAGTCACATGCACTAGTATTTCCCAATTGAACACCTTGATCGTATCCATGACCCGTTTTGCTGTGTGTGTTGGGAGCATTGTTATAAAGCAAAACTTTATGTTGCCTTTTTGCATATTAGAATCGTTTTTTATCTCACTTTTTACATCACATTAAATTTTTATGCGAATTCTTGTTGAGTCTGGGTATCGTCTTCATCCAACTAGGCTTGCAAGTCAGTCCTTGTCTTCACACTTTTTTGGTGGTTTCCCACGCTCTTGGTTTCTCAAGTCAAAATCACCACTTTTAAATTATTTAAACCACTCAAAGCATTGAGTTTTGCCAAGAGCGTGTTCACCGTATGCTCTGACAAGCATTCCATACGATTGTGCAGCATTTTTCTTCAAATGATAGCAGAAAACCAATGCTGTCCGCAAATCATGGTTCGTAGGCACAAAACTCGACATGTTTGAGGTTATAGAAAAATATACCGGTGAATGAAACTTAGGTTCTTGGGTGTTGAAAAAATTTGTCACCTGTTAGAGGGAGAAGATGGCCTTACAGAAGCGGTCTTACGGTTTTTAAACTGATAGCGAGCACCATCTAAAAGGAAATTCCGGTTTCATACTTCTACACCTATGTATGTGAAATATATATTAAGGGAAAGGATCGCGGTCATGAAAATTTTGGAATTCGAGTTTTCAATGGAATTATACATTTTAGAGTTCCCTGAGTCCAAACGATCCATTCCTGCTATAAGATCTTTGTTTATTAATTTAAAATCACTTTATGGTACAGTGGCTGATTGCCAATGCAACAATGCACCCGTGGAAGTCTACCTCCAAAATGATAATTTGTATAAAATTGAAATTTTTTACTTTAGAATCATATAGGTCTGAAATGTTACAACACCTTTTTGGACAAACCAGAAGAGCCACTTTATGTCATGTATTCAGCACATTTTTATCACTGTCAAAAACGGCTCTAACAATTTCGATTAAATTGGCTATACCAATGGAAAATTAATAGGCTTTAATATCATGTAGGCTTCATTGATTAAAATAATCTGACAGAGTTTCAATGCCAATATTTTAAATTTTCTATCTCTAAAGTATCTTTAATTTTGTAGATTTAAAAAAAAAAAATACCCTTTTCTTCTTGTTAGCATTGATAAAAACCAGTTAAATATACAAGTTTAAGGAATTTCATACCAAACTGAAGGAGAAGAGAGCATGAATATTAGTTAAGAATATAGATTTATAATATACTGTTGAAAAGCTGAAGATTTTAGAAAAAAATGTCATCTTATATACAAAGTTATGTAAGATAATATAATAGATAATAGAGAGAGATCAAAAGAGGATAAAATTAAGTGAGTGTTGTATGTAATATTTTCAATTGTTAGATTGAATAATCTAACAATTGAACAACAAAAAACATATTATAAAAAAACTGTAAACAAAGCACAACATAAAAGAACAATAAAGAATTAAGTGATTGTTGTATGTAATATTTTTAATTGTTAGATTATCCAATCTAAAAAAATGTTTCTATCAAAACTCATTTTTAAATTATTTATTTGGGGTATCTTTGAACTTTAGAAGTCTTTAAACTTTTTTAGACTCTAATTTTATTTAAATCTCTCAAATTGATTTCAACAGAAGGGGTAAGTGAATGTTCTGTGTGGCCCGCACCAGATTTTTTTACTATATGACAAAGATTAATTTAATATGAAATTTTTTCATATATGATGTACTATTTATTGAAGTTTACTTTATAGAAGCTGGGTCTGCCCCAGGAGGGTCTCCATACCCTAGGGTTGCCCCCCGACTGAATTAACAGAATAAATAATATTCTGCCACAGGCGAGATTCGAACCCAGGACCCGGAGCACAGCAGACTAGTGCTCTATCCACTAGGCCACGCCGCTCCCTAAATCACTAAAAGAATAGATAAATCCATCAAAAAAATAAATAAATAAAGGATAGATGAGACAATGTTCCAAAAAATGTATTTCAAAGTAATTTATTATAGGAAAACAAATGATTATCCAGGTTAATAAATAAACTTTATTTATTTTTAGGTGTACATCTCTGAATGTTATAAGAGATCCATACTCTTCGGTTGGTGCACCAACCACACCAAAAATGCCTCACCATGTTCACTATGACTCAAGAAGTTTACCACCTCAGACGAAACTTCACTCTCGATCACTGTCGACAGATTCGGTTTGTCGAATTTATTTTAAAATAATGGAACAAATTTTTTTTATTTCATGTTTGTGATACTTTTTAGATTTGAAACAGAGAACACAATAATTATTTACCTTCAAATAACATTTATTTCTTTACTTGGGAATAATAGTGATCAGTACCATTATGAGAATATTGTTTTTATTTCATTCATTCTACTTGAAGAAGCTTGTATTTTTTTTTTTTTTCATTTTTAAAAAAGCATTCTCTACTTCTATAACATTATTTATTCATTTAAAAATTTATTTACATCTCATCAATGTTTCAGGGTTTATCCCTATTTTCATGACTGTTGTTTTTTTTTCTCCATTCATCTATAAATTTTAGTAGCTTATTGCTATATGTCAACTTGTTGATGTCTATTGGCGCATAACAGCATAACATAACAGTCTTGAAAAAAGGAACAAGACATCAATTTTTTTTTAATATGAGAGAATATTGTTTAATTTTTCACAAAGTAGTGTCATGTCCTCATTTATTTCATACTGCTCATCAAACTTTGACTACTATAAATGATAGAATACGTTGAGACCATTAACATATTAAATGAGGAAGATGGTTGGGGGTGCGGTCATAAATTAAAAACACACAATTAAAAATAAGCGTTATTTTAATTATGTGCCGACGTTTCGGCCTACAATGTGGGCCTTCATCAGGGCTAAAAGAAACAAGATAACAACCAATGTAATTATAGACTTAATAATGCGTTAGGTATATAATAATAATATGACAGTAATAAATTATGGGAACATAAATAATATTAAATGTGAAATGATAATAAGATGACAATTATAATATTAATATTAATATTTTCGTACTCCCCTTCTTTATTTATTTATTTGTTTACCTAGTAGATTACTGTTTATTTATCATTTCCTTCGACAGCTCCTTATCGTCATTCGTTATTACCTTATCATCATTCATCATTTATCATCGTCATCCGTTATTACTTAAAATCTTTTAATCTTTACCTCGTCACTATTTCTTACAATTTTATCAAATACTCATAAGTAATAACTCTAGTACTCTCAAGTAATAACTTTTGGCTATTTTTTAACAATCGAATCAGTAAACATAACTTAGCTTCTTGGAATTTTCCTAACGGACATTTTAGTTCTCATATTTTCTGTTCCACGCAATGAGCGTTTTTTTAAACTGAGAAACATCACTTCTGTAGGCAAAGCTTTCACGTTGTCACGTAAGTGTTTCTTTCTTATTGATAAGGGTCTTTTTTCATCGCCCATTTCTTTTCTCCCCCTTTCCATACTCATATCTTTCTCCGTTACATATCCTGACATATAATTATTAGTTTAATATTACATTATTTTAAAATTTAAATTATTTTTTATTCATACTGTTTCTCTTTTGTAATGACTATATTTTTTATATATTACCTATACTCTTAACTATGTTTTTAATATATTACCGTCATATATCAACTCAAAATTGTTAATATTTAAAATTTTAATTGTTCACATATTTTTCCTTTATCATTTTTTTCATTTACTTAGTCTCTATTTATATATTCTCATTACAATATTATCATCTCAATTATGTTTACTTCCATACTTTATAACTATCATCTTAATTTTGTTTATTTCCATACTTTATAACTGTCACCTTATTTCCATACTTTATAATTGTCATCTTATTATCATTTCACATTTAATATTATTTATGTTCCCATAATTTATTACTGTCATATTATTATTATATACCTAACGCATTATTAAGTCTATAATTACATTGGTTGTTATCTTGTTTCTTTTAGCCCTGATGAAGGCCCACATTGTAGGCCGAAACGTCGGCACATAATTAAAATAACGCTTATTTTTAATTGTGTGTTTTTAATTTATGACCGCACCCCCAACCATCTTCCTCATCTAATTTCTCTACGGTCAACAAAACTCCATCATTATTAACATATTAAATCGTATTTGTTGTAATATCATTTAAATGCAAACATATCTTTTAATTTCTTTTTTTTTTTTTTCTCTAATTTAATTTTTTCAATCATCATCTGTAAAATAAAAATAAAAATACTTTCATTTGACAATTGTTTTCATGTATTTTTATAACGTTTTAGGTGTATACAATCTTGATCCGATTACCTGCAGACAATAGCTGTGATGGTGTTGGAGAGCAGCAGCCATCGATAAAGATGATTGCTGAAGACACAACACCAGTGAGAGGAAGACCAGTGGATTACAACGCACTCTCCCTCCACCCTGCCGGTGGTTACCACCACCAGGCTGTTGGAAGGCGACCATCCCACATCTCAGACATACGGATTCCTCTCAATACCAAAATTATTCCCAAGCAGCTAGCTCCTGGAGCAAGACAACACATACCACCTAAAAAGAAAAAGAAAACTCAAGAGAAAAAAGCAGATAAAAAAGCTGCAAAGACACTTTCTGCAATTCTATTGACCTTTATCATAACCTGGACACCGTACAATATCCTTGTACTACTCAAGCCACTGACAGCATGTACAGACTGCATACCGAAAGGTCTTTGGGACTTCTTTTATTACTTGTGCTATATAAATAGCACTATCAATCCAGTCTGTTATGCTCTCTGTAATGCCTCCTTCAGGCGAACGTATGTGAGAATCCTTACTTGCAAGTGGCACAATAGAAACAGAACAGCAATGAACAGGGGATATTATAACTGAAAGTATTTTGAATCTATTTCCATTATGACTTTTGATTCGTCATTACAAAACTATATTATATATATATTTTATAATAATTTGATAATATGCAGTATTTTTGCAAGTTGTATTTTCTATGTCGGGTAGGATTAGAATGATTGATTTTGTGAAAAAAAAAATATTTTATAATACATGCCTAGATACCATAACAATTACTGGAAGCAGTGGTTATGTATTTGTTATGGATTGCTGCAGAAGAAATGGGCATAACTTAATGAGAGAAACAAATGACCTTTCTTTCAATTATTTTAATATTTCATTCAATTCAGAGCGAGGATTTGAAAATGTAGCACCTCCACTTGAAATATTGGGTATGATGGATGACAGATTGATCTTGAAGTTCAACCCAGGTGAATTTGTGATTAGATGAAGAGATTAAGAGTGGCCTAATAATTGATTGTTAAGTTGGTTATAGAATTGTTTATAGATATTTTAGGCAGTATTATTTTATAGATTTCATTTAAAGATCTCATAATAAATCCATTGATGAAAAGGAGTCTCTCAACTCTTTCTGCTTTGTACATATAATGAAAAGGCAAATGATAAAATCTGCAATAAGAATTAGAATCATTTCTGAAAATAATATATTTTTAAAACTGATTTAATACTACAGAATCGGTAAATTCTGTTTGATAAAATTCAGTTTATGTTTCATCAATGAAAATCATTTACATTTTGATCTATTAATTATGTAATATTAACCAAAATTATGTTTAACTTCACAATGAAATATTGACTGCTGTAAAAATGATTATTGGATCCGTTTTACTCTTTTGGAAAATTTGTATGGATTGCAACGATAATATTCAGATATTTATACTTTATTTGTGTGTTAATGTTTGTAGATGATTTCGCTCAATTTATAAGATAAAATATCATATGCATCAAGTTAATCTAAGATTTTAGATTTTTTAACGTATCTAGACGTGCTTTTATAGAATTTTTTAATAGTTTATGTATTTTTTATTTTATTTTTTATTTATTTATTATTATTTATGAACACTAATTGTTATATGAGGACGACGTCCCATTATAAGAAGTTTTAAGACAATTTATAAAAACAAAAAGAAACAAAAAAAAACAATCATTAAATAAATAATCTTTTAGTTTTATTGATAAAGTTGTACAGGTATTGTATACATTTTTTTTTTTTTTTAAATTTTACAATTGAATGGTATTCATTGTAAATGAAGTGTTTCATTATCTTCGAATATTATATTTTATGGACTTGATACGTGTGAGTACATTTTTTTCTGACAGAGACAATGCGAATTTACAATACCAAATAAATTGGAAATCACCAGGGGATTGATTGCCTCTATTGTATAGAAACCTATTTCTAGAAAATGTGGCTCTAACCACTTTTATTTTAGACATTCATATTGTCAATGTAGAATAGTCCATGGGACCAATGATCTTGACATCAAGAAAAAGTTCAACTTTTATGATTACTGTAACTATTATTCAAAAAAGAAAAAAAAAACATGAAACTGTTATTAATTTTTACATTTATATTTATCTGTAGAATTACTGAGTGCAAAATTTAGAAATATGGTTTACAGAATTTTTCTTTTGCTTGATTTAATTTGGTTGTTTTTGCTAGACTGGAAATCCTAAGTGTTCATAGATTAGAAATGACTGAGTGGATAGTTGAAACGATTACATTGATAAATACAAGTAACATTATTTAAACAGAGTTGATAAAACTCAATTGTAAAACAAATCCAAATAAATAAGCACTCTATCTTTTACATATTTATGATATATAATGTATATTTTTGATTAACAATACTTTTTTTTAACCATATCTACATTTAATTCATAGTTTCATAATCATTCTTGACCTGGATCCTGTATGATATAGGCACATATGATATATTAAACATTTTGTTCATATTAGTAGAGATCAATTAAATTACTTTTATGAATTAAAAAAAAAAAACAATGCAGAGAAATCCAAATAAGGCTAATGTTCCTGATATCAAGGTATTTAAATAAAAATTCCTAAATCCATGTTAATTAGATTGGAATAGTGAAATTGTAGTCCCAGTAAGCCGACCCTTTGTTTCTGATCTGATTTTATTTAGTCTTTTAGTACTTCATTTCAGTTCCGGCCAATGAAAAATTCCTTGGTGCCAAGGTAGATTGTGTTTAGAGTATTCCCCAGTTTTTATGATTAGTCATTAACTATGGACAAATGGATTCATTTCCCCAGAACTCTTACAGATTTCCTTAAAAGTAATTTATATATAACAGCACAGCTCAATGCTATAGAAATATCTTATTATCTTTGTAATAAAAATGTTTATCTGTTCTCAAAAATTAAAAATATTGCTATAATTTTTTTCTCACAATAACTAAAATAATAAACGTTATTCAACAGTTGAAATCTTAAAGCTGAAAACTCAAAAGATAACATGTCCTTCATTTTTTAGTTATTCAAAGTATATTATTCTTATTTTAATTATGTTATTTTTAGCTATGACCTATGATTTTGAGTAATTTTTTATTTTTTTATTATTTCATAATGATGAACATAAAAATAAGATATCATACCTATCAACATTCTTAAATATTTAAGTACTTTATATTTATTTGTTACTGTGCTTTTCACAGATATTTCTGAATCTATGAACCCTTGAGGTTTTCTGTTATTGTGTAATTGATTTTTAAAAAAATGCCACATAAGTATTAAAAGTAATTTTAAGCAAAGAAATGGTAAAAACAACAACAATTTGGGGAATATATGCTGACAGTAATTGCAATAGATTGCAAATAAACAGTCGGTTCTAATTCTTAATCATGATTTAATAGCAGTTCATGCACTTTTTTAACAATTCAATAAGTGTCAATGTGTTGTAGGTGTTTTATATAAAATATTATCCAATTTAATTGTTGTAAATATTTTATACAATTAAAAATGCTGTTTTTCTAAAATTATAGTCAAAATGAGCTCAATTAAGTTAATGTAAATTTTGGGGCTGATACCAGTTCTCTAAGGGTGTTGTTGAAAAAAAAATTAAGGTATGTGATGAGTGAAATTTGATAAGTGATTTGGAAAATTTAAATTGCATTGATTGGTACTTGGTCTCATTGATTAACACATCTTTAAAGTAATCAATGGGCGAGTCCAATCCTTCAACAGTGTAGAAACATTTAACTAGATCAGTAGTGTTGACATATTAATGAGCTCAATATTATTATTTTATATTTCTTATTAAGATATTCTTAATAGGTGTTATTATTTCTAAGTATTTGTGTTAATAAAGTATCATTTGGAGATGTGGCTGGCCCCACATTTTTGAAGACAATATACATATATTTGTTTTATACGTTACCATTCTTCTAGTCTTAGTTTTTAAGTATTTTGCTATATTGTAGCATGTATTATAGAAATTATAATACACTTTTTGGTGGGTATGTGTAACGTGTCATTTTGCAGTACTTACTTCTTTATCGAACATATTGGTGTTTATACCATTCTTGACAAATTCTCAACTCCAAGCCTTTCATTCTAAAAAAAAGGAGAGAATAAAAAAAAAAAAAATTGAAATCCATTTGTTTATCTCTGTGTGCCATTAATAAATTGAACATTTACAATAATTTAAACTATCTTATATTAATTGTAAACTGTATATTGTAAGAAGTTTTTCCTTGTAATGTTTCCCTTATCATTATCTAGTCAGATATATTTTTAACCAATGATTTATATAATTTATTATAATTCTGAATATATAAAGTACATAAGTTAACGGAATATATTCTAATGTGTAGCCAATAATGACTAAGGGGGACAGCGTGAAATACTTCTTTCACCCAGTTATTTTTAATAGTCAACTGGTTATTGGAACTGAATTAATGGAAACATATACAAATATTGAAAGTATTGTATAGCAAACTTTTTCAAATGATTTGAAAATCCTTCAATTGTAATATATGTAAAAAAATTATTTTTCACAAAAGAATAATGTTTTAATCAATTAAATTAAAACTGTAAAATTATGATTATATTCATATTAATTAAAATTTGATTATATCAATATGGCACTAAATAGTTTTAAATATTTCTTTGATCATATTAAAGGTTTTTACTAAGTGTTTCCCCGCTACCCTGAGTTTATACAGTTTTTGTATAAAAAATATGTATAAGTATATGTATGGTCATAGAAATGATCAATTTATTCAACAGTGTAAAATATTTATCAAAAACAGTTTTCCATTTTGTAAATTGTATTTTTTTTTAATGAAATAAACTTCTGACCATTTAAATTTTGACAATCGTCTAACACGATTAATGTGTTACATAAAAACTGTGAGTCAATATAAATGCATATTGTGGAAAATTTCATGAGCAACTTATTTTCTTCTTTCATTTTTTTTCTCTCTTTACTGAAGTGTGTTTTCTAAGTATTTATTTTAAGTTGTTTCTTAACTTTGCAGAGATAGAATGACAATACATTTATGTGCTTATGTCTGTACTTAAAAATTACAAAATAATATGCTATAGTATTATTGGTATTGAGATTTTTATTTCTTTAAATTAGCATGGACATGGAATGAACTATTTGGGGTAACAATGTTTCTTGGGTATAGGTTAACCAGAATTAAGAGTTATCAAAAGCATTTGAAAAATATTTAAATCATTTTTGATAAAAATTAAAATTTTTATGAATAATCAGTGTTGTATAGGTGTTAATATTGTATATATTAAGAATTACGGCAGATGTATAGCTAAATAATACTGTGATAATTTTAATGCCGTTTTAACTGTTTCTATTTATGAAAGTAATGTAGGCACTAAAACATGTGTTGCGTTCTATACACTGCAAGGTTATTGTGATGTGTACTGTATATACCAATAAATATATAAATATATATACAATTATATATATATGAATATATTTCAGTGTGCTAGAGTTCCTAGTTCGTTAACGTATGTGTGTTTTATGTATTTAGTACTGAAATTACGCACACTAGTCAGTTCAGAGGTTGTTTTTGTAATAAAAGAAGGAAAAAAAAGAAAAATGTAACAAAAAAAAAAATAATACTCTAAAAATATGTTTGTAAAATATTTGGCTAAAATTATTGTTGAGTTTAAAATTGAATATAAAAAAGTGTTTGAAGTAAAACAATATATATATAGTCGATGTGTATTCGGCTGTAATTCCATGTTAAATACGGGTATTTGATGTAATGACTGAATAAACAAACCGTGTAAAATTATGAGGATTATTCTACTCCTGTCTAACTCTATAAATAACTTTTAAAATAAATATAGTCAATAACTAATTCACTTTAAATAATGAAAGGTAACCATGTTACTCACTTAAAAGAATAAGAAACAACTATTTAATATCACAATAATCTACTTTCATAGTCAATTCATACTGAATAAACTTCAGTTAAATGAAGCAAATTCTAGTAAAGTATCTTTTCAATTTCTCACTGTATTTGAACCTTAATAGAAATTAGCTCTCCCTAACTGTAAGATCTGAAGGCCTCATCTTAGGATTTAACTGTATAGATGAAAATTACATTTCTTCTCAGCTTTAAAAATCCACAACATTATTTTTCAAAATTTAGTTTCTGTCTATTCAATAACTGTTTATTAATATTGTTTAATGTATTGTATATATATATTTTTTTTTTTTTTAAGAATATGGAAATCTCAAGCCTTGAACCTTCAGGTATTGTGGAAATCCAATCCACTAAAATATCTTCCTGCAACAACTGAGCTGGTTCAACTTGTTGCTCTTGTTTCATTGCATCGTATAATGCTTTGGCAAGTCTCCCAATGCTTTGTCTCTTTGGGAGCTTTAATATATTCATTATCTGTCATGTACTTTCTGAAAAAATCATAAAACTTTATGCTTTTCAACCGCCTTGTATGTTGTGGAACTTCCTCTGCCAAAGATAACATTCTAGGATTAAGATAAGTTTTCATATTCATTTCATGGTTATTTTCAAATTTAGTTCTTCCTGGACAAAGTAAACTTTAACTTCTTTATGAAATTGGTTCTTACTAATGTATGATGGAGTATAAAGTATAATGTGGAATACTTTATTTTGTAAGTTTTGGATTATTTCCATATTATTGTTCATAGAAAAACCTATAAATACATAGAGGTTTCAGTTCTTGTTTGTAAAATACAAGCTAGTTCTCAATGTCTTTGGCATTGTAAATTTCTGCGCAGTAGCTAATACATTTTCCTGAATTTTGTGTGAGTTCATCCATCTTCTATATCAAGTATTTTTTCTCATTTAGTCTTATATCCAGAGTCATTCTTGGATACTTCTGATTGTTTGGATTTGGAAACTTCTGTCTGTTAGTATTAATCTTTCATCTTTCAATTTTTTCCATTTGTGAAGTTCTTATGCATTGATTTTTTTTGCTTTTGCTTAAATCACATGTATATCTCTGTGATTGAGCTGTGGAGTTTTTTAGATATTTACTCAGCATCATGACAAATTTCAATACGAAATGTCATCAGTGAATGTAGCCACTGTTTTTTTTTTGTTTTTTTTTAAATTCCAAGTGCAAAATGAGAAGAGAAAGGAACTGTTCATTTGCACAGAGTGGAGTATTCATGGGAGATTCTATACACCTGCTAAATTGTAGAATGTTTCTGTCCTAACATGAACTGGCGATGCAGGAGAAGACTCATTTTCTAACAATTTTTTCACTCTTTTAAAAAACAGTTTTTATAAAAAGTTTAGAGGTCCCTGGCTACAATGAAATCTGTCTGTTTGACTTTTTCTCTATAAGCCCTTAGTCAGGCTGTAAAATCAAGTGAACCTTAACATTTTTTTTTTTCTTACTCTCTCCACCTGTGATTGTTACTTTTCATGTATAAGCTTTTCTAAACACAAAACTTTTTGATTATCCATTAGATAAATTATAATTGTAGTTTAAATAAAGAAAAATGATAGTGTACATTCTATATCGTTAAATACTATAACGTGAGGGATCACCTGTGGTGTAGTGGCTAGTACAACAGCCTTTTATGCCCAAGGTCAAAAGTTCGAACCTGGCAGATGGTGCTAGGATTTTTTAGTGGGAATGAAAAATCCTCATTTATGGCGTCCTTCGGAGGGAATGTAAAGAGGTGGTCCCGAGCCTCTGTGATGTCAGTTACTCGTTAAAGATCTCCATCCTAATTAAACCTGGATAGGTAAAATTTAGAATTCCCACAGTAGCATTAAGTGATGTTAAATGAATACATAAACTATAGTGTAAGCAACTTTAATCTTGTAAAATTACAATATCTAAAGATATATGGAAGGCTTTGTAGCAGCTATTCCTGAATCAGGGTCAGATCAAGTGTAAACAGTAAGATTCAGGTTATTTTTGAACCTTAGGTACATGTGGACCACACTTACTGCTGTAATGCTATTATTTTTTTAATGTTTTCACTCTTCACATACGGTGTTAATCTTAAGTTTTAAAAAAAGGAAATTTTTCTGTAAGGTCCCCAAATTTAAAATGTTATGGACCCACCTTCAATTAAAGCTCTGCAAGCATTAATAATTTCAAATCTGAGTTTTCAGCTGGTATATTCACATACATATTAAAGTTCAAAGACATTTTAAGGTTCCCTGAGTTCAAATATTCAAGTCTCCTCTGAATGTGTATATGTGTAAACATATCAAAGATTGGTATATACCAAAGATGTTTTTTTTTCTAAGGATGCTTAGGACTAATTTTACTATTTCAAAGCATATGCCCGAATTCCATATTTTAAGGACTGTTTTAATTTTTGTTTTTTATTGTAAGTTAAAGTCTTCATTCTCGTTGAAAGGATTCTTAGCAATTGACATTTATTGTAACCAGGATATGGTTCAAAATGGAAAAGAACCACCATTTTTGACTCGATTACCACACTAAAAAGGAGACTTTTTAATATAGAAACTCTCTTCCCGATGCAAGAAGTGGTTCAAAGTAACTTAACTCCAACTGTCTATATTAGGGTGGGTGAGATGGGTTACGCACGAAAAGGACTAATTTTACTATTTCAAAGGATATGCCCATTTTCATATTTTAAGGACTGTTTTAATTTTTGTTTTTTATTCTAAGTTATTGTCTCCATTCTCGTTGAAAGGATTCTTAACAATTGACATTTATTGTAACAGTCCTTAAAATATGGAATAACAAATCATAGCTATACTGTTCTTTGACTACTTGACTACTTTCAGCCTAGAAATGTACAATAGGCTCTAAAGTATAACCTTGAAACAAAATAGTGGTAAATATTTATTGTAAACAGTTATCAAATAATTTAAATACTTTTCAGTAGATCAAAGTTATAATTTCAAAATTAAATGAATATTTTACTAGGTTTTAATATTTCCTTACTATAATATTTATCTTTTTCTAATTTTAGTTTAAATTGTCTAGAGCCATAAACCAAAATAGGTACCCAAAAGACAGAACGTATTCAAATAATTTAGTTTCATTAATGGATTCTTAAGTATCCAATAAAGAATAGGCATAAATCAACATTAATTGCAGAAATAATTATTTCCTAATTAAATCATGAGGAAGAATATGTGATTTTTAAAAACTATGTTTAAGGAACTCTTCATTATCAAAACCGCTGTCTAAAATAGAAGATCAAATGGTATGACTGGAGTTGATTCAGTGAATTTTACCTAATTTTCACTATTGTATAACTAAGGGTGCTTTCAATTATATGACCCGCTACCTTAACTGATGACGTTCTACTCCACCACTAAAGATACCCTTACCTTGCCTTGTTTAGTGTTGAGTGGAACCTTATTCTGTTATTAATGTGACAAGAAAACTCACTGATTATAAAGCAGTAAACCTGATTCAAAATTTGAATTTCAAACTAAGTTGATTATAAAATAGCCTTCAATGAAATTAAACTATTACTAGAATAAAATTTCCTTTTTACAAAAATATGCATCTAAGACAATCGGTATGGTTGGGCTACTACCTAGTCTGACTAAGATTTTAAAAGGTCTGTGTACTTATTTAGAAAAACAAAGTAAGCATTTAAGAATAGGCAACTTAGTACAATTTATTGGCTCATCACTATCTGACGTTGGCTATTACTTTTCACATAAAATTGTCATATTGGTGGTTTTCATTTTGGTGAAGCGTTAGGCTCTTGTAAATAAAAGGATATCAAGGTTGATGTGAGAAGAAATTAAAAATATAGAAATAATTTTTATTTTATTGAAAAAATATTGTTTCTACAAACATTGCCAATATTACATAAATTTAAAGAAATATGAGAATTCACAAAAATTGTTATCATTAGCAAAAACGGAGAACAGAAATTATGAAATAAAATAAATATATATCAATTTTATAAAAATAATAAAAATTGCAGTAAAATCATTTATATAATCTTAATATCTAACTACATTCCTAACTTGAGGCACTTGTGTAATGCCAATTATATTTCTATGAAAGATATATATACGTATGTATAAATTAAAAAAGACTTAAAATTATATATCTAATTATTTACAGGTTGTATTCAAAAGTATCTACTTACGGAATTTTATTTTATTAGCTCCAAGTTTCTTAGTAGATATGTGTTCACAATTTTTACTTATTTTTGAAATTATTATTATTACTATACTCTCAAATATAATAAAAGGTATATAACATGCCAAAACAACTATTATACAGTTCAGCAATTATACCATATTACTGTCTATTCAGAAGATAACCTTGTATTGACTCTAACTTCTCTATTAAACATGATTCTTGCTAACTTTGAAGTACAGAATATAAATATTTAACTTTAAAAGTTTGTTTTCTCTTATTCAGCAATCATAATTTTAGTTTCCATATTAACGTTAATATGAAATACAAGCCTCCTTATATTTCCTTTTGTGGTAAAAATAAGCTAGAAAATTCAGCAGTGTAATATTAAACCAATTTTTATTTTTAAATACACTAAACAATTTCATATGGTATCAATCATTCTGCATATTTATTTTTGTAAATTTTAAATTGATCAACATATTATCTATTATTATCTGTATTGTATTGTCCACAATGAAAGTTAAATTGATAATCTCGTAAAAAGATAGTCTCTAGGAATTTTGAATAAGTCATCGGATAAAATACTATTTGTCCAGAAATAAAAAATAGATCCCTCACTTTAAGCTATCATTTATTTAAACATTATAAATATATTGCATACATTAATTTATATGAAATGCAAATATCACAGTATCTTTGGAAAGTTTCTATTAAAGTCAGAATTACATTGTCAAAGGCTTATTTAGTTTTGCATAAAATTGTTTATGTGTATTCACCAGTCATGAATAATAAGTTATTTAATCTAATCCTTATCATTCGCATACTATTCAATTGGCAGTTTTAATTGTGATAATATCATTAAATAAAAAACATCATTATGCACTGAGGTTGATAGCATCTCCAACTATATACAGAAATGCTACCAGTTTGAAACCCAGATGACTCCAGCTAATTCAATAAATAAGTAATGCAGTGTTCATAAATTTAAAATTGAAGTCATAAGGAGTAATCTATAATTATCCACAGTTATTATTGCCTGGTTAACCCTTGAGCCTGACAATAGGTAAAATATAGCCATTACCCATGATATACCCATAGTATGTTTAATAAAAATTTTTCCTTAATTCTGAAACATTTTAATATAATGATAATTCAATTTAATTTATAGCCAGATTATGGTAGAGTTATAGGAAGGTGGTCAGTCATTCCTTACAACTTCAATTATTTATTTTTTATACTTTGCGACTACTAGTTAATTCCTTCAATTAATTCTGTGCTAGACCTTAACACAGACAACATTTTTTAGAAGTAAGAAGAATATATGATGTATATATACAGCATATATATAAAGCACCTTGCCTCTGTTTCTAGGCTTGTTAGGAACAGTTACAAAGACTTTCAAATGAGTGAAAACATGCATGAACTATACCCTGAATTTATCATTTATCATAATGGTTATGTCCAAAACTTATTGAAAAGAGATTAAAATTCTGAAAGTTCTATGGTTGTTTGTAATAAAGAGATAATACATAAAAATGGTGGAAGTCATCTTGTCATTTTGATCTTATCTTTCATTTGAAATACAAATACTATGAAAATAGATGTAATATTTCACATTAAATGTTAAAAAATATTAGAATATACATTAAATATCATGCCTACTTAGAAAAATATTTTTTTATATAATTATTCATATAAAGCACATTTAATTTTGTGTGGTTAGTACAAAGATCGCTGCAAGTCAGGAAGCTCAGCTAGTTATACACTAGAATCTAATTTAGGAATGTAAAATTAACAAATTTTTAAAATATTTTTTCAATTTAATGTTTTATTATTACTTTATTTTAATATATGTTAGTATAAAAATCTATCTAATTAAACTTATAAATCAATTAAACTCTTGTTGAAATCAAAGCTCAACTGTGGATGGCTCTCGATTCATACTTTCAATCAAATGACCATTACTCTGAAACAATAATTGGTTAGATTATTCTATCTAATTAATCTAGCAAAATTTAGAAGCATTAAAAAATGTACTATTAGGAATAAGGTATCTCACCATTATTATCTGGCCAGGCATCCTTCAAAGACATTCAAATAAATGCAATTTACATAAATAATGCATCATAATTATAGAAATAGAAAAAATATTTTATTCTGGGACTTAGTCCCTTAAGAATAACATGTATGTTACAAATAAAGACCAAATGTCTGGCCAAAATATATTAAAGTGATTACATTATAGTATATAAAATACATTGACGTGATATTATCAACTTACTTCACCAGTGATAGCAAGACTCCTCTTGAGCTTTTGACGAGCTTTTGCTGACTGAATTCTTTGATTCAAAATCTTACAACAAAATAACAACATGTAAATAAATAAAAAGTAGCATTTGAATAAATTAAATATTTTCCAATTCCCACCATCTTTAATTTTATTGTATTTTAAATCATTATAAGTATAAATCATAAAATATTGTTATAAATAAATATTTTAGTTTAAAGAGAAACATTTAAGGACTAGTTAATACTTTCCTTTTAGTAATTTTGTAGGGATTTATAATTTGATTTTCAGATGACAAGACTCAAAATGTTAAGATATTGTTTTAAAATTCATATTAATCAATAGCCTTAAATATAAAATTTATTTTTATAAACAATTTTTCAAATTGGAAATTTTACCGAACCCCTAAAGATTTGGCTTTACCAACTTTAGTTCTAAATTAATGAGTTTAATTTGAGATTTGATAGTATCATAATTATTATTGATTTGGGGGGCGGGATGGCTAAGTTGGTTAGCGCGCCTTGCTTTGAACTCGTGTTTCCTATCAACCACAGAGGTCAATAATTTGGAACCAAATAATTACGAGTTTGAGTCTTGGTGCTTGGTTTTTTTTTATCTCAGCATTTATTCCCCATCCTCAGCCCCTGGTCCGAGAAACCCCATATAGCCTTCAAAGGCTAGGTAAGGATAAAATAAATGATTATTGTTAGCTAAAATATACTTTCATATATAATTTATTTCCTGAAATGAAGAGCTTATCGATAGGAGGGAAAATCTCCCCTTTTGACTTAAACTGACTAGAAAACAATTAAAATTTCTTAAATAATCCTCAGAAACTATTGTTTACATATTAAAGTAACACAAAACACTAATAATTGAAGATAAAACTTAAAATTTTGACTCCCAATTAGTTTTTTCAAGCACATGCCATTTTTTGAAAGTACACATATCTTCTGACCCTGCTCTCTTTCTCTCTATGAAAGATCAACCAAATGCATTATGTTTTTGACGGATGATTGACTTTCTAAAGGGGGCTAAATTGCCACTTTTTCTTTGGTGAATATTACTTTTTTAAACTTAAAAGCCATCACAAACAACTCCTATCTAAATTTGAAGATATATGGTTTGAATAATTTAATATAACATTAATTTGAAGAAATTTTATATGTACCTGAAGTCTTCTTTGTTCAGCTTCAGCTTGCTTTTCATCAAGGGCTTCATGTGTCAAAGGTGGTAATTGCTGATCTTCAAGGCGCTGCAGTCTCTTTGGAGGATGTTTTTTGATAACATTGTCTTCTTCATCGTCATGCAGTGGTACTTCGAATGCTAAGCTTTTGGCTGAAATCGTGTTATAATAATGATAAAAACTTGACACTGATAACCTAATACTATTTTTTTAATGTTTTACTAAGTATGTTAATTATTCTTTCTGATACAAATAAATTCATGACTTTTAAATTTAAGCATCGCCATAATCTTGGATTGGATCTTGGCATAAAAGGAATGAATGATACTAAGTCATGTTTGCTGCAAATGAAGAAATCATAAAAACAAAAATAATAATAATAATAAAATTACATTTTTAAAACAATTCATGTAAATTATTAAACTTATGATTTTTTTTTTTTAATTCCACCCTTATAGGGTTGCATACAGTTCTTCTGGCATCATGGCTAAAATAATTACTTTATAATCTAATGACTAAGAATCTGTTGATTTGAGGGTTGGAAGGTAATTAAGTATTTCCCTAGTAGCCCATAGAATACTTCCCAAGTAAACTGAGAAATATTGGGAATAATTTGAAAAATCTGATACAATTTGTCAATATTAATTAAGAATTTTAATTGTATTGAGTTATATTAAACTTAATATTCAGCTTGAATACTAAAACTTGAATCAGTTAGCATAGCTGACTTTTAGGTATAGATTAATTATTATTTAAAATCAAATTGTTTCCAACAAATTGTCACATTCATTTATAGCTCAACTGTTTACCAGGTCAACTAAATGAAATAAAGAAAGAAAGAAGAGTAAATTTTATTTTGGGACCTTCAGTCCCCTATGAATAACAATAAAGTACAAACACTGAGTCTTGTGTCTGGCATAATAATAAAAACATTACAAAAACAAACTTTAGGTTATACTTATATTATTTATAAAGGATACTGATCCTTCCTATCTCACATCCATATTCTTATAGACATGCTATATCTGGTAGGCTTAGCAAAAGGAAAAAAATATAATGGCACTAATCAATTTTGTATTTTTACTTAATTAGTGGTATGATTGTATTTTTTACTTACGTGTTCTTCCTGTTACACTGACATCTCCATTTTGAGAAGGATTCCTTCTGGATATCCATCTGCACCCATTTCTACTGCTAAAGCTCCTTTACTTGCATTGCAACCCATTACTTTTATATTTTTTTGAAACTAGGAAAAAAGTCATCATCAAAAAATTATATGCTTAAAACTTCCTTTTGAACTATTAAATTATCTTTTTATCAAGCCCAGAAGAACTTATCTTAACCTTTACGTATTGAGGTGAAAAAACTTCCATTATCTGGGAGGTGGGTTACTGAGTACCCCCATCATTAAAATATGCAAATAAACTCAATCTTTCACTTTTATTAAATTTAAGCCATTTATTTCAATTACTTAAAACTTATTTTGGATATTTATAGGGTTAGATTAATAAGAAAAAAAAAAAAAAAAATGAAATGGTTATACTTCATTTTGAAGATGAAAAATACTTAAATACAAAATTGGAAAATTATGAAACTAATTGTAATTTTAAAAAAATGGATGTATAATGAAATATTCTTTAAAGGTAGAGAAAAAAAAACAAATAACAAAAATCCTGCAAGAGGCATTTTTTACCTAATTCATCTCGCAGTCAAAGTTCTATAAAATGACACTAAACGCAAAAAAAATTTTTTTTTGTTTTTATTTATTTATTAATTAGGAGAAACAGATTTTTTCAAAATTTATTATTCGCGTTCTACGCATCTTGAAACGTAAGCACTCAAATTTTGAAAGGGGGTATTGTTTTTTTTTTATATTTATTTTGATCAATTACAAAGGTTCATCATTGAAAATAATAAACCAAAAACTTGTGGCATGGTCTGGTTCTGAATTACGATTTTTTTTTTTTTTTTTTCACTCTTGAGTCCCTACATACATTTCGCAATACAATAGGTGATTTTTCAGTTGATAGATTTGATATATGTTAAAACATTTTTCATTTTCATCTACCTATTTATTTTCTATAATTAATGCCAGACAAGAAAAAATTATACATTGTAACAATCCAAAATGAAAGACGAGTGAAAATTTAAAACTAAAACATCAGAATATTTAAAAAATAAATTATTACAAATTTAGGTTCCACTAGTGATTACCAAAAGAAGAAAAATACTTTTAAGTCAGCATGCATAAGCAAATAAATCCAGAAAAGCAATTCATAATTAAAATTATAATATCTAGTGGCATAATTATAATTTATTTTATTATTTCTTAGATGGTTTTATTGTATTAATTTAAAAAAAAAATTAATATTAGGTAAAAAAAAGTTAATTATTATAATTGTTATTTAATTTGACACTTATAAAAAATAAATATTAAGAAAACTATTCTCAAATTTGTGTTTTAATGGAAATAGATCTTTTAATGTCCCCTAACCAATCACTGTCTTGCATAATGGTATCCATGTGTGATGGACCTGCATTTCTTTGGTAAATCTTGCTCAAAATACAAAAGTTGTTCGAAACTGAATTTTTGTATTTAAGACAGGTTAGTTCTGCAGATGTTAGAGCAACTTTTTGATCAAAATCGACTTACCAGAAGTGTCACTCCATCTCATGAATTTCACTCATTTTTACTTTACTTAATTTTACTATATATGAAATTTATAGTAAGGAAAGTATTGCGATCTTGAAAATTTTCGAATTCCAGATTTCAATGGAAATACACATTTTAGGGCCTCCTGAGTCCAAATAATCAAGTCCCCAAAAAAGGTCTGTTTATGTGTGTGTGGTAACTCCCGGGAAAAAACGAAAAGTCCTGTGAAACTGAAATTTCGTATTTAAGGCAAATGTACGCCCGAGATGTTACAAAATCTTTTTCATCAAAATCAGCTGATCGGAAGATGTATTTAAACATGCATTTTGCACCTTTTTACAATTTTCTCAAAAACAGCTCTAACGATTTTGATTAAACTCTATTTATCGATGTAAAATTTGATGGCTTAATATGATGTTTCATTCCATTTGAAATAGTCTGACAGGGCTTAAATGCCGATATTTTAAATTTTCTTCCTCTAAAGTTTCTTTAATTTTGTAGATACTAAAAAAATAACAATATATTCGTGTTATTAACGATAAAAAAAAAAGGTAAATATATTAAATTGAACGAATTTGACATCCAACTAAAGGAGAAAACTGAAAAAAAAAACTTTTTTTACGCAATTTTTTGTTTTTGGACATAAGAACAGTAATATACCGTTATGTATAATATGTATATGTATAATATACCGTTGGAAAGCTAAAGATTTTAGAAAAAAATATTATCTTATACACAAGCTTTTAAAAGTTAACAGAGGGTGATGAAAAGCCTATAAAACTAAGTGATTGTTTTAGATAATAGTATAATAGATTTTTTAATAAAACACATGTTTCTATAGAAATTCCATTTAACTAATTCTTTAATGGTTACACTCATTTTTATCTCTTACTGTATTTGAAAATTCTTTAATCGATTCTAAAAACGGAGGTAAGTGAAAGTCGTGTGTTGC
Organism: Piezodorus guildinii; assembly: GCA_023052935.1. Lineage (NCBI taxonomy): Eukaryota > Metazoa > Arthropoda > Insecta > Hemiptera > Pentatomidae > Piezodorus > Piezodorus guildinii. The sequence goes on from CM041292.1 coordinate 94,660,992, forward strand.
CCACACCAGATTTTTTAGAAATAAGATAATAGTATAGGTGTAAAATATATTATAAAGTTCAAGATTAAGATCAATATTGTAATATAAATGAAATGAAATTATTTTCAATATTATCTATGTCTTATCCACATTTAAATATTCAGTTCACAGACTATTGAAAAAAATGTGTTGATGTATCTTTATTTTTTTGTATTTAAAATTATTTTCAGATATTTTTTAGTTTCTGGTAGTCAGTAGTAATAACAAGTCTAAAGCCAACAGAATTTGAGAAAATTAAAGGTAAATAAAAAAATAGTTCATTTTTTATTGAAGGCTTATTGAAAACATTATTTTATTTTCAACAACGATTTAATACTTTGAAATTAGTTTGTAAACTAGTATAGCTAAATGAGCTTTTATCTTCTTCTTTACTCCCGGATAAGTACCAAATTAAATCAAAAGGTAGCGTTGGCGTCTAAATTTCTTAGCTCTGCCTTAAGTCAACGGAAATTGTATATTTGAAATTGTAGGGAATAAAATCATTTTTATTAACAGGATATTTTTACTGCATTGATGATTGAATACTACACAATAAATATATTTGAGAGTAATAATGTAAAAGTTTTGTATTTATTTCCAGTAGAAAAGAATGGAATTAATATGTCAATGGAAAAATTAAATCCACGCAATTATAAAATTCAATTAAGATTTTATAATAATAAAATTAAAAAATACATAATTTGAAATGAGTCTTAGAAAGAATTAGAACTAAAAATCTCAAAAAAACGTAACCACAGTTTCATTCAACAATTTTATTTCATTGAAATTAGGTTGTTATTTTTATAGACATTTATTTCTTTTATCCATACATTTTCATTATTTTGCGGATTGATTTCCTTTAATGAGAAATATTTAGTATAAGAATTGGTTATTTATCGCAGTAATTTAGCTCATGCTGTTTCCTAGGACTTGTCTTTGATGAAATTTTAATGGATTAACTAAAACAAATAAATGCTAATATTTTCTATAATTTATTTTAATAAAACTATATACATAAGAATTATTGTTGGGTATTTTTTTTTTAAATTAAAATTCAGAACGTATTTGTAAATATAGTAAAGCTTAGTTCTGATTCTATTTAAAAAATTCATATGAAATAATTATGAATTCAATATTTTGAAATAAATAAAGAAATTTTAAGGTAGTCGTCAAGAATTAAATTAAACATCGGTTTATAATTATTTCACGCTATTTCAACCCGTATAGTCATCAGTTAAGACTAAAAAGAAAATTAAAAAGGAGTAGAAAAAATTCAAGAAAAAAAAACATTTATCGGAATACATAGAAAAAGATGAATAATAATTAAGTTAAATATGAACAGAATATTTTTTCTCAATTTTCGTTATTAGATATTGCTAACATACAAAAATAAAAAAACTGTTGTCTATATTTGGATATTCTATATAAAATAAATTAACATTTAAATACATAAGTAAATAAACTTCCGAAATAAATAAGAAAAAATTTCGATGATGTAAAAAAAACAAATTTTTTATGGAATAATAAGAATAGATGTTAAAGTCAATATAATGTTTTGTATTTCACTTCATTGGTCATTACTTCGTAATTCGGATAATATTCCAATCACATATTTTATTAGGTCACAAAACATATTGTGATACAATGAAAGCCTTGAAAATGATTTGAAATGACGGTAATTTAACTTGGCTTATTTCACGTAATTAACTAAAATAAGCAAATATATTTTATTACTGAGAAAAAACTACTAATAAATAAAGAAGATTAACATAATATTATTGTTAAAATGCCATGATACAAATATATTTAATGCAATCCGTGCTGTTGATAAGCAGTAAAACTTTGGTGTCGGCGTAAATACCTAACACTTTGATTTATATTAATTAATTATATATTATTAAATTAAAATTCAAACTATACATAAGTTAATAGTAATAAATATGTTACATTTAATATGCTCATTATTATAAATAATTTCGCTAATATAAATAAAAACCCTACAAATATCAATTATTTGATGGTCCTAAAATCTTTTTTCGAACGCCCTTACGATTTTTGAGAACGACATAAAACGAAATCATTGACACGTAATATATCATTAAGTTAGTAATTTAGGTTATCTTTACATTAACTTATGTGAATAAGTAAGGAAAGTCATTGCGATCATGAATATTTTAGAATTCCAGTTTTCATCGGAAATACAAGTTCAAGGTCCCCTTAGTCCACATGACCAAGTCCAAAAGGGTCGGTGTGTGGGTGGTATACCTAGCTCGAAAATGGTAAGTTGTTTACTAATGAAATTCGATATTTTAGAGGTTTATATGCCTGAGATGTTACAGCAACATTTTCAACAATATCGGCAAGCCAGAAGAGCCACTTTATACTATGAATTTTGCACCCTTTTACGAATTTCTTAAAACGGACCTATCGATTTTGATAAAACTGGCTTAATCGGTATAAAATTTACTGGGTTTTGATATCAAGTAGGTTTCATTTTGAAGACTATCTTTTAATTAATTGAGAATATAAAAACGTTTCTTATGAATTTTTTATCTTAAGGTGAGTGGGTACTTACAACCAGAAGAATCATGTCTGCATTTCTGTTTAGACATGAGACTTCTGGTTGGAAGTACCCTCTTCACCTTCACCTAAAATAATTTACACCTAATTAAAACGTTTCGCTTTTCTTCTTTTAGTCTTTCTCCAGTGGCCTGTCTTCTTCCTATATCCAAGCCTTGCTTTACGGTAACCGAACTGAGCATGTAATTTCTAGCTGACTTCTCTCTACTTCCAGTATTAATTATTTTCAAATTACCTGTTGTTCTTTATCTTAATTAATAAATGAAAGTTGGTGTTTGATAAAGCTGTTATAATTTCCGGTAGATGAGTTATATTTTGGCCATTTCTTATTATACTTAAGGACTAGGAGGGTTATCGGGGATACGATGAGATAAAGAGTTACGAACAAGCGTTTTTGTTTTATTTTCTTTATTTGTATTTTATATTGTCTATAATTTTTCTTTCACTTACCTATATATGAAATATATAGTAAGGGAGAGTATTGCGATTGTGAAAATTTTCGAATTCCAGTTTTCGACGGAAAACACGTTTTAGGGTCTCCTGAGTCTAAATGACTAAGTTGACTAAGTCCCGAAAGGTCTGTGTGTGGTAAGTCTAACGCAAAAACAATAAGTCATACGAAAATAAAATTTCATATTTAAGACAACTTTACGCCCGTGATGTTACATCAACTTTTTCTTCAAAATCGGCTATCTAGAAGAGCCACTTTATACCATGCATTTTGCACCTTTTTATGATTTTCTCAAAAACGGCTCAAACGATTTTGATTAAACTCGCTATATCGATGTAAAATTAGACGCGCTTTAATATCATGTAGGCTTAATTCTGAGAGTTTGAAGTAGTTTGAAAGGGCTTAAAAGCCAATATTTCAAAATTTATTCCTCTAAAGTACCTCTAATTTTGTATATTTTATAAAATTGATCATATCATCTGATTAATATTGCTAAAAAACAACTAAATATATAAGTTGAGGTAATTTGAAAAATAACTAAAGGAGAAAACTGAAAAAATATTTTTTAAAGCAATTTTTTTTTTAAAGCAACAGTAATATACATGTATGATATTTGTTGGAAAGGTAAAGATTTTAGAAAAAATATAATGGTATACTCCTAATTTCAAAAGTTATCGGAAAGTAATGAAAACCCCAGAAAACTAAATGATTGTCGTAGATAATAATATAATAGAAATTTAATTAAACACGTGTTTTTATTAAAACTTAATTTAAATAATTCCTTAACAATTTATTTTTTCTAAATGTTTTGAAAAATTCTTAAATATATTGTAACAAAGGAGGTAAGTGAAAGTCGTGTGGTGCGCGTACCAGATTTTTAAAATTTTATATTGGCTTTACTTTTTGTTTTGTCCCGCCATATATTTTAATTAAAGTTAAAAATTACAGTTGCTGAGTAATTTGTTCAGCAATGACTCCGAGACATGAGCACTGTACCAGTCAGAAAATCAGCTATTCAAATTCGAATTCCATCATTTTATGTTGAAGCGAGAATGGTCTCGAAGGACATTTCGGGAATTGTATTATTTGTTTAATGAACCCGTTATGGCAAATCATTATATTCCAAAGGTTAACGTGGACAAGGTATCTGGCGAGGGCAGATGAAGATTCCATCTCAAAACAGGGATCTTCCTCAAAGGAGGATTCCTTGAAGAAATTAATGGATCTGAAGATGCTCTGGCGGGGCGGTATCGCACCAGTTGCACAGGCATTGGTTGGAGTGCGGAACTGAATGATGGCTACATGGCACGAGGCTTATTCAGGAGGCATTGCCTCAAAAATGAGTCCTTGCACTAATGATAGATAAATAGAGTCATTTTTTAAAAAATGCGTATGAAAGAGAGAAATCCAACTAGATTTATTTTCACACATTATTATCTCGATAAAAAGTAAAAGTGGTTTTACGCGCATTAGACGCGAATTAATTATTTCTCATGAGAGAGACATATTCCAGTTTGGCATAGCCTTTGCATCGTGAGAACACCCCTGCCCGTTCTTTCCCTTTGACATTAACCTGAATCTGGACACAGGCTACCAATGACGTCAAAACATAAGGCCGCTTGAGTCTCAGTCCATTTTAATCTCTTGCTCCTTAACCGGGTGTAGCATACCACGCTACCGACGTATTAGCTATTAATATATCGTACAGTCATTATAGATGTGTTTGACTGTATCATAAAATTATAATCACGTCCGTGCTGGAATGATGGGAAAAAAGTGCCGATCCGCTCCATGATATAGCCCAGGAGAATTAGCTCAAAAAAGGTTGTTGGTTGGAATAACATTTTTTTTTTTCTCAATATTTACAAATATTTCTGATAGGAAATTTAATCTTGTACAAGATAGTTTATTATGCACTTCATTGTAAACTACACTAAATAAAAGTTACTTAGACTCAATTGCTGAAATAACTGACTTTTTACGATTTTTTCCATTATGTCACATTTGACCGCCCCCTATCTCAGAAGCTGTTCCAATTACTTCAATATGTTAAGAAGAGAATTTGCAGTCAATATAATGGTATTTATTTATTTGTTATTCCGCATCTACCCTTTCGGGTCAATATAATGGTATTTAAAATTGCTAACGACAATGTTTTTCATAATATGTACTCGAAGCGAGTAACTCAGAAAAGAATGTGTTGTTTTTTAGCAGTTTTTTCAAGATTTTTTATTTGACAACAAGTAATATACAGATTTTTCAAGATAGCAAAAAAACTTGTGCTTTCAAAGAGGGTATCAGTACTTATAATCGTACCTAAAAATCAAAATTACCCCACTTTTTTCTAGACAAAATCCTATTTCTACTGGGCTAGTAAAACCAATGCCATTGATCGATTTGATTTTTAAAAAATTCAATAATGACAAGGATGTATTGATTTTAAAAACAATCCTTGAACATTAACCATCTAATTCTTCCCGTATTCAATCCTTACAATCCAAAATCCTCATCCAATAAACTCATCAATAAAGACCTTAATGTTCCATATATGGCTGATTTGGTCCATACCAGGTGTCAATCCTTCCATGACAAACTCCACTTCCACCTTACTAAACCTTCTAGTTTAGATTACCTAGTGGAGTGCTGCCAATGGGCATTTTATCTTCATGTATTTCATCTAATTTACTTGATGTATTATCTAATATAGTTGTAAATCTCAATAAGTATTTAAAAAAACAATATATATATATATATATATATATAATATGCATCATATACGTTTATAGTAGATGACGTTGGTTAAGAAAAAATTAATAGAGTAGTAATAAAAATAACTTTTAGAATATTATATTGACTTAAATTATACTAAATAATTTGAAAAAGACCAATAATAAAACAAAAAAAACTGTTTGAACTTTGTTGCAATACAAGGAATAGTTTTAAATTAATTTAACAACGATTTCACGAATTTTGATTAAACTCCCTAATTAATGTGGATGTAAAATTAAGTAAGCTTTCATACCTAATATTTTTTTCATTAAAATAGTCTTCTGTGATTAAATGCCGAATATTTTCAATTTCATCCTCCTAAGTACCTTTAATTGGGTTGATCCAAAATATTTAACTTATATTATGGAAAAATAAACATATCCAAAACTTGAGGCGAACAGGTGCATTATCGATCAATGGTGGGCAAAGGGCAGCGATGTACATAATCGATACATCGACCTGTCACTACAAAGAGATAGCCTGCCCCAGTTGTCTAACTACTTCCGGTTCAGCCTTCGTGCCATTGCCATAAGAAACTAATGATACGTTGATATTGCCATTATTGAGTCGTTTCATTTATAAATTATTATAAATAACACTACTAGAGGTCGCGCTGGAATCTCTTTGATCTAGAAGGCACTTGATAATTCATGCCATTGTAAATTCCCTCTGTTGGATTACATGCCGTAGATGAGATGCACAGAAAGGTCAACAAACTGTTATTCTCTTCATCAAAGCGTTGAAGGTCTGTTGAATGATCTGAGGGAAATAATATTTACGGCGTAAAACAAAATCTTCAAGTTTATCTCAAAGTCAATGCGCCCAAAATTACACAAAATTATTCAACATTTATGTACTTAAGCATTGTTTTGGGACACAGTAAGCCACTAAATGTTTAAGGAACAAGATAAGAAGTTAGCAGAAGCCGAGTAAGTATATACACAAACCCTCGTGTCCAGCACAAACGTTGCCTTGCTACATTATGCTAATAGCCAGCTCGGATCTCGAAGGCATCAACGTCCTTACGAAATAAGTTACTTTAGCAGCCAGTACCTTCTAGCATCCATCTCTTTTGCCCAGTACGGGATGTAGTATTGTTCAAACAAGTGTAAAAAGTTATGACATGGCTCCTGACTATTTTCTACTTCTACCTTCCACAACTAACTTCGAGGAAGTTTGGTAACCGATCGAGAAAAAGAAAAAAAAGTTATCGCACTCGGCTGTTTTAGTGTTTATTTTCACTACAAATAAACAAAGTTTTTAAAAAATTTCTCTCTTGCAATTGTCTCTTCAACTCAATCGTATGCCTCTGCTTTCATTTCAGAACGTTTTAACTTTAACTGCTTTTAAACCAACAAATTTTTTTTTTTAATTTATTAATTTATTTAAATTTACAACTGTATTAGTTAATACATCAAGTAAATTGGCTCATAATATAGATAATATACATGAAAAGACATGAAGAGAATATGTCCATTGACAACACTCCACTAGGTAATCTACACTAGAAGGTCTCGAGACCATCTTCTTTTCCAACGCCTCGGAGGATTGTCAGGAATGGAAGAGGAAGCAAGGATTGAAACTAGAGGGTTAATGTGGGAGTGGATTTTGTCATGGAAGGAATGATACCTCGTACGGGCCAAATCAGCAACATATGGGACATTAAGGTCTTTATGGATGAGTTTGTTGGTGACAAAGTAAGGAGCGTTGAGGATTCGAAAAAATATAAATAATAATACGTGATCATTTTGATATATTATTATTTTATTTTATTTTTGGAGGTGGAGGAGAGGGGATGGAAAGAAGTGATTCATAAAATTATTAAAGAAATGAAGTGCACATGTTGGTGGTTATCCTTCTTAATAAAAATTAGAAAAGATAAAAAAATTATTGACGAAAACTTTAGTACTTACAGTTTAATATGAAACTAACATAATAAAGGAACATTAAGTAAGTTGACTCAACACCACTTTTGAAAGACAACGGTTGCCCGATTACTACCATATCAAAATTAAATTTATGTTTAGAATCTCCTACCCCACTGTTTTCTTTAATAACACTCCACTCACTCCTGTAGAACAAATCAGACCTAACACTCCATCTTGACAAACGTCTTACTTGAAATCCTCATACAAGACTTAAACGACAAGAAACTGCTCGTAGATACCGATTACTACAGCATTTACTTTACAAACGTTCAAACTTCCACTCTATTACAAAAAGCTCATATATGTTACCCACATGGAATCGAGCTTCGGGGTTCTACTAAACCATCTAATTATTCCCACATCCAATCTTTACAATCCAAAATCCTTTGCAAAAATCTTTAATGCTCCTTACTTCGTCACAAATAAAATCATCCATAACGACCATAATATCCCATTTGTTGCAGTCCTTTCTCGTACCGGATATACCACTTTCAATTCCAAACTCCCAACTCACATAAACCCTCTTGTCCGCAACCTATCAACCTCACATATTCCTGATAACCCTCCGTGGCGATTTAAAATAAGATGGCCTCGGGATCTACTTATTTAAATAAACATTGAAGTTCTATCGCTGGGTTGTTTTTAAAAATTCAAAAAAAAAAAATCTTCCGGAAAGAGTTAATAAATTGTTAAAGATACATCTGAAATCTTTAAATATTGCATTAGGAAATTATAAAGACAGATCTTTAGGTGTGGAGGAGATGGAGGTGTTTACTTTACCACTCTCAGATTCCTGTCAGTGGAGTTGAAGTTTACCTTCGGCATTGGTAACTAGCAACAGATGCCAACGAAATAGTTAACAACCCTTATCCGAGTTATATTTTATAGTCAACACATTTACAGTAAGCTCATTATAAACCTATGAATGATTTAGTGAAATGTAAAAATGGCATTTTAATTACACATTATAGCGTAGATTGTTAAAATTGATAATACCCCGTCATCCATAGAAATTATTTAATAATTACAATTTTGTATGAATTTAAATACTTCTTTAAACATCAAATTTCAAATCAATCAATCTACAAATATATATATTGAATATAAACAGGTTTAAACTGAAGATAAGAGCATTTCATTAGTTTTTACATATTAAATAGAAAACAAATTTCGCTCAACAAATTAAAACAAATATTATTATGTTATTCCATATCGACCGGGTATATGTTTCTAATAGTTTTATTAAAAATTAACAACAAACTTATTATTATAAAAATTCCTTAGGTGGTATTTATTTTCATGCAATATACATTTTGTTATTTTATTATTATTGTTTTGTTTTTTTCCAAACGAGCAATCCTTGAAAATAAGGGTACAGAAGACCAATGATCTCAGGGAAGCCTGTGAAAGTGGATAAACTATAATTTCTCTTCTTGATTATTATCATGTTTGTAGAAATAGTTCTGTCGAAGAAAGATATTAAGTCGTCCTGAAAATAATGTAGGATTTTAGTTTTTCTTCAAAAATACCTCTATTAAGTGACCTGTTTACGTTTGTTGAATTATTCATTCATATGAAGGTCAGAACTTATTACAACAGTTTTGTTTAAATGTCTAATTTCATCTTTAGAATTTCGATAATTAATATAATATTAATACTAATAGAATTCGATGAATAATTCAGTCTTTACTAAGATGTCATTTTAGTAATTTGCGTAATTTTCATATAATTTAATTTTAATGGTTTAAACTTGGCCGGAACGAATACCAAACGGTTAGGAATTTTAAAGAAGTGTGAAACGAGTGCACCGTACAACTGTATTTTAAAAAAATCGAGACAGCCTGGAAATCAAGGAAGATTAGTAGAAGGACATCCTCCTTTAATAACGATGTAATACGAACTTAGCTGAAAGTAAATCCCAGAAAAACTGATAAAGAACTTGGACGGAAACTCGATGTAAGCAAACCGAGGGACAATTATCAATTATCGCGTGGTCCTTGCTGGCCGATTCGTGCAAAAAATATTAATAATAATAAAATAAATAAGAATTGATTAAAGAGCCTAGGATGATCGGTTTACTGAATTTTTATTTTCATGAATCTCAAATTTTATTCATAGGGTGTGGAAATCTGCCATCACGTACCTTGTTCCTTCGAAATGTGCTCTTCATCAGCTTAATGTAATTGATTTTACATCTGTGAGGGAATAAAGAGCCTTTGGTGAAAACAGTTGACGCTTAAATACTGATAGTTTAATATAGGCATAACTAATCCTTATCCTTCCCTCCTTCTGAGTTATCAAAGGCATTTTATGCTATTCAGGTAGACCTAGATAAGATGAGTACCTGGGCAAACCTGAATAAGCTTAGCTTAAACGCTACGAAAACTCAGGCTATTGTGATTGGCTCCTCTTCTCTGATCTAATTCCACCTTCCCAACCTTACTCCTAAACGATCGCCCCATTACATTCAGCTCCTCTGTCAAAAATCTAGGAATTACTATAGACCAAACCGTATCCTGGAAACCTCATATAGCCCAAATTTCCCGTAGATCTATAAGTACTCTGAAGTTTTTTCATCGCTCCAGATACCTTCTTCCACAATCCACGCGTAATCTCCTCGTTTCCTCACTCATTTTCCCCCAATTCGACTACTGCTGCGCTGTGTACGGTGGTCTCCCTGTTGCTTGAGAACAAGTTAAAACGTATCATGAATTGTTTTTTAAGATTTGTTTTGGGGACCTCGAGACGGTCTCATGTGACCCACCGCTATGCCGAGTTGAAGTGGCTCCTTCCCTCCATACGCAGACAGTACTACCTTGGGTCATTTATCTACCAAACTATAAAATCTCAGCATCCTTCCTATATCTACAGTCTCCTTCAATTTAAATCCTCAGTCCACTTACTTGAAACAAGATCGCGCCATTCCGACCTTTATATGCCATCCCACAGAACTAAAGCCTTCGATCGATCCTTTCTTGCCCGTTCTATTTCATTGCTTCTAATATACGTCATGCTTCTTTCTTATCCACATTCAAATATCGCCTTTTACAACACCTATTATCCCAAACTGACGCTTGTTGATCTTTAATTTTAAATTAGATTTTTCATTAGAATCATTATAAGGAATGAATATCCTATGTTTACCTTTTTATTTATTTTTTATTTGATTTCATATATACATGTGTGTATTATTATTATTATTTATTTTTATTTTTTGTTAGTGTGTTCAAAATTAGTTGTTTCTTACTTTCCATTTACTATTTGTTTACTTTACTTTTTTATGCTTTTTCTTATCTTTGGTACATAGAAGTGTGAATGTACATACATTTATATAAATTTCTTTTTCTACATGTATATAATTATATCTATTTAATGTGTTCTGGCCAGATGTACTACCTTTACTTGTAAATTTCATGTTATTCTTAAGGGAAAAAGTCCCAGAATAATTTTTTTTTCTATTTCTATTTCTATTTCTAATAATTCGCGACTGTTTGCTTTAAACACTTAATAGAACACTTAAACACAGAAGCTAGACAACAGAGCTGTACCTATTATAAATATTCCCTACAACGAACGTAAGTTGTGCTGCGACCTATTCCGCCTTGTTCTCACTTACTCTTGGCTAAAACATTCCATTTTATGCTGCTTGTATTCGCTTTACCGCCCGTCGGAGCTCTATCTGGGCCCAATCTAAGGCCGGACATCCACACGCGATCTCCGAGCGTAAATATACAGCTATTGATTCTGTTTGGATTAGTGGCTCTGTCCCTTCATGGGTTCCCCCATTTATCGAGTGTTTGTGGGGGTGAGAGTAATCAGAAAACTTCATTCATTACTACAATCCTCAACATATATATATATATATATATATATATATATATATATATATATATATATATATATATATAAGTTTGTGTTGTTCTTAGGTTTCAGTCAATGAATAAACAATTTTATCTATGCGACGTTTCGAGAATTTATTGTTCTCATAATTATGCATTAACAGTGGAAAAACAAAACAGAATATTAATATTATTATACAATAATTAATATATGATGTTATTGTTAGAGATATAAAGAAGAGTACATTGAACAATGAATAATCATACAGTAGGTACACAGATATTTTAAATTAGGATTTACATTAAAGATATTATTATAAAATTACTAACAATTTTGGACAAAATAGTGTCTTAATTAGACATGTTTAGCCTACAAGCTTTGAAAGAACACTGAAAAAATAAAAAAGGAATAGCTCAAGTATGGAAGATTTTCCAGGAATTTGTGATGACGTCAGGAGTCTATTTCTATTATATTTATATTTAAATATAAAAATCGCGCCATAAATAAAAAATCGGAAGTCCAAAACCTTAATGCATGTTACTCAAATTTGATAAACACATATTAAAATTTAAAGAAATAAAATAAAACGTCTTAATAATAATACGAAAACAACTCAACAATAGAAGGGAGAATACCCCAGACTCCTGACGTCATCATAAATTCCTGGAAAATCTTCCATACTTGAACTATTCCTTTTTTATTTTTTCAGTGTTCTTTCAAAGCTTGTAGGCTAAACATGTCTAATTAAGACACTATTTTGTCCAAAATTGTAAGTAATTTTATAATAATATCTTTAATGTAAATCCTAAGAACTACACAAACTTAAATTATCAACAGTCGAGAACTGATCAAACAATATATATTATATATATATATATATATATATATATATATATATATATATATATATATGTATGTATAAAAACACATAAATACCACTTTTTAGTTATGAGGTCCTTGCCATTGTACTGACGGGATCCAAGAAAAATATTTTTTTGGGAACCATCGGTATAGTGTATCACTAGTATATCGTATTTATACGAGGGCGATAATTAATGTTTTATCAATATAAATATTGTATACGTCTATATTGTTCTGTTGTAAAATTTTGTTTGACCACGATAAAGCAGATATTGAATCTAAATATTATGCTTCTCTAATATAATATCTGTATTTCACTACATGCATTTCACAATAATTATCTGCATGCAAGAATCGATTCGATTCAGATTCGCGTCAATCTATTTCGGGGCACTAGGGACTATTGGCAGATCAATCATGAGATAGGCATCAGTTTTCCCTGCCTACGAAAATAATCGTAGCTTTGAAATGAATCCAAGAGTGCCTAATCGGTCTCACAAATACCTGACAAAATAACGGTCCACACGCGCATGGTCCATGACCCTGTAATCGAAGCGCAAATGTCAATTTGATATAAAAGCACGGGACAATAATATTAATTGCGGCTCCAAGTCTGATTGGCGATTGTAAAGATAAGGGGGAGAAGAAGACAAGTTATAAAATTTGCTAAATAAGATGATGAGAGGGCACTTAGGGCAATCTGTTTGTGTCACGGCGCTAACCTTAACCCCAACCTCACAATTACCTCGCGTTCCAAATTGACAGCGGCGTTAAAGCCATCTAACAACCGCTTCAATCAATTATTTATAAATCGTCATGACGAAATAAAAATAGGTACTTGGCTTTTTGTCATACGTGCCATTTTTGTACAAATATTTTTTTAATTTGTTTTTTATTCAGTATTCCCGATGAGGCACAAGAAAAAACGGTGAAACGAATTTTAATGCCTACGAATAGTAGCATTAGAGGAATAAGCAAACGAAATTACTCTAAACAACGTAATCCGAGTTGCACAAGCAGATATGCTCTAGTTGATGTATTTATTGTCCCCATTAACAGTTCTCTGGTCTTTAAAAAACAAAAAAAAGTTGGATCTATAATCTATCCATAAATGAAACTTGATATCGCGTTTAGTGTAACTTACTATCTTTCTTTTAACTAATATGAGATACCACAAATAATTGGGGTTACCTGTAGCATGGTAGTTAGCATAACAGCCTCTTATACCCAAGGTCCCGGGTTCATGTGAGTAAAAAACCATTAGTTATGTCGTCCTTCGGAGGGACGTTAAAAACTGTGGTCCCGAGCCTGTGCGGTGTCAGGTACTCGTTAAAGATCCCTATCCTAATTAAATCTGGGTATGCAAAATTCAGGACTCTGCAGAATAAAGGGACGTTAAATAAATAAACAAAAACCAAATTATTAACTAAAATCTTTGCATAATTTAATTGTAATTTTTATGAATTAAGAAAGAAATAACAACCGATACTTCTACTACCTATGAAGGGTCTTGGGCTCAGTAGATATAGATAAATATTCGTACTGTTTTCAGGCCAACAACTGTCCTATGAGGAGATAGTCATACGTTCAGAAGCTATGTTTTTCCTAATTTTTCGGGTACCCACTTTATAGAGGCTGGGTGTGGCACAGAAGGGCCTCCATAGCCCAGGGTCACCCCCTGGCTGAAGTAGCAGAATAAATAATATTTTGTCACAGCCGAGAATCGAACCCAGAATATGGAGGACAGTAGACAACCGCTCTAACCACTAGACAGCGCCGCTTTCCACTTTATTATTTTATTAAGCTTCTAATTAATCCAACAAATTTGATTATTCGCCTCATGATGACAAAATAAACTTTCTTCTTTCCAATCAGTAGGTCTATCCTAATGGGGATTAAAAACGAAATAGCCATGAGATTTTTTTTTACTTAATTTCCACATATCATTAGGATCTCGAACGGAATAAGAAAGATCTAGAATGGAATATTCTACATTACATTTGATATATATGTTTGGCAAAGTAGTTACAAATATATAGAAGAATTATAAATGATAGAAATAAGTAATTAAAAACAATTATACATTTTCATTAAAGCTCCTAACCGATGCTATTATGGTATTTTTAAACAGTCCGCAGTAAGGTCATCAGCAGGATAACAAAGTTCCATCTATACAAAAATCTCATCAGGTCTCTCCCAACATACGCCACCCTGACATGGAATCTATCCACACAGGAAAGAAAAAATCTTCTGGTCTTCGAGAGGAAGATCCTTCGAAGACTGGAGAAGAAGAAGAAATAAGTAACTATGTGAACTGCTCCAGGATCTAGACATTGTAACCTCTATCAGGTTGGGACGGGAGAGCGGCGTGGTCTAGTGGGTAGAGCGATAGTCTACTGTACTCCGGCTCCATGATTCGATTCAGGGCTGTGGCAGAATACTATTATTCAGTCGGGGAGAGGGGGTGACCTGAGGTACGGAGGCCCTCCTGTGGCACACCCAGCCTCAAGTGGGTACCCAAAAATGAGGAAAAAACCTCATTGCACGGCCGTTGGCCTGTAAACAGTACGAATCTCTACATGTACTGAGCCCCAAACTCTTCATGTGTTGTAGTGGTACAGGTTTTTTTTTTTTTTAATCAGGTTGGGACGCCTAGGGTTGGCAAGGCATGTCGCACAGAAGATTAACGACAAAGATTAATAAATACCGAAAATTTCCTGCAAAAGAAAAAAGACATTTTCCTTTAAACTATTTATTGCCTTTCATATTATTTAACTCTCTATAAATAGCTAAACAGTTATACCCTAAAATAGTCATTTGGAATAATAAACCATTGTGTAATAATTTGCAGCGTGTTTTTATTTCGGTTTTCTCATATCATTTTCCTTCACTTACAAAAACTTTTTTTTTTTAATTAATAAATATCATAATACATATTTACGTGTGATGCGAAATATTTCGAACTCTAGATATAAGGGATAATACACGTTTTAGTGTTCCGAGAATCCTAACGACCATGTCTTAAAAAAATAATTTGTGTGTCATAGCTCATTTATTTTAATTCAAATATTTGCATCTAATACATAAATCCCATATTATATAATGCATATTTCTCTGTTATGCCTTTACATTTCAAATTCATTTATAGTATATAATTATCAGATGGTACTGATACTTATAGCAAAAGTGTATATCATCCGATAGTTTCATAACTTTTTTTTTAAACTTCTCCGATTTCTTTGGTTGATGATGTCAAGGACTGCTCCAAGGTGCCAAACTTTTGCCTCAGGATTGTGCAAGCCCTTTGGTGAGCATTTGCTACATTTTATGCAATGCCCTTTGTCCTTTGGCAATGATGCTTCCTGTCGCAAGTTGCTAAACAGTTTCTCAGTCTTGATCATTTATGTTTAGACTCGGCATAGAAATCCAACCGTTCCGAGTAATTTACTTGTAGTCTATCTGATTGTGAAAACACTGATTTTATACGGTCTCCTTTCTTTTTTCTTCTGTTTTAAAAATTTAATTAGTGACATTGGTTCTATGAGAAGCCCGTCTAATAACTAATGGAACAAATGACCAGACGCATTAAAAAAAAAGATCTAATATAGAATTTATTTACTATAATGGTCAAATATATATTAATATCTGAATTATTTGTATTCGAATTTTCTCATATTTAAAAATAGTTCTGTTAATTTATGCTATGTAATAAACTACCTATTGAATCCTATAAATTCGTGTATAACTTTTATGTTGAGTAATTAAGTAACCAACACATCTTGGACTAATAAATTTTTAAATAAGACGAATTTCATTATAATTCGAATTATTCTCTGTTTTAGATAGATTCACATATAAAAAATTAAAATGGATTTTTTTATGACTAGACCGCTGTTTTTTTTTGTCAGTTTTTTTATGTTGATTAGGCTATTGCATGATTTTTCTTCTTATCCCTATATCGCTTACACCTTATTTTATTACCATTTCCTCCTCTGAATCGAAATTAGCAAATACAACAGGGTTCGACTAAAGGGAGGAGATCTTCACCGTTTATTTCCTATATTTAATTTTATGAAAAAATGAAGATATTTAAAAATATAATAATTAAAAAATAATTTTATAATTTTCTTTAGTTTAATTATCAGACGCTAACATTCAAATACATAACCTCCTGGACTGAGTTATATTAGTTCAAAATTGATCACTATTTGAGACATATTTTGAAATGAATGTAGGTGTGTAACGCTGGTAAATCTGCAACACAGAGATAATCTCAGTTTCTCTTCCAAGCAAACCACAAAATATAACAAAAAGAAAATAGGTAATAAACATACATTGTGCTTAATTGAAATCTATATTATTAAACTGAATTTAATTTTCTAATGCCATATTTATATGCTAATATGATTTTGAAATTCTTTTCAATTTTGTTTTACTAAGATTCAAATATTGACAATCAAATCATCATTATTTTGCTTCGTCTTTTTAAATATTTTCATGGAAAGTAATGTTTTATTAATATTTAAAAATATCGATAGGTTAGAGTAAGAGAGTAAGAAAATTAATAAATTAACTATATTAACTTTATATGCAGTAAGAGGTAAGTTGTGAGACATTTTTATCAACCATGTCTTTACTCATTTCATTTGCAACTGATTTTAATTCAATTAAATACTGATATAACGATATTATAAATATCGATATTTTTGTGCCGATATTACACCGGTATCAATAACGTTCACGGAAATTTATATCGATATCCTATCTCCAGTGGATAGGTATACACAGACAGCTGCCCATGCGCTAGTCTAGAGCATGTTGGTAACGCCACAAGAAATCAAAGATTTTACCCCTGATAAAAATTGCATAACGCGCCTAAAGAATTTTTCACTTCAATATCGTTTATAAAATACAGCAGCTTTAGCATGTATCATTTTTCTCTGCTCCTAGGATTTTTTTTTGCTGTTTAATATCGGCAAAATAAAAGTGCTAAATCGACACAAACGAAATATTGACATTTTTACATTTATTTCATATGTGAACCTTAAACGTTGAGAACAATAAAAGAAAACGTGTCGAAATTTCGGGATTCTATATTTCATAATTACTTCATACGTCATATGTTTTAATACTCTTTTGAATTGAGATCCTTTTTTTAAAAAATCTGGTCGTGTGTTGGACTTTCACTTATCTCGGCTGTTAAATTAATTTAAATAAAGAACTATTAAAAAAACATAAACTTGAAAAAAAGTTTTAAGTTATTTAAAAAAAAAAAAAAGAAGAAACGTGTATTCAGTTTCATTAGAAATATTTGATTTAGATTAATTAATATAACAATATTAAATTCCTACGTATAATAATCAGTAATAACTTATGAATGATTCGTCGCTTTATATTACCTTTTACAACTTTGTATATAAGATAATATCTTTTATAATATCTGTCTCTTTCGAACTGTATATTATATGGCTACATTACACTGCATATTATGCACACACACAGAGATCATTTTGCGGGACTTGGTCATTTGGACTCAGAGGACCCTTAAACGTGTATTTCCGTTGAAAAATGGAGTTCGAAAATTTTCACTATTACCATTCTTTCCCTTACTATATATTTCATATATAGGTAAGTGAAAGTAAAAAATGGTTATTAATGATAATTTTGCAAATAGGTGTTCTGGTTCGCAGGCTTGGGTCTACTTAAGCACCTAAGCACTTAAGTTGGCCGTTGTCACCACTTTCATGCTTTTTAGCCATAATCGGCTACTTATTCCGCTGTATTGCATCTTCTAACTAGCCTATATTTAGAACTAATTTTTGCTTGCAGTAGATTGGTACTAGTTTCAAACTAGCCGTTTAACTAACATAAAATAATAATTACTCTGTATTGTTTAAGATAAATGCCTACTTTTTTCAGCGTTTTATAATAATAGTGTTATCTTAATTTGTGTTCTATAAAAGGACGAAACATTAAATTTAAGCATGAAGCAATAGTTTGGGATAATTATCTTATGATTGAAAAAAATCTTTAGTGTTTGAAAGATAACACTCAGCCGTCGGTTTTTTCCCCTGATTTTCGGATACCCACTGAGTTTTAGTGTACCCCTAGAGTGTCTCAAGGGCTGCTTTACAGCTGAAGAATCAGAATACATAATTCTACTACAGCCGCGGTTCGAAACTGGGACTTATAATAATAGCAGGCTGGCATCTATACCTAGACCCGTGCTCCATAAAAGGGATAATAAAACAGGAAAGTAAGTTATTAAAACCTTTTTAATAACTACTTGACTACTTTAACGCTGAGATAAATGAAATATTGGATAATGCATCAGGGGTGTAAGAGATAGCTTTGAAGACTCGAATTAACAATCTACAAATCATCCTGAAAAAAACTTTGTTAGCAACTAATCAAATTTACTGGTCTTTTCATACCAATCGTTAACGAACAAATACGGATCATCCACAAACTATTTATTGAGATCGTAATGAATCATTTGCAAATAAAATAAACATATAATCCTACCTTATAGAAAACTGAAAAGGAACTGGTTGAGGTGTCTTTCTTTTAACATTGTAACATTTATTTCTCTTATGCCCATTATTTCATGCGTCCTATATAATTTATCCTTTTCACGGTTTAAACAAAACAATTGGTTGCTTTAAATAATGATTTTGAGTTTCAAAAATATCAAGAACTTAATCGACGATTTGGCCAATTATACATACTACTGAACAGAAATTCTAAACTTCTATTGAAAACAAACTGCTAATATACAAGAAAAGTACTCGAAACCTATCTGACTACGGACTATAACTGTGTGAGAGCCAAATTTTTAACATCAAACCACTTGCAATCCAAACTCCTTCAAACAATAGTTAATGCCCCTATTATTATCTCACCAACCATACCTTACACCGCGACTAAATATTCCATTTATTTTAGACCTTATATCATCAAAATTCTTTAAATTTCCATCAGAACCTTACCCATCACCCCAATTCGCTAGCTCCATCTATCCATCTCCACACACCCTTACCATCCCCCAAGATGGTTGAAACGGCAGTGGCCTCGAGACCTCTTGTAAAATGTATATTGGAGTTCTAGCATTGGCTAGATTCTCCACTCACGTGCTGTATGCTTGAGGATTGTATATAGGGATGAGTGACTTTTGTATATATTCTTTACTGTAATATGTATATTGTATTACTATTTCATAAAGTTATTATTTTGTATATATTGTGTGAATGTTGTACTTGATTACTATTAAAAATGTCCTAATTAGGACAGATTGTAATATTACTCAATAAAAATTGTTTCTGGAATTGTAATTTCAAAATTGTATTCGGCGAAAATCAACATCGTTGTGGATTGCCTGTATCAATAAAAAAAAGTATCGACTTCTGATTAGAAGATAAATTACTGGCCTAGTGGTATTAAGATTATAAAAACTTTAGTCGAGTTTAAACCTTTATTTATTTTTTATTTTTTTCAGAAGATCTTCAGGTTGAACGATTTGAGTTACAGCCCCCAGAAAGAACACGTAATTTAGAAATCCTTAGAGGAGGAAGGAAGGTTCGTGCATTGCTGCCCAACAGAGGGTAACTGCAGCGTGAAAATGGGAGAGCAGTTGTACAAATAATGAGCCCGAACAGATGGCAATGGCGGAACAAGCTGAGAAATTCCACAACTCTTGGGTAATGGAATGGCTACTAAGGGCTTGGTCGAGCAGCCTTAGCTCTCAGTAGGTAAGCGGGTCTCTCCTCTCAAACTAGCCTTTGATACTGAGAAAATAAATAATAAAGTAATTTATTTGGGACAGAGCACTGGGCTAATATTCTCTAGGTCTCAGCTTGGATTCCGGCTGTGGTAGAACGATTATTTATACTGCTATTTCAGCCACGGGATCATCCTTAGGTAGGGAGAATCCTCCTGTGACTTACTCAGCCTCTTAAAGTGGTAATCGAATATTAGGACCTATAGCTGCGTCTCGCCTAATCATCTCTAAGTCTAGAATCAGAACGAATACTAATATGTTCTGAAGACAAGACCCTTCAGTGGTTTTGGTTGTACAAACTTTTTTTTTATTAATAAATCACAATCAGAAGAGTAGAGGAAAAAAAACTGTCATAATGGTCGGTAATCACTATCATATTTAGGCGATCCTAAGAGTTTTTATTGGGAGAAAACATTCTTGGTTATTGGGTAAAAAATATTTGGCCCCGTACTTCGGAGGGGGCGTAAAATTATGGTCCTGAGCTTGTACGATGTCAGGTACTCGTTGGAGATCCGTACCCTAATAAAACATAGATAGGCAAAATCTAAACCGCTGTAGCATTGTCATAAACGTTTCGTTAAAATCAACAACATCCGATCATTTTAAATTGTTGAACTAAATTAACAACTTTTTTTTTTATTTATTTATTTAACGTCACTTTATGCTACTATGGCTAATCGGACGATGCTACAGTGGGAGTCCTAAATTTTGCCTATCCAGGTTTTATTAGGATAGGGATCTTTAACGAGTACCTGACATCGCACAGGCTCGGGACCTTTTAACGTTCCCTCCGAAGGACGGCATAACTAAGAATTTTTTACTCCCATTAAAAAATCCTAGGACCACCTGCGGGTTTGAACCCGTGACCTTAGTAAATTAACTACTTTCGAGATTTTGTTTTGTTTCTCTGGTGCACATGCAAAATTGCCACATATAATAACTATCATTATATGTGGTTTAGTACAATTTACAAATATAATAAAACTAAATAATTTTCATCTTGGCAAAATTTGTCGGTACCCAAACAGATAAATGAGCTTTTCCTCGGTTTCTAGTGACAAATAATTATTCCTTAATATAAGACGCACCAGGGTTTTAAAACTTGTTAATGATCAGACGTTCTGGAGTAATATGCATATGGGTCAATCTATTGAAAAAAAGATATTGCTTACACGATCAAAATTTCTAAAACAAGTAGTGCAATGATAAGGCTATACAAAGAAAAATAATTAAGCGTGAAAATCATTTCTAATCTCCCTTTTCAGAGCGCGCCAAAGGTTTCAGTTGATTTAAGTTTTAGTGATTTTTTTTAAACCAATTTGTTGCCTACTGAAGTAATGTAATGTAAGGGCTAAAAATTATATAAAATGCTTTCATCACCATTCTAGTTTTTGTTTGGTTCCTAAATCACTGCAAAATTATCGGAGTTATATTTTTTAAAGAAAACCTTTATTTTATTAATAGAATAGTATAACTCCGGAACCAGCTTAGACTCTAAGACCAAATTATTTCACTTAAAACGCATCGTGTAGATAAGCAAATTTAATGAATATTGACGATTTCAAATGGATTGACCCATATATGTTTTATTTATTATTATTATTTTTTTATTTTTTTTTTAAAAACTTATCAAATCTGTTTGTAATTTCTACCTATTATTTGATAGAGTTATACCTTCGCGTAATCTCTTTGCACGTTGGTTTTCAAGCAATTTTATCTTTAGGCAAAGTTACTTAATGCATTTGCAACTAAAGTAGTAAAGTTTTCATAAAAAAATAATAATAAATCAGTTTTATAAAAATATGGACATAATCTATAGAAACATGGCATTTAAAGTTCTCAGAGGCAACGAAATCCTGTTGTTTATTATTAATATTACTGTTTATAATTTTATTTCTTATTTAGATCACTCTCTGGACATAATTTCCATCTTTTTTTTTAGTTTCCATTTAGAAAATTAAACAATTGGGATACTCTAAGACTTGGATATATTCTTCATGGTTTATCAGCTTATTTAAGACTATTTTTTTTTTTCAAACACTTACCGCATATATTTTATAACCAGCATTAGGCATAAATTATGTAAATGATTCGTTGAGCAATTAGTGACGAACTCTGAAACAAAGGACTGCCGAAGGGAGAAAGCCATGACCAATCCTGAATCTTTCTTAACAATAAACAAGAGCAGGAAATTGATTCGGACCAATTATATTTCTCATAGAAAATTAGCAATGGCTAGTTGCAAAACTGTATACAACTTAACCGGTTGCAGTTTTATAATAAATGCCAAGTAATTCCCTTCATATACTAATAAGAATATATCCGTTTCCTGTATTATTTAATATATTTATAATAGATTATGAGTTCGAGCAAATACTTGTTTTTTTTTTTGTTTTTTTTTTAAGGCGCGTAAAGTGAAATAAGATTCATTGCTAAACAAGTAATTTAAAAAAAAAACAAAAAAACAATTTACAATCAAACTTCACTTATTTATCTTTTTTTAAAAAATAATTAGAGGTGATATGGGACTAGAAAAATTTATAAATTTTTATTTAATTATTTAATCTTCACTAAATGTACGTGGTTTTTCAGGGTTGTCTCCTAAATATAAATTAAGAATATGAAAAGAAAAATCCCTCTGTATGTTCGTTAACGCTTTATTCAGGAAATATTATATTGATACGATAGAATACTAATATGAGCTGCTTCTCTTGAACTGTACCAACAGTATTGCACATTATGAATTATTTTTTTACATTCAGACCGTGTAGGCCCTTGGCCGTGCGGTGCAATCTGTTAAGAGAATGCAGTCGCGTTTCTCGATATTTCAGGGGATAGGGTCATCACTCCCTACGCCTATTTTTGTAAGTGGCCACCAGTTGACTGACGGATCTCACATACCAGGGGGAGAGGCTATGAGTGAATCCACATTAATTAAATGCTTGGTCTGGGATTCGAACTCACAACCTTTGGCGAAAGCGACTAGCGCGCTATCCGCTCAACCACAGGCTTCCCTTTATGTATTAATACAAATTTGAATTAGTACCGAGAAACTCTCGACAGTTCGTTTGACACTTCGCTGAGTTTTCTTCTTTTTCCTTTAGTTCATATTAATACGAATATACGAATATGGTGTTATGTCTACGGTTTTCGCAATGCTAATGCGGCATTAGCCGTCTTCAATATTATGAAAGAGACCCACAACAATTATTCACATTGATAGATTTTTCATATACGGTCTCCCGATCCACTGCATCATGTAAATGAAAACACATAAATTCTATGACAAATCAGTCATTGATCTTAATTCTTAGATAGATCTAACATATTTAAAGTAAACAGTTACTAATCCTCTACCTTTGTATTATAAACATTAGCTTCCCAGTTAATTTTCCACTTTTTAGCATACCTCCAAATATGAACGCGATTTTCGAGTAATATTTTAGTACGAGTTTAAACGATGTCCTCAAACATACAGTAGAAGGAAACCCCTACCAAAGAGTTAAAGGACTCTCAGCACAACTAAATGCAAGTGCATCTACCGTTTCCAGACATTTAAAGTGTATTGGGAAAGTAAAAAAGCTCGATACATGGGTACCTCATAAACTCACTGAGCGGCAGCAAGACCCCATGTTTCAAAACATACCGTGCAAAAATTGAAAGAAATGGGCTACGAAGTTCTTCCGCACCCACCATATTCTCCCGACTTGTCTCCAACAGATTACCACCTGTTCAGGAATTTAGACAACTTCGTCAAAAGAAAATCTTTTGAAAATGATGATCAAGTGAAAAGTGCGTTTTCAGATTTTGTTTCACTTCAAAGCACAGAGTTTTTCAATTCGGGGATAAAAAAGTTGGTGTCACGTTGGAAAAAATGTGTAGAAAAATAAGGTATATACTTCGAAGAAAATTATCTTGTTTTCATATCGTATTTTTAATAAAAATCCTTTATCTTGAAAACGGACATATTATGTGACACAACCCAATAGTATGAATATGGTCAAGAAACTTAACTTAATTTTTTTTTTCATTAATGTTGGTTGACCGTTAATTTTTAAAATTTATTTTTCAGGAGTAGAGCTACGGGGCTAGAATTAACCATCAAATTCTTCTCGTGTGTGATCCTTACTACTTAATACAAAATCTTCCATCCTCCTTATTTTTCCATCCTCCGAGTATAAATCATTCATAAACACCTTAATATTCCTTATGTTCCCGATTTGGCACGTATCAGGTACCATTCTTTTCGTAATGAACTCCATTCCCACTTTAAGCCACTCAACAGGTTCCAAACGCACTTTTTTGGGACAAAAGCCTGTGCTGTTCGTTCTATTTAAGATATATCAGTCATTTTAACGTATTTTTGTTTCTTAGTAAATTAACTTTCAATGGTATGATTAGCATAATTTTAGCTTATTTTTAAGTCATAAAAATATATAGGTTTTGTCGATAATTTCAGATAAATGTCTCTGTAACTAATTTTTTTTTACAATAATAACAATTTTTATTGAGAAAATTTTACAATCTGTCCCAATTTGGACATTAATAGTAGTGCTGAATGACATCAAACATACTACATTCATACAATATTCACACAACATAGAATTACAATAAAATATATACACAATAATGAATCAATACAAAAGTCAATAATTCACTTATACCTATATACACATACACACACTCATACATACATCACATTGAGTGGAGAATCTAGCCAGTGCTAGAACTCCAATATATTTATAAAAGGTCGCGGGGCCACTGCCGTTTCAACCTTCTAGGTGGGTTGTATGGATGAGTGGAGCTGGATAGGGATTGAGCTAAAGGATTAGGATGATGAATGAGGTTCTGGTGGAATTTGGAAAATTTGGATGGAATTAGGTCTGAAATAAATGGAACATTAAGGTCGTGGTGCAAGGTATAATTGGAGACATAATAAGGAGCATTTACTATTGTACGGAGGACTTTGGATTGAAAGGATTGAATGCGTTTGATGTTAGAACGTTTAGCTGTCCCCCACAGTTCAAGTCCGTAGGTTCAGATGGGCTTCAGTATTGTCTTGTAGATTAATAATTTATTGTCAACTGTAAGTTCAGATTTTCTGTTGAGTAGTCGGTATAACTGTCCGAATCGTCGGTTGAGTTCTTGTCTTTTAAGTCTTGTATGTGGGTTCCAAGTTAATCTTTTTTCTAACAGTAAGCCAAGATACCGGACTGTATCTGAGAGAGGAATCGGTAATGAGTTGAAATAAACTGGCGGACAGCATTTTCGTCTAAGAGTAAAGGTTATGTGTTTACATTTGGCTTCGTTTACCTTTACACGCCAGTTATTACACCAGTGTTCGATAAGGAAAAGGTGTCTCTGAAGGTTTAAGGATGCTGTTTCAGGATTGGAACTGGATGATAGGATGGCGGTGTCGTCTGCAAAAGTTGCCAGAAAGGTATCAGGATGTGTAGGAATATCAGCAGTGTAAAGGATGTAGAGGATGGGTCCCAAGACGCTGCCTTGAGGAACACCGGCCTCAACGGGATAAAGGTTAGAAAATTCTTCACCACAGCGAACTCGGAAGGAACGGTTCGAGAGATAGGATCGGAGAATGAGGTATAGAGACTGGGGTAAATGGGTTTTCAGCTTGAAGAGCAATCCAGTGTGCCATACCCGTCAAAAGCTTGCGCAATGTCCAGAAACGCACCAGAACAATACTCTTTGCATTCAAGAGCTGAGGAAATATGGTCTACAACTCGGAGCCCCTGTTGAACTGTGGAATGCTGAGGACGGAATCCAAACTGATGGGAAGGAAGATTTTGAGATTCTAATATGGGTAGGATACGTTTAAGAAGAAGCCTTTCGAAGATTTTTGAGAGGATGGGGAGTAGACTAATAGGCCTGTAGGATGAAGTGTTATTGGAAGGTTTACCTGGTTTTAAAAAAAGGATGATGGTGGAATGTTTCCATAACAGAGGAAAATAGGTGGTGCGGAGGATGCAGTTGTAAATATAAGTAAGGAATATAATAGCTTTCTGCGGAAGTTGTCGGAGGATCTGGGGAGTAAGGAGATCGTGTCCAGGAGATTTACGGAGAGTCAGTTTTTGGAGAAGATATTTGACCTCAGAGGGATTAATAGCTTTAGGAGGTAGGGAAAGTGGAATCGGTGAGATAAGAAAGTCTTGCACTGTTGCGGTGTGATTGGCGTGGGATTCCGGGTGAGGAGTGAAAACTTTGGAGAGGTGTGTGGCGAATTCCTCGGCTTTATCTTCATCAGACGCAGCCCAGGAGTCATCACCACGTCGGAGAGGATGGGAAACTTGATGGTATTTTAGGATCTTTTTCGTGACATTCCACAGGGAATTATCACGAGCTGATAGAGAGGAGAGGTAGGAATTAAAGGACTGGGAACGGAAGGTCGCCAACTCCCTCTTCAATTGTCTACAATAGAAGTTATAGGAGCGGCGATCTGTTGGGTGTCGGGTGCGCTGCCAAAATGATCTTGCTCGGCGTTTGTTATGGATGAGGTCTATAATATGCTGTGGAAAATGATTTTGGTGAGGATTTATATTGGGGTGTTTAGGAGAGGAGGCAGTCCAGACAGCTTGTTGGATGGCGGTGGTAAAGGAATAGACGGAATTATCTAGGTCATCTGGGGTTTTGAGGGTTACTCTGAGGTCAATATTATCGGTCAGGATTTGGCGGAAAAGGTTCCAGTTGACAGGGCCTCGGATGAATGATGGTGGAATGGGTTTTGGAATTGGAGTGAGAGATACTTTTAGGATCAGTGGGCTATGGTCTGAGGATAGTTCATCAAGGCGAGTTACAGAAAAGTTGAGGGAGCCTAATCCGCTGTGGATAAAGAAGTCGAGGATGTCAGGATTGCGGTTAGGATCGGTTGGCCAGTAGGTAGGGGAGTCAGGAGGCAGGATATTAAAATTTCGGGAGTTGAGTGCAGACAGCAAATATCGTCCCCGAGAGTTCGTGGTTCTGGAACCCCACTGCTGATGCTTGGCGTTTAAGTCTGCACCCAGAATGAAACGATTTCCTAAGGAATCCAGGAAGGATACAAATTCGGAATTGGAAATGGAATGTTTAGGAGGGCAGTATGCAGATGTGAGGGTTACCGGAAAGGAAAAAGTCTTTATTACTATGGCTGTGGCTTGTAGGAAATCATAGGTGGGAAGTGGGAGTAAATGATGAGAGAGGGATTGGTGGACAATGATTGCAGAACCGGCATGGGCTTTGCCGTCTGGGTGGTCAGTACGGTATGTCATGTATTGCGGTATTTTGAAGTACTGTTTAGTTGTTAGTCTTGTTTCAGTTATAAGTGCAACATCGATTGTTTTGTCTTGCAACAACGCTGTCAGTTCGTCAGTATGATTTCTAACACCATTCGCATTCCAAAGGAGAATGGATAAGGAGTTAGGTGAAGTCATTTAAGGATTTTTCAAGGCAGGGATTAGATTCGATACTAGATTTGTAAGGAGTGATATAAACGGCATAACAAGAGATTTGATTTCGGAGATGAACGATGTCATTAGACTGGTAAGATCTGTGACGTTTGATGGTGGAGGGATATGAGAAATTTGATGTTGAGGAGTTTTTTGAAGATTAGGTAAACTTTGAGGGATAGATTCTTGTACAATAGATTGAGAATGTTGAGGAAAATGTTGTTCCGGCAGTGCCTCGACTTCATGATCCTGGTTACCACCTCCAAGCAAGTGGGCAAATGACACGTTAGAATTTACAAGTTTAGATGGTTCTCTTCTGCTTCTGGTTGGTACAGCTGTTTCATTCTGATCCTGAGGTTTTTGGTATCTGGTTCTGAGTTTCTTGTAGATTTCACATCCCTTGTAGTTAGCCGGGTGGTCCTTGAGGCACAGAGCACATACAGCGGGTGTTGATCTTGATCTTGTACATTCTTCTGTTTTATGCTGTTCACCGCATTTCACACAGCGTGGTATGTGATGGCAATAACTTTTAGTATGACCATATGCCTGACAGTTATGGCACTGGACTATTTCTTTCTTTGTGTAAGGTTTTTCAACTTTTACACGGGTATAGTACAGTCTACTGAGGTCATAGATTTTTTCGACTCCTGCTGATGGTTCCAAGTCCACGAAGAATAGAGGCAGTGGACTTTTATCTTTTAGAACGTTGGTGACTTGCCTCACTTGGAATCCTAATTCTGTCAGTTCTTCTTTGATTGCTTCAACGGGTGTTGAGGAATGCAGGTTTCTGATTACGACCCTTAATGCTCTCTCTTGGCGCAGCTGATAAGTATGAAAGTCAGCTTTGGTCTCAGTCAGATATTTTACAATCTTTCTGTAGGTTTCAGCAGTAGTCGGAGATATTTTAGTATCATTGGTTCTACTTATACAATAATAACTATTAGGATCTGTTACTTTGTTTAAATGCGCACACATCAGTTTAAAATTTTTAATATTTTTAACAAATATTGGTGGAGGTAGTGGTTCTCTGGGTATAGGAGAAGATTCCATGGTTTCTTTTTCATTTTGGAGGATCTGAAATGGATTCGGTGTAAAAAAACGGAGATTCATCAGTTATTCCTTGTGATGATGTGCTGGGCTGTGGTTCAGATCCTAATGAGGTAGCTGACGCGGTCGCTGGTGGAATCATTTTTTTATTTTGTTCACGGCGGGGTCTCTGTTTTGTGGGAGACGAGTTCGAACCTGCAGATCTAGATCTTTTACTTGCGGACTTTGAGGACATGACTTGATGAAAATATCTCATTGATTAAGAAAATAATAATAATAATAAATAAATAATGAGATAAGAATTAAAGATAAAAGAAAGATAATTAAAAGAAAAGCAAGCCCGAGCTTGCCGAGCTAGCGGCAATCAGCTGATCAGTGACCCTTCTTTCACTTTTTCGTGATTGTACAAAGTAAATTATAACTTTGCTTACCGAAACTTCTCCAATATTCACTGCCGTAATATTCCTGAGGTCTAGTGATGTTCTCCAGACTGAATTCTAGCGAATTCCTACTGAAAAAAGCAAAAATCTGAGAGACGATGTAACGTATGACTGTTATCATCGAGCGCATCAGCTGATCCCTGTAACTAATTATTCTTATATCTTAATATATATTATATCTTGATTTATCTATATTTCCTTTATTTAGCATTGCTTACAATCGTTAGTAGATAAGTTTAAGAAAACTTTGGGTATCATATAACGACTTGGTGATTTTTTAAGAATTTTCAAAAATGTCATACAAATAAAAATTATTTTTAATATCTCAATATATACACAACATAATGAAAAGAATATTGAATATAAAATATTTTTGAAGTGCTGCCTATGAGTAGGATTTCCACATGTCTATAATGTTTTTTATTTAATTCTACTTACATTTTACTTACTGTATTTATTAATAAAATTGAAAATTTCAATAAATATATTTTTTTAAATTATTTGTATTTTATTATATTTATTTTGTAAATATGCAATGAATTGTTTATTATAAAAAACACTTTCATCCTCATTGCCCTTGAATGTGGCTAATTTTATTATTTTTCAATTAATAAAATAAAAAATAAAACGTCAATTAAAAAAGTATCCGCTTCTAATGATATTAAACACCAAATTTTCATGATATGTAGACCAATCGCGGCTTTTTTATTTATTTATTTTTTATTAACACAAGTAAAATCAGATGCATTTTTAAAAATAAAATCAATGACTGAATAATATTTGAATCACATAATAATTTCTAACAAAAGAAAAGAATGACTAATAGATGAAGGGTTGGAAATCCCAAATGGTTCAAACCGCGAGTAAAGAGGCCCTCAAAGTGACAGACAAAGAAGCTAACAAGAACTAAGAGGGTATAAACCGCTAACAATGAAGGCTACCTTGAAGTCAGCTCCAATCGATTTCCCACCACTAACACATAATGCCATCATTCATCAAAATCTTTTATATTTTTTAAATCAATAGCACTTTCACTATCACGGCCATATTTTAGAGGTGCAGTTTTTTAAAAAAGCCATCTCATCAATTATTTCTTACAAAGAAGTTCACTATTTAATGTACTTTCTTATATTGGTTTATCATTAGTGTATGTGTTTATGTATTGTTTTAAATATTTCTTTTATTTTTATTTTATCGAACTACCTTTTATATATATATTTTGTTTTTAATTTAGAAAATTCTGGTACCCCTAAGAGTAAACTAAATTTAAAAATTCGTGTGATAAATAGGAAGAATGAAGTGGTTCTGGTGGCGATCAAAAAATATTAAAAAATATCCTAAAAAAATATTTATTGAACCAATCCTTAAAGAGGTTTACCACCTATATCTTGACTCTTGCCTGTAAGCCCTGATGAAGACCTGTAATGTGGGTCGAAACATTGGTCAAATAAATATTTGTTTACACTATTTTTCAATCTCTTTGACTGACACTCGAACCATCTCATACTTCATAAAGATTCTAAAGGTGTGAAGACGTGGTTCTATTTGCCCTTTTGGTAGCTTGTCTTAAAACTAAACTGCCGATATTACAAAAATTAATACTGTCAACGAAACTATTGTCATCCTCGGAGTCGATATATGTTTTAATACATTTTAGCTGGATATCGTAATTACTTTTTAAAACAACATTTTAACAGATACTAAGTGAAATAAAGTATTGGGTTATAAAATGAGTTCTTACCGTTTTTCAATATAATCCTCTGTGTGTTTATAATAATCGTGTTTACTTGGTCAATAATGTTCAAATATTTTAAAAAAGGATGAGGTGCTTTTATGCATCAGTTTCAACCGAGATTCCTTATATTTGATTGGTATTTTGCTTGCTTAAAATGGAAGGAAAAATTCATTTCCGTCATTCAATGATTTTCTATTTCCGAAAAGGAAAATCCGCTGCACAGACGGTTAATTCAGACAACACTCACTCTACGACATGGTATATCGGGAGTATAACTGTTTAAAAATATTTACAAGAATCTGTAGGTTTTCTATAAATTCCCAGTAAAATCGCTAAGAATTTAAATGAGAATCAAATCAAAGTATATAAGTACAATATATCTGAGATCTCTGAATAATGATTAATTAAAATATTCATTCACAAACATATTAAAATGTCAAAATGTGTATTAATACGATGTTTATAATTTTACAAGCTGACCCGACAGACGATGTCCTGTCTGAACTATGCCTTATACAATAGAAATCGGTCAAGCCGTTCACGCGTGATGCGATGCCTAAGGGAAAAGGCGATTCATTTATATCTCTCTCTCTCTCTCTCTCTCTCTCTCTCTCTCTCTATATATATATATATATATATATATATATATGTATATATACATATAGATAGATAGATAAGGAGATTATTATTAACTTTAACAAATTTATAAAATATATCTACCAAAGTATTTTTTTTATTTTTCTCTTTCATAAGATCCTTCTCCTGGCTGATATAAACATAACAAAAAAAGAATTACAGAAATCGGTCAGGCCGTTCACAAGTGATACGATGACCAATGGTAAAAGGCGATTCATTTATATATATATATATAATATAATATATATATATATATATATATATATATATATATATATATATAATTTTTTTTTTTTAATCGTTGGTTTCTACAAGCGGAATCAAAACATTTTAATTTTTTTTTGTGTTATCCCCTTAGTACGAAACCTTTTTGGTAGTAATTATCTAATTAAAAATAATATAATGATAATTATGATTCTATTAAATATATGACTTAATTGTTAATCTACATCAATAAAGTTTTCTGTATATATTTTTTTCATATAATGGCTATTAACAAATAATATATATTCAATTCTACATTATAAGCTAATAAGGTAGTATTTAAAAGCATTTATTTAATTAAAAGGGGCCTCGTTTAGTTTTTGAACAGATGTTTCTTGATTGACGACCAATTTGAATCAACTTGGGTTTTATTCAGGTTATTAGGTTTTAGGAAAATATTTATTCTATATTCCAACATCAGCTGTCAGCAATTATCATAATTAGGTTTGGATTTTTTTTTTTTTTTTTTTTTTTAAACAGATTTAGAGCTTTAATTACAAGACACCCGAAATCAAAAATTAATGTATTAAATATATATTTATATCAATATAAATGAAATTAATCGTCGGTTGGACGACCAAACAAGCTAATTATTTTATTCTTATTAAGGATTGCGTATAAAAAAAAAAATGTATGGTGGAAACAGGACATGTAAGTTCTACATTTTTTTTTTATCTTTCTGGAAACGTTTGTGCCCTGTTCTCTGGGAACTAATTCTGTTGTGTTCACACGGCCCGCATTAAGTTGCACCAATCAAGTAAGAACACCTGTGTTGGGAGGAATGGCAAAAACCTCCGAGCACTTTTCTGACTTAGCTAGAACCCCTCATGCAGGCTCATGTTAATTAATTCCAATAGCCTAATGCTAGCCATAGCATTTACAGAAATTACTTACATACAATTATGAATGATATATGCATGATATTTAATTTACATTTGAGTTGAATGAAACCACATTTGAATCAGTTTTGTAAATGCAATCAATAAATTAATGTATAACTATTAATGATTTCATAACTAATTATCAAGTAATCAAGTATCTAAGTAATTTTAGTTTTAAAGCTATTATAATATACAATTATTACGTATTATATAAATTTTCCTCAGAAAGAACATTAATGGCATACCTATGAAGAAAACATCCTTTCCCGCCTCCTCATCCCTCTTTTAAAATGTACCATGTACAGTAGAAGTATATCTTACAGACCTATAGATTCTGGAATTTCAACCCAAACTACAAGGGGCTTTGGAATACAAAAATTAAAAAAATTATTATAATGAAGTATTTAAATATCAATGTTAATATAAATACTCAATATGAATTCATACCACAGAATGATTCTATTAAAAACATCATCATAAGTATTTCAAGTAATGCTTTTTTTTTTCTTTTTTTTTAAAGCATGAAGAATCCTCAGACATAATGGTTAATGTGAAACATTAAAAAAACAAACAAAAAAAAAAAAAAAAGGTAATCAATATATACGTCAATAACATCACATTTTTTCTTAAAAGAGCATTAACTAAATCCAGAGCTTTTTAATATTTTTTCTTATCACAGAATGGAGAAAAAATTATCTATAAAGTGCAGTACAGTGCGGTATTCTAACGAGGCGTAAAAGTAATCCAAAATTACAACTAAATATTATTATATATTAATATTTTTCATCATGAATAAATTTTTCCAATGTTTATTTTTTATTTATGACACTATCCCCGTGTTTTTTTGTTTTATCATCTTTAAGAATGTGAACTTTTAGTTCTAATCTCAATTTACTGAAAATTGGGCAGTCTGATAGGACATGTTTCACCGTCCTTATTGTGTTACATTTGGTACATGGGGCTTCCATACCTCCAAGAAGGTAGCCGTGGGAAAATTCACAATGTCCTATTAGGAACCTGCAAAGGATCACTTTTATTTTTTTTAATAGATTAAAATAATCGGGAGTCAGTCTTTTTTTAAAATATTTTAATTTTAAAGAGTTAATGCTTGGACATGGACTCATTAATGCCCTGATGATGGCTCACAAGCTTGAGCCAAAACGTCGGCAAAATTAAAATATAAAAAAAAAAAGACTGACTCCCGATTATTTCTACCTGTAATAATTTCTACAGTCGAATATATATATATATATATATATATATATATATTATATTATATATTTATTTTTTTTTTTTTTTTGTTTTTTCTTTTATAGCTTCAATAGGCCAGTGATTAAAGGATTAAAGTAATGCTTAAGGTTTCGAGCAATCTTCAAATCAAACATTATAAGAGCTATTAAGGTAATCAATAGCTATTTCAGTGTCTAACGGTCTAGTTAATCGGCGGTGTCATTATATCTCCTCCTTGTTCATTATGGCTTTAGTAAAGGTTATCGAGTTATTTTTCTTCTATCATTAAGTACTTTCGCTAATATCAGGTATATACACTTAATAAATACCAAATAATATGATCAATTATATATCAAGGAATATAAATACTTAGCATTTTTACATACTATTTTCTTTTTTTAATGTAAAAGGAATGTTAATGTAAAAACGCTGCAAATTATTTCAAAATGGTTTATTATTTTTAAATAACTATATTAATTGGGATATATAAAATGGAATATTACCTTAGTTAATTTCAAAACTAAATCTCTGCAAATTCTAAACCAATTTCAATGATTCGTTTTTTTCATTTTGTAGGAATAAATAGACTTTTTTGTTTATAGTGCATAATTGATTCTAAAACTCTTTACATATTTTCTCTATCTTATCTAAATTTTAATTTTTTTCTTTAAATTATTCGCTTTTTTTTTGTTAAAAAACAATAACACGTTTGTTCTTTATCTTCGAAAATAACGAGGCAAGATATATAAAGCTAAATAGGCAAGATTTCAATTTTTTTCGGTTGTTTTCTCGTTATATGTTTTTCAGTTATTGGTTTAAAAAATTAATGATTTTTCTCTTCATCAAAAATAACTGAGTTATTGAATAAACTAACTTTTAATCGGCCGCCATTGAAAAAAAAAACCTGCTTATATTAACGTCTAGGTATTAGGATCATCGTTGCCTGCTATAGTATTTTTGTGGTGAATATGACAAAAAAAAAAAAAAATAAATTGGTCAAGTAGTTTCGGAGAAATGCCACGGATGACGGACAAACAGATTTTTTTTTTTTATTCGTTATTATCGTTCTACGTACCTTGAAACGTAAGCCCTCAAATTTTTAGGGGGGAAAGTAGATATATAAATTTTTTTTGGAGATTACAATGGTTCATTATTGAAAATAATAAACCGAAGCAGTTTGATAAAATAACTTTTCTCACGCTTTTCAAATAATTTATGGCTGAAAAATTATTTCAATTTGAGTGTCGTTTGAGTTTAAGATATATTTGAGTTTTGCTGATGAAAACCATGGGTGACAGCAAAACATTCACAATTTTATTTCCCTCCCTAACCGTTAAGAATCGGGCTAGTGGTCATATCAACTTTTTGTTCCCCTTAAGGTCTAGTATCTGATCTTTTAATATGACGAGACCTTTATGAGATACCCTGTATATTTCATACATAGGTAAGTGAAAGTAAAAAGTATTCTGGTTTCTATACTCGAAATCTGTAGTAAAGTTTTCTGTTAGAATTAAGTCTAGAACAGAATTCGCAACACCTCCTGCAACAGAATCAGCAACTGAATGAACGAAGAAATTGCCAATGAAACAAGCTAAGCGAAAATCGATAGATTAAAAGGAGTTGCGTCTGGCACAGCCGAGAACTGCAACAGTTACATCAGGTACTGTTAATAGGCCTCTATCAACTAGTTGCTTAGATTTTTTAGTTTAATGTAACAATCGTGAAAACATTGCGAAAAATCTTCAATCCCGAAAGGTAGCTTTTCAATTAAAAAAACTCATTAGAAGATTATATCTGTCTATAATCCACTAGTTGTTAGTTAAGAGAAAATAGGGGTTTCAAAACGTGACATTATTCATTTAAAACAATACAACTCCTGATCAGCGGGTTCTAGCGACAAATATTTTCGGTTACATTTTTGATACTAAAAATTTCGGCTAATTTTTGTTCCGAATAGAGCTAAAGCGTGTCAAAAGTCACTTTTGTGAGGGTAAAAAAAAATACTTCCATGTCAACCAAATTCTGGTCCTTATATTTATTTTCTCAATTATTTTATTACAAAAATAACCAAACGATGCAGAGAAAATGATTAAAAGCTGTGAGGTTTCAAACTGTAGCAAGCGTCATATTGTGAATCATACAGTGTCAGGAACCGCTATCGAATTTCATATATAGGAAATAAAAGCATCTGGTGCCAGCAACACACGAATTTCACTTAGCTTCGTTGTTAAAATTTATTAAAGAATTTTCAAATACAGTTAGAAATAAAAATGAGTAAAAATAACAAAGAATTAATTAAATTGAATTTCTACAGAAAAGATTAATTTTCTATTCTATCCTGAAATTTTATTATATAGGTTAGAATAGAATGTTTTTTTATCAATGATGAAAAGATGATATGGTTATTTTTATAGAATCTACAAAATTACAGGTACTTTAGACAAAGAAACTTAAAAATGTCAGCATGTAAGCGCTTTGATAATATTTCAATCGGAAAGAAACCTACATAATATGAAAGACCATAAAAATTTACATCGATAAAGCGAGTTTAATCAAAATCGTAGAAGTCGTTTTTGAGAGAATCGTGAAAACATGAAAAATGCGTGGTATAAAGTGCCTCTTCTGGTACGCCGATTATGATTAAAAAGTCGCAGTAAATTCCAGGACGTACAGTTGTTTTAAATATGAATTTTCAGTTCCGTTAGCAAACACACAACACACACACACACACACACACACACACACACACGCAGACCTTGAGGGGGATTTAATCATTTGAACTTCAAACAGTGAATTTCCGGTTAATTCCGGAAAAAAACTCATATTTTCCAGGTCAAAGACACCACTTAGGATACATACAATGGCCTTGAATTTTGTTCGTCTATCCTTTTTGAGTTATTATTGCTAATTGTCTAATGCAATGTTAATACGGAACTTCGTTTAAAACATGGAACATGCGAAGAAAAAAGTTTGATTTAATAAGAATGTGGAAGATAGAACTAGGAGGCAGTTCCAAAGAGAGACAGCACAAATGAAGAAGGATTTACTAAAGGAAGACCTATTTTATAAGAGGGAAACAAAACCATATGTTCTGATCTTGTATTTATAAACTGAACAAAGGGAAAGAACAACACACAAGGATATGGTTCTATGTTCTTGAAAAATATATTTCTGTAGGGAAAAATGTCGACAACTCTTATACAAAAAGGTTACATGGTATCATCTAGGAAATCCGAAAATGAAATTGAAAAAAATCATATATCTCACCAGCTCAGTAGGTAGGTAACCTTGCATACACCAAACAGCCATAGTCGGAATGTAAAACATAAATAAAAATGGATGTAAAACATTAAAGATTCGGACGAAAGTTTCGCCAAGTAATGAGCAGTATAAGGATCTAATTTCGATGAACTTTTTTACAGTACATGATGAACCTGCCTCGGAAACGTATATACTCTGTGGAGCGTATGCGCAGCTCTACAAAAGGAAAGGATACCTTCAAGAGCCTCATCACCCATAAGGCACCATTAAGGTTGGAGCCATCATTGAATAGAATTAATGGCTCCCTATTAACGACCATAGTGCTGAAATACTGGAGGCTCCAGGGATCTCCACACTACTCCAGCCAATATTACGAACTACTCTTTACCGCCCTCTATTAATGCCTGTCGTAACTGGATCTTTTATAGCTCGCTATTTCATAAACTTTTTATGACCTTCCCAACCTGTCTTTTAATTTACATATTTTTCCAAGTTTCTTCACAATCCCATCTCTGTTCTGGTTTTATAAATTAACTGCAAAAATTTACCGTATAAGGAGAGCTCAATTGTTGACTTATGTGGCCATAAGAAAGATATTTATGGTTAGAACACCCTCTTATTAAATATCAAAACTGATATTGAAGAATATAAAAGCAGTTATATGGTATTTGAAAACTATTAAAGCAGAAATATGTAGTTTTTTTATGATCAATTATATGTAACAGAAGCGTTGAAAATTTTCATAGAGGAACAAATCCAAATTTTAAAGAGTGTGAGCCAAGAACTGATTTTTAAAATCTTTATATTTTCATTATATATATATAAATAAATATATATATATATATATATATATATATATATATATATATATATATATATATATATATATATATATTGAAAAAAAACTTATTCACATACGGCTTTTACAGAAATCAAATACCATTAAAGCGAAAATATTTTGTTTCAATGATTTTGTGGACTCCGAGTTATAGACCATATTCCCCTTGAATGCAAAGAGTATTGTTCTGGTGCGTTTCTGGACATTGCGCAAGCTTTTGGCTGGGTATGGTGCACTGGATTACTCTTCAAGCTGAAAACCCATTTACCCCAGTCTCTATACCTCCGATCCTATCTCTCAAACCGTTCCTTCCGAGTTCGCTATGGTGTAGAATTTTCCAACTTTTATACTGTTGAGGCCGGTGTTCCTCAAGGGAGCGTCTTGGGATCCGTCCTCTACATCCTTTACACTGCTGATATTCATACACATCCTGATACCTTTCTGGCAACATTTGCAGACGACACCGCCATCCTATCATCCAATCCTGAAACAGCATCCTTAAACCTGCAGAGACACCTTTTCCCTATCGAACACTAGTGTAATAAATGGCGTATAAAGGTGAACGAAGCCAAATGTAAACAAGTAACATTCACTCTTAGACGAAAATCCTGTCCGCCATTTTATTTTAACTCATTACCAATTCCTCCCTCAGATACAGTCCGGTATCTTGGCTTACTACTTGACAAAAGATTGATGAGGAACCCACATACAAGACTTAAATGCAAATAACTCAATCGACGATTCGGACAGTTTTACAGACTGAATAAAGAAAATGTGAACTTACAGTTGACAACAAATTATTAATTTACAAGACAATACTGAAGCCCATCTGGACCTACGGACTTGAACTGTGGAGGACAGCTAAACGTTCTAATATCAAACGCATTTAATCCTTTCAATCCAAAGTCCTCCGAACAATAGTAAATGCTCCTTATTATGTCTCCAACTATACCTTGCACAACGACCTTAATGTTCCATTTATATCAGACCTAATTCCATCCAAATTTTCCAAATTCCACCAGAACCTCATTCATCATCCTAATCCTCTAGCTCAATCCCTATTCAGCTCCACTCATCCATACAACCCACCTAGAAGGTTGTAACGGCAGTGGCCCCGCAACCTCTTGTAAATATGTATATATTGGAGTTCTAGCACTGTCTAGATTCTCCACTCAATGTGATGTATGTATGACATGTACATAAAGTATGGGTGATTTATAGACTTTAGATTTTTATTGTTAACATTTTATTGATTCATTATTGTATATATATTTTATTGTAGTTTTCTTGATGTGTAAATATTGTATGAATGTAGTATATATTTTTTCTTTCACCACTATTATTGATGTCCAAATTGGCACAGATTGTAATAATACTGAATAAAAAAAAAATGTTTGTGGATTTCCGTTAATTGACTGCATACCGTAAAAATACAACGAAGAATTAAGTTCAAGGATTGGATTGATGAATACATCATCACTACAAATATCTAAAAGCAGATACATAGTATACTTAGGGAGATTTATATCGATCGCTTTAGAAGAGCAAATGACTAAAAAAGCTTAAAATAGAGAAGTTAAGTGTACAGAATTCATAACGCTTTTCAGATGCCAATGCATACACGTATTTTTTTTCAAATTTAAAAAAAAAAAAAAAAATGTAAATTCAAAATATTTTCATGTTTTAGGAGAGGATATTGGTCCGGAGTAGTTTACTGTCCTCAATGTCTCCTATATCGAATCTGCCTTGGCAGAATAATAATTTATTTCGTTATTTTGAGGAAGAATCTCGTATCAAATTTAATCCCTTCCTTAAAAAATCCTTAAATGACTACACCTAATTCCTTGTCCATTCTCCTTTGGAATGCGAATGGTGTTAGAAATCACACTGACGAACTTACAGCTTTATTGCAAGACAAAAACGTTGATGTAGCACTTATTACTGAAACTAGACTAACCACTAAACAACTCTTTAAAATACCTCAATACGTAACATACCGTACAGAACACCCAGACGGAAAAGCCCATGCCGGTACTGCTGTCATTGTGCACCAGTCCCTCTCCCACCATATACTCCCAGTTCCCTCCTATGATTTCCTACAATGCACCGCCATAGTAATCAAGACTTTTTCTTTTCCGATCACCCTCGCATCAGCGTACTGCCCTCCTAAACATTCCATCTCCAACATTCTATTCGAATCCTTCCTTAATTCCTTAGGAAACCACTTCATTCTGGGTGCAGACATGAATGCTAAGAACCAACAATGGGGTTGCAGATCCACGAATTGTCGTGGGCGGAATTTACAGTCTGCACTCAGCTCTAGACGTTTCAACCTCCTGCCTCCTGACTCCCCTACCTACTGGCCAACTGATCCTAACCGTAATCCTGACATCCTTGACTTCTTCATTCACAGCGGATTAGGCTCCCTAAACATGTCGGTGACTCGCCTTGATGAACTGTCCTCTGACCATAGTCCATTGCTCCTTAAAGTATCCCTAATTCCTATTCCTAAACCCACCCCACCGTCATTTATCAGAGGACCAGTAAACTGGGACCTTTTTCGCCAAATCCTGACCAGTGATATTGACCTCAGAGTGAAACTCAAAACTCCAGATGACCTTGACGATGCCGTAAACTCCTTCACCATCGCTATTCAACAAGCTGTTTGGACTGCCTCCTCTCCCAAGCATTCCCAGATAACTCATAACCAAAATCATTTACCACAACACCTCATAGACCTCATCCGCACCAAACGCCGATCCAGATCCTTATGGCAACGCACCCGTCACCCCACAGATCGCCGCTCCTATAACTTTTATTCTAGACAATTAAAGAGGGAGCTGGCGACCTTCCGTTCCCAATCCTTTAGTTCCTTCCTTTCTTCTCTTTCGGCTTGTGACAATTCCCTGTGGAATGTCACCAAGAAAATTCTAAAATCCCACCATATTTCCCATCCCCTCCGTCGTAGTAATGGTTCCTGGGCTGCGTCTGATGAAGACAAAGCCGAGGAACTTGCCAAATACGTTTCCCAAGTCTTCACACCTCATTCAGAATCCAATCCAAACCACACTGCAGTAGTGGAACAGTTCCTTCAGTCTCCAATCCCGCTTTCATTACCTCCTAAAGCAGTTAATCCCTCTGAGGTCAAATATCTTCTCCGAAAACTTGCACTCCGTAAATCTCCTGGATACGATCTCCTCACTCCTCAGATTCTCAGACAGCTTCCATCTAAAGCCGTTATATTTCTTACATATATTTACAACTCCATTCTACGCACTACTCATTTTCCTCTCTTATGGAAACATTCCACAATAATTCTCTTCCTAAAACCAGGTAAACCTCCTAACACTACGACATCATATAGACCTATCAGCCTACTCCCAATCCTTTCAAAAATCTTTGAAAAAATCCTCCTCAAACGAATATTACCGTTATTAGAACCCCACACTATTCCTTCCCATCAGTTTGGATTCCGTTCCCAACATTCAACCGTTCAGCAAGGGCTCCGAGTCGTTGACCATATTTCCTCTGCCCTTGAGAACAAGGAGTACTGCTCGGGTGCATTTCTGGACATAACGCAAGCATTTGACCGGGTGTGGCACCCGGGATTGCTCTTTAAGCTCAAAAACCATTTACCCCTATCC
Source organism: Piezodorus guildinii (assembly GCA_023052935.1). Lineage (NCBI taxonomy): Eukaryota > Metazoa > Arthropoda > Insecta > Hemiptera > Pentatomidae > Piezodorus > Piezodorus guildinii. The sequence goes on from CM041292.1 coordinate 94,702,631, forward strand.
TTATACCTAGTCCTCCGATCCTATCTATCAAACCGCTCCTTCCGAGTTCGTTGTGGTGCAGAATATTCCAATTATTATCCAGTCGAATCCGGTGTTCCTCAGGGCAGTGTCCTTGGTCCTATCCTCTATAATATATACACGGCTGATATTCCTCTCTGCCCTGATACCTTCCTGGCAACGTACGCTGATGACACAGCTATCCTATCCTCTCACTTAGATCCCGAAATTGCATCTACAGGCCTCCAAACACACCTTTCTCAAATTGAAGACTGGTGTAACAACTGGAGAATCAAAGTCAATCAATCCAAATGCAGACATGTCACCTTTACCCTTCGAAGACAATCCTGCCCTTCAGTTCTCTTTGACTCCGTTCCGCTTCCTTTCTCCGACACAGTCCGGTATCTTGGCTTCCTTCTGGACAAAAGACTAACTTGGAACCCACATACTAGACTTAAACGACAAGAACTTAATCGACGATTTGGACAATTATACAGACTACTGAACAGAAATTCTAAATTATCTATCGAGAACAAACTGCTAATATACAAGACGGTACTGAAACCTATCTGGACCTACGGACTTGAACTGTGGGGGACAGCCAAATTTTCTAACATCAAACGCATTCAATCCTTCCAATCAAAAGTCCTCCGAACAATAGTTAATGCTCCTTATTATGTATCCAACCATACCTTACACCGCGACCTAAATATTCCATTTATTTTAGACCTTATACCATTAAAATTCTCTAAATTCCATCAGAACCTTATCCATCACCCTAATCCCCTAGCTCAATCCTTATCCAGCTCCACACATCCTTACCATCCTCCTAGAAGGTTGAAACGGCAGTGGCCTCGAGACCTCTTGTAAAATGTATATTGGAGTTCTAGCATTGGCTAGATTCTCCACTCACGTGGTGTATGCTTGAGAATTGTATATAGGTATGAGTGACTTTTGTATATATTTTTATTGATTTTGTTTTGTATTTATTTATATTGTTTTATTATTATATTAATTTATTGTTTTGTATATATCGTGTGAATGCAGTATGAATGTTGTACTTTATCCCTATTAAAAATGTCCTAAATTGGACAGATTGTAATATTGTTCAATAAAGAATTGTTTCTAAAAAAAAAAAATTTTGAGGAAGACCCTCCACGGGTTTTACCGAAAAATACATTTTTTTCCTCTGCAAAACGGTTATGAAGAGTCCAAACTGTTGCATGTTATCATCAAGTTCCTTGTTACTAGGTATTAATATAATATGTTGATATAGTATATGAAATTAATAATAATAATTAATATATTGATATATTAATACATTAATATATTAAATTAATATAACAAGTTAAATTAGGTAAAGTAAAATTAAATAACATTTACTTAATTTAATTTGTTTACCTATTGTTATCTTTATTTTATAATATGTTTGGATTATAAAAATGTAATCATTTAATAACAATTTCATTATGTGATTTTTTGAAGTTTGTGGTAGAATTGATCGCGTCTAAGACTAGAGAATCAGAGCTCACGTGCCTCCATGGATATCCAAAAGGCGAACTAAATGATCAATGTTTTCGCCACCATAGCAGTCACATATCGAAGCCACATCGAGGTCTCTGCTGACGAACAAGACTATCTTCAACAGCATCTCAAAAGTATTGGAATCGTGGATAGTCCTGCATATCCCTAATACAATGAGGAGGATATGACAGCTCACCATCTTTATATATGCCCTGTCCAGGAAGCACAAAGGAATGACAGCACAAACCTAGAATAGATTATCAAGACAGTCCAGTGTTTATTGGGTTGCAATGAAACGAATGACGAATTCGTCAACGTAACTATGGCATAATAAGAAAAAAATAAAAAATAAATAAATAAATATATATATATATATATATATATATATATATATATATAATTAGCAATTATCCTTGATACACTAAAATATCCACTATAATTCAACTTCCTTCAATTCAAAATCTCGTTTTATCCAAACCGAGAGATATTTTATAAAAACTACAAGCTCTCTGAACCCGCTAATGAAATAAATAGGTAATTACAATAAACACTCACTTAAACGCTACACACATAAAAGGACAAACCATTTATTGTTAAATTCATAATGAGTGATATTCCTTTTTAACAGATTATTATTAAATCTATATATACTCGTATGTAAGTTTACTTGTTTTTATCTTATTGTTAGCAAGTTACTATCTCAACTTGCTTCATTAGCACAAATACTTATTCGAATCTATATTAATATTTACTTATTCTTTTTCACTTTCGTCCACTAATTATTTTACTTCTTTTAAGTTTGTTATCATTATTTATTTATTTTATTATTATTATTTTTACTTTATTTTGTTATTAAAAACCCGCAAGTGGTCCTAGGATTTTTTTAATGGAAGTAAAAATCCTTAGATATGCCGTCCTTCGGAGGGGACGCAAAAAGGTGGTCCGGGCCTGTGCGATGACAGGTACTCGTAAAAGATCCCTATCCTAATAAAACCTGAATAGGCAAAATTTAGAGCTACCGCTGTAGCATCGTCCGATTAGCCATAGAAGCATAAAGTGAGGTTAAATAAATAAACAAACAAATTATTTTTACCTTATTTCATTTTTTATTTTGTGTATATTTTTGCTTCTTATATTATTATTACTACTTTCTACTACATGTTCGAATAGTATATGACCAAAATAAAATTTTTTAGTTTCATAGAAAAAAAAGATAATTAAAAAAAATCTTTTTTACGATTTTTTAAGCCAAGAAAACAAGGTGTATAAACAAAATAAATCATTCTCTTTCTCTAAATAAAAATGATACACCTTTTAAGATGATAAAAAGCAGCATATCTACCTTATAAGAATTAAGGAACGGCGTTTTACATAAAGAAAATTGAAGTTTAATAGCCAAAGATTGTGCGAGGGCGGAATGTTGCCGTGGGTGACGCCTACGTTGCCTTCTCTACAGATTTAGGGAAACTGATACAGGCCGGAAGTTTCTCAACCGTCCAGAATGAATTTTCGGTCACACATACAAATTGTTGATCCACTAAATGTCACTTTAACCCATTCGATTTCTAATACAGATATATTATATCCATCGTCTTAGTGAGGAAATTAAATCATTTTAAAACTCATTTCGAAATAATCTCGTGCTCGCCAACCATACCTACCTTGGTTGTTGAAATCAATTAAAGAACTTTTAAATAAACCTGGAGTTCAAAAAAGTTACAGAATTACATTCAGCTTCATTTGAATCTTATGTTTCAGATTACATAATATAAGAATATGAAATTGTTATATACAATAATAACTTACATTCATTTCCTATTTTTCGCTTTAAAATAACTCCCTCAACTTTGTGTTTGAGTCATTTTTTTCCCCAAATCTTTAGCCTTCGAGCAGTGTATTATGCATCTGTATTGGAATTCTTATGTTTGGAAAAAAAACTTCTTTCACCTTTAGCTGGTTATTAATTTCGTCCGACGGGTATATTTAGTCGTTTTACTAATTAATTTTAATAAAATTATTTGATTATTTTTTTGGAATCTATAAAAAAATTTTGAAGGAGAAAATTGAAAATTTCGGCATTTAAGCCACGTCCAATCAGAATGAAACATACTTCGCATTTAAAACTCCTTAAATTTTACATCAATATACTGAGTTTTTACAAAATCGTTTAAGAAGATTTTAAAAAGGTACAAAATGATCGGTATAAAGTTGATCTTCTGGTTGGCCGTTTCTGATGAAAAAAATGCGGCAACATCTCAGGCATATACGCTTCTGAAATATAAAATTTCAGTTTTATAAAACTTATCCTTTGTGAGGTTGCTTTTTTGTTGCCGGACTTGGTCATTTGAACTCAAGGGACCCTAAAACCTGTATTTTCGGTGAAAAATCGAATTAGAAAATTTTCAAGATCGTGATACTTTCCCTAAATAAATATTTCATTAATAGGTTAGTGTAGAGTCCAAATGACCAAGTTCCGAAAAAAGGTCTGTGTGTGTGTGTAGTAACTCTCGGGTGAAAACAAAATCCCTATGAACCTAAAATTTCTTATGTAAGACAACAATTCTAGTTCTAAAGGAGAAAAGTGCAAACATATTTTTTTATGCAATTTTTGTGTTATTGAACACAGGAATAGTAATATAGAAGTATAATATACCGTTGGATAGCTAAAGATTTTAGAAACAATATTATCTAATACACGGAATTGTAAAAGTTTATGGAGAGTGATGAAAAGTCGATAAGACTAACTGATTGTTGTAGATAAAAAAAATCTGGTGCGGGCAATCAATGAAAGAATTTTCAAAAACAGTTAGAGATAAAAATACATGAACCTATTAAGGAATTAATTAAATTAAATTGCTATAGAAACATGTGTTTCATTAAAAAATCTATTATATTATTATCTAAAATAATCAGTTAGTTTTAGGGTCATTTCATCACTCTCTACTAACTTTTAAAAGCTTGTGTTTGAGATAATATTTTTTCTAAAATCTTTAGCTTTCCAACGGTATATCATACATGTATATTACTGCTCTTATGTTCAAAAACGAAAAATTGCATTAAAAAAATATATTTTCTGTTTTCTCCTTTAGTTGGGTATCGAATTCATTCAATTTATATATTTACCTGTTTTTCATCAGTAGTAACAAGAAAATATAGTTATTTTTATAGAATCAAAAAAATTAAAGGTACATAGAAAGAAAATTTAAAATATCGGTATTTAAGCCCTGTCAGACCATTCTAATCCGAATGAAACCTAAAGCCCATTAAATTTTACATCGATATAGCGAATTTAATCAAAATCGTCGGAACTGTTTTCGGGAAAATTGAAAAAAGGTGCAACATGCATGGTATAAAGTGGCTCTTCTGATAAGCTCATTTTGATGAAAAAGGTTTTGTTACGTCTCGGATTTAAAATAATTATTTCTTTTACAATTTATTTGTATCTGGTTTGATCGAAAAAGGTTACCAATGTTTAAATGTACATAAATGATTAAACATTAATTTAGTAAGTAGACTATTTTTTGGTTTAGCTTTTATACTTTAAATATCCGAAAAAGTTCGTCCGTAACTCCATTCCTCTCTTACTGGAAAAAAAAACCCCGGTGAATTATAGATTAACATATCCATGATGTTTTCTTTTTTCAATTCAGAGAGAATCACATCATAAAAAATAAATAAAAAAAATGATTTCTTTATGCCGCTCTTTACCATAATAGCATCTTGATATGATTGCATCTGTTGCACACGTAGCTATTGATAAATATCGATTGATCGAGAACGGGATACTATAAGATACCATATCTATATATAAGATAGGCGACCCTGGTGAATGGATAGGTTAATCCATGAGGACTATTTAATTGTGGATATTGTCAACATCGTTAGAGATCCATTCTGGCGAGAGAATAGCCTGATCAGAGAGCGTCACCTGTCACGGAGGAAGGAGGATTGATGGCTCTAGGCCCATCAGCCTTCTGGAGCACACCATCAGCCGGGCTCAGGCATTTCCCGTCGAGCACGGGAATAGCTGCTACCTCATGTAGGTTGGATGTTATCTCACAATAAAATAGGCAGTTGTTGAAAACCTTTTCCATTCAATTTCAAAAGGTTGAAATTGGATGGAAAAGGTTGAATTTGACTTGGAAAATGTTGAATTCAACTTGGAAAAGATATATGGTATTACCAACGCAGGGAACGCTAGTCACAGAACACCTTTATGAATGGTCCTATTGTTTTTGTTTTTTTCGTTGTTTTTTTTTTTTTTTTTTGGTATATGGAGTCCCAAAAGGCACACCAAGCGACATAATTTAAAGCTAAGAAAACATTCTTTCTTTCTTTGCACAAGTGAGGGGTTAACGTCAAAATATTCTAAAGGGCTATTGATATGATTACCGCATTTTTACACTTTGTACCCACAATACGGCAATCTATGTTCAGGCATCCATTAATTGGCAAAATTATCATAGAAATTAGAAGAGTTACCAATTGTAGAAAGTGGGAAAACTTTGAAGTGATAGCTAAGTGAATGAAATAGGAAAAAAATGAAATAGAATTAGACTATGTTATAATAGCTTTGATAGCATCAATAGCAAACAATAGCTTTGATCAGACTCGAATGCAAAGATACTAGTGTTATAAAATATTATATATATTATATTATATACAATATTATATATAATAGTTATAAGATAAAGCTAGTGTTAAAGGAAACAACTTATATTTTGTTTATATGAATAGTATTATTTTAAATGCTAATGCTACAAAATATATACACTAAAATAATGCCTTTAATTTTATCAGGTCAAGTACTAAGCCAATTAAAAAAACCAAAGAATCATCAGAAAGATATTTTTTTAGAGTGTCTTTTAAATAAATAAATAGTTTAAACACAATCATCTCATATGAACACTATTGTGTTTTAATGTGTTATAATTTGATCCAAGCCTAAAATTAGAGCTAAGATTTACAAAGCTACACCTGGTTGTGTAATACTTTGGTACAGTAATTATCTTTAAATAACTTCAGCATTGATGAATAATTTTCTTTATGTGATTTCTACACAATATACACGGCCTCCTGTTTACTGCCGGCGTATAGACGAGCTGATAGCGGCTATCTGAGGACAGCGGGACAGCTACCTATCGATCGGGACGTTATGAAATGCAGGGACCGTGGGCGACCGTCCCACGCCTCGCGCCCACTCTTCAGTGTCCTAGTCGGCTAATTGCCCCATTTCAGGTGACTTCTGCTCATTGTGATCTTCTATGTCCATATCTAAGTTCAGCTCTTTGTATGTATAATAGCTTTAGGGTTCAGCATGCCAACCGCTCTAATCGTTCGTCGGGATCTCATGTTCAACAGCGTCACGATATCATCACTTGTTGGATCATATAATGAAATCGAAACGAATGAGAAAAAAAATCAATCGGTCTGTCCGAAAACTCAACCAATAGGGGAAAAAATGATCATGGATATGTTAATAACCTAATGATTTTTCCAGACATGAAAAAACTGAGTTTGCTGACAGAACGGTAGATTAATGATTAATTGAAATAAAGCTGACAGAACGTAAGGGCTTTAAATGTTTTTTTCATTAATGCCAATATAGCTGCAAATTTTATTTCCTAGTGAAAAATGCTGTATAACAAATAATATTCACTATTGGAATTCTCATAAAGAACTGTCGACAAATCATCAATTCAAGCAACACCAACAGAATAAAAAAACTTTTTTGTTTTTTCATTGAAACCATAACAAAAATATTCTCCAATCAATTTCTAGCCATAGAACTGTCGTCAAAGTTTCGATCCGAGCCACCCTCCCAAGGATGAACAAACGTTACACAACGAAAGTTGAAGACACCCTCAGCCAAAATACATATACAGGACAAAAACATTAATTTAACAGTGGATTCATTGATATTAGTAGTACTATTTTAAATATTCAGTAAATGCTTTATGAATAACAGTATTCTGTATTTCGATAACGGGATTCGTCCGTAATTATTATGGTTCCATTAATTTTTTTGTCGTGTTGAAATATAAAATCTAACGATACGTAAACGATTGTTAAGCCAAATTTTAAATCAGATAATGAAATAATATAAGGAAAAGTGGACCATAAGGATAAATGAACTATGAGGTATTATTAACCATTAAAAAAGTGAAGAATGTATCTGAAAAACGTCAGTCAAACTATAGTACCTATTATGATAAAGCGTTCTTGAATGTTCTGTCTTAAACATATTTCTGTATTCAATATTGCTACTTAAGTCTGCCTTATTTCACGAAAAGTGAACTTTTATCCGTTGCTTTGAATTTTTAGTATATTTAATAATATATTTAATTAAAATATTAAGTACTAATAAAGAAATAGAAGCCAATCATTAATAAATTTTTGTGCTGTCAAAGAGTTGAGTGACTGCTATGGAAATGAAATATCTTGATGGGTGGTCAATCGTACTAGGAGGGACAAGATCAGAAATTAAGATAAGAGGGGACCAAGAAACTCTCACTAAATGATTCTCTAGAGAAGAGACAATATGGGTGTTGGTGTCGAGAGCGATTGCTCTCAAAATTCACAGAAGCCAGACAGAAGAGAATCATGGACCCAAAACACGAGCAGATGGTCGCAAATTAACGAACACACGATGCTTAAAATAGTCTTTATTCTTCAGTACATGTTACAGACGTGAAGTCTAACTTGAGGCTCAGCTTAGAGAGAATGATTCTGGGTGGATCCAGGTTAGGCTTTTAAAGGATGAGGATGAAGAGGGGGGGTTAGCGTTTTTGGGTGGTTCGACATGAAGATGTCTCCAAAATACTTAGTAAGCGAGGGAGGTCTGATTCTCAGAATAATAATCTTTGGGGGTGGGTGGCCGAGTGGTAGCGCGCGTGTTTAACACGCGTTGCCTAGCTTCCAGATGACCAATATCTTGAAAACCAAAAATTACGAGTTCAACTTTCGGAACCGGAGGGACTTTTATCTCGTCACTATCCCCCCGCCCTCACCTCCTGGTCCGAGAAACCTCCGTATAGCCTTCAAAGGCGAGGTAATAGTGGAAAAAAAAAATAATAAAAAGATTCTCAGAATAGAGTTTTATTAACGAACCTTTCTAATAATTTAATAATAAACAATTGTTAAAGACAGAAAAATACGTTACATAAGACATACGGTTTTATGATAAACATTAATAATTTTAGTCGTCTGTTAATTCGCACAATCTGGGGTGCTGCGATCCTGGGAATGCTTTGATCTGCTTGGACCGAGGCACAAAGGAGGAAGAAAGTGCTAATGTCAGAAAACGTATAGATCTAACAAGATTAGACTTATTCTGGGAATAGGATAAATTAATTAATATTGTTGCTTCCCAATTTATATTGTACTAAATCAATCATAGATTGTATATCTTGCCTATACTCGATAGGCATCCTACTTTAGTTGGATTATCAACTTCCCAGTTTATTCAATTTAAGGTTGTTTTATAAATCAAATATTTTCATTTTAAAAAAATATTTTTTTATAGTTCATAACCACTAAAAACTCAACAGATGCCAAGATTAAGTATAATATTTCTGACAACCATATGCAGCTGGATGAAGAAAAGTAGCAACAACCTAATGAACACTCTGTATTAACGATTTTTAAATAATTTAGCAAGAGTAATAAAAAATCGATAAAAAAAGAAGGAGGACAAACAGATATTTGTTGAGAGATCTTTTTAAAAAAAGTAATCTAATCTTGTTAGAGATCGCCTGTTCCTAGGTACTTGTCATTACTTTGTATACCGTCCCCTAATTACAGATGGCCAACTTACTTATGGCTTGTGAAAGGAATATTTGGGGAAATTTTTTTTTTCTCTTATATACATATTTATAAAATTTACAATCTATGAAGGTGAATAACTATCTGTACTATATCGCTGACTTCAGAATAAAATCAAGATTAGTTAGAATCCGAGGGGCAACGGACTCTCAAGGTTTTATTTTTATGGAAACTTCATACTATCTGATGATAAAAGGAAACAATATGCAGATCTAACCAGCAAACAAATGTCTTGCACGCTATATCGTGCTTAATCCCGAGAATGCACTAGATGCTCCATCGAATCGCCACGCCTAGGCTTCTGTAATCGCCGGACGATTACACTCATTAATTTGTCAATAACTTACTGCAGGACGGGTCCGGACAAAATGATGTAGGTTTGATTCCCACATCAAAGTGGAAAAATGTTGCTGTCAGAAATTAATCAAGGCAATGACCGCTCTAGAAAGCAATGGTGGCAACCTGTCATTAGGTCTGAGATGATCTACACGTTACTGAAATACTTCACTCCCAATATGGTTGGTATTTAAAATAATTTACTATTCAGTTGACGTTCTATAACAAATTAAAATTGTAAGTGCCTAACTAAAATTTTATTTTCTTCAATAATGAGAAAAAGGTTTTTATCAATTTCATAAGTTATTAACTTTCCCTAAAAATTCTTATATATTATATTAATCGCAGAGTCGCTCATTCTAATAAAAAGTTTATGAAATTATAAATTTAGAGTAGAATTGTTATCTCACGGGTTCAAGTCAGTTCGAAAACAAAAATCTTTGATAATTATCCGTTAAATAAGTGTATTCCGAATGTAACCAAAGAAATTATTTCTTGAAGATTCGGGGAGATAGTATCTTAATATTTTAAAGTAAAAAATGGACAAAATTGGAATTCAGCAGATGGTGTTTTTTTTTTTTAAATCGAAAAATCGAGTCCTTAGGATAAAGCGAATTTGGCTATTAATGTATGTATATTAAATCTGATCCTAAGGATAAGTCTAAAGTATGATAAAGAATTCAAAAATCTCTAAATACAATGCAAAAATATAATAAATAATCGCGTCTCTCTGCTGATTTTTATCGATATTTGCAAATCAGTTAGGGTTATTTGAAAATTAGAAAGACTGGAAGTGTTTGAAAAAACAGGATTTGAAGGTCGGAAGAGTATTGGAATAGCGAATTTAAGAAGGAATAGAATTCCATACGAACGAGGATCAGATAAGGAAGGATCAGTCGGAAGCTGCGGTTCGATGAGGTGTTATACAGGTCTGAAGGCCGCGAACGAGTGTTGCGGGAGAGCATACATACATAGCATATGCTTACTAGGCAACAAATATACCAATAAGTTACTTATGGTTATAAATGAAGCACGAATTGATCATAGCACATATGGGAAATAATATGTATTCTGTTCTTGAAGTTCTCTTTTATATGGTCAAGTCTTCGTTAATTTCAACCCCATGTAATTGTTCATTTAACCTATTTATTAGTTTCCTACATCATTTACGTGTTTTTAATTTTTCTAAAAGAGGATGATTCAGGTATGTATTGTACTTATTATCTATTTCAATAGTAAAGAAGGGCTAAAGCAATTTTTAAAAAGATTGGTGTGTCAAAATACTATACTATTTCTATATCGTATACTACACTAAGCTACTGTTCATTGGGCCACTTAGGAAGGAAAAAATAAAATTTATTCATCCATATATACATGCCAGAAGTGACAAAGGTAGATGAAATCATTTAGCGTTCTGTTGCATGTCCCCCGGTTCAAGTTGCTCAAGACAGCGATAGCATCGACCTGGTGGACACGCTATGTCTACTAGTTCAGGAATTAATCGACTTGCGAATTAATAAATCTCTGACGTCAGTATTTTAGTAACATTGGAGAGGTCAAGGTACTGTTGCTGACAGGCGAAAAACAGCTTTCGTGATAGGTGGGAGGACCTATCAAGGTATCCAATCTATTCCATTGGCTGGCTAAAGTCACTTTATCAAGAACTGTTTACCTATTTCATTGACGTGTTCGATCAGGGGTTTATCAATTATTTAAATAATGAGGACGTACCAAGTTATCCCCTGCTGAAATCTCGTAATTAAAACATGGTTTTGACATATTCTCACTGCTCTTATTTCACTTTAATATTGAACCATTGAAATTACATAACAGTTTAGAATTTCTTTAACATTTTGGTATCTAAATATTAAAAAAAAAACAAGACGATGGCAAAATTGGATGATCATTAGAATGAAAATCTTTTGTTAATTAAGATTTTTATTGTTTAAGCCTACTGGTTAGTGCGTGTATTTATTTATTTCTATATTTATTAACATAAAATTCACTATATCAACAAAAAAGAATTCTGACTTTGCAAATAAAATACTTTTATTTTTAATGGGACATAGGATCACACTTCGGATTAAATAAAAACAAAAATGAATATGACATTTAGATTGTAGAATCTCAAATTTAACTATTAGGAACGGAGTTGAGTGAAGGGTTCCACTAAATATCGAATTCTTCACATTTCCGATCCTCACAGTCCAAAATCAAAAGCAAAATCCTTTATCTGTTACCAACGAAATCATCTGCAACGAACTTAATGGAAATATGGAGCAATTGGTCGTCTCTAAAATACTGTTATCCGTCCCATATTGAACTACTCTGCCCCAGTCCGGAGTTACACATGTCATTCCAATTACGGAAAATGGAGGTGGTGAAGATGCATGCGAATCGTAATAATTATGCCCGTACACTCGAATCACAACCATGTTAGCAGATTTACAACTCCGTCGATTAAAAACTATACGTACTCGCTGGCAAATATGTTTTCTCTTTCTTTTACTAGTGACAACCTAATCGTTCAAAAAATATGTGATTAAGACAAGAACACACGAAAACGTTACATACATAAACGTACAAAAGACATACTACTGCATTGATTTTGAAATGTAAAAAAGAAATATTATAATTTTGATACATTAGGATGTAACCAAAATATTGTTATTTTGTATTATTTTATTTTCACTTTGTTTTATATTTTACTGTAATTAGTTTTGTTTTTTACCATAATTTGTTTTGTTTGTAATTTTAATGTTTTATTATTTATATAATTGTTTTGTTTTCATTTAATTTTTATTTTTCTGCTTGTTTTTTTCGTGTAGATTTTTGTTTTCAGATTTATTCTTATGCTGTAAATGTAACATAGGCTACAATTAACGTTAACCCCTAGTATAAATATCACGTAAAAGTAACATGTAACTGCTGCTCCATTTCTTACAAAAAAAATATAAAAATCACACCCAACCCAAGATTTTCAATAATTTCTTTTTCGTCGATTCCTTGTTATCATCCATGCGTCTGAAAGGAAGACGACCACAAGATCTTCCAAGCAAGTTGTTTCAGGCATTTTTTTTATATTTACCTAATGTATTATTACATACAGTTGTAAATAAATAATAAAATCAAGCTATTAGAGGGTAGTTAAAGAACGCTTCATAGTATATGAAACAATTAACATTAACAGCCTCTTCATCATAGTAAAACATTGAAATTACACGAAACCGAATTTTTGGTTTACTTTTTAATAAACAATAAAACATCTCTTTGTCAGCTGTGCGAATTAAGGAACGGCAAAATTAAAATTAATTGAATTATCTAAGAAATAAACTAAAGAATAATTGAAATTAGTAAAGAATTTGCGGAGATATAAAGTTTTGAACATAGCTTGTGATTGGTCCATTTTCCTTGAATATAAATGGATAGTGTTAATGCTTTAATTAAGTTATCGCTGCACGTATAAGTTAATTGACCATGACAGTTATATGAATTGTTATACTCAAATATAATTATTAGGAAATAATAAACCATTGCGTAATACGTTGCAGCGTTTTTATTCATGATTAGAGGCATATAAACTTGCCTCATGTTGAAAACAGAAACTGATTTCTTTCCTAAATCTTTTTGTTTAATAAAGGAGAAAAGTCTCATTGAGAGAATATTTAATGTTTGGCTTTCTTGTAACCAAGAAAATAGAAAAATGTTAGGTTTAAACAAAGTTATGAATACTGACGTTCATTTTCAACTAATTGCGTAAATTGGAGAACACAGACGGAATCAATCGTAGGACGCTGGCTGGGTTCAATGGCAGTAAGAGGAAAACATGGGTTCTTGAGCGGCATCTCTTTAGGAGGCTCCCATCAGAAGGAGTGTTAAGTCATAGCCTTTGTCCAGCCTCTTCCTCCTGTCATTATCACGATTGTAGAAACGTAGTGTGCCGTACGATCCCGCATCGCTTCTGCCGTGTAATTGCCCACTTGGCAAACGATAACTGCCCCAGTCCAAGGCTACCGTATCTTCCAACGGATTAAGTTGTACTTTTGACCATTTCGGAACTATTTCTTTTAATATTATTTTTAATTTATTTTAGCCAAATTACAAAAAATATAGCCATGTATAAAATAAATAAAATTTTAAATAATTGAACATAGAATTAGTTTAGGCTATAGCAAGGAGGGTCCAAGGCTCACATTACAAGAGAGGAAATTAATGTACAAATCATAGACCCGACTATGTGGAAAAGTACAGCGTACAAACCTTAAACAAATAAACATAATTATATACAATATTTACAACCAGTAATTAGTCTTCTTGTTGAGTCTTGTGTGTAAGTCCATTGTTGATCGGAACTCAGGAATAATTGTGATAAACATAGCCAATATATGAGAACTCTCTGATACCTAAATCTCTTACTCTGTCTTTCTTGTGAGTGTTGCATACACGGTGAGAGAAGAGGTAGGGAAAAATAAATGAAAGCGAGTGCTTGTGAGATTTCTCTGAAGTAGTGCAACAGACGCGCCTTTCGACTTATTTTTAATAAATTCGAAAAATAACATCCCTTAGAAAATCAGTGATGAAAAAAAAATTGGCCAAAAGAGAAATGGAGAAATTAAGAATGTAAGAGTTGAACATTTGAATTATTTGTACTTCAAAAATGTGCTTAAGGAGTATTTGTAAAAAATATCAAAACAGTTAATGTTAGGTCTAAATTTGAGGCCGATTTAAACATTATTGGGTTCTCACTCCTTCAATCGCCCTGAAGAGGACATGAAATTTAGGCCGAAATGTATGATTTATTAAATTAAGTTTCCACTTAATTAAGTGTTTTTTTTTTTACTGCACCCTCAACTATCTTCTCCCCTATATTCACGCAGTCAAGCATTCTTACTTCACAACGATATTTTAAATTGATGTAGATATTTCTTTCATAATCGGTTTATTAATCTGGTATTAAAGAAATGATTTAACATCAATTCAATTAGTTTCTTATTTTATCCAAATTAAATAATGTAAAAAAATATTTTGTGTCTATATTTAAACATTTTTGCGTCACGACGACCAATACAATAATAGCAACTTTTAATAGTATACTTCTATTCCACATCTGTAAACTTCGTAATAAATTTTCTACAAATGTCTTTTTTTAAATTAAATTTCCCAAACTATGCTTTGCATTATACCATTTGCGTTTAATTGTTTTATATATATTTTTATATCTAATTTGAATGGGTTCATTTCTACGCCTATATCTGAAAATAATTTATCTATAATTATCTACTACGATAAAGGTATAATTTACTGGACTCCACGTTATATCTAACAAGTAATAATAAGGAACGGGTTGAACAAACTTATAATGCCGATACTTTGGAATATACTCAGTTGGAATCCTCTACCTCCGGTTAGCGCTGACTGTAGAGCTCCTCGACCTATTGGAGACAGACGATACCCCGACTATGGCATGGCCAGGACTAGCTGCTGCTGGCCGCGATCCGACCTCCGCGGTGCGGGCATGCGTCGTCCCCTGCCCTTCAACAAGGGCTTCCAAGAACCTGATGCATCGCCGATCGGGGTACGAGGAAGTAGGTCGTCGCCTAGGAGTCCTAGCAGTGTCGCAATCAAAGATATTCACACGTACCTCAAAGAGTGATTTATTGCTACAATACATCGGAAGTACAATTGTTAGATCACTTTTTAATGGAATGATGGCAATAGATTTTTTATCCGCAGCGGAGAAAATCAATATTATGAAATTCGGATCTTTCTTTATATTACTTTCACTTATCTATTTATGAAATGTATAGTATAGGAAAGTATTGCGATTGTAAACTTTTTCGAATTCCAGTTTTCAACGAAATACATGTTTTAGACTAAATAACCAAGGGCTCGAACAGGTCTATGTGTGTGTGCGTGCGTGCTTAGTCTACCTCAAATTAAATACATAAAGTTGTACGAAATTGACATTGCACATATTTTTAAAAATTATGTTTTTTAAAGACATATACAACTGTATTATACAATAAAATACATAAAGAGGAATCACTCGTAGCTGGGTAGCTAGCATGACAGCCTCCTATGTCAAAGGTCACGGGTTCAAACCCGCAGGTGGTCCTAGGATTTTTTAATGGGAGTAAAAAATCTTTAGTTATACCGTCCTTCGGAGGGGACGTTAAAAGGTGGTCCCGAGCCTGTGCGATGTCAGGTACTCGTTAAAGATCCCTATCCTAATAAAAGCTGGATAGGCAAAATTTAGGACTCCCACTGTAGCATCTTCCGATTAGCCATAGTAGCATAAAGTGAGGTTAAATAAATAAACAAACAAACATAAAGTAAATGAGTTAATTAATCATATGGGCTTGCTACAGGCATGTGAAGAAACTACCCAGTGGTAGCACTTCAGCGTTTATTTAATGTAGTCGCGAGGCCATCGTCTTTTCAGCCGCCTCGATATAGATGGCGATGAGAGGTTGCAGGCGAGTGGGTTGGGGTGGACGGGTAATTTGGAATTAAAGGAGGTATATCTAGTTCGTGCTAGATCTGCTACTGATAGAATATTTAGGTAAAAACCTAAATAATCCATAAAGATGGATTCTTTTATTGGTAACAAAGTGAGGGGCATTTAGGATTTTTCGGAGGATTTTGGATTGCAAGGATTGAATGCGAAAGGAATTGTATGGTTTGGTGGATCACAATAACTCAATCCCATATGTCCAAAGAGGCCTAATGATGGTAAATATAAATTAATTTCTTGTGGTATGTGGAAAATTTGTATCGTTTGTCTTGACCTTTATATTCCTGCCCACAGAACAGCAAGTTTTGATCATTCCTTTCTTGTCCGTTCTACTACTCTTTGGAATTCCCTACCAACTCATATCCTTCATGCTTCTTCCCTACCATTATTCAAGTCCCAGCTGTTAGTACCTATTGTCATCCAAAACAGACGCTCCACGAGCCTGATATTTCACATCAAATATCTATTCAAAAAGAAAATTGAAAAACTGAAGGTTGTCTACGTCTGTTTGGCGGTTAACTGATTTTTCTAAATTTTTTGTTATATAAATTGATTCTATGATTCTCCATTTATTTATGTTTTCTTCCTTATGTAGGACGCTGCTGAAAAGCGGTGAAATGAAAAGATAATTAAGATGGATATGCATGGTAGGTGACATAATTATTAAAAATAATTTATTATATATTGTTGTAATTGAATTGTTGAAAATGTATAAATGCAATGAGACTTTAATTGATTACAGAAGCTTGAGAATGGCCCTAGAGGCTGAAACGTAGCGATGACTGGATTAAATAGTTTTTTAAAAAAAACCATGTTTTTCTTTTGTAAAACGGCCTGATAATTATCGAACAAATATTCAAACAAAAGAACAATTACGGCAATGATGAGAAAAACATATTATTTATTGTTCATGTTTCTATGTAGATCAATTATTATGAATTAGTTTCAACGTTAAGTTTTGTTCAACATATCAGAAGTTATTTATTTATTTTACTCTTTTGCTTTATTGTATCCTACTTTTCTTCTTAAAGCTTTGTAAATAAGAATTAATTATAATCCTTTGGTCTTGTGGCTATTGTATATATTGATAGTACATTCATATTGTTCTTAAGGGACCCAGTCACAGAATAAAAATTATTTTTCTATTCTATTCTATTCTAAAGTGACGATTAGGGTATAAACTTATTACTGATAATTATACATAAAAAATGTATAAGGCTATACTCCAACAAAACTGAATATAGCTTCCAAAGTAACTGAATGAACTTTTTATTTAAATTATCTATATTTTTTTTATTATAATTCTTAAACTGATTTTTACATCCGAGGTAAGTGAAAGTTGTCATATGAAACCTGCAGTGAAAAAATTGCATCCATTTTTCAGGTTTTCACTTAGTGGTACTATCTGTTAGTCCAAAGGTAGTAATTTTAAATGACGATTGCTTTCAATAAAAATGAGAATCGGTAATTTTTGTTAATAAATTTAATGAATCGTACATTACTTAATAGAAAAAAAAATGAAAATTCGGCGTAAGTATGCCCCTTTTCTTTTTCTATTATATTCATTTAAAGGTAATCAGAGTAACAGGAAATCCTGACTGAATTTACCTAATAACTAATATTATTCCAAATCTTTCATCATGATTCATCTATTGAGATATTGATTTCCAAAAGGTACTATATCCATTTGCGGAAATTCACAGATCGCTCGAAAGTCTCTCATTGGTTTATCGTTCGATTCAACGTCTCAATTAATCATATTATTATCAGCAGTATTAATGGTGTGTACAAAAAATATTAAAAAATTACCGTTTTTTCACCCAAATATATTTATTATTATTCCTTTGATATTAAATACAATTCATACTCAAGTATAGTCCATTGTTATCTTTCGTCATTGGCCATCTGCTAGCCAATTACTGGACCCCACGATTATACTATTCTTTGGGATGCACATCAAAGAACTCTTAAACCGTAATTCCAACTTCCTCAAAATTATCAATGGTTTTCTTTTGAGGAAATTGAGCCATGGAAGGAAACAAGTAGTAATCCAATGGTGCGGGTCTGGACTGTATTGTGGATAAGCAGGAGCTCAAACTCATGAAGTTCTTTAAACTCTTTAACTCAAAATTAAAAAAACAAAACAAAAAAAAAACGCAAAGCATAGATTTTTTGCAAATTGCCCCCTGCAGTAACCGAGAAAGTAATTTGACCGCAGGGCACAGGTATTCGGATTTTGCCAGTAAACCCACGTTTCGTCACAATATTCCGGTAAAATCTCACATCAGTAGGATTTTTCAATACAGTTTTACAAATTTCCAATCTCTTAGCTGATTGCTAAGAGGAACCAGTCAACTGCTCTTTTTTGGTGTACGTATTTCGAATGTTTTATATTTTATATATAGTCATTAAAGTTTGTATTTTTTCCATTAACATAAACTATTATTCGGTATTTAGATGTTTTACTACACGTAAGCAAAGTTGCAATATTCATCTATAAAATTGTTCAAAAGGAAATAATAGTTTTATACGGACCAGTTCCTCCTAGGTATTCATTTCCTTAGTTTCTTGGTTGACCGCTTGAGGTCACCCTTTTTTTTTAATGTAACAAAAAGTGTGTAGTACTCTAAGTTGCCCTGAGCCCAGAACATGGATCAGAGGAAGGCGATAACAAACAGATACAAGGATAGGGACCCGCATATGCTAATGCGATCGGCTTTGGGTAACCAATGCCATTGCAGCCTCGCCAGGGCGAGACCTATTACAAATACATAACATTAATACATAAATCTCTTTCGTGTTGAAGAGTTGAATAATTACATGATGTATATACACTAGGCTTTGGAGCAGTTGTTGTGTTCCAACAGTTTGCATACATTTCCATAATTACTCCATCCTGAGGCCCAACTCCTGGAGTGCTCTATATTCGACCACTGTAAAGCCTCACCGCCTTTCTTATTCCATAATAAAGCTTTGCATGGACCGTTCAGAACCAACTCTACAATAAATTCTCCCTGAGGATAAAGATAACCAGTGGCAATTAAAAAAAATAAAAATCAATCACTCACTTTCCTAAAATAAGTTGTCTGCACTAACATAATTTATATGAGCACAATATGTTTATATATCCACGTTTTCATGATTTCTATAGACTAATAATATTTTATCTAACTATTTATTAGGGCTTTTCAACCATAAGGGTCATTTGCACCCAATTTTACAATTTATCTTAGTAACTAAATTAATTATTTAATTTTTTTTGAAAAATGATCGTTGATATTAAAAACATCATCAAGTCCCTGATTTGTTCTTCTACCTAGAATATTTCTTTGTATTTATTTTCAGACAGATCTTTTAGTCGTTCACATTTGTTGGTATAATAATCAGTGATAATCTGAATGACTGGAAGTGGTGCCCCACATGTGATACACTCAGACGGGGGGTTTTCCCCATTAAATATTGAAGAGTGAGGCTTGTATGCCCAATTCTTAGCCAGTACTTCTTCCTTTTGCGTCAGCTGAATATTCGGTTTTTCCTAAGAACATAGGGCTCGACTATCCTGAGCTTATAGTCTCTCGTTGCCATCCAGATCTCTTACAATGCCCGCCACGTCTTGTCATTCATTAGAGAAATCACAGTGGGTTGGGTAATGCTAATCAATAATATAATTATTGTAAATCTATAAAGACTAATAATAAAACTATAGTAATATAGATAAGTATAGCATTAACTATTTATTTCTTTTTTATATTAATTAAAATTAATGTTTTTTATTAGTCATTTAAAAATTCTATAAGGAGCGGAGTTGCCTAGATCTACTAGGGTTAGAGCACTAGTATATTGGTCCCGGGTTCGAAAAAATATCTACTATTTATATATTTCGGTGAAGGAGTAAACCTTGGGTAGAAAGACCCTCCTTGGGAATACCCAGCATCTATAAAGTGGGTGCTTTAAAATTGGGAAACAACCTGGTGCCTGAGCATGTCTTGACTTTATCACCTCATTAAACAGCCAATTGGCCTAAATCCGTAAGAATATTTATAAACTGAGGAGTTCACTTATGTAGAGGATAACACGACAGCTTTCTATGCCTAAGGTTGAGGGTTCAAAAGTGGCAGCTGAACCTAGGATTTTTTTAATGGGAGTAAATGTCCTTCGAAGGAGAAGAAAATGGTGGACCCGAGCCTGTGGGATGACATCCCAACATTATTTTAGTTAAACATCCCTTTCCTAATAAAACCTGATTAGGCAAAATTTAGTACTCCCACTGTTGCATCGTACGATTAGCTGTAGTTGCATAAAGCGACACTAAACAAATAAGCATCTATGAACTGAATAGTACACCCTTTATAGGCTGTATATATGTAAAGGTTGCTGTTTTTTTTTTAAATTCTATAAGTAATAACTTACCTCATAAAATAAAACCAGATAGAAAATAAAATTAATCAAAGTAGCACACAACAATAAGTATATTTTATTGCTTCAAATATTTTTCTCATATTACATAGTTAACTTGTATAAGTACTACTCATATAAATTAATTCTACTCACGAGGTAACAGTATTCTGGAAAAATGTGGAGAAAAAATGAAAGGAAAAAAAAACTTGGAACTAACCAATTTGGTACTGAATACATTACGTTTCATATTGATTATTATAGACATTGACAATACCCCGAGGCCTGCGAAAAATACTTCCAAAAAAATGATAGTTTCACTTTCTATAAAGCGCCGTCAATTGATTCATTTGCTACGGCTAAGATTAACTGTCAACGATCTATTGCCAACCTTGGTGATGACTGCCTGTTTCATCATATACGCAATAGCCTGCCTTTAGAAGCAGAATATTAGAACACTCACACTCATGTATTAGATACATCTATATCCTCTTCTCTCTCTCTCTCTCTCTCTCTCTCTCACTCTCTCTCTATCCATCTATCTATCTATCTATCTATCTATCTATCTATCTATCTATCTATCTATCTATCCATCTATCTATCTATCTATCTATCTATCTATCTATCTATCTATATATGTATATATATATATACACGATATAAAATTGTACAGCGATTTTGGTTTCCGCGAATCCTTATTAACTTTTTTTTTTGACAGAAAAATTTATGTTTCAGTAAACAAATCATCAAAAAATTATTTTTGAAATAAGAGAAGTAATATAGAATGAATAAATGAAAAAATGATTTTTATTCTGGAACATTTCGTCCCCTTAGAATAATATGCAATTAACAGAGATCCAAATGTTCCGGTTTCCGCTTCGTTTGATATATAAATTTTATTCAAATAGTAATTTTTTAAAGTTAATATAAATTAAAGAGACAAAATAAAAACAGTATATCAAACTCAATATTTATCACATATGTGCGGTAGATTGATTTTTGAGGAGGTGGATAAATAATTGGTGTTTGAAAGTGGTTAGGGATGACACTATATGGAAGATGGGTAATGAGTTCCAAAGTATGGTAGCAAGAATGGTAAAGGACTTTTGAAAGGATGCTGTTCTATGAGAGGGTAGGTATAGATCGGTAGGTTGGGATTTTGTATTTAGGGTGTGCATGGAAGAGCGCGGAGTAAGGAGTTCAAAGATATTGGAAGGTATTCTGGTTCGCAAGGATTAGAATAGGATGCCAAACAAATATTTTCTTCGGAATTCGGGAAAGAGCCACCTTAGACCAGAACACCAGTGAGAGACGTGCTGGAGAGACCCTACATAAATTTTATATAACTGTTCAGTCATCTTTTCAACCTCATCTCGTTTTCGCTACTGAGTCTTCCAGATACTAGGCATCCATAGTCAATGTGGGGAAGTATGACTTAAGACACAAAGAGATGACAGGTACTTTTAGGAAATGAGTCACGGAAAAGTAAAAGCTGTTTAAGATAGATGGATTTTCTGATAATGGTTACTCCATGTTAAGGATTGATCAAACATATATACGTATAATATACCGCTGGAAAGCGCAAGAATTTAGAAAAGTTAATATGCAATAAAAGAAATCGTACAAGGTAATATAAAGTTGTTTTGAGATCATAAACTTATAAACATATGTTATTCGGAATGAGAGGTTATAATAATTAAATGTTGCAACCGTTGTACAGGATAGTGCAAAGTTGTACTCTTCCATTCAGTACGCAAAATTCTAAAAACAATATTACGCACCGAATCGTAACAAAGTTGTTAACATAAATTAAACGTTGTTATAAAATTATAAACTTAATTTTTTCATAGTTTATACTATTTCATGAAAACAGATGTTTCACTGCAAACTGAATGGAATTCCTATGGATACTTAATTTAACTTTTAAAATGTTAAAATATTTTATTTGATTTCTATAAACCAATCAATCTACCATATATATCAATGATACCATATATATATATATATATATATATATATATATATAATGATACCAAGATTCTTGGTTTCCGCGAAGTATGTATCAAAATAAATGGAAAGTAGTTATAAATCCATGAACTCACATTATTATTAATTATTCCTACTTTAAATATTATTTCATGAAAACTTAATGAAAATTTCGTGGAAACCAAATAAAACTTTTTATATGGGTCAATCCTTTTGAAATCGTCCAATTTTCATTAATTTTGTCGCTCGACATTTTAGATTTTCGTGATTTTTTGACCAGTTATTTTCTATCCTTTCGTGAATATAAAACCATAAATAAATAAAAAAAATCGGGCCAATACTTTTAGTGTTACATCCGTTTTAAGTCAGCTTCACAGGCGAAAACATGTGATAAGAAAACCTTTCTAATTCTTTAAATTGTTTAGATATCGAATCAAAACAAAAATTAACAATAAGATAAGAACATGCTTTTTATTATTTTCCCTCACAAATTATTCCCTAAATAGTGAAGAAAGTTGTTTAAAAAATTCTCGAATGTGAATAAAAAACGAGATTTGTAATAAGATAAAAGTACATGAAGGTAAAGAGACTCACTATTTATCATTTTTTATTATAAAGCTTAATCTTAGTCCTACTTCCTGTAAAAATTTCGATCTTGGGAACATAATACTTTTTTCTATATAAATTTTCAAAATTGGCAAAAATTGATTTTTCGTGATGTTTACACGGAAATATCTCAAAAGTAGCTAAGTGAACATTTATGAAACTTATACAAATTACCTATCTATATGATCTGTTTAAGTGATACAAATTCGGTCTAAGCTTATTTTTCGAAACATTTTTAAACAACTTTCTTCACTATTTAGGCAATGAGTTTTGAAGACAAATAATACAAAGCATGTTCTTATCTTATTGTTAATTTTTGATTTGATTCAATATCTAAAAAATCTGGTGAGGGCAACACACGACTTTCACTTACCTCCATTTTTAAAATCAATGAAAGAATTTTCAAATACAGTTAAAGATAAAAATACGTGAAACTATTAAGGAATTAAATTAAATTTCTATAAAAACATGTGTTGCATTAAAAAATCTATTATATTATTATCTAAAATAATCAGTTAGTTTTATGTTAATTTCATCACTCTCTATTAACTTTTAAAATCTTGTGAATGAGATGATATTTTTTCTAAAATCTTTAGCTTTCCAACGGTATGTCATACATGTATATTACTGCTCTTATGTTCAAAAACGAAAAATTGCATTAAAAAAATATTTTTTCTGTTTTCTCCTTTAGTTGGGTATCGAATTTATTCAATTTATATATTTACCGGTTTTTCATCAGCGTTAACAAGATAATCTAGTAATTATTATTGAATCTACAAAATTAAAGGTACTTTAGGGGAAGACAATTTAAAATATCGGCATTTAAGCCCTCTCAGACCATTTTTATCCAAATAAAACCTACATGATATTAAAGCCCATTAATTTTTACATCGATATAGCGAGGTTAATCAAAATCCTCGGAACCGTTTTCGAGAAAATTGAAAAAAGGTGCAAAATGCATTGTATAAAGTTCCTCTTCTGGTAGGCTCATTTTGATGAAAAAAGTTTTGTCACGTCTCGGGCGTATATCTGTCTTAAATATGAAATTTCAGTTTCATAGGACTTACCGTTTCCGCCCGGGAGTTACCACACACACACACACACACACACAGACCTTTTTGCGGGACTTGGTTATTTGGACTCAGGGGACCCTAAAAAAGGGTATTTCTTTTAATTTAAAAGGTGTATTTATTTGGAATTCGAAAATTTTCACGATCGCAATACTTCCCCTTACTATATATAGTAAGTGAAAGTAAAAATTGAAGGAATTAGAAAGGTTTTCCCATCACATGTTAGGTTTTCCCAGCTGACTTAAAACGGCTGCAACACTAAAAGTACTGACCCGATTTTTTTTTTATTTATGGTTTTATATTCACGAAAGGATAGAGAATAGCTAGTCAAAAAATCACGAAAATCAAATATGTCGAGCGGCGAGGTCATTCGAATGGATTGACCCATATGTATTTTATTTAGTTCATTTGAAAACTAAAATAATAACTAACCGAATAAGATAGGAACCTTTGTTACTTCTGTTACATTTATTTTAAATTTAATATTATCTATGAAAGTTAGTATCGAATATTCCTGCTCTTAAGTTTCATCTCCATTAAACTTCTTTAAACAAAAATGAAACCACATTTAAATTTCACCCGAGCGAAGCTGGTAGTACTCACTAGTATAATATATACCATAAACTGATAGTGTAAAATCTCGTTAAGATATATAAATCAAACAAATGGTTTGAAACAAAAGTTTTTAAGGGCTCATTCAGCCAATCCTTGCATTAGCAAGAACTGCATCTCCCAATCTCTACAATGACCAAAAATTTCAACATAAAAAAATTTAACTCTTGCATGTCGACCGAGCTAGCTGTGTTTGGAAGATGTCACTTTTGAGAACTCCTTCATGTTTACTCTGTGTACCATAAAAGTATTCTGATTACAAATTAAAACATGATGAATGTTTTTCTATAATACATTTGCAAAAATAGTAATCTTAAAATAAAGAGTCATCATCCATCTGTTGGTAATTACTGCATTAAATAATTTGATGCGTGGGTAAGGGAATTTCAAAAATAATGAAAACAGAGCTTGGATGGAGTTTCCCATCTTTTGTTTCCTCCCTCAATGATAGAACTGTCTCACAATAAGTAAAACATTATCTTTCCTACTTATATATAGTCTCGGTTCTTTCTGGTTACACTGGTCACACGTGTTCTTCATCCGTGAATAACGATCCACGTCCTGGCCAATGAAGAATGTTTGAAAATTGGTTAGTTAATATAACAGTTAAAAGTAATGTTTCACCTTCATATTACCTTTGCGTTTACAAACCTATGGTTGCCTGTTATACAGTATCCTTTAATATTATTACAGTTACTCTCATTGAACGAATTCCATATCATACACAAGTAACGGCAACAGTGTGTTAATAGATCCGAACTATTCAAAACTTACTCGATAAAAGATCTGAACGATTTTTTAAAATTTATTTATTTAAAGAAATTCACAACTCTATTAATTCAATACAACAAGTAAAAGGATTAATATATGCTTAAAACACATGATAGTCCTGTGAAGAAACATTTGTAGCACTCCAATGTTTAATTTATGATATAAGCTTTGTTGGGTATCTTATAGCCATATAATTAATTTTTACTTTTACTTATCTATTTATGAAATATATAGTAAGGAAAAGTATTGCGATCGTAAAAATGTTCGATGTCTTCAACGGAAATACCCGTTTTAGGGATCTCTCAGCCCAAATAACCAAATTCCGCAAAAACGTCTGTGTTTATGTTTGTGGCAAGTCTAACACAAAAACGAAAAGTCGTACGAAACTGAAATTTCATACTTAAGACAAATTTATCCCCCGCCCTCTTACCTTGGCCCGAGAAACCCCACATAGCCTTTAAAGGCAACGTTGGGGTGAACAAAAAAAAAAAAAGTTTATAGATACAAGTTTTTCCCCCATTTATTTATTATTTTAAATGTGCATTATAAGATGATTTGTCGTCTTCGACTTGATTTTAGTTTGCAATAACTTTAAGCGCTATATAACTTTAATTGCAATAACTTTAACTCTTCAAAAACTCCATCGTTATGCTTTATTAATTTGTTTTTTTCATTTCTTTAAACAGGTCATGAATTAAAAATATTTTAAAAGAAAGACTTGCATTTACCTACAAATATACTACGGTCTAATTAATTAAAGACCAAAAATATGCTAAATTAATTGATTCTGCAAATATAACTCTTTAAAACTGGACCTTTAAAAAACTAATAATATGAAGCCTATTTAGGTTAGTTCTTGTTTTTTCAATAAATGAAATTTCAAAGCTCACCTTTAGCCTCAAGGATATCATCGTTCGAACCATACATCTCTCCATACTTCCGAAGCAGTAGCCCAAAACCGTTTATGTCTCTCATGTCTCCAGATTCATCTGTCCCGTTTATCAATCACTTTCGCAGGCTGACTGCCGTAATTATTTTCTGTGCGAACGGAACATTGAGTCACTTGATTGATGTAACGATTGGCAAGGAATACCAAAAGGGCCATTTCGAATTGCCTGCAGTAAGGATCCGTTTCGTCTGATTAACTGTGGCCCATTGCGCAAGAGCCACTGTGATTAGTGGAGCAGAAGGCTGTTATGCAGCACCTTCGGAAAACGAGGAAAAGTGAAAAGTGAAGCGGGCAGCTGAAGACGCCTGTAACGTTGGGGTGACTGACAGCGGCCGATTGAGGGTTCTGGGCTGGACACCTTCCACCACAATGCCTGTTTTCTCCAGGATGTCAGCCATACATTGATGTCTTCTCTTCGTGCTAGTCAGTTTATGTAAAAAGAAACACATAACTGAAATTTAGCGAGGATAACCAACATCAATGTTTCGTGCAAATCTACATTATTGTGTGGTTCTTAATGTAGGCTATATGCTTGAATGTCGCGATAACCGTAAGCTTCACCAGTAAGGCAATGACGTTCTGGCACCGATAATACCTAAAAAACGTACATAACAACAAAGCTGATAGGTTACGTACCTCACAATTGGATTACGTGACTCTAACTTCTGCTTCATGCATGAGTTATTGATCATACATGAGAAATTCAGATTGCTAATATTTATTTTTCAATAACATCGACATAACTAAAAGTTTGTAGGTAAGAGTTAAGAGTTGAGCAAAAACGATTACTAAGGCACTGTTAATCATTTAACTTTACTTTATGCTACCGTGGCTACTCGGACGATGCTACACAGCGAGTCTAACTTATTTATTTTAGTTGGCTATTTTAAAGTTGATTATTTTTTAGTTCATTATGTTTCCCCGTTTTTTTATGAACCTATGTACTTACATCAAAAACGACATATATATATATATATATATATATTTTTTTTTTTTACATGAAAATCATTTTCTAAAGAAATGCTGTTACAAAGTAATTTATAATTTAAATAATTTTTTTAACATTATCTCCTTAAGAAGAAAAAAAAAAAAAGGAGGAAATTATGACAAAGCAAAATGGACTTCATTAAAGCAAATGGACAATTTAGAAGATAAAATGTTAAATTAAAAGAAAAGGATTACTGGAAGGATATATCCACAATAAAAGAAAAGAAGCTATTCTTGTTACAAGTATTATTTATTTCATTTTATTTTAATTCCAAGTTTCAACAAATATATAGTCATATTTATAACTATGTAAATATATATATATATATATATATATATATATATATATATATATATATATATATATATATATATGTGTGTGTGTGTGTGTGTGTGTTTGTGTGTGTGTGTATAATTTATAAAATTATGAGTTAGGGTTATTACTATAGAAAATGAAACAGGAGTTTTGAAAACAACAATTATTTATTCAACAAGAAAACATTAACAATTCAGTCAAACAATAACAAGAGTGAAGTGTGCGTTGTACAGAATTTGTGATAGGTGCATCTTCGCACACTACAGAGGTAACTTATACTCTACTACTCTTTGGTTCATCTTCAAGTGGGCATGGTAAGCCTACTACTCCTGCTGCATGTCTGCTTCTTAGAACTCGTCACCGAAGTCTGCTGCTACATCGTCAGCGTTGATTGCGGCAACTTCGTCAGCAACTGGCATCTCATCGTGGGCAGCATCATGATGGCCACCGCCACCGCCGCCGCCACCACCGTGTCCGCCATGTCCATGACCATGTTCAAAGTGCCCATGGTGTTTGTGCCCATGACCATGATGTCCATGATGTTTGTGGTGGTGTCCATGGTGCCCGTCGTGTTTGTGATGATGTCCGTGATGTCCACTGTGTTTGTGTCCATGTCCATGGTGACCATGGTGTTTGTGTCCGTGATGATGGTCTCCATGATGTTTGTGTCCATGTCCAAAGTGACCGTGGTGTTTGTGTCCGTGCCCGTGGTGGCCATGATGCTTGTGTCCATGTCCGAAGTGACCGTGATGTTTGTGTCCATGACCGAAGTGTCCATGGTGTTTGTGTCCGTGTCCATGATGACCATGGTGTTTGTGGTGGTGTCCATGATGACCGTGGTGTTTGTGTCCATGTCCGAAGTGACCATGGTGTTTGTGTCCATGTCCATGGTGACCATGATGCTTGTGTCCGTGTCCGAAGTGTCCACCGTGTTTGTGATGGTGTCCGTGGTGACCATGGTGTTTGTGTCCGTGTCCGAAATGACCGTGGTGCTTATGACCGTGTTCGGCATGTCCATGATGTTTGTGATGGTGACCGTGGTGTCCATCGTGTTTGTGGTGGTGTCCATGATGACCGTGGTGTTTGTGTCCATGTCCGAAGTGACCATGGTGTTTGTGTCCATGCCCATGGTGACCATGGTGTTTGTGTCCATGTCCGAAATGACCGTGGTGTTTGTGCCCATGTCCATGATGACCGTGGTGTTTGTGTCCATGGTGGTGATGTCCACCGTGTTTGTGTTTGTGTTCTGCGTGACCGTGGTGCTTGTGATGATGATCGACATGGCCTGAGTGTATGTGATGGTGAGTCACAGCCTCAGCCCCTGTCAGATCATTCACGGTTTCAGCACCGTTTTGGTCATTTACTGGGGCTATTGCATTAGCGGCTGGTTCTATCGCTGCTTGAATCCTGTAAGAATGGGAAACGTTAACCGGGGTTCATTTTCAATTTAAGATCAAAGAAATAATTAAATGTGGCAACGTACTCTGAGGGTTGTGCCAACAAGTCAGCTTCAGCAACCTTAGGAACGGCTGCTTCTATCGGGGCGATTGCTTCTGCGGGATTGGGTGATACCTCAGCCAGGCCGCCGCTGAGGCACAGGAGGAGCACAGTCCAAAGTATAGTCTGCACAGAAATGGCAAACTTTAGTACCGTTTATCTTATCATAACGTGAATTTAAAATTAAATGGAATCTTTCGGTGTCCAAATGATATTAACGGAAAAATATAGCGGTCAAAAACCTTTGTATGCAGTAAACATGAAACACAGAGCACATAATAAATCGTTCTTAAACCACAACCCAAAAAAACAGAAAGGTTTTGTCCTTTAAAGTTTATTATTTATTATTAATATGTCATAACGATGATTAATGTATACCCCTTTAAAATACGATGTTCGAGTGAAACATTGGTCTATAGAACTCGTTTTCTCCAAGGGTTTCCTTAAATGACACAAGTAGGATATTAAAATCTCATTTCAATCACGTGATGATATTCTTATTCAGTGGTGAATCCATGAAAAAAAAAGAAAGACGTTTATGGACTTAATTTATCATATTTTAAATAATTCATACTATTTTT
The DNA here is from genome assembly GCA_023052935.1 of Piezodorus guildinii. Lineage (NCBI taxonomy): Eukaryota > Metazoa > Arthropoda > Insecta > Hemiptera > Pentatomidae > Piezodorus > Piezodorus guildinii. The sequence continues at coordinate 94,732,596 of CM041292.1, forward strand.
ATTTTTTGGTTTGTTGTTCAACAATTTGTTTCAAATTTAAAGATTCTTTAATGCCTATCATTTAAAGAAAGTCTTAATGTTTCGATATGATACAAGGGTGAAAATGAAAATGAAAAAAAAAAAATTAAATAAAGATCGAAATCGTTAAGCTTTCTCCGAGGTACTTGAAACTATATTTCATGAAGTAATAACTATATACGTCTATCTGAATATTTAAATTATTGGAATTATATTGGGTTTTAAAGTATCTGATTTAAATTCCCTCCAAATATTAAATGTTAACTTTAGATGGAGATAGAATAGTGAACTAAAATCCTGATCGAAAGGCATAAAAACTGAAAAAGTTAGATGGTGAGATATTTCACGTTTTTGAAAACCCCTCCAAAAAAAGATTAAACAAATTTTAAAAAGTTATATAGAATGAACCAAATGTTTATGATCTTTTGAAAACTTTAGCACTTATCGAGTTTTTGCAAGTATCCCGAATGTAATCCTGGGAGGACCGAGAGATGCTGAAGAGGAAGCTGCTTACCGCCATGCTGGAGATACTGTGGCTATTCCATGGATGGTACTAGGCACTGAACTGACTTCCAGATCGGAGGAGGTGCTATTTAAGGGGACCGGCCCCACCACACCCCCGGGGGCGGTCAGTTTTCTCTCTCTCTCGTTCCCTAGCTCTGTCTCGCTTGTTTATGTCATTATCCAGAAGTGGGGAGGATTACAGCGACTCTGGGACAATTCGTCCGAAAGCAACTTGCTCAATTGCATTTTCTTCGATTTACCCAAGATTTGAAAACTGCTTAAAATCGTCCAAAATGGGTCAAGTCCAAGTGACGATTCTGACTCGGCAAGGGACAACTTGATGTAGCTGTTCACCAGCCTAGGTAACATACTCCTATATCAAGGGGAACAAACACAATATTCAAAAAAAAGATAAATGTTAGATTAACTAGCTGAAGGGCCTACAATGTGGAATGGGTATTCTGCTTTAACAACGTTTACTTCTTCAGGGCTTATACTTAAATTGAATCTCGGCCATGTTTATGATTAAGTTGTTTTGGCCAGACACCTAAAACGAGGAATTTAGAAGATATCGAGTAATTAGAAAGCTCGTTTACTTTTAATTTCACATAACTATGTATAAAAAATCAAGATAAGGAATTTATTAGGCGAGAAGTTTTTTGTATCTGAAATTGTATTGTATAAACGTATCGATTTATTTATCATTCTTTTTTTATTTTTATTTTAGCTATATCTAACATGCACCTGATCCATACCTATTCTAATTTCCAAGTCAATTATACATTTTAAGAAGTAAATTCTTTGAAAAGGCTGATAATCCTTAGAATGAAGGATTCCATTCTATTATTATCAATTTTATTTAAAATTTAAATTACAAATTTTAAGTTAAGTTAAAATTTTAAGTTTGCTCAAAGTTTGAGTATATTCAGTAGTTTCTGAATATTTTTTGATTAATGAAAGAACTAGTAAATGAAATGTAGTATCATACATAGATCCTATGATAAAAGCATTGATTACTTAACAACTAATTTACTTTCTTAACATTATAAGAAAGTAGGTTTTAACTGTTTTTTCTTCTTGCCCTAAAACCCATTTTATATATTTATATTAAGAAATTTCTTACTATTTTTTTTTTTTTTTATTCTGACAATAAATCACAGGTTTATAATAAAATATACACAAATTATGGCTCAGAAAATGGAAAAATTACCTATTTTATTTTTGTTTACACTCTACATATGGGATGAATAATTCCTTATAGCTGCAGTGCTCATTGCCCCAGAGTGTGGCAGATGTATCATTTCATAAAAAATCTGTTTTAAGTAAAAGGTAAGGAAGATTGTGTGATTTATAGAGACTTGGAAGAAGGAATCATAGTGGCCCGAGTGTCTCTGAAAAATATAATAAGAGCAGACCGATGGCATATCTTCCCCTTAACAATTCTCTGGTTTCCGAATTAGGTGACGCTAAATACATATTTGGCCCTCTTACATTCATCTTTTAATATTAATAAAGCACTATGTGCTTTCCTGACAATAATGTGTGACAAACGTTTTGAAAGATCTTTAACACTCAATCGTTTTGTAATTAAGACATACATGACGAACTAGCCAGCACGTCACCAATCCATTCTAACCAGAGTTTGATAGTAAATTTTTATTCTGTATGAAGTAAATTTCAATTCCTTAGCCCGTTTGGTTTGACAGGAAGATTCCTCCAAGAAAATTCTCGATCTCGGGTTAGAAATGAAGCATCCAATCTTGATGATACTTTGGTAGAGTAGAACTGGGAATTATCAAACAAACAAGAAACTTAATAAATGTATACTAGTTTAATCCTATTAGATACTTGAGTTTAATATTATCTAAAGAGTTGAAGTAGGCACCATCCTAACAATTTTTCTCACAACCTAATGAATGGCTTATCTCATAGACGCTAAAACGTGTTTATACTGGAAGCGATTATTTAGGGGTAGACAGTAGGAATCACATAGAAGGCATATGCCATGGTGTTAGACAGATGGATAATTATTTCCATTAAGTTAGCATCAAAAATAAGTCATGAATTTTGACTCAATAATAATTTCTGTTAAATGTTCGTCTAACTCATGATTAGTACAATAGTAATAAAATAAAATTTATTTATTTAAGATTTACATTCTTGTACAACTAAATCTCTTCAATTGCCAACATGAGTCTAGTTAATAATAAATGTCCATTTATTCGGCTCTTGAGGAAAACTTGAAAAATAATAATTGTAAACTATTTAAATAATATATTTTGTCATTTAATTGAAATAGAAAAAACGACACTGAAATAAAACATAAAAAAACAAACAAAAACAATTAACAGCTTGAAAAACAAACTGAAAACATTCGCCGTGCAATGAAAAATGATAAACAGTTAACCTTAGATAACTAGGCACTTAATTGGTGTGTGGGCCTTCACAGTTTAAGGTATCCAGGGTATTACATGCTGACTTAATAAACCAGAAAATGTTGTTTAGTTTATCAATATTGTCTATTTGAAGAATTTTTTGGTCATCACTGGATCCTGATAAAAATGGTTATAAATATCTCTCTCTGTCTTTTATGAGCTTTTCACAGTAGAGAAGGAAGTGAAACAGGCTGTTCAAGATAAACTGACCATAGAAAGTGCGGGTTTCTTGTGCTTTGAAGATGAACAGTTTGGTTTTTCCATAAAGTGTGGCACGTTCTGGGCTCGAAATTCTTAACTGGCTCAATGACTTATTTTTTGATGTTGGCTGTATATGTCAGATAGGTCTCTGGGCTGGAGATATTGAAGCTGGAGATAGTTCTATATATGGGTAGTACAATAGTAATAAACTAAGAAATATAATAAAGAAAGAAAGCTGAATAGCAATAAACCTCTGAAAATATAACCTATGCCTTCTAAGTGACTCCTTCTTTAACCTATTTAACTATAACTGAGGAAGGACATCCAACCCCAGAGCTGGCAAACAAATTTTATAATACAACCAGAACCCAAGTACACATTAAAAATTCCGAGCCCTGAGATGTGACTATCCAACTTTCAAAAATTTATATTAAACATGATTTGAACAGCATTAAATATTACAGAATGAGACAGAAAAATCATACTCTCAAGTAGATAACGTTGCACAGTCAATGAGACACATTCTTGGTGCTCTGTACATGAACCTTATCAACACTCATTGGGGAAAACTTGGCCAGGGGAAATTTCTCTCATGGCCTACTACAAAATATTTTTCATTCACAGGAATCATTTTAAGCCCCTCATTCCTGCCTGAGGATCCCATGTTTCTCTGAGGATGTACCGACGATAATCCTGTTCAGGACCTCTGTGAGGTCTTTTAGGACTCCAACAGGTTCACTCAATCTTCTAGAGACAAATTAAATGTTCTAAGAAACTCAGGAAAGAGTTAGGATGATCTAAAATTGTTTAACACTGTTTCGAAGTGTTTTAAAAATTGTTTTGAAGATCTTTCGCTATTTTCTGTCTGCATAATCTAGGTCTTCTTCAGTTACTTTAGTCCTTGTTTCAGTTAATTTAATTAGTCTCCCTATAGCGTAAAGTAAGCAGCTTTTAATAACGTTGTGGGGTATTACTTTAAAACCCCATCATGGTAGGAAAACCCTCATTTCTTCGTATTTAAAAACCTCTTGGGCACACTGCTCCGGTGCAATGCCCAATATCATGTTTTGAAAATGGCTGGTGTTATAGCAGAGTAAAGAGTAGTTTTTTTATATTATTAATATTTATTTTTTTCCACCTTTTATTTTCTAATCCCTTCAACAAAGTTAAAGAGGATTATTAAATTTATAGTAAATACTACCTATGCTGATGACACTTGTGTGTTATCAGTCAATCACGATCCATCTATTGCCTTTCACACTCTTGGTTTGGTGTCAGAATTGGCGAATTAAAATAATTTCAACAAATCTCACGAAATAAGCTTTACCCTTGTTGTCGTGGTCTTAAACCTATGACATCCTTCCCTTCAATATCCTTTAATAATATTCCGTCTGTCCCAGTTGAACAGATCCGCTACCTAGGTCTCCTACTTGACAAACGTCTAACAAGGAATCCGCACACTAGACTAAAACGACAAGAAACTGCGGGAGTTTTCAGTTACTTCGTCACTTACTAGGCAGACACTCTAACCTTCCACTCAGCTACAAAAGGCTCATCTACTTGATCATCATAGGGCCTATCTGGACTTGCGGATTTGAGGTTTGGGGCTCTACAAATTTGATGGTTTAATTTTTCCTGTATCCAATACAAAACCATCGAAAAATTCTTAACGCTCCTTACTTTTTCACGAATAAGCTATTCCATAAAGACCTTAATGTTCCGTATGTTGTTGATTTGGCCAGAACCCTATCATTCCTTCCATGGCAAACTCCTCTCCCACACTAACCCACTAGTTTCAATCCTTGCTTCCTCTTCCATTCCTAGCAATCCTTCGAGGCGTCCGAAAAGAAGCAGACTTCGAGATCTTCTAGTTTAGATTACCTATATGAGTGCTGCTGATGGGCAGTTTCTCTTTATGTCTTTTTCATGTGTTTTCTCTATTAGCTAATTTACTGGATGTATTAACCAATACAGTTGTAAATATCAATAATCAAATAATTGTTAAAAACAACAAGCCTATTAAATTAACATATTTTGCCTATAACTCTAGAAACTAATGTCTTCCGTTTTGTAACTAAGTGTATACAAAGAGATTTGCCAATAACTGTCAAGATCTATTAACCACCACATCTCTAACAAACTTCTTTCTATGTTACATTTTTTGTAGTTCACACTTTAAATATTAACATACATCTCTTACCCAACACTATTGGAACATTTGACTATTATAACCACGAATTTCTATAATAGAAACGTGTATCCCTCACTTTATTACAGATATTAAATCTTTACAGCTTGTTTGAATAAAGACGGCTATTAACTTTCCTCGTCCATACATGATCGTAAAGGCTTAAAGCATGGTTTCTCATTCTTTCAGATATACAGGTTTTCCCTCAGATGTTTTTTACTATATCCGATAGGTTTGTAAATCAAAGATTGAATACATTCCTTAGCTCTTTGTCGACTTAAAGCATATCTCTTTCTCTATCTGTTTTTACCTATCTTTGTATGCATTTCATTTCGCAGTAGCAATGATTCAATCATCGGCTTATGAAACATCTTTTTTTGTCTCTTAAATGTAATAACGTTTTATCACTGCCTTATGAATGAAATAATTTAATAAGCGAAATAAGAAGTATATAATTTATTGTGATACAATAAGGTGGAAAGAGATAAAAGAATATAAAATGGTGTTATGGAAGAATAAGAAAGATATAAGTCTGATCATAGATTTATCACATTTTAAATTTTACTTCGGCAAATCACCAAAAAGAGCTTCCAGTGAAATATAACAACTTTTTGTAAATAATTTGATAGAAATGAAGTCTGCAGTGGCTCCTAAATGAGTCTATTGATCTAAGGTAACAAATATGAGTCCTTAAAAAACATTTATGGTAGTTTAAAGTTCCCCTGAGAATATAGAGGTAGAATGTTTACTAAGATATTTTGTAATCGGTAGAACACTTTATCATTTCGAAAATGATTTCTCAACATAGATTAATGATAATTATTTAATTCATTTCAATTCATTAAATAATTTTTCATAAATTTCAATTTACCTTATATTAAGTCCTTAAAGCTTACAAATAAGTTTTCACTGAAAATAATAATTGAAGTTTGAGTGTTTCAGTGCTTTTAAATTTGAATGGAATTTCCTTGCCTTTATGAGTCCGCTTTGCAATTAGTGAAGCCATGGAATCTCAAAAACGCTGAAAATTATTATACAATGGTTTATTATTTACAAATAACAATATTGGGGTATAACTGTTTATATAGCTATGATATGCTATTAATTAATATAAAAAGCAATAATTCAAAGGATAATATTATATCAATACTGCTAGTTTAAAACGCTATATATCAGCAAGTTGTTAAGCAATTTCAATGATTCTTTTTTCATTTTGTCGAAAATTAAATTCTCTATCGAATGACACTAAAAGCAAAATTATTTGGTATTTATTTTTTTACTAATTAGGATAAATGGATTTTTTTTTTGTAAAAACACTAATGACTTTTTTCTCAATCTTCGAGAATAACGTAGTTGCAAGCGTAGATATAGGCAAGATTTTTTTTTTTTTTTTTTTTTGTTTATCGCGCTTTACTGATTCGAAACCTCTACACTTAGTTTTCGCTATCTTCAAAATAACTGAGTTATGCGCGTATTTATGCGTAAAATTTCAATTTTTTCCTTTTCTTTTTTATATAATTATTCGCGATTTTTTTGGTTAGAAAACACTGATAATTTTTTTCTCTATCTTAAAAAGTAACCAGCTGATATCAACGTCTAGGTGTTAGAATCATTGTTGCATGGACTAGTATTTTTGCAGCGTATTTAAAAAAAAAAAATGGTCCAGGATTTTCTGAGGAATGCCGCGGACGGCGGACAAACGATTTTTTTTTTATTCGTTATTCGGATTCTGCCCATCTTGAAATGTAAGCCCTCAAATTTTTGGGGAGGGTAGGGTTAATTTTTTTTGTCGGTTACTAAGTTTCATTATTGAAAATAATAAACCAAAATGGTAATGATATTAATTCGCGCGACAGCAACATTATTAAAACCTACGTTTTCTTTTTACCTATACATACTAAAGTTTTTTTTTTTTTTTTTTTTTTAACTTTAAATCTTTATTCACACCTGTAAATAATACAATGAACAATCAGTGAATGTGCGGTCAATTTTAAGAAACATGGCGTGATAGGCATGAGAGAGAGCAGCACCCAGCAGTACCTACTCCTGGCATGAAATTAGTGTATATTACTAAAGGAGAAGGTCTCTCATCCAACTCCTCTTCAGCCTTCTGTAGGCATTTCCTGGCATGAGTGTTGTGGCCATGTCATTGATTAGTGTGTTAGGGTGACCTTGTAGTTTGTCGTGGAAACGTTTGTTGTGTGTCCGTATGTGCTCATTGACGGTTGGCATCTTAAGGTCAGTATGTAAAGTTATGTTGCTAACGTACCACGGTGCTTTTGTAATTGTTCTAAACGTTTTAGCCTGAAAGATTTGAAGTTTGTTAATGTGAGTCTTTTTAGCTGTCCCATATAGCTGTGATGCGTAAGTCCAAATATGTTTCAGTAGGTAAGTATAGGTGTTTAATTTCTGTCGAAGTTTTAGTTTCGAGTGTTTTGAAAAGAGTGAGTAAAGAAGTCTCAGTCTTTGGTTAAGGGTTTTCTTTTTTTGGTTAATATGCGGGCCCCAAGTCATTCTTCTGTCAAACGTCAAACCTAGATAATGTACAGTGTCCGTCTGTGGAATTTGTGTGTTGTCTAAGAAAACGGGAGGACTCGTGTCATGTCGAAGAGTAAAGGTGATATGGTGTGATTTGTCATTATTCAATCGGATTTTCCAGAGTTTGAACCAGTCATGTAATTTTATTAGATGTTGTTGTAGGATCTCTGAGGCGTGGGTTGCAATTTTATGTTTTGTTAAGATCGCCGTGTCGTCGGCATAAGTCGCTGTTAGAATATTGGGGCTGTAAGGTATGTCATGAGTGTAAAGAATGTAGAGTAACGGAGCGAGCACTGCACTTTGGGGTACTCCTGCTGCGATAGATCTCATGGCAGATAGCTCTGATCCCTGTCGAACGGAGAAAAATCTGTGAGAAAGGAAAGAATGAATAATGAGGTAGTAAGTAGGCGGAAGGATAGTCTTGAGTTTGAAGAGAAGCCCCTGGTGCCAAACTCTGTCGAAGGCTTGAGCAACGTCGAGAAATACGCCAGTAGTGTATAACTTCTGCTCTAGTGCGGTGGATATGTAGTCCGTCACTCTGTGTAGTTGGTGCAATGTCGAGTGATGTCTTCTAAATCCAAATTGATGATCTGGTACGATGTCGTTGTTAGTTAGTACATCAAGAAGTCTTTTATGTAGTAGATGTTCGAAAATTTTGGAGCATAGCGGAAGTAAGCTTATTGGTCGGTATGATGAGGGAGTATTTTTGTCCTTGTTGGTCTTGTGAATCATTGTAATATGTGAGTATTTCCATTGAAGCGGGAATTTGGTTGTCCTCAGTATCGCGTTATAGATTGAAGTCAGAAACACTAGAGCTTTCCTGGGCATTTGCTGGAGTACCTCAGCGTTAATTAAGTCGTGTCCAGGGGCTTTCTTTTTAGGCAACTTTCTGATTTGTTCAGCGACTTGAGCAGGTGTAAAGGAAGGAGGAGGTAATGTCAGTTGTAAAGGTTCATCCAGAGTTTTAAGTACAATTTTATCATGTTCGATGTTGTTGAATTCTGTGTGTGGTGTAAAGATAGAAGATAGATATTCGGCGAACAGTTCGGATTTTTCTCCGTCAGCCATGGCCCAGGAGCCATCTTCTTTTCGGAGGGGTGCAGGCACTTCCCGATGCTTAGTAAGGTTTTTAGTATGCCTCCACAAGCTGCCATCATCAGTCGAAAGGTTACTAATGTAGTTATCATAAGTTGTTCTTTTAAATTTTGCAATTTGTCGTTTGAGTTCGTTGTTGAGTCGGTTGTAAATTTGTTTGTCTGATGGAAGTCGGTCTGTCTGCCATATTTCCCGGGCTCTTCTTTTTGCTCTGATCAAATCCCTTATGTACTGTGGATAAATTGGTAGCTTTTCATGTTTTCTTTGTCTAGGAATTGATGAGGACCATGCAGCGTCTTGTAGCTTCTGTGTGAAGCATTCTACAGCATCCTCAAGCTCTTCTTCATTTTTAATAGCCAAAGGAATGGAGAGAGCAGTATTTAGACAGTTTCTGAACGCATCCCAATCCATTATGCCATTTGTGAGAGATGTGTGTTTCTTAGCTACAAGTGGTTCTTCAAATAGTTCTAAATGCAAAAGAGAATGATCAGAGCAAAGATCTGTGCTCGTACTTATTGTGTGAGGTGTAGTGCGGAGTCCTTTAGTTATGAAAAAATCAAGTAAATCTGGTGTCTTACGTCTAGATGTTGGCCAGTAAGTAGGTGAGTGTGGTGATATCGTGTCTAATGAAAGTTCGTGAAGGACATACCTGAGATTTCTTCCTCTTGGGGTTGATAATCTAGATCCCCAAGTCGGGTCTTTAGCATTATAATCGCCACCTGCGACAAAGCATCTGCCGAGACTTTTGAAGAAGTTACTAAACATCGTGGAAGTCAGGACATATCTCGGAGGGCAATAAACAGCAGCAAGAGTAATGTTGTGATGTTCAGAGAATAGTGAAATGGCTGTAGCTTGTATGTCAGGTGATATGGGTAATTGCAAAGGATGGTGTTTTAGTGTTGATTTGATGAGAATAGCAGTGCCTCCGTGTGAAGTATTGTCTGGATGGTCAGTTCTATAGATTTTGTAATCATGAATGTAAAATTTGGATTTTGGTGTAAAATGTGTTTCAGTGATTAGTGCTATGTCAATTCGTTTCTCGTGTAAATATATGTCTAGTTCTGTCCTATGTTGATTAAGTCCGTTTGCGTTCCATAGTATGATAGACATGGAGCCTACAGTCATCTGATTAATGGGCATATAATTGTCTAAGGGCAAGGGTAGTTTGAGAGAGTTGTTGAAGAAGACCGAAGAGAGGCTGAATGAGATTGTTTAAGTTATTGATAATATTGTATAACTGGCCAGAGGAGTTATCTACCGGCGGGACCGGTAGGGTAGTGCCCCCACTCATACCTGTATATCTGTGTCGTTGGTGTGGCGCTTGAGCTGGTAGCTGTTGGTGTGGGGCTTGCGATGGTTGTTGCGGCTGTCTCTGGTGCTGTTGGTACTGGGCTTGAGCTGGTTGTTGTGGCTGTCTCTGATCTTGATGGTCTGGTGCTAGAGCTGGTTGATTCAACTGCCTCTGATGCTCCCGGTCAGTTCTTGGATGAGGTGGCTGAGGTGGATTTAGTTGTGGAAGAGGTGGAAACTCATTGAGGGCAGGCGGTGCATGTCTTACTGTTGGAGGTCGCTGAGGAGCGTACTGCTTCGAGCGATGTTTTCGAAGTTCTTTCAAAGTTTGGCAGTCCCTATAGTTGGCGGGATGAGCGCCATTACAGTTGGCGCAGGTTGCAGCTGTTTCTCTTGGTTTTGTGCAAGCACTGCTTTCGTGGCCCAGTCCACATCTTACACATTTTGGTGGGTAGTTGCAGTACGTTTTTGTGTGTCCGTACTGCTGGCATCGAATACATTGAGGAATCATTTTTCTTTTGCGCGGTTCCTCTATTTTTATATGGGTATAGTACAAAAATTCAATCTAAAGTTGAATGTAAAATGCTGACAGAATAAGAAGAGAATCTCTGGTTTGGTGCTAGCCTCCTAGTGATTTTAAAATACCTCCAAATATTTATTTTATAGCCTTAAGCAGTGTATCCATTTACAATACCTTTCTTTGCAATTTACCGCCTTTTTTTTTTAATGTGCTCAATTCACTGTTCTTACACTATTGATTGATACCTTGGTGTTTCTTCCAAATAAAATAAATTTCTTACGATAAAAGTCTTACTAAAGACTCAATGAGCAACTGATATCCAATATTCAGTCAACTAGGCATTTTTTAAACGTCTAAACTGTCTTCAACTCAATAATCTAACAGATATTTCTCTTCCAGTAACTGTGTTGGATGACCTTGAGAAGCTCTCTTAACAAATCTACTAAATTTCACCACAAAAGGTTTCTGTTTCATTCCCACATAGGTTCCCCATGGGTTATTTTAAAGACCTTTGAAGGTTTATTTTTATAGGGTTGTATTAATTGTACAGAAAAATGCATACAAAAAATTGTACCAGTTAACGGAGATTGATGAAAAGACGATAAAACTAACTGATTGTCGTTGATAATAATATTTCATAATAAATTATTTAATAAAACACATTTTATTGGAACTCAATGTAATTCTTTAACAATTAATTTTTATCACTAAATTTATTAAAAAATTCTTAAATTTTAACAGCTGAGGTAAGTGAAAATCGTGTGTTGGTGCCCACCACATTTTTTTATGAGTGTAGATTCGGTTAATCTGCCCGGGCAGCATGGAAAAACTAAGATGCGGTTTGGTGAAGGAAGTTCTAATGAAAGAACTATTCGTCGTTCGTTTACAAAAGTTTCTTAAGGAGATACGACGTTAGAAAATCTGCCCCATTGACTGTCTTGAACATCAAATAAGAACAAAGGTCTTAAACAAGCTCAAGCAAAGGCCAGATAACTTGACACAGAGCCAGTTATATGTCAGTTTCCAGGCATTTATAATTGATCAAAAACGATAAACTGTTACACACGACCTTAACTAACGTCAAGAGATATGAGTTTCTTTGCTTGCTCGTCGAAGCTTTGGAATGTTTAAAGTATATTCTGACTGATAAGAATAAGGGAATCATTTTGCACTAGAGGCACTTAAAACATTCATTAGGCCACAACCCAGTCTTGTCACCAAAGCCCAAGTCATAGTGTTCCATTGCCAAGGGTATTAGCCCAATGTCAGGGTGGTCCGCTGTATAGAGGCGACTAACTAGATTTTATGCTTTGCCCTGAAACTAGTTCGAATTTTAGATTAAGAGCATATAACCGTTTTTACCTATTTATCAAAAAAATCTCTACTTTTCTTGAATTAATTTTTTCTTCATCCCACCACTTTAGTGGGAGCTATAATAGATAAGAGTGGCACCTCCTATAGTTATTTCGAGTTAGTTACGGTGAAATGTTAGCACCCGGCATCAGTTTCGAATACGAACTATTATTTACGAAAGTACATATCTGATTCAGTTTCACCTTATTCTAATCCATATCGTTAAGAATTCTGCAGTTTTGTTAGCTTGCCTTCATGGATGATTCTCTACAAAGATAAATGTAAAATATTAAAGATAAATACATCTCTAACTATATTAGGATATAACTGTTTATAAAACTGTTTATGGACAATTAACTAATATGAAAAATACCAAATAATTCAAAGGAAGATAGAATATAACCACTGTTAATTACAAAATCTGAACCAATTTTAATGGTTCCTTTTTCATTTTAAAGAAATATATAGATTATTAATACCTTTTTTCATCGTGCTTTATTGATTCTAAAAGTCATTACATATTTTTCTTTATCTTCAAAAATAACTGAGTTATGGGCGTACTTATTGGGAAAAAATCGAGTTTTTTCTATGCATTTTCTCTTTTTTTTCTAATTATTCGCTTTTATTTGGTTAAAAAAAAACACTAGTAAATTTGTTCTCTATCTTCAAAAATAACTGAATTATCGGCGTATTTAAAGGTAAAATTTCATTTTTTTTTCCTAATTATTCGCCACTTTTTTGTGAAAAAGTACTAATAATCGTTTTCTTTATCTTCTTTCTTCAATTTTTTCTCTATCTTCGAAAATAATTGAGTTATTAAATTAAATATTTAAAAATAAAAAATAATTTTTAAAAATAACCAGCTGATACCAACGTTTAGGTGTTAGGACCATCGTTGCATGCCCTACTATTTTTGTGGCTAATTACAAAAAACTTGGTACAGCAGTACCGGATAAATTTCGCAGACGACGGACCAACGGATTATCACGGATTTTTTTTTTTTTTTTCATTCGCTATTCGGGTTGAAAAACGTAACTTGAAACGTTAGCCCTCAAATTTTGAAGGGAGAGGGAAGAATTTGTTTTTTGGGCGATTAGCCTTTGCATTATTGAAAATGATAAACCAAAACATTATACATCTGGAAACCTTTTATTGAATGAATAAATATTTTTTTTATCTTACTAACAAATTGTAAAGTGTAAATAATATATTTTTTTAAGGATAAAAAGTATAATAGATAATAGCAGTAAGCCGCCTGTCAAGTTTAGGATATTAATCATCCAACATTCATAGTTTTCTTTTCGATATCGTTATATTTTTCATACTTAAGATTTCCCTAAAGGATATGTATCTATCATATGTACATATGAAATAATTAGATTATAAAAATACAGACGATTCTACTGGTGGCACTTTCTTGTTTGCCAGTTAATATCCAGCTTTCAGAACCATACTACAATAGTGCGGTAATGGCACTTAAAAATGTGTACTTCGCACTACTTCTGTTCCCTAATCACGTTATAACAATTCTGACGAAAGACCAAGTTTACCTTACTTATCTTGTATGGGATTTCAGAATCTATTATTGCTATACCGTCAACGATTGTTTCAAGGTAAAAGAAATCTGTGACTAGTCCCACCTCATCTCCGTTGGAGTATACCTGAACTTAGTTCTGCGTCCATACCATCTTTAGAATTTCGCTTTTACAAGTGATATAATGCAATCCACATATACAACAATTTCTAACAAGCTTTTCGTACTATTTAATTAAATTGCATTTGATGATGTATACAACGCTCTATCTCGTGTGAAAAAATAAAACTCTTAAATGAAACCTGAAATGTTTCAATAAAAGGATTTTTTAAATAGATATTTTAGCTGATTGATCAAACATTACTAAATTTTAAAAAATCTATTTTTTAAAGTAATAAGAAAACATGTATGTATATGACAAAATGATCTTTTATTTTTAAATTTGGTTTGATTTTAAATGCTTAATTTATTTTATTATATGTTAACCTCATATTTTTCTCTAATATTCTTAGAGTTTCTAATTTTAAAATCTTTTAAACTCCCAGATTATTTTTTATGAAAAACCTTTATATTATTATTTACACTAATGAAACTGAATTCGTGAGAAAATCCTTAATTTATTTTATTGTAATAACATTTATAAAAGCATTTATAATTATTATTAAAAATTAAATAATAATAAATTAAAATTATTTACATCGGAATAATTTTTAAATTATTAGAAGTTTTCCACCTAATTAACTATTATAGAATTAAAATATAATACTAAACATCTTAGGTAGAATTCACTATTAATAATGAAAAGTAACAATTTAATTATTGTCTAGAATATCAGATACAATAATGTACGAATTAAAAAAATTAGCTATATTACTAACAAATTAAAATATAATTTTAATAATGGTATATTATAAAAGGCTTAAAAAGTTAATTAGCCTAAGAATAATTTGCGGAACCATGAATTTTTATGTATATATATATATATATATATATATATATATATATATATATATATATATATATATATATATATATATATATATAGGGAGAGAGAGAAAGATAGAGAGATTGTAGCACATCTAAGTGACAAAAAAAACCTGTTCCACTACAACCCATGAAGAGTCTTGGGCTCAGTACATATAGAGATTCGTACAGTTTCAAGGCCAACGGCTGTGCAATGAGGTGATTCTGCCGAGATCACGCTCAGCCACCAGGTTTTTTTTCCATTTTTGGGTACCCACTTTATATAGGCTGGGTCTGCACCAGAAGGGTCTTCATAACCAAGGATCGTCCCTCGGCTAAATTATTAGAATAAATAATATTCTATCACAACCGGGATTCGAAGCACAGTAGACTAGCGCTCTATCCACTAGACCACGCCGCTATATATATATCTATATATATATATATATATATATATATATATATATATATTTGACAAGTCGATGTAAAAACTAACAAGTTTTGAACACAATATTTATTGAACAAATAAATTGACAAATAAAAGAACGTATTTACACACCGAGAACAGGTTATAACCTCTATTACCTTACCAACAACATTAACACATGTTTTTATTATCAAACACTTTTAAAGATCGATTATTCCAGCCTCTGTAGATTTGTCTTGCAGCGAAGAGGGGGGCTCTTCTGCTACATCACTCTCCCCCAATGAGCCAGTCGCGGAATCCAACTTGAGGAGAAATAGATCTTATCTGAGGTGAGTGAGTCTCTTCTACGGCTGGATCATTGTCAACTGCCGATCACCTTGTAGGTCCGGTCGTCGGTTGGGCAGTCCCGGGCGATAGTTCAGGTGTTTCTAGGAGAGACCCTGGCTTGAGCCGATCGATCGAGACAGTCTTGGGACCTGAGGGTAGCTCAACGTCGAATGTTTTTTCTTGACGCTTAAGAACGAGGTGAGGACCAGTATACGGCGGGCTGAAAGGCTGTCGAATTCTGTCGTCTCTAAGGAATACATGGCTACAGTTTCGAAGATCCTTGTGTACGAAAATCGAATTCGAACTAGTACGATGTGGCGCCGGTCTTAACGTATTCATGTGGTTTCTGAGTTTATTCAGAAATCCATTAGTATCTTCCTCTCCTTTATAAGGCACCAACATCTCCCCCGGAAGGCGGATCGGTTGTCCGAGGGCCATCTCAGCAGAACTGCAATTGTTGTCGTCGCGGTTAGCTGCTCTTAACCCGAGAAGAACCGTGGGTAGAACTTCAGTCCAACGCGAAGAATTAATGAGATGAGCTTGGAGTGCCGTTTTCAGTGTGCGGTGCCACCTTTCTACACAGCCATTTGCCTGGGGGTGATAGGCGGTCGTTCGGCAACGCCGTGTACCTAAGATAAACGTCAGTCTTTTAAATAGGTCGCTCTCAAACTGTCTTCCTTGGTCTGTGGTTATACGAGATGGGACTCCGAACCGACTGATCCAGGTTCGGAAAAATGTCTTTGAAATGGTCTCCGCAGAAATATCTTCGACGGGTTCTGCCTCCGGCCAACGGGTATACCTGTCCACTATTGTGAGACAATATCGTTTTCCCTCCGAGGTTGGTAGCGGGCCAATGATATCCATGTGTATATGATCGAATCTGCCGGTGGGAGGAAAGTTTCCTGGTGGTGTAACAGTGTGCCGTTGAACCTTTGACCGTTGGCAGACTATGGAAGCTCTGGCCCAGCGGCCTGTGTCTGCATTCATATTTGGCCAGAAAAACCTCTCTGATACTAGTTTTCTCGATCCACGAATTCCGGGATGGCTGAGGTTGTGCAATTTCGTAAAAATCGCTTGCCTCAGGTTCATCGGTGTGGTTTCACAGAGAAGTTTCTTCTTACCCGATGTGTCCAACCACTTGAGGCGAAGAGCGGGATTTTTAAAGAGTTGTGGGATGCTAGAATCGGCTTCTTGTTCCATTGCTATATTCTCCACGTCGTCTGCTACCATTATCTCCTCCATCCTTGATAGCGTGTCTCCGATTATATTTTCGGCTCCTGATACGTGTTGGATGTTAGTCGTAAATTGGCTAATGTAATTAGCCAATCTGATTCTCATTGGTGTCGATGTTTCTTGTCTTTGGGTGAACATATTTAGGAGTGGTTTGTGATCAGTGAAAATCACTAAATCTCGTCCTTCAATAAGAGGTCGGAAGTGCCGTATTGCTCGGTGTACTGCGAGGAGTTCTCGGTCGTAAGAGGAGTAATTTTGTTCTGTGGAGTTCAACCCTTTTGAGAAAAACCCTAGCGGTTTCCACTCGTTACCTTCTCGTTGCTGAAGAACAGCTCCAATGGCAGCATTAGAAGCATCACAGGCAATGGAAAGGAATCCGTTTTCTGTGGGGTGGACTAGCGCTACTGCTTTCTGATGTCGTGTTGACATTGTTGAAAAGCAGTATCAGCTTCCTGAGTCCATTCCAAGAGCGTTGAATCGTTTTTCTTAGCGACTCCCACTAGTTCGTGGAGGACTTTTTGATGTTCGGCGGCCCTCGGTAGACATCTTCGATAGAAGTTGATCATGCCAAGGAATCTGCGTAGCTGGCCGGCCTTTGTTAGTCGGTCTTGGAAACTCAGCTATTTGTCCTACTTTTGAGGGTAGGGGTCTAATTCCTCCTGAATCTATGACAAATCCTAGAAACTCTATTTCGTGTTTGCAAAAGATGCATTTATTTGGGTTGATAGTCAATCCGTGGATAGGCAGTCTTTCGAATACTTCTTGCAAGTGAAAGCGGTGTTCTTTTTCGGAAGAAGACGCTACCATAATATCGTCTAAATAGACAAAAACATATGGCAGACATAGGATGCTGTCCATGAGTCGTTGGAATGTCTGGGCCGCGTTTCGAAGTCCAAAACTCATGACCACAAATTCGAATAAACCGAACGGCGTTATCACGGCTGTCTTCTCGATATCTTCATCGGCTACTGGCACCTGGTAATAAGCTCTATTAAGATCAATCTTGCTGAAGATTTTCTTGCCGCTCAGATTGGTGTTCATATCTTGAAGGTTGGGCACGCTGTAACGGTCGGGAAGAGTCTTGGCGTTTAGGCGTCTATAGTCACCACAAAAACGCATAGTACCGTCTTTCTTCTTGACTATGTGTAATGGGCTTGCCCATGGACTTTTCGAAGGTCGGCAGATTCCTTCTTCTATCATCTGCTGAAATTGTTTCCGCGCGGCGTTGTACCTATCTGGTGGTAATCGGCGGGCTTTACAGTGCACCGGAGTACCTTTCGTCTCTATAAAATGTTTCACGGAATGCTTCGCTTCCTGCGGAATGGTGGTAGGTCGAGTTATAGACGGGTACTTCTTCAAGAGCTCATAGTACTACAGTTGGTACTGTGGTGCTTGCAAATGTTCCTCGCGTGGTTGCTCCGGTTTGGGCGTCGACTAGCTGCCGTCCCTTGAGATCTACGATGATATTGTGATGAAAGAGGAGATCGGCTCCAATAATGGGCTGGTTGACGTCGGCTATAATGAAATTCCACGGTAAGGGTCGTCGCAGTCCCAAGTCTAGAATCTTTTTCTTTTCTCCGTATGTTTTTATGGAGGTGCTGTTCGCAGCATAAAGGATGAAATTCGACGTTCCGCGGCGTTCTCTTCTACAAGGAGGAAAAACGGAAATAGAAGCTCCTGTGTCGACTAAAAATCTGTCTCCTGTATTCTTGTCTTGCACAAAAAGTCGGCGGGGAGGGACAACAGTGACGGAGTCCGCCTTCTCAGTCACTGAAATCAGTTTCCCTGTTCCTTAGGTTTCCAGGAGCAGGGTTCTCTGCAATTCTTGGCGTTCTCTCGAAACTTTTCGTGAAAATAACAGAATTTTTTTATCGACCGTCCTTCTCCTCGGCTTGTTGATCGACTTCTTTGAGCTTGATTAACCTTGCGCTTCAATTCATCTATGTCTTGAGTAAGTTTTTCTAACATTTCCCTAAGCTGAGTGACCTGGAGGTTTGTACTAGGGTGTTCGGTGTGAGTGGTTGCGATTCGATCTACACCGGGTTCATCTATTTCCGCTATCCTATCGGCCAACTTAGCTAGTTTCTCAATAGAAGTTTCCGAACTAACCGTTAGAGTAGCTTGCATGCGTTCGGGCAATGCTCGTTCCCATATCGAGCGAAGAAGGTCTGGGGGAACTGACTTACCTGCCAATCGTTTAAGTTCGTTAAGAAGGTGAGATGGTTTTTCGCCTTTACTCAACCTTTTTTCTTCTAACAGTTTTCTTAACCTCGTTTTATCAGACTGGGCATAAGTATCAATTAGGCGTTCCTTTAATGTCTCGTAGGGCGTATCAGTTGGATCCGTAACGATATCTGAAGCTTGAGATAATATCTCGTACTCGAGATGTGGCAATATCATATGGAATTTTGTTTTCGACGAAATTATTTTACTGGTTGTAAAAACTGCTTCGACTTGACAGAACCATAATGCTGGGTCTGATTTCCAGAAGGAAGGAATCCTAATTGAGGTTGAAAAGCCGGCGGCTTGGGGGATATCTTCCTCGGATTTATTACCAGTCATTTTTGTATAAACTATGACCAAAAAGAGTAAAACGAAATACAATGTTCAACTTACCGATCAGGGTCACCACTTTGACAGGTCGATGTAAAAACTAACAAGTTTTGAACACAATATTTATTGAACAAATAAATTGACAAATAAAAGAACGTATTTACACACCGAGAACAGGTTATAACCTCTATTACCTTACGAACAACATTAACACATGTTTTTATTATCAAACACTTTTAAAGAT
The DNA here is from genome assembly GCA_023052935.1 of Piezodorus guildinii. Lineage (NCBI taxonomy): Eukaryota > Metazoa > Arthropoda > Insecta > Hemiptera > Pentatomidae > Piezodorus > Piezodorus guildinii. The sequence goes on from CM041292.1 coordinate 94,752,019, forward strand.
CGATTATTCCAGCCTCTGTAGATTTGTCTTGCAGCGAAGAGGGGGGCTCTTCTGCTACATATATATATATATATATATATATATATATATATATATATATATATATATATATATATATATATATATATATATAAATTAGGATTAAAAAGAAATATATAATAAATGTCTTGCAAATTTGAAGTATAAATATTTACATGAAAAATAAAATTGTTTTAAATTAATGGACTAGAACAAAGGCTTAAATTTGCACGGCTGTTAATAAAACCTTTATTACAATGTGATTATTTAAATATTAAAATTATACAAACAGGAAATTATTTTACGGAATTTGTCATCGAATCTATTTCATATACGGTAGTGTGACTATTTTAATTAATAAAAGTAATTGAGGCAATGCTTCCATGGCGAAAGTTGGGCTTACAGTAAGGTTGCAGAACGGACGGGAGGACGAAAACAATCCAATTTTTATGGTAGTTTGCGAAATCCTAAATAAGATCGGTTTCTACATCTTAATCGTGGTAGCCAATCCCACTCCTGAGAAATACTTAGGATATAAAAAAGACTTTTCAGATCCTGCAAACATAGAAAGTGCTCAACTTTTGAAACGGGCTGGATCGATTAGCGGAATGTGTCTTTAGGGGCAATTAATTTATATGCATATTGCAATAGAAAATATTACTGAATACGTTTAATAGCTTATATTTATTTCGAATTGCAGTAGTATGAATACATTCATTATACTGTCATTTGCATGTAGATAATTAAGAAACCATAACATCGATTTCATAAATAAATACGGTTTACTCAGAACTGGTTTATTATTACATGGGATCCTATAATTATCTACAAGATGTAATACATACAATCAACAGTCTTAACCCACCCACGATAGGTTTATAGATAGTTGATAATTTTCGAAAAGATGTGTATTATTTTTATAAAAATTACGGTTCATATGGAAACAAACAATTAATAATTGAACATAGACGCGAAGTAATCATAAAAAAAAAAGAAGAAAAAAATAGAAAATCGTTCAAAAACTAGGAAATTATATTTTGCTGTAATTTTTTAAAGAAAAAAAAATCTACTTTGAGTTATAATTGTTCCTGAAACTATTGTTCGTTTTTTATATTTAGACTATTCCGTAACATTTTTCGTACCTTTGTTGTATGTACATATGTATATATGTATATACTTTTAGTCATAAAGATTCTATAATGCCTTTCATATTCTTTGAACACTGATTTTAAAAAGGTCGAGTATCTTTGTTATGATTAACTTAGAACTGCCATTAGAACGTAAATTTCTTTGTAGACCACAAATTACCGTGATCTTCCAATAATTAATTCACGGTCTGTTATCTTGATATATGTAATATATGTTATAATTACTGACTCATTTATTATAACATTATATATAACACATACCCGGATCAATTAAATAAATCTCCCATTAAACGAAAAATTATTCGAGATTACAAGACTTACATTACTATAATTATGTTATTTTATATTCAATATAATCTAGAAATACCCTCGACAAATCTCTCTATTTCTGAAATTCCCCTAAATAAAATAGTTAAAGTAATTTAACCGATAAGTTCTTTGATATGAAATGATATTTTTTATTTATTTTATTAAGCTCTTGGTAAGCTCCCTAATATTTCCCCACTTTGACTGCTGCTGTACGGTGTATGGAGGTGTCTCTGGGGATCTCGAGGTAAAACTAAAACGAATGTTTAACTGCTTTATACGTTTCATCTTTCGGATACCCAGAGACACCTCTATCACCCGTTATTACGAAGAGTTGAAGTGGTTTTACCCGTCCTAAGTACTTCCTGACATCCTTCCTCTACCTTGTTATCCAATCCCTGTGTCCGTATTACATCTCTGATCTTCTTAAATTTAAATCCTCCGTTCGTTCCCGTAACACCCGCTCGCGGCCTTCTGATCTGTATATAAGGTCCCATCGATCCCCAGCTTTCGATAGATCATTCTCAATCCGATCCACATCCCTATGAAACTCCATTCCTTCTAATATCCGGAACTCCCAAACGCTCTCAACATTTAAATCCCATTTATTTAGCCATTTCCTATCAATACAATTCCCAAATATTGTATTGTATATGTATATATATATATATATATATATATATATATATATATATATATATATATATATATATATATTCCAAAGTAGATGTTAATTTCAGGGAAGATGAAGAGATAAAACAGACAGATACTTTTATTTATATCATTTAAAATTTTTCTTTTAACATTTGCAAAGATGTAAGATTAAATTATTTATTATTTTACAAACACTCAGAAGAATTGTTATCTCTATTCTTTTTTTTCTTTTTTGTTAAAATTGTATATATCTTTTTGTTCCTATGTTAGCATACAATGAAAAATTGAAATTTCTTTTCTTTTTATATTTCAAAAATGTATATAAAAGTGTAATGTGTGTGTTTGTGTGTATGTATATATATATACATATACATGCTTTTTTTTTTTTTTTTTTAAATCTTATTTTATTTTTTTAAATTATATATTTTTTTTGTTCTTCTGTTAACATACATTGAAGAACTGTAATTTCTTTTCTTTTTATATTTTTATTTTAAAACTGTATATATATTTTTTTTTCTCTTTTTAAATCTTATTATATTTTTTCATTATATCTTTTTTTTTTTGTTCCTATGTTAACATACATTTATTTTGCTTGTTAGTGCATTTTTATTAGAATCTGTCTTTAATCTTATTTGTTCATGTTGTTTGTTTAATTTTATTGTTTTCAATCATTATACTCTAAGACTACAGTTTTAAGTCCACTTTTTATTTCCTGTTGTATTATTCTAAAGGGACTTGTCCCAGAATAAATAAAGAATTATTATTATTAATTTTTGTCATATTTTTTTACAATAATTTTTTTTCTTACTACTTGAAGAACATAGACAAAACACGAGATATTTCATTAATTAATGCACATCATAAAATAATTAATTTAATTTGATAAAAATTATTAAGTATAAACTTAGCCATAATGATAGAAAAACATTTAAAAAAATGCATGTATTCTAACTTATAATTCGGAATGAAAGAACTCTTATAGCATTAGTACTCATTGCCCAAGATTGAGGCAGATTGTATTATTTCTAAATAAATAAAACAATTAAACAACTTATGATTTATTATAGATTTACAAAAATATATAAACTATAAATTTTATTTTAATAATATATATATATATATATATATATATATATATATATATATATATATATATATATATATATATATATGTTTGTGTATATAATTTTAAATAACGATGCATATAAAGAATTCAAATAAATGGATGTAAGACTGTGCAACATAACCAGTCCAGCGGTTTTCTCGCTACACTGACCATAGTAATTTTCTTATCCGGAAAAAATTGGAAAATCATAGCGAGTAATCTAACGTTTTCCTTTCAAATTAAAAAGTGAATGAGGTTGATTCTATTAGTAACCAACCTACTAATGAGTTAAGAGTTCATCTCCATCACTTGTGAATTAAACGTAACCATGATAATTATTAACTTTTATAAAATTAATATTCATCAGAAGCAAAACCTGCTTTAAAATTTCTTCTAATGAAATACCATTTCTGAATAGGTCTTAATATCTGATTAAACTGATCTTTTAAAAAAAAAAAAAATAAAACTAATATCATGCATCTAGTATGATGATCTAGTATGCAGGGGAATTGTTTTCGCATTAAAATTTAGAATTATTTTTTACTATATTAACCACACTCACTATATTGAAGTTATACTCGTATATGGAATGTTATGTTTTAGTATGATTTGGATTGAAGAGATATGCTCTCTTATCAGTACCTTTAGAAAATAACTGCATTTCTAAATTGTTCTTTTAAAGGACTTGAGAGTTCATTAGATGAAATCAAATTGAAGATTTAAATAAAACTTAATGATGAGAATACAAATATGTCTTATATCAATTTCGTAAAAAAATGTCCTTTAGTATTTTTTGGAAATAAAAATGACGTTTTTTCTGTTTAAATTTAAATATTATTGCTGGACTTCAAATAAGCTGCAACCTAAACGGTTCAAAATTTGCTTATAGATTTATCTTAACAATTATATTATTTTATATAATGTACACGGATTCAACCTATTTAAGAAATAAAAAGTGAAAATTAGTATTTTTCATAATTTACTCGGATGGCCCTACAAAACATGAAGGCCCTTGGTATGCAGGTTATGATAAGCTGTCGTGTAGAAGCATCACAACCAACAACTATTTTTGTAAGTGAACACCAATTGGCTGACGGCCCTCACATACCCGGAGAACAGGCTGTGAGTGAATCCTCATTTAATTACATCCTTATAGAACGTATCACTCCAAACGAAAAAGAAGATATTCGACTCCTTTCTGATTGGCACTACACTGTACGGACGTGAATCCTAGACGGTGAAGAAATCCCAGCTAAAAAAATTATTATCCCTGGAGATGGATTTTCGGAGAAAAAGCTGTGCCGTGTCTCGGTTAGAATCCCCAATAATGAAATAAGGGAAAGAGTGAGGGTCGAGCTCACCATTCTCAAAAGGTTGATGTGGTATGGATACGTCTGGAGAATGGAAGAAGCACGAAGGGTTGAATACTGCCCAAGAAGAGAAATAGGGGAAAACATCGGAAAAGTAGATAGAGGATGTAAAAGAGGATATGGCAGCCAGAGGTTTGACTGAGGATGACTGGAATGATAAAGATTGATAGAGAGGCGGAGTACTGAATACCGGTATATGACATGATTGCAGTACCACGGGGAAAAAATAAATAAAATAAAATTACATCCTTGACTAATCATCTCCAGGACTGGGATTCGAACTCACAACCAAGCCACTGGCTCCTTACATACGCCCAGTCTATACAGTTTTATTAATGAATAAATTATTATTTTATTTTATTTTTTTTTTTTTTTTTTTTTTATTGAGATATATTACAATTTGTTACAAAATGAACAATAATAATATTGATAAGAGACCACATTCATACTATATATACAGAAAATAATAATAATGGTCAAATTACATAAAATAGAACATAAATAAATTCATATATATACAATAAAATAATAATAATTAATAAAAAACAAAACAAATCGAAACAAAAACCTATTATTGAGATAAATAAAAAGTTGGCAAATAAATAAACATCTTACACACAATCATAACTATATACAATGTATACAATTGCTAAAGGGACCCCAGCAAGCGCTTTTCCCTCCACTTGTGGAGGAAAAAACGGAACCCAAGAGGTCCCAGCGCCTCTATCTCAGCCGCATCACTGGTCTGAGCCAGTGGAGGCTGAGTTAGGGCGCTGTAGCCACAAACATACCGTACATGAGTGGAGGATCTGACCATTGTCAGAACTCCAGTTTAAATGTTTACAATAGGTCTCGTGGCCACTGCCGTTTCAATCTTCGAGGAGGATTGTAGGGATGGGTGGTGCTGGATAGGGATTGCGCTAGAGTGTTAGGATGATGACTAAGGTTCTGATGAAATTTGGAAAATTTGGATGGTACCAGGTCTAAAACAAACGGAATATTAAGGTCATGGTGTAGGGTACAGTTGGTAACGTAATAAGGAGCATTAACTATTGTTCGGAGGACTTTGGATTGGAAGGATTGGATGCGTTTGATGTTAGAATGTTTAGCTGTTCCCCACAGTTCAAGTCCGTAGGTCCATATAGGTTTCAGTACTGTCTTGTATATTAGTAATTTGTTGTCAACTGTAAGATGAGATTTTCTGTTTAGTAGTCTGTATAACTGGCCGAATCTGCGGTTGAGTTCTTTTCTTTTTAGTCTTGTATGTGGGTTCCACGTCAGTCTTTTGTCTAGTAAAAAGCCGAGATACCGGACTGTGTCTGAGGAAGGAAGAGGTATGGAATTGAAATTAACCGTTGGACAGGATTTGCGTCGAAGGGTGAATGTGACGTGAGTGCATTTGCTTTCGTTCACCTTAATGCGCCAAGCATTGCACCAGTCTTCGACAAGGGAAAGGTGCTTTTGGAGATTTAGCGATGCTGCTTCAGGATCGGAATTGGATGATAAAATGGCTGTGTCATCAGCAAATGTTGCCAGAAAGGTATTGGTATCGGTAGGGATATCGGCGGTGAAGAGGATGTAGAGGACGGGTCCTAAGACGCTGCCTTGAGGAACACCGGCCTCAACAGTATATTGTTCGGAAAATTCGGAACCACAGCGAACTCGGAAGGAGCGGTTGGATAAATAGGATCGGAGGATTAGGTATAAGGATTGAGGTAAATGGGTTTTGAGCTTAAAGAGCAGTCCCGGGTGCCACACCCGGTCAAAAGCTTGAGCTATGTCCAGAAAGGCACCCGAACAATACTCCTTGCACTCAAGGGCGGAGGAAATGTGGTCTACAACTCGGAGTCCTTGCTGAACCGTGGAATGTTGAGGACGGAATCCAAACTGGTGTGAAGGAAAATTGTGAAATTTGGCTAGGATTCGTTTTAATAGGAGTTTTTCGAAGATTTTGGAGAGGATCGGAAGAAGGCTAATAGGTCTGTAGGATGACGTACAGTTGGATGGTTTGCCTGGTTTTAGGAAAAGGATGATAGTCGAGTGTTTCCACAACAGAGGGAAATAGGTAGTGCGTAGGATACAGTTATAGATATATGTAAGGAATGTAATGGCTTTAGGTGGAAGTTGTCTTAGGATTTGAGGAGTAAGGAGATCGTATCCAGGGGATTTACGGAGAGGAAGCTTTTGAAGCAGATATTTGACCTCAGAGGGATTGATTGCTTTAGGTGGTAAGGAAATTGGTATCGGTGACGTAAGGAACTCTTCAACTATTGCGGTATGGGTTGGATTGAGATCAGAATGAGGAGTGACTACCTTGGAAAGGTGTAGTGCAAATTCCTGGGCCCTATCTTTGTCAGAAGCAGCCCAGGAATTATCACTACGCCGGAGAGGATGGGATATCAGGGGGGATTTTAGGATTCTCTTCGTGACATTCCACAGGGAATTGTCACGAGTCGAGAGAGAGGAGAGGTAGGTATTGTAGGATTGGGATCGGAAGATCGCCAACTCCCGCTTTAATTTTCTACAAAAAAAGTTATAGGAGCGGCGATCCTCTGGGTGGCGGGTGCGTTGCCATAATGTTCTGGCTCGGCGTTTGCTGTTGATGAGGTCTGTCAGGTGTTGAGGTAAATGGCTTTTATAAGGAATTATTTGGGATTGTTTGGGAGAGGAGGCAGTCCAGGCGGCTTGTTGAATAGCGGTTGTAAAGGAATATACGGCGTCGTCAAGGTCATTTGGGGTTTTGAGAATCACTCTGAGGTCAATATCATTAGTGAGGATTTCGCGGAAGAGGTTCCAGTTGACAGGGCCTCTAATGAATGACGGTGGGATAGGTTTAGGAATAGGTGTTATGGATACATTTAGAATCAATGGACTATGATCAGAGGATAGTTCATCAAGGCGAGCTATGGAAAAATTAAGAGAGCCTAATCCGCTGTGGATGAAGAAGTCGAGGATGTCAGGATTACGGTTAGGATCTGTTGGCCAGTAGGTAGGAGAATCGGGAGGTAGGAGATGAAAGCGTCGGGAGTTGAGTGCAGACCGCAATGTCCGTCCACGAGAATTGGTGGTTCTAGAACCCCACTGTTGGTTCTTAGCGTTTAAGTCTGCACCCAAAATGAAGTGATTACCCAAGTAGTTGAGAAAGGATTCAAATTGGGCAGAGGAAATGGGATGTTTAGGAGGGCAGTATGCTGATGCGATGATAAGCGGAAAGGAAAAGGTTTTGATAACAATGGAAGTTGCTTGTAGGTAATCGTGGGCGGAAATTGGGTGTAAGTGATGGGTGAGGGATCGGCGGACTATGACAGCAGTACCGGCATGGGCTTTGCCGTCTGGATGGTCTGTCCGGTATGTCGTGTATCCTGGTATTTAAAAGTACTGTTTAGTGGTTAGTCTAGTTTCAGTAATGAGTGCAACATCAATGTTTTTGTCTTGCAGTAAGGCTGTAAGTTCGTCAGTGTGAGTTCTAACACCATTCGCATTCCAAAGGAGAATGGATAAGGAATTAGGTGAGGTCATTTATGGTTTTTTTAAGGCAGGAATGAGATTTGATACGAGATTCGTAAGGAGTGATATTAGGGGCATAACAAGGGATTTAATTTCGGAGATAAAGGATGTCATCAAACTGGTAAGGTCTGTGGCATTTGAAGGAGGAGGGATATGAGAGATTTGTGGTTGATTAGGATTTTTAGGATTGGTTACATTTTGAGGAAGAGGTATATGTGGAATGGATTGAGGTACATTCTGTAGTTCCGGCAGGGCCACGGCTTCAGTACTTTGATTTCCACCTCCAAGTAGGTGGGCAAATGATACATTGGCATCAATAAGTTTTGAGGGTTCTCTTCTGTTTCTTACTTGTCTTGCTGTTTCATCCAGTACTTGAGGTTTTTGAAACCTGGTCCTCAGTTCCTTATAAATTTGGCATCCTTTATAGTTGGCTGGGTGGTCCTTGAGGCAATGAGCACATACAGCTGGTGTTGATTTTGGTTTTGTACACTCCACAGACTTGTGCTGTTCACCGCATTTCACGCATCGAGGTATGTGATGACAATAACTTTTAGTATGACCATATGCTTGACAGTTATGGCACTGAACTATCTCCTTCTTTATGTAAGGTTTTTCAACTCTTACGCTGGTATAGTACAATCTATTGAGGTCATAGGTTTGTTCAACTCCTTCCGATGGCTCCAAGTCCACGAAAAAGAGAGGTAGTGGAATTTTGTCCTTTAGGACATTAGTGACTTGCCGCACTTTATAGCCTATCTCCGTTAATTCTTCTTTAATAGCTTCAACTGGTGTCGAGGGGTGTAAGTTTCTGATTACAACCCTTAAAGCTCTCTCTTGGCGTAGCTGGTAGGTATGGAAATCCGCTTTGGTATCAGTTAGATATTTCACTATTTTTCTATATGTCTCAGCAGTAGTAGGAGATATTTTGGTGTCATTAATTCTACTCATACAGTAGTAGCTGGTAGAATCGGTAATTTTGTTCAATTGTGTACACAACAACTGGAAATTTTTAATATTTTTGACAAATATTGGAGGGGGTCGTGGTTCACTAGGTATAGGAGCAGATTCCATGTTTTCTTTTTCGTTATGCAAAATCTGAAAAGGATTTGGGGTGAAAAACGGTGATTCGTCAGTCATCCCTTGTGACGATGTGCCAGGTTGTGGTTCAGATTCTGAATTAGTACCCGAAGGGGTTGCTTGTAATCTTTTATTAGTATCACGGCGAGGTCTTTGTTTCATAGGAGACGGGATTGAACAACTAGATCTAGATCTTTTAGTTGAAGCTTTGGAGGACATTACTTGATGATAATATCGCATTTCATGTAAGAAAAATAATTAAATAATAACTAGATGTTGGGGGAAAAAATAATAACTTAAGAAAAGTTAAGCAAGACCAGCCTTGCCTAGCTATTGGCAATCAGCTGATATGAAGAGGTGACTCAGCATTCACTTTACGGTGCAAATTGTAGTCCAACTTACCGTTGTTTGCTCCAATATTTACTGTTGTTGTTATCCTGAAGCCTGGTGATGTTTTCAAGACTGTTCTGAAGTGATATCCAACTGAAAAAGCAAGAAATCCAAGAGCCGACTTGAAAGATGACCGCTATACTCATGCGCATGCGCAGAACTCCGAATAAATTATAGAAGCGAGAATAGACAAGCCACCTTTTTCATTAAAAACAGCTGAAAAAAACAAAATTAATTTTAAGATTCCACTGGATTCAGAGCTAATAAAGAATTATATTAAAAATAAGTTATGGAAAAGTTGAGAAAGGCTCTGAGAGATTATCTCAAGAAGTGAGTCTTAGACTTTTTGATAGATCTGACTCTGACAGCCCTGACGAAGGAAGGTCTACAATGTAGGCCGAAACATGGGCAAAGAATGAAAAAAGTTTAACTTAGTGTGTTTTATTTAATGACCGCACCCTTCACCATCATATATTCTCAACGGTCAACGATAACTCATTATTATATTAAAAATAATTTATGAGAGCCTAGGAAGTATAAAGATAACATAAACCAGCGTTCTTTAAAATTAAATTAAAACAAAACATTTTCTTCCACCTGACAGAAAAAAGTAAGTAAAACCGTTTCGTTTTAAGCTGATTATCCAGCCAAGGAAATTATCTCCAGGTTACAAAACACTTTCTCCATTAACTCAGATCCATCTACCGCTATAAAACAATAAAACACGCAATCTATTATAAAATGAATTACACTAGTTGCCAAATAGTGATATAATAAATTCGAAAACTACCAACACATAATTTTCACTAACCTATACATGAAATATATAGTAAGGGAAAGTATTGCGAAAGACTGGCGTATGCTTGTCTAGAGATATAGAAATTCTCTCGCTCAATTTATCCATTCTCCATATTGCGTCAGGAAGTCTTCTTTTAAAGTATTTTTATTTTTGTTTATTCGAAATAATTAATAAGAAAAGAAAAAATATAGAAGCATTTGAAAATAAAATAAAGCATGAAAAAGGATAAATATTTTTGTTTTTTGCTTTTATGTTTATGGATAAGAATACGATTTATCATAAAACGTTAAAATCACAAGGTTTTAGAAAAAGCAATTTAAATCAAATAAATTCTCAGAATTTATTAGGGGGTGAAAAAATCGCCTTAAACTTATATTGTTAATTTAATGACTTTTGTTTTTAGATTAATTCCAGGTATTTTTTTTGGAAACTGTATAGGATATCTAACATGTTTAAGAGTTAATTTTTCTACTAACCAATTGCATTATTTTTAATCAAGAAAAGTAATTAAAAGTTGTATGATGCGCGCACCAACCAGATTTTATTTTAATGAAAGATAATAAAAAGAAAAGTAAACTAGTAAAAAAAAAATATATGCTTATATCTATATTAAAAAATATAATCAATCAGATTACATATTATAAATGACGTTCTTTTTTACGACGAAATTCGCTTAAACAAATTTTTAGGTTTCTCGTTTAATAGGTTCCCTTTTATTTTTATTGTCTTGCATTCAAATAAAATGTGGTGCTTACATCACACAATTTTTATTTAATTTTTTAGATGGAAATGAATGATATAATTTAGTAGCAGAATTAGCACTAAAACTTTTAATGCATTCCATCTAGTTCCCATCGAAATATGAGAATTTTTTTTTTTTTTTTTTTTTGGAAATAAGAGAAGTTCCTTCGAAAAATACACCCTCGCTCGGAAAAAAAGACAAACAATTAAATAAAACAGCTGGATCAGAAAGTACTAGCAATTTATAAATAGTGTTACACTTCGAAAGGCTCTAATGATCCCGAAAAACGAATCAAAAGAATAAACGCTGAAATTCTCTTGAATTAGGTGCAGAATAATTTCAGAGTAAATATGGTCAGATGGTTTACTTGCAATATTAATGGCATTCCGAAAGGATAGTTAGTTATCTCATTATAATACTTAGGTAAGGAAATAAGGGCAGGTCTACGATACGGTTTGTCGATCGGGAAGAAAAAAAGGAAAGAAGAGGAACAGCATGGAGTCAGGTATAAATAGAATGATTTAAAAGATTATGATCCCGTAGAGAATTGGTTAAATAGACTATCCCGCACAGAATGAGGTTGGATTCGACGTGGTTATTCGTTAACCAACTGCAATTGCTAATAGCCGTGTCATTACTGAGTGTGAGCAAATAATGCGCTCCAAAACCAATGTTCTATTTTCATTACAAAATTAATTTCCCATGTAATTTTATCATGTATTTTTTTTTTTTTTTGGTATATATTATTAAAATATAGAAAACTAGCTACTCGACCTTGCTTCGCACTGCAATCTAAATATAGAGTAATTTTTTTAAATATATTTTTTATTGAAATTTACAACTGTACAAAAAATATATCAAGTAAATATGCTGTAATGTTATAACACATGAAATGAACATGAAGAGAAACTGCCCATTGGCAGCACTCTTTGGTAGTGAGTCTAAACAAGAAGGTCTCGAGGCCATCTTCTTTTCAGACGCCTCGGAGGATTATCAGGAATGGAAGCAAGGATTGAAACTAATGGATTAGAGTGGGAGTGGAGTTTTTCATGGAAGGTGTGAAACCTGGTACGGGCCAAATCAGCAACATATGGAACATTAAGATCATTATGGATGATTTTATTCGTGACAAAGTAAGGAGCATTAAGGATTTTGGATTGTAAGGATTGGATACGGGAAGAGTTTGATGGTTTAGTAGAGCCCCAAAGCTCTACTCCGATAGTGTAATTTATGTTAAAAAAAACAACTACAGTTTGAGCAATTAAAAGTTTATTACTTTGGGATTATGAGTTCATCGTAACGAAAAGTGCGCTTAGCAAGAAAATATTATGTTTATTATATAAGGTATAGTCATTCTTATATTTAATCATTGGCAGAAATTAGAAACATAAATTGGTGACAAAATCAAAATTGGTTTAGTTTATTTTTTTGCTATGTTTACCGGTTCCTATTTTATTCGGTTTATGACAATTTTAAATTTCATAACAACTTTTTCTAAACACATTTCAATGTATTAAAGTAAATTTAGTTTACATGCGACTCCCATTTATTTTGCTGTGGAGCTACTATTTTTTGGGGAAATGATCTAAGCGTAGTAGAAATAATTATAACCAGTATTACTTTATAACAAATTTTGCTTTATTTTAGCAACTTACGTACGGTTTTTTGTACATAATATTTTTTTTCGAAAATCTTGACTACTGTATGAAGTATATAACCTGTACGATCACCATGAATCACCATAGCCTCCCTAATCCACAACATTACAAATGACATTTGTGCATAGGTTTATGCGCTCATCGCATATTTCTATTAAATTGTCCGACTTATTTTATTACATATTAACTTATCTAAAACCTTGCGCTTTCCAACTGTATACTATACGTCTATGTTACTAATTATATTTCAGGAATAGTTTTTTTATGACTTGGTCACAGAAAATTTGTTTTTCCTGTTTAAAGAAAAGGTAAATTGCAATGGATTTTACTTATAAACCTACAAGAAACAATGCCCTTAATGATGGTGAAAACCGTATCAAAATCCGTCCAGTGGCTTAGAAGGAGTTAGCGGAAACAAAAAATCCGTTATCATTTTATATATATATATATATATATATAGATAGATAGATAAGTGAAAGTAACAAGTTAACAACCAATGATACTAGGAAGAATCCAAATGCAGAAATTGTCATTGTATTTTATTAATGTACAATTGTTTATTTTGAATCATGTACATACAATAAAATCTTTTATTCTCGAAAATACCCCACATTTCACTCTAAAAACACTTTCCATGTTAGCTCTTAATAATAGCAAAGCTGTTTAAAATTTGTTTGTAAAATTAAAGTGTATGCTTTGTATTTGTAGATGGCAGCAATATATTTTTTAGACCAAACTGATTTCCAGCTTTTAAACTCCATACCTATTCGATTTTTAATTTATCCGTTTACTTTTACCCGTTGAATTTAACTAACTTCTTTTTCTTCTTCTTACGCTCTCTCCTTGTGCCTTTCAGCGTGGAGATAGTCCAACCCAGGATCTCCATCTCTCTCTGTCTCCTGCAAGAGTCTTCATCTCCTGCAGTGTCTTGCCTCTCGTTGCCCCAACTTGGTAATGTAGCCATCGTAGCTAAGCCTAGGCCTTCCTCTAGGTCTGGTGCCAACTGGTTTTGCCTCCATAAATTTGCGTGGGTCACAATCCTGGCTCATCCTACATACATGCCCGTACCATCCCAACTGTCTCTTCTTCAGGATCTCCTTCATTGCAGGAATGTTTAATTCTTCCCTTATTCTTTCATCCCTGATCCTGGTCCTGAATATCCATTCCTATCATTTAACTGTTCATCAGGTTTCATTTTGTTGTGTTCATATAATGTTTACATCTAACCACGCGTCAGCTACTTATTTCCTCTCTCATATTCTTTAATATTGTTCACGGGCGTAAAACAGCGGCGGTCTTCATTGCCTATTGGCTTTTATGGCTATCTTTAGTGTTATTAACATTTATTGGATAGGTTAGTTAAATGCTTAAATAAAGGTTAATTGGTTGAATAGCGGTCTTGTATAAATGCTCTTATTTTATTATTTTCAATAATGAACCATTTTAATCGACCAAAAGAAAAAAAAAATTCGTTTCTCCCAATTAATAAATAAATACTAAAAAAAAAAACTTTCAGTGATATTTCATAGATAATTAAATATACAACAAAATGAAAAGAGAATAATTGAAATTGGTTTAGAACTAGCACAGATGTAGTAGCGTTTTGATATTAACAGCGGTGATATTCCATTTTCCTTTGAAATATTTATTGCTTTTCATATTACCTAATTGCCTATATATAGCTTTATAAACATTTATACTGTATTATTTTTATTTGGCAATAATAAAACATTGTGTAATAATTTGCGGCGTTTTTTTTTTGTTTTGTTTTTTACATAAATTTATGATATATAATCCAGTTTATAAATTATTTATTATCGCTGAAAATTACTAGCTTCTTCACAAAGATGTCGGTACATTAATTTTCATTCTATGAAGATAAAAGAAGTGTTTGTCACAAGTTACAAAGTATACCTTTAACGTAATTACCATTAACGGCAGGAAAGGTGAATGAAATAATTACTTTTACGAGGCATAAATTAGCTAAATTCAGAAGAGAGGTTATTTACGAGGGGATGGCGGGCCTTTACGACCCCTTCCACCCGTTCACTTTTTACATTCGTCACCCTCGATGATTTAATGTAACCCTTTTATTTAAAAGTGATTCATTGCCAGCGAAAATCACCCATTCATCAAGGAGCTATTACCTTAGAGAACAGTCTCGAATGCTCATTCAGAGATTGGGACTGATTAAGTGTCATGGCTTCCTTAAAGAAGTTGGCTCTGAAATTATTGAATTTTTTTTTCGGATATAAGGATTAAAATTGAGGTTTTTCTGAAGAGTTTCCGAAAGGTTTCCTTAATTCTTAAGTTAAAATTTAGTAAATCGATTATACGTTAAAGTAATATAAACACATCATCTATATTTTTTATAGAAAATCACCTTAAATTTTGTATATTGTATTAATGCTATTTACATCAGTAATTCAAAAAAGTGTTTAATTTTCAAGTTTCCCTAGGTTTCAGATGTATTCCTTGAAATTATTTCACATTTCTTCACAAAACTGTGAAACATTTCATTTACCCAAAGTCAAAACTGAAGCATTGTAGAAAATGAGAATAATAGTTGTTTTTTTTCTATATCAAAATAGTAGCTTAAAACGCCATTTGGATCAACCTCCTCTTTTAATATTCTCAATTTTTTCAAACCAAAAAAAAATTAAAATAATAAAAAGGGCGAAACAAAGGAGCAAGTAGGGAGCATGAAGATATATGGTAAATATTTGGAATATGTCTGAAATACTTGAGGAAAGTTTTATATTTCACTTCTTCACAAAAATGAGCATGATAAACAAACATTTCGTGTGTATGTGTGTGTGTATGTGTGCGTGTGGTAAGTCTAGAGCAAAAACGAAAGGTTGTATGAAACTGAAATTTCATATTTAAGACTACTAGACGCCCGAGATGTTACAGCAACATTTTTATCAAAATCAGCGACTAGAGAGCCACTTTATAAAATGCATTTTGCACTTTTTTACGATTTTCTCAAAAACGGCTCTAACCATTTTGATTAAACTGGCTATTACAATGTAAAATTGGATAGGCTTTAATATTATGTAGGTTTCATTCTGATTGGAATAGTCAAACAGGGCTTACTTCCGATATTTTAAAATGTTTCCATTGAAGTACCTTTGATTTTGTTGACATTATGAAATTTACTATATCATCTGATTAGCATTGCTAAAAAACAGCTGAATATACAAGTTGAACGAATTTGAAGAAAAAGTTGTTGTGTCATCTCGGTCATATAGTTGTCTTAAATATGAAATTTCAGTTGTATACAACTTTTCATTTTCGTGCTAGACTTACCACAAACGGACACACACACACACAGATGTAAAAACATATTTATATACATACATATTTATCAATGGTAACACCTCAACGACCGGACAATAGTGCCCAAAATATTCCCAATTCGTCCTCCTTCCATGCTGTTGTAGTGCGATGCTCCTACTACCAATAGATACTGCTATGATTTGTTCTTGATTTTAATGAATATATAAATAAATACCTAATATTTCATGATTTCCGCCATGTTGGAAGGAACGGAAAATAGTAATGGCTGCAAAAAACAGAGCCAGAAATAAAATAGAATGTTTTAATTTCCAAAGTTTGCAAGATGTGAGAATTACAATATGTCTGCATGGGTCACCTATCGTGTAGTGCCTAGAATAAAAGCCTTCTATGCCCAACCCGGTTCAAACCCGGAAGATAGTCCTAAGATTGCTTAAAAGGAATAAAATATATTTGATTATGGCGTATGAAAATGGTCCGAAGGTCGAGACGTAAAATTGTGGTTCCGATCCTTTACGATGTCAGGGACTCGCTCAAGCACTCTATTCTAATTAAAACGGAATATAAAAAATTAATGACTCTAACTATAGCATCGTCCAATGAACCATAGTAGCATCAAGTACCATTGAATGAATAAACAAACAAGGTTCCATGTAAATCTTTTTACTTTCACTTACTATATATAGTAAGGGGAAGTATTGCTATCATGAAAATTTTCGAATTCCAGTTTTCAACGGAAATACACGTTTTAGGTTTCCCTGAGTCCAAATAACCAAGTCCGGCAAAAAGGTCTGTGTGTGTGTGTGTGTGTGTGTGTGTGTGTGTGTGTGTGTGTGTGTGTGTGTGTGTGTGTGTGTGGTAACTCCCGGGCGGAAACGGTAAGTCCTATGAAACCGAAATTTCATATTTAAGACAACTATACGCCCGAGACGTGACAAAACTTTTTTCATCAAAATGAGCTTACCAGAAGAGGCACTTTATACCATGCATTTTGCACCTTTTTTCGATTTTCTCGAAAACGGTTCCGACGATTTTGATTAACCTCGCTGTATCGATGTAAAATTTAATGGGCTTTAATATCATGTAGGTTTTATTTGGATAAAAATGGTCTGTCAGGGCTTAAATGCCGATATTTTAAATTTTCTTCCCCTAAAGTACCTTTAATTTTTTAGATTCAATAATAATAACTAAATTATCTTGTTAGCGCTGATGAAAAACAGGTAAATATATAAATTGAATAAATTCGATACCCAACTAAAGGAGAAAACAGAAAAATACTTTTTTAATGCAATTTTTCGTTTTTGAACATAAGAGCAGTAATATACATGTATGATATACCGTTGGAAAGCTAAAGATTTTAGAAAAAATATCATCTCATACACAAGCTTTTAGAAGTAGATAGAGAGTGATGAGAAGAAGATAAAACTAACTGATTATTTTAGATAATAATATAATTGATTTTTTAATGAAACACATGTTTCTATAGTAATTCAATTTGATTAATTCCTTAATGGTTTCACGTATTTTCATCTCTAACTGTATTTGAAAATTCTTTCAATGATTTTAAAAATCGAGGTAAGTGAAAGTCGTGTGTTGCCCGCACCAGATTTTTTTTTTGGAATTGTTCATAGGGAAGAATTCTTATTTATTTTGCATATTTTCATATCTGTTTATTACTGATATAAAAATACCTCTTATTTTACAGGGTTTGTACCAAAAGAAAGTTAGAACACTTGTTCCTTATGATTGCATTGAATCCTTCATCAACATTAGAATTTCGTGTTTATCGAACAGAAGATATGCTTTTCATTGCACATCTTAGTATTGCATACTCTAATTGCCTTTCTTTTTTTTTTTTTTTTTTATTATGGGTGTTGAATATTTATTCTAATTAGGCAGTGGTTTACGATTTATCGGACTTACAATAATGAGATTACTTTATTTTACTTAATATATCAGGATGAAATCTTGATATTATAAACTTGGAAAAGGTTTCTCAAAATCAACGTGAGTAAAAGTCTCACGTATTTAAATTTTTTTTTTTTTTTTAGTATGAGATACATTTTTCAATAGGTGAGATATGATTTTATCAATAGCAAATAGAAATAAATCGAATCAGTGCTAGATATAATTCAAAGGAAGAGAGAAAAAAAAGTGAACATCCTATCGTTGGCAGAAGTTCATTAGGCAATCAATTTATTGTCTTCTTGAGGGGTAATATAAATCGGGTCTTATAAGAAAAGGAGGAGGAGTGGTGTTTAAGGTAAAAAAGGGCTGATTAGGAAGCAATAGCCCCGGGACTGATTGAGTATAAAGCTAAGTTATATCGCTAGCTGGGCCCTGTATTATACATGAACCTCACTAACCAGGTCCTCTAAAGCTTCTATAATATCTTATAATACACCCTCCTCGGGCCTTCCATTTGTGACTCTTTATGTCAACATTCTACTTCTTTTTGTCACTTCTCCTTAACTTGTAGATGTGCTTGAGAAGGTCGTTTGTGAGGGAAACCGTTTCATCCACATTTATGTAATATTTTATTATATTATTCTGACATTTAGACATTTTTTTTCCATTAAGGATCGATTTTCATTCCATCAATATATATATTTTTTGTTTTTACATTAACCGCATTTAAGGAGAATATGTGCGATCACATGACGTAGGTTCGAACGCCCTACTCTCATATTTTAGTTCACAAAATACCACCAAAAGTCCTGGATTCCTCTGAGGTAAAACACTCATTAACCGGAGGTAAACTAGTCCCCCGTTCGGGTCTCCGGGTGGGGACTGCTTCAGGGGAATCATGGCGCAAGATGTTAGAGATCTAACAATAGGGACGTGGAACGTTAGAAGTTTAAATACGGCAGGTGGGTTAAAGTCGGTCGCGAATGAAGTTAAGGGGTACCATTTAGATTCAATAGACCGTCAGAAGCTATATAACATCATGATTGAACAGGGAATATCTAGAAAGTTAGTAAACCTAGTAGAGATGTGTTTGTCGGAAACATTCCATAAAGTTAGAATCGGTCATAATTACTCCGAGAGATTTGAGGTGCGATCGGGTTTGAAACAGGGTGACTCCCTTTCACCTGTGTTATTTAATATAGCTTTAGAATATGTCATAGAAAAGGTGATGTGTACCGAGAAAGGCTTAAATATGGGTGACAAGATTCCGGTTTTGGGGTATGCCGATGATCTGGTACTGCTAGGTGAAGACACGGAAACCATACAACTAAATACAAGTGTGTTAATACAAACCGGTAAAGAAATAGGACTCGAATCATAAACCTGTGAATATAATTGAGCTGATTGCATCGCGGAGGCTCAAATGGGCGAGTAAAGTTGTTGGGCTCGATGACGAGCGGATTCCGAGAAAGTTGGTATTTGCTGATCCGACTGGTAGGCGTCCGGAAGGTAGGCCGAAGCGGAGATGGGAGGATTGCGTTAAGGCTGATCTGGGGAGCTTGGGCTTGAATGGTGAACATTGGACGAGTCTGTGTAGACGGAATTTGGTGGTATTGGCATCGAACCTTCGGGTTCGCTAAGCCTATTATTATTATGTGCGATCACATCCACAAACCACGCATTTAGCTTGGAGTGGAGCGCTGGAGTATGTTGAAAATAAAAAGTTGCGAAAAAAACTAATATTGAAATTAAAAAAACACAATTATAGAAAATCGATTGTAATGTGGTAACTAAATTTAAAGAAACCCCAAAACAGTCCTTTACTTGATTATATGTTTATGTTATATTGTATTAATTTATTTATTTGCAATTTTTTTTTTTTTTTTTTTATACATGTTAAAATTAACTCTTCTACACTGATTGTAGTGTAGTCTCCTAGGAGTGGTTCATATCATGGGATCTCAACCCTTTACGAAAGGAATAAAACAGGAAGACAGTTTAAGCCTGCTCATCTACGTAGCTATCATGGACGAGATCATTAAAATATGTAAGAGAAGAAGAGAGGTGGTAGGGTATCGAAATATATTCCCACTACTAGTTCAAGTCTTAGTTTATACTGACGACATTTTTTTCATGGTGGATTTCCGAAAGAACCTCCAAAAAGCTGTTATATAATAGAGAGAGGAACTACACAAAAAGAGCATGGAGATAAATGCCGCCAAAAGATAAGAAGAAAAGAACGATCGAGTAAATAAATTTAAATTGCAATGGAGAGTTGCTAGAATGTGTATAAACCGACTAATACCTTGGAACTATGATAAGTCGGGAGGGCAAGGTTAATCAAGAAATCGGAATCGAATCAAGCAAAGCGAACAGCGTTTACTTCCAAATTAGTAAGACCATAGTCGGCAAAAAATAAATATCCCAAGACATAAAATCAGTCATCTTCAAGAAGATAACTGATAACCCGGGCCTGATATATGGAGCAGAACACTGGAATTTTCTAGATAAAGACATCAAAAGACTCAATACGGCTGAAATGGGGTTTCTTAGGCGAGTTTTGGGAAAAGCAACGAATCATTGGGAGGGAATGAAATCATTAGGAAGGACCTAAAAGTTTCGTCAACGAAAAGCGGGATCGAGAAGCGTTAATGGAAGTGGTTCGGGCATTAAAAAAATCATATTAAAAAAATCATATTAAAAAAATAATATGATAAAATTAGAGACCGAGGTTTTCTTTAAGCGAGAAAAATAAATTTTCTCTAACCGTCATCAAAATATTATTCCTGAAATATAAGTTGTAATACAGACGTATAATATACCGTTGGAAAGCGCAAGGTTTTATAAAATTTAATATGAAATAAAAGAAATCGTGCAAGTTAATATAAAGTTGTTATAAGCTCATAAACTTATGAACATATGTTATTTGGAAAGAGGGAGGTTATAATAGTGAAATGTGGCCACCGTCGTACAGGATCGTGCAAGCTATATTCTTGCAATCAGTCCGCAAGATTTAAGAAACAATATTACGTACCGAATCGTAACTAAGTTGTTAACATAAATGGTAAGTTGTTATTGATCTATGAACTAAGAATCTTACTAATTATTTCAACTTTTAAATGTTTTCATGAAAACAGACCTTTTGCAGTAAAATAAATGGGATTATCATGGAAACTAAATTAAACCTTTAAAATGCATTTAAAATTGTTTATCCTTTTTTTCTTTTCTTTTTTTCTCTTTATATCTATATTCATGCCTGTCAGAATGTATCTGACAATCAGCAAATGCACTGTAAAAATTGAGATCAGGCATGGTAGGCATGAAGAAGGAAAATGCTCAGCAGCACCCCTTCCATGGCTTTAATTTAGCAGAGGAGATCCCTCATCCAGCTTCTCTTTAGCCTTCTTCTGACTGGAATTTCAGCTATTGACCTGTCGTTTATCAGTCTATTGCCGTGTCCGTTAAGTTTACTTACTACTACGTGAAAACGAGTATAGAGTTTCTTATATGTTGGTCAACTGTTGGTTGTTGTAAGTCCGTATGTAGGGTTCTGTTGTTTACGTACCAAGGAGCTGTCGCTATGAGTCTTAAAATTATACAGTTTTTGTATGTAAGTCTTTTTTGCTGAACCAAAAATCTGTGAAGCGTAAGTCCATATTGGCTTAAGAAGGTATGTGTATGTATTCAGTTTCTGTCTAATTTTTAATTTTGAAGATTTAGATAAAAGTGAGTATAGTACTTTCAGACGGTGGTTAAGAGTCTTTTCATCTTGACATGTGGGCCCCAAGTCATCCTTCGATCGAGTTATAAAATACAATCATATGAAATACTTGTAGAGAAGCTTCCCATTGGAAGCACTCAAAAACTATTCTATACTACAAGGTCCAGGGCCATCTTCTTTTCAGGCGCTTCGGAGGATTATCAGGTATCGAAGAGGAAGAAAGGATTGAAACTAGTGGGTTAGAGTGAGAATGGAGTTTGTCATGAAAGGATTGATACTTGGTCCGGGCCAAATCAGTAACATAGGGAACATTAAGGTCTTTATGGATGAGTTTATTCGTGACAAAGTAAGGAGCGTTGAGGATTTTACGAAGGATTTTGGATTGTAAGGATCGGATGCGGAAAGAATTAGATGGTTCAGTTGAGCCCTATAGCTCTACTCTTTAAGTCCAAATCGGTTTTATAATTGTCATGTAGATGAGTCTTTTGTAGTTAAGAGGAAGGTTTGACCTTTTGTCTAGTAAGTGTTGAATTAGCCTAAAACGGCGAGCAGCATAGGAAAATTAAATCATTAATGCTTCACATTAAAATAATAAACAAATAAACTCAACCAATTTTGTTTTATGTTTTTCATTTTTTTTCATTAAATAAACATGTTCATGTTTCATAGACGTTATAAAATAAACATATTTTCTTGCTAGTTGCACTTATCATCACGATGAACTGAATCTCCCAAAGCGATAAACTCTCAATCGATCAGACAGAGGTTATCTATACATAAATGCACCTCATTCAAATTGCGAAGCAGGGGCGAGCCCACTAGTTAGTATATAATTGTGATTAAAAATTCTTACGAAATTTAGAGTAGGCGTTAGAGAAGGTTGGTGCAACTATTAAACCATTACTGGGAAAGTCCGATCACTTATGCAACTTTAAAGGAAACAGGAGCAGATCGGGAATCCAAGCCTGCGGAAATAATTGACAGCGTGAAACTGTAAGTAGGCTGCAAGAAGTTACCTCTACATTATGAAAGCCAACTACCGGTTAATGTCATTAAAAAAATTAACAAATTCAATTATATTCTAGGGTATATTTCATCTTCGATGTCATAAAAGAACATCTTTGTTCGTAAGATAAGATAAAAAAGTGTATTGTATCAGAAGAAACTGTTGAAATCATGAAGAAAATGAACTAATTACAACTTTGCTCAAGCGCTCGAAAATGTGCCGCAGTTTGATTTGGTTTCATAAATATAGATATCATTTGAGATCAATTCCAACGAAAATAGACATATAAATGTTAAGTACCAAGCAATATAAAATATCAGTCCATATTATATTAGCATATTCTTATAAATATCAATATATTGAAATCTTAGGACTAAAACTTCGTTTAGGAATAAACTAAAAACAAAAAGTTATTTAATTAGTTGTACGAACAATTAATATTTAAGAATTATCTATTTGGCCCGTGCCAGGTATCACACCTTCCATGAAAAACTCCACTCCACTCAATCCATTAGTTTCAATCGTTGCTTCCTCTTAATTCATGATAATCCTCCGAGGCGTCGGGAAAAGAAGATGGCCTCGAGACCTTCTTGTTTAGACTCACTACCAAAGAGTGTTGCCAATGGCATTTTCTCTTCATGTTAATTTCATGTGTTATAACATTTCAGCATATTTACTTGATGTATTTTGACATTTAATTCATAAAATATACTTAAAAAAAAAAAAAAAGAATCACCTATTAAAAATTTCATTTTTGTAGTTCAGTATTTGAAAATTTTTGACTGTTAAAGTTTATAAAAAACATAAAATTATCAATCTATTATTAATAAATTAAAATAAATCTTAATTCTAACGACAGCCTAGTAACTGTCATTTTAAAAAAAAAAAAATGATGATAAATTAATTATAATTTTAAAAAATTTCATTTAAATATGGTAAAATGTATAAAATCGAGATTAATTTGAAATTTATTAATCAAAATTCTTTATCCTCTAAGATTGTAAACGATAAAATTAATTAAAACACAGCTTTCATGGAACGTCAACAGTGAGAAATGAGCTAATGAATTCAGGTTATTTTTTTAATTTACACTTATTGGACCAAAGGAAGAGCTTTTTATTTAGCAGTTAAAAAAGAAAACCCAATAAAAGAAATATATGTATTTATTAACGGACAAGCAAATTTAATATTACATCAGTTAAATATTGTAATTTATGAAAATTGAGTACCATATAATTACTGATACAACTTTTGGGTTGCCATGCAAAAATGATGCCAGCTATAATCTAAATGAATATTATTCTCAATAACTTTTATCATTAGAAATGCCACCAATCGTTGTTTAAACTTCCCATCTCGGACCTCTGTCAAATGGTTCCACCATTCTCGTGTTGCCAGTTGAATCAATGTTTAACTTGATATTTTAAACAAAATAACGTTTTAGTTATTCGCCTCGTTACTAACTCCTATAACAATACTCGTCCATTTCAACCTTTAAGCTTTAATATCAGCTATAGTGACTGGTACAAGCCCCGCAATTCCGTAATGTATAACTAACATAAATTTTCCTAAAACACATCCCTCCCAGTCAGAACATTGCAGACAAATACCTAATCCTCAAAATTCCTTATGACTTAGTACTGACTTCAATGTTAGTAACCACTTTTCATAGTTCAGAATAAAAAACAGCTTAGTATATTCTAACAAACAAAAAAAAAAGAACATACATGTTCAATTGATTTTAATAATGCCTACAAAATGAAACTCAGAATCAACAGAGTTATAAAATCATAATTCTATGAAGCCTTTTTTTACAGTAGATGCGATTATCTAGAAGGATGAATAGTAGAAGTCACTAGGTTATGTTATTATACAGATCGATAAATATTTTCTTTTAGTTATCATCTAAAATAAATCCACTATATTAGGGAGAAGTTGATTCCGGGTGCAGTCAAAAAAACAATTAAGTAGAAAGCTAATTAAGTTAATTTATTTACGTATTACGACCTCAATTTTAGGTCTTCTTCAGGGCGATTGTGGAAGAGAGAGCCTAACACTCAGTTTTATTGTTGTATCATTGTTAGGCTCTCTCTCCTAAATCACCCTGAAGAAGGCCTAAAATTTAGGCCGAAACGTCGGCACTATTGAAATTAGGTTTCTAATTAATTGCGTGTTAATCTGACTGCACCTTTAACTACTTCTCTAAACCATTCTTACATCATTATGAAACCCATCATAATTTCTGTTGGATGTTTATTAAACTAATGGTAGTCAACAGAAGATTTAAAAAAAAGCCTCTTCAATAGCTGAATATCCAATCTATACATTTTAAGTGACTCCTATTATCTCCTCTCTAGCTAATCTCTTCTAGTATACGAGGCCTTTCTTCTTACATCATTGTCAACATTCTGAGATTGGATTCTCAGCGATGTATGAAATTGTAGAAAAAACAAATCAACATACTTTTAAGATAAGCAGAGATCTCGAATATGCAATAGTTTTAAATATATGTTTTGTGTAATTAAAAATGGATTATTTAAACCTTGATTAAACATGAATAAAAATCTTAAGGAGTCCATTTAAAATACCCTAACAATAGCAGGATTTATCAAGTATTTGAAATACGTGTGACTTGTACAATATAGATTTGAAACCCCTTCAAGATCGGCTGGGATGGAGCCGCCAAGAACGACCGACAGAGAGCTCTCCCCTCGGCCACCTCCAAGGGGTAGCCTCCCCCCACCGAGCTATATATAAACAACCCTGTCAGAAATTTTCATCAGTTTCAAAGGCGCCTTCATCTCACGAGCCAACTCCTGAGGTTAAAACATTAGTACAGCAAAAAACTATACATCATTAGTTGAATAATTATCTAATTCAATAATTAGGGGATTGTTCTGATATGATATGATTTTTTATCACTCCTAAACTTTTTTTGTCTGTTTAAGGTTTCGAGAGAAATAATGGTACCGAGTTTCTTCAAGTGAATTTTAACTTTTTTATTAAGTGGTCCTTCTTTTTTAATGATACTTTGATGCCAGAGGGCGAATCGTGACAACTGAATGTAAACTGCATAAGAAAGTTTCAATTTCTTCATCGCCATTTTCCTAAGATTTCTAAGAACTTATCTGAAATATGAAATACCGTTCTTGAATTAAATAATAATAAAAATAACAATAGGCTTACCGAACCCGAAATTTCGCTACCTTATACCAGTAAATGTGTATGTAATATATAATATATAATATATATAAATTATAAAATTATATTATATAATATATATATAATATATATATAGTGTGTTGTATGGACAATTTCTCTTTTAATTAATATTTTTATAAAGTATTTGTTATTAATTATCAGAAGGTATCTTTTAATTTATTATAATAGTTTATATTTGTCTTTATTTTTATTATTTTGCTTGTTTTATTATACTCTAAGACACTAAAGTTTCTTTATGTAAAATTTGTAATATTATTCTAAAGGGACATTTCCCAGAATAAATAAAAAATTTATTATTTTTATTATTATTAAAAAAAAAAAATACTTCGAATAAATTATCTTCGAATAAATACTGCCTACACAGATTCCTCTAATGATCACCGTTCAAGGCCAATCTCTTGAGATCAGACTTAACACAATCTTCACAACGACGCTTCGGCCTACCTCTCGGACGCTTACCAGTCGGTTCAGCTATTAGTTCAGATAACAACTCAATTTTACACACAAGGTACAAGCTCCGCCATTCCGCGTTGTGCAACCTTCTTCATTCCCCAATGGCCTTATCTCTCCTTAGACCAACTATTTTACGCAGTACCTTATTTTCGAAAACCTTAATTCGTTGTCAATCCTTTAAAGTAAGCGGCCACGTTTTATTCAAGTTTTTAGATATAAGTCGAGAGCTAATTAGTTTCGCAACTGAATATTAACACTTATTTCCTGCCTTTAATCGCTGCTTTATTTCCTCGGTTTTTCTTCTTATCACTGAACCTAAATACTTAAATTTATCAACGAGTCCAAACGTATATTCTGATATACCAGTACCCCCAAGATCGTCACTGTTTCTCCTACTAATCATATGTTTCGTCTTATCCGTATTTATTTCAATCTCTTGAATTAAATACTTATCGTATCTACTTAATTACAAAGAGACAACAATTTTTCAGAATATGTGTAAAGTCGGAAAAAAAAGACATTTAACTAATCATTTTTTTTATAAAATAATGTTGTTTTTTTATATAGAACTAGTCAAAAAGAATACATCTTTTTTTCATTGGAAACATTCACAACATTTCGGGCATTTTCAATTTACTGCAAACATTTTTAATATTAATCTACATTAGATTGCATATATTATAACAGTTTTATGTTTTATTTCATTTTAAGGTTTTACCATTTATAATATCACATTTTTCTCGAGTGTTCCATTAGCAGTGTCTGATTCCTACATTGAATAATATTTAAAATGTTTAATTCATAATTTAATTAAATATTACAGTAATCTATTAAAATAGCAGTAATCATATTTTGTCAAAATTCATTAATGTAAATATACTGCTTTATTGTTCCTTAGCCCCGCATAGGGCTTTACTGCAGAACTCACAAGGAGTTGGAATGCTAAAGGTTCAAGTTTTCCTTTTAGTTTCTTGCGATTTAATACTAACATAGGTCTTAAATACGTATTACTAATAATTAATTACAGGTATATATATGTATGTGAGTGTGAGGAAAAAAAATAGTTTCAGAGTACATATAAAATTTAAAAAAGATAATTAACCATTCCATTTTTTTTATTTTTATACAAAGAGAAATTTTGTAGTTATCTTTTATAACGGATTATGTTGTTACTCGTTGGATCGGATATCAATTTTTCACAGAGGAAAATTAAGATAGTAACATCCACAGCTGGGTATCATTTAAAGTCCATTCTAAATAATACATCACAAGACATAATTAAATAACTTTTCGTTGTGGACATTAAAAATAATCGGCAAATATGTTGGATTAAGGCTGATAGATTATATAGAGATCTATCATTGTGCGATGTAAATCTCGCCGAATGGAAGGTCGTGACTCAGTAATAGGCGAGTAATGCTTTGCCTCACCATAATCCTAGGGACCTTATCAACTTGCTTAATGCATCCCGCTTCTACTTAGAACTTCTTATTATCGCTCATGATAATAGGGTATTATACTCGATAATTTTCAGTGAGGAAAACATACGGCAAGCAAAGACTTTAGTTTGTTTTAAACAAATATTATTTTTATATTTTTCCAAAATCTTTTAGCTACCAATCTTACAACATTGCTTTAAACTTTATCTCTTTCAGGATGGCAGATTTATTATTTGTCGTACTCTTCATATAAACTCCTTACTCTTTCTATTAAGTAGCAAAAGTAAAAACGCACGCCTTATAACTATAGTCACTTATGGGCCAAGAATACGCCCGAATAAGGTCACTTATCTTTGAATTTAGAATGCATACATTTTCAATTTTACTTGGCCTCACTTGGACTTTTTGAGATGTAGAGGCGAGCGCATCTGAGTCACCTTTTGTGGCTCATCCTTCAATCAACAATCCCTACAGGAGTGGTTTTGTGTATCTTGAGGTACTCACTCCCTGTGGAACCGAACTATCTGGCTCAGAATGAAGCACAGGCTGGCGAAGATCCAGGGATATTCTTTTTTCAAGTGACCTGATTTTCCATGATGGTACAAGTGATTTCCAGTATAAGTTTAATAGGATCGGCTTGCTGAATCTTCCTACGAGGATTAATGAATGCAAGAGGATCCACTGGAAGTATAACATTTCAATAATGAAACCGTCCCGAAAAAGGGCTATCCTTTCAAAGTACTTTCTCAATGTTGAAACGCGCCTAAGACATCGATGTCTGTCAGTTGTGGCGTAACAGCAACTGCCAAGCATATTGTCGTAGTCCGCTACACGTGTATGCTTTGCGGGCCAAACTGCAGAGGGAGACATGAACCTACTTCCTGACGGAAAGAGGTTTCCTTCCGCTGATGCCCAAACAGAACTAACCACATGAACTTTATGAAATCTGTACGAGGTTGGAATACTACAGTGGGGAAATATTTTTCTTGGAGAAGTGTCAGCCAGATTGCAGGACAAGAAGACAGAAGAAAGAGATGATAGCCCCTGAGAAAAGGAGGGTACAGGTGACTGTAACTGCAGCAGGCTTGACACTGGACACAGACATAACTATATTCACACTGTCGTTAAAACCCATATCGACTTCTAAGTAGGATCGAAATTAAAAATGATGGAAAATAAGTTGTTTCAGCTATAGTTTTAAACAATGAATCGTCTTCAGCTCAATACTCTTTAATTTTTTTTTCGCCACATTGCTAAAATTGTATATTGGATAAGTGATAGAAGTTCGTTTTAACATTTTTGAAAATATATTTGCAATCTGAGACGATTATAGGGCTTAAGATAAATTATGGGTACCTTGAATATTTTATCTTTTTATTTTTTGAAGTTCAAGAATGACGATTCATGAGAAGAGATTTCTATTCCTTATGAATATTAAATTGTTAAAATTTAAGGTATAAGATATGTAAATTATAAAATGATTTACAAGTCGTTTTGTGAACTTTTTTATTTCGAATCTTCGTTTAAAATTATATTAAAAATGTTAATGAACAAAACATTAAACTATTACTACTAGAAATTTCGTTACATATAATATCATAATACATAATAAGACGAAGACGGTTGTATATGTTTTATAGAGATTGATTTGTAAATTATTGGATCAATATACTAGCACGTCATTCGATACTTAGCCTTAATATCACTATTTAAGCCAATGGCGTTGTCTCCTATTCTGCCACGCTAACTATTTTTCGTTGTACTCAAGAAAAATTTTATGAGGTGAAATTCATTGATGCCATTTATTATTGTAATTATTTACATTCATGATTAAACCTATCTAAATTGATGAGTGTAAAAATTGAGCATAATGATAAATACATATTTATTATAACAGATGTATTTATTCATTAAATACTAATGTCCAGTACTAGCTTCAAACAGGTTCAATTTTGATGTAGCATCATTCATGATTACAGAAATACTGTTAGACCGATTTAGGGTTTGTCTCTTTGGAGTCGTCACATACATGGAAAAATCCCCAATTTAGTTGGACAAAAGTCAAGTCAAAAGTTTGGAATTTTCCAGCTTCGCGCCTTTTTATTATTAGTTGGCAAGACTCTTTATACTAATATTTTCCGCCATACCGTGTTTACAAATAAATAGTAAATGAGTGAATCATTTCTGTTCGCACAAGTATCTAATAATCGGCAGTGGTATTATCTTATTCTGTTCAAGGTGTCTTTAGCGCAGTCTTTTTTATTTTATTTAACAGTGGACATTGCTAATACAGGTAAGACATTATATTGCCAAACGCGTTATTGAATATACGTTGCAATCTACGTTTATTCAATAACGAAAAACTATAAAGCCGACAAGTTACCCCAAGGATTTGTTTCATCAATCCTTCTAGTCTTTAAATATTACAAAGAATTTTTGTAATTTTTTGGGTGATACATAATTTTTTTCAAACACATCTATTAACAGGTTTCAGCAACTCCGAGCCATAATTACTTAAAATAATAAGACGTAAAATCGTGTAAAAAAATTAATTAGTTTTTATTCATATTTTTTTCCGTAATCTGGGACCCCCAAGGTTTAATATAGACAAGGTTCAGAATTTTGTCCACCTAAATCGGTCATATTTTCCATTGTGCATTAGTTCATTAGAGAAAACCAAATATTCATAAGTTTATGGGCTTATAACAACCTTTTTCTGAAATCTTGGGTAATTATGGAAAAACATAACGTGCACGATACTGTACGGCAACAACACTGAATCCCCATAATTCCTTCATTATGTTCCCAAAAAAAAAAAAAAAAAAAAAAAAAAAAAAAGATCATAAGTTTATAGGCTTATAACAACTTTCTAATAAGTTGTAGGACTTCCTTTATTGCATATTAACTATTCTAAAATCTATAACTTCCCAATGGTATATTATACGTCTTTAGGACTACTCATATTTCAGGAATAATTTTTTAATGACTTCATCACAATTTAATTTTCTCTTCTAAAGAAAAACTTAGAGAAGGATTAGAAATGGCCCAAAGCGATCGTATGAAACAAATAGAAATTCCATCGAAGAATTACTCAGTTGCTGAAAACAAAATATATTAAATTAAGTACAGAATGAAGACAGGAACAATAATATTAAAATCTATATTGACGACCTTCGTTAACCATTATACAAAAACGTTTCCTTTTTCACGTTTGATTCCATCTTACGAAGCATTCAGTAAAGAAACATTGATATGTGAATGTCAATTATTCCTTTGCTAACAGCTGAATTTATCATTTGAACGTAATGACTGCTATATTTAAATAACACCGTACAAATCCTCAATGTAGATCAATGGTGGATTATTAAAATATTTCCCCTACGACTTAAAATACGCTATACCAAACATATACCTTTTAATTTATTAAAAATTAAAAAAAAAAGTCCTGACTTTAATCATGCATCTGTGACGTATTTAGAGTTTACAGTTTTTATTCGGTTTTCACACACACACACACACACACATATATATATATAGTTTTATGTAAGTTGGTACTCAGATATTCTTCTTCTCCAGCTCTACAGTCCAAGGTGAACTTTGGCCTTACCAACAATGCTGCGCCATTCTTGTCAGTCCATGGCCCGCCTCCTCCAGTTGGTCACTCCAATTTTGATAAATCTTCTTCTACGTCCTTAATCCAACATTTACGTGGGCGACCCCTTTTTCTTTTTCCTGGAAACGTTTCCCGCAGAACTTTCTTGGGCATCCTTTCATCCGGCATTCGCTCGATATGACCCAGCCAACTAATTCTTCTCGATTTAATGAACCTTAATATATCTTCGTCCTGCAAAAGGTCATCCAATTCTTGGTTACGCCTAGTACGCCATATGCCAAGGGACCGGAAATTCGTCTCATCATTTTTTTTCGAAGATTCTAAGGGCTCTCAGATATTAATATTTCTTTATTGAATACTTCGTATTTTGGGATCAAGCGCGACAAAATAAATATTTTTTTTTTTCATGCTTGATCAGGATATATTGGTGTAGATGCATGCGATGTTTACCTATTTTTAAAAAGAATAATATTGCGTTGCTAGATCTCATTTTCGATTGGCCTTCTATGATTGTCAAACAAAGAAAATTGTAGATATTGAAAAATTGAATTGTAGTGGCATTTGTAAAATTGAAGATTTTACTTTTTACTAAGAGCTAAATTTCATCCATGGCCAACTTGAAAACTGCTTATCAATTAGCTCTACATTATATTTATCAACTTTCTTATCACGTAGCTTGAAATCCAGCACAAATGGGAATATTCAGCCAACTACAAGCGAAAACGTCTTGAGCAGACAAAAAACACGTTATTAAAGTCAGGTCTTGCTAATGATTTAATGAAAAAATAAAATAAACCAACAAGAGCTTTAGTCCAAAGCAGTGGTTTCCAACTAGTGGTCAACAGACCCCAGAGGGTCCACAGACGATGTCCGGAGGGTCCGCCATCCATTGGAAAATCGTATTTAATTACCTAGATATAAAATAATTCTGAAGCCTATAAAAATAATCATTCAGGTATTGCACACTCATTGAATCACGCGCGATAACTAAAAGTAAATAGGTAGTTATATCGTAGTTCTAAATTTTAGTAATTCACTGAGAACAATTTTTCGTGGTTTATAGTCAGTTCATAGAGCCTGGATCTCGTAATTACTTTCTTTGCTATTATGGATTATCTTTATAATATAATATGTATAAAACAATATATTTCAATCGTGGTCATTAAATAGTTGGTCCACTATTTAAAAAAAGAATAAAACGTTTCTATTACCTGAATGCGCCTTAAAATCAATAAAGTGTTCTAGAATAGGTACTATCTCATTAGGAAATGTTATTTTTGCATTTAAATATAAATTTAATTTTTTACGATGTAAAAGGAGATTGTTTTAGTATGCTTAGGAATGAAATTAAATATGAACTTTGTAACTTTCGGAAATAACTACAATTTTCAATCATGCTAATGAAGGCAAGTATGTTCCTTGGATAATTCGAATATATATATATATATATATATATATATATAATATATATATATATATATACATATTATATACGATTTTTTAATATGCGAGGTCCTTGCTATTGTACTGAATGGAGGAAGGGGTCCACGATATATATTTTTTGGGAACCAATGGTCTCAGCATGATGAATCAAATGAGCAGTTCTTCGGAAAAAGGCACATATTATGTTAGGCTTGTGTATTTTTTTCCCGAATAACACCTCAATTAATGCAAATAAAAAATATTTCGAAGTCATGAGGATGAACAAAAGTTGGAATGTGAGCCGCAGCTGCACCTGGAAGCTGACCTAGCAGCAGCCTTGAGCCTAGAGCATTGTGGTCTCCTGCGAAAACTAACGGAAGGCAAAAAGGCCGCTCTTCCAAGAATACAAACTGGTGGAACAATATTTCCAGGCGATGGGTGATTACTTTCCTGTATGAAAATGAGAGAAAAAAATGAGAGCAGAAATGGTTCTAATCAATATAAACCATACACAAGTACATTTCCTACCTAAATATCATGAAAACAGTTTGTTATCTACGATTTTTTGTCAAGTTAAAGAGAGTTAAAATAAGTAAGAGAAGCGTAAGTCAGAAACGTCTGTAGCCAATAGACCAACCTTTTTTGTTATGTTTGATTCCAAAATGATACTATACGACATACTCAATCCCAGTGAGTGTTGAATATGAGTGAAACCTTGGTTAGCTTATTAAAAAAAAATTGACTTTTTACATTTTAAAATATACTTGCTACAATGAAAGAAAACCAAATAGCCTTGTAATGAATCTATAGAATGAAAAAAAAAAAAAAAAACTGTCAATAAATAGACTCATCTAGAAACCACAGTACAAAATATACCAGTCGATGTATAATAATAATAGGCTTAGCGGATCCCAAGGTTCCACTGAACATCGCCTAAATTCGCCCACTGATCATCGTCCAAGCCCAAGCCCCCGAGATCTAAGCTATCAAAATCCTCCTACCAACGCCTCGGTGTGCCTCTCGGACGCCTACCGATCGGTTCAGCGCATCTGAACTTTTTAGAAATTGAATCTACATGTGAGTCCACAACGATGCTATCACCTTTATTATACTGACTGGATACAAGCTCCGTAATTCACCGTTGTGTATTCTGAATTCCCGTGTCCTCGTCTCTCTTTGGACCAAATATTCAATATAATATCTAAATCTCGAAAACCTTAAGGCGTTATTCATCATTCAATATAAGCCAACACGTTTAACATCAGTAAAGAACCGTCGGAAATTAATATTTTATAAAATTCTAAATTCTATAGGTTTCATGACAGAAGCTGCTAGGAAATTAATTTCGTAAACAAACAATAACAAGTATTTCTAGCCTTTAACCGTGACTTTATTCTTATTTCTTTTTTTCTAGTTGGCATAGAACCTAAATACAATAAATAATTTTTAGTAGAAGTATAGAAGTAAAAAATGTCTGAAACAAAAGTTATTTATATATTTAGTTGTATATGTATTTATGTTTTGTTTTTTTATTATTCATTTATCCACGCTGCACTGAGATTGGTTGGAAACTTCGTTCTGGAGACGACTTGTCATTACATCTGAACCTAACTTAAATCTTAACTTTACACAGTTTGAAAACTTGCAGCTTACATCTAAGATGTTCTCAAATTTAAACGGTGAATAAAATACTTTTAATCTACAAATAATAATTGTACAAAATCACCAATTACTTTACATTTCAAACTGCCTCAATACTAAGCGGAAACTAATTTTTGATTTCTAGCTAAACAATTATATCATTGATGATATGATACTTGGGGTTTCCTCTGTCACGTTTGGTGATCATTGAGCCATGAGCATTGCTGGGCCGCAAGATCGGCCGCACACGGACCATCGCATAACGTTGCGACCAGGGACCGCTGGAGCGTGGAGGGTAATTACGTAAAGCTAATACTATTTTCCGCGCTCAGGCAACAATTATTGCCGTGAAATGGATGTTATGAGCTGTTAGTTGGATTTTGCGGTTATTGGATTAGTCCCGCGGGCAACCGGGTCACTGGGCCACCCTCTCCGGGGGTTCCAGCCTCGTATCTTCTGGAGGAACATTCCGTGTGACGTTATGTTTATATCGCATAAATTTTATTAACAATTTAATTATTCTTTAAGCTTAATTAAACTTTAACAAAACATCTCAATTCTACGCTCGCCTCACAGAAGACATTAAAACGCCACCTAACACAATTTCACAACGGGTGCAAACTTTGGAAAATTCGACTTAACCAAGACAAATCCTAACATAATACTTTTACTCTTCGACATGAAACCTGCCCTTCAATATATCTTGATAACATCCGAATTCTACAGACAGACACAATAAGATATCTCGGATTGACATTCGACGGAAGAATGACATGGGGTGCACACATCAAGAACAAGCGGATAACGCTAAACACAAGACTAAAAATTTTATATTTTACATACATCCTTAGGTACATCCTCTTCACAAATATACGGGACTGCCAAAAAGACACACTTTCGTAAAATCCAAACCTTTTATAACTATTCACCATGGTACAATAATCCACACACAGACCTTCACATGCCAACAGTCAACGAACTAATTCGGACCCTCTACAAACGTTTTCACAACAACTTACACTGACATACTAACACATGGCCTCTACTAACAAGCTCAACAACATACTTAAAAGGCTGAAAAGAAGTTGGATGAGGGACCTCTTAACATAAATGCCAATTCATAAACACGCCTGGAAGTTTCACTGGTCATCCTCTCTCCATCATACATATAACGACACAACATAAACTTTATTGAACTATCCCATTCACTGATTGTCAACTACATGGCAGGTGAGAATATAGTATTTGAAGCTAGAAAAAAAAAAAAAAAAAAAAAAAAAATAAATAATAATATATATATATATAATATATATATATATATATAATTATATTATATATATATATATATATATATATATATTATTATATGGAAAAACTTCAATAAGTGAAGTAACTAACTGTAGAAGAAATCCCTCCAATTTAAATATACAACATTAATAATGCAATATAATTAAATAATGAAATAATAGTTAAGGAAAAATACTAGCGTAAATAGCCAGTTAATCATGTTCAAATGATCATTAAAAAACCCCTTGAAGTTGACTAAAAAATGTTATAAACAAAAAATTAGAACTGAAATGCTATTCAGAGATAAGATTAGTTTCCACACACTTATTATCCAGAACAACTAAAACCTTAAACCCACAACTTATTACAAATCTCCAATATTCAGAGAAAGAGGTGATCTGCTTACCCTAAACATTTGGGAGAACAAAAGATATTTTCAGGAACATGTCAAAGGATGTTCAACACTTTCTGTGATTATCTCTCACTTTGAAGGAATCAAAAAAAAAAATTAGTTATGAATTTCAGTATCTGAAAGAAATGATCCATATATTAGAAGAACCCTATTGCGTGAAACATACTATAAATATATAAAATACACAATACCTTATGTAGAGCAAAATTGTGGATCCTAATAACAATAAATATAAATATATGACTATAATATAAGCTTTATTTAATTAAAATGCATAATGTAGCATTCCTTTCATGTCACACTCCATACTCACTAAAACTAGTAAGTTTCAATCCATGCTTCCTCTACAATCCCTGATAATCTTCTGAGACGTCTAAAAAAGAAGATGACCTCGAGACCTTCTTGTTTAGCGTAGTTTTGAGAAGCTGTCTACAGGTAGTTTCCCAACATGTGTTTCATTACTTTGTTTAATACAGTCTTACATTAATGTAAACACTGTTATAAATTGCAGTAAAGATTTCATTTCAAAGTACATAATAAGTGAATCAGTTGATAGGGAATTTCTTCGCAATGCACTTCACTTTTTCTTAAATTAATTTTTAAATCTTTTGGTATAATAGATGCATATAGCTCTCCTTAGCCTGATCAATCTTCTGCCATGGTGATTCTCATGCCCAGCTTTCGGAGGTCACTGCTTACCATGTCCGAACATGTACAGTCTTTGGACTATTCTTCATTCATCCATACTTGCTACATGGCCCATCAATTTAAGAAGCTCGACTTTTACGAACAAGGACGCTGCTAATTCCTTATAAAGCGGATATACTTCCTTGTTCGTCCTTAATTTTCACCTTCCTAACCCTTCAACTGATCCAACAATCCGTCTAAGGACATTTTTTTCAAATCGGTCAATTTTTTCAGCGGCAGTGTTATTAAACGTCGATGTCTTACATCTATAAGACATTACGTATCTAACAAGTGTATTGTACAGTCTAATTTTAGTGGTCCTGCTCAGCAATCTACTGCTTACTAAAGCTTAGGGATCACTTGTAGCTGAGGGGTTAGCATAACAGCCTCCTCTGCCAAAGGTCACGGCTTCAAACCCGTAGGTGGTTATGGAATTTTTTATGGGAGTAAAAAACTCTTATTTATGCTGTCCAGCAGAGGAGACGTTAAAAGGTGGTCCCGAGCCTGTGCGATGTCAGGTACTCGTTAAAGATCCCTATTCTAATAAAACCTGGATATGCAAAATTTAGGACTCCCACTGTAGCATCGTCCGATTAGCCATAGTAGCTTAAAGTGACGTTAAATAAATAAACAAACAAACTTAAGCATAGTATACTTTATTTCCTGCAACTGTCTTGCTCTTGTCTCATCATCTTCATTGATAAGAAACCCAAAGTAGCTGAAATTATTGAAACTTCTGATGTTTAATCGCTGATATCACATGGACGTTGAGCGTACCCGGGCTTCTTTCTCCTTACTGTAATCACTTTGGATTTTTTCTCATTGACTCTGAGGCCCACACGTCACTCTTCTACACAAAGCTCACCTCATAGGTACTGTTTATACTGCACGCGTTTAGGGACTGAAGCGGTAGTGGGTTCATAAAATTCTAACACTAACTAGGGACATTCCAATGAGTACATCATCTGCATACGCCAATATCTGGGTCATCTTGGTGTAGATGGTTCCTCCAAGGTCTAGCTCAGCTCGCTTTACAATAGCATTTAGGACAATATTAAATAAAAGAGGAGCTAATGGGTCTCCTTGCCTCAATCCATTCTTTACTTTAAATGTGTCTGAAAGTCCTATCGGGGTTTTAACTCGGCACACGTTAAACTGGTCAGTCTGATTTTTACAACTTACACATTATTTTTGTAAAAATAATAATAATAATAATAATGAAATAAATTATAGA
Source organism: Piezodorus guildinii (assembly GCA_023052935.1). Classification (NCBI taxonomy): domain Eukaryota; kingdom Metazoa; phylum Arthropoda; class Insecta; order Hemiptera; family Pentatomidae; genus Piezodorus; species Piezodorus guildinii. The sequence goes on from CM041292.1 coordinate 94,790,135, forward strand.
AACATGGAAATAATTTTATATGACTACCAATATTGAAATGAAATATATTTTATTGCCATATCATTAAAACAAAAATATAACTGATGACGCTTAGAAATAACCAAGTTCATTGAACTGTCTTTACGTTTTTTAATTTTATAACATTATGTTGATGTATAATTATTTAGTATTTATAAAAAAAACAAATATATTAATTTATAAATTTCGCATTATATCAGATTAGATTAACTTAAATAAACAGCCTAATTGATTAAGAAATTTCTCTAATTAAAAAATCAATCATCCCTTACCTTAAAAAATATTATGCACGAGATGTGATTCTATTTCTTTTTTAATTTAATAAATAAATATTGGGGATGTATAGTCGACTGTAGAAATTATCCTAGGTAGAAATAATCAGGAGTAAGTCTTTTTTAATATTTTTAATTTGCCGACGTTTCGGCTCAAACTTGTGAGCCATTATCAGGGCATTGCTGAGCCATGTCAATCATAAAGTAATATTCTCAAAACTTCTTGGTATAGTTGTTTTACATATCAAAATAATCTTATCATTAAATATTAATAGAAATGTTGACCAATATAAATCGATAATAATGAGGACAGCACAAATACGTTCCCAAAAATATTGGTAACCATACACATTCTGTGAACGTAATCCTGCAGCTGGAAACATTGCTTATTGTTATGTCAGTATGTAAGGCCTTCATATTTAAAAATATAGCAAAATACTCGTACACTTTCAAAAATCCAAGGGATATCTGGAATAACAAATATCCTTCCAGCAGCCAACTAAATATTTGTAGGGTCAACTGCGGCGTATTAATAGCATAACAGCCTTCTATGCCCAAGGTCGCAGATCCAAACCCGGCAGATGGCCCTAGAGTTTTTGAAAGGCAGCAAAAAATCCTTGTGGAGCCGTCCTTTGGATGACACTTAAAATGGTGGTACCCAGTACGATGTCAGGTATTCATTCGTTAAAGATCCCTATCCTAATCAAACCTGAATAAGTAAAAATAAGTACTCTATCTGATCCATCGTCCGATCATGTTATTTTAATAATGAATATTGTTTGAAAACTCAATATTTGTTAAATATCTAGGGGATATACAACACTCTCCCAACACATCAAAGATTATATGCATACCAGAAGATTTATAAAGTAATTCTATTTATTTATTTATTTTCATGATAAAATTAATGATTGAAATAAAACATACATTGATGATAAATAAATGGTTCTTTAATCTCCCTCAAAAGTTTATTTTTACATTAGTAATAATTATCACTCGACGTTTCGGGGACCTTTCCCATCTTCAGGACCCATTACAATACATTAACAAATCATCATTTACTATTATTTTTTTTTTTATATTAATCAAAATTCGATATTAAAAAAAATAACAATTTACATAAAAGTCTATTTATTTACTTGACAGCCATAAATAAGTTAAAAATATATCCATTTATTCAAACTTGTGTCCATAATAAATTATATAAATCAATATAATGAATAATCATCATAAATATAAATAATAAGGTTATTTAAAACATTAATTAAAAAAATATGGTGCGGGCAACACACGACTTTCACTTTCCTCCGTTTTTAAAATCGATTAAAGAATTTTCAAATACAGTTAGAGATAAAAATTATTAAAACCATTAAATAATTAATCAAATTGAATTTCTATAGAAACATATGTTTTATTAAAAAAACTGGTGCGGGCAATACACGACTTTCACTTACCGCGACTGTTAAAATCAATTTAAAAACTATAAGATATAATTCAATTTTTAAATATTGATGTTTGTTTTAAAAAAACGTAATTTCATTTTCGTTGGAAACATATAATTTTGATTAAACAATACAAAACATTGAATCGTTAATCAGTAATAAGTTTATTCCCTACTCATCAGTTTATATCACCATTAACAACTTTGTGTATCAGATAATATTTTTTCTCAAATCTCAGTCCAACGATATACTATACGTCTATATAACTGTTCTTATTATCAAAAACCAAAAATTACATAAAAAATTGTTTTACTCTTTTATCCTTTAGTTGGTCATCAAATTCGTCCAACTTGTTTATTTATCTGTCCTTCACCTGTCATTAAGATGATGTGATTAATCTTCTAGAATGTACAAAATTAAAGGTAGTTTACAAGAAGAAAATTTAAAATATCGGCATTTAAGTCCTGTCAGAATATTTCAATCAGAATGAAATCTACATGATGTTAAAGCCCATTAAATTTTACATCAATCGCTATATTGAGTTTATTCAAAATCGTTACAGCCGTTTTTGAGGAAATCGTAAAAGGTGCAAAATGCATGGTATAAAGTGGCTCTTTTGGTTAGCTGATTTTAATGAAAAAGTGTTTGTAATATCTCAGGCATAGACGCCCTAAAAATATAAAATTTCAGTGTTATCGTTCTTATCGTTTTCGCGGAACTTACCACAGACCTTTTTGCGGGACTTGTTTATTTGGACTCGGGGGACTCTAAAACGTGTATTTACGGGGAAACTTCAATTCGAAAATTTTCACGTTCGCAATACTTTCCCTTCCTATATATATTTCATACACAGGTCAGTGAAGGTAAAAAGGAGAGACAGATTCAATTCTTTCAAAGATAAATCAATCTTTTGAAACATTTACACAGCATATTCCTAGATGTCTGAATTTCCATGAAACAAATGGCAGTTCCATAAAAAAAAAAAATGCGATGTGTAAATGCTATCCACCAACTCATTCAGTGTACAGCCACATTCAGATTGTGATGGCATAATTCAAGATTATCTACAAGGTGATGATGTGTTACAATTAAATGAAATAATAGTAAAGAAACATGCATTCTCAACATAATCTACTTTAACGAACGTACTTTTCTTCCCAACAAAATAACAGCGCAAATCGAGAATATAAAAAAAAATTGTTCACTTCTATCGGCAGTCCCTATGACTGACTGATTTCTTTTAAAAACTGTATCACCTGTAACTAATAGATGATGTATAATTTAAATTCTTCAGTGACATACAAATCAGGCATAGTTCACTTGTTAAAAGGATTGAACAATATTGGAATAATGACCTATAAAGGTGTTATCAGTTTTAATTAGAGCAGGACGGGAGCGGGTGATGGATCCAGAAGACACAATGAGGAACCTAGATGGGCCGAGAAGTGGGCCAGCCCTCAGCCCTTGGTACAATAGGAGCCGCCCTACTTATCGAGCCCTTTAGTAGCCGTTATAGTGTACCTGTCACCCCTCTCCTCTCCTCAACAAACGCTCTTATAAATGACGAGCCGAGGTGAACCACCTCACTTATCTCCTGGTAACAGCCACTAATAATAATAATAATGGAATCGTTAATAATTTTCAATGAAACTCAATTTTTTCGCGTTGCAAACGCCAAATTTACAAAGTGTTTAGAAAAAGCACCTCCATCTTCTTACTTAGGAAATTCCCTGGATGTAAATATAATTAATGGTTTTTAATTTAATAAAGCAATAGAATCTCGATATTAACTCCAGATCCTCCAGCGTTTTTTCAATTTATTTTTTTTAATTTGAAAATATCTTATGAAAGAACTACGCCTAGGTAACTCTTCATTAACTTACTTGAGAGAGTAGGTCCCGAGGTCACTTCTTTTCAATCGCCTAGGAGGATTATCAGCAATATCAAAGGAGTATAGGCTACGGACAGGTGTGTGTGTGTGTGTGTGTGGTGTGTGTAGAGTTTGGAATGAAAAGATGCAAATCTATTTCGGTCAAGGTATGCGACAAATGGGATGTTGAGATCATTATGGATGGTTTATTTGTGACAAAAAATAGAAGCATTCAGAATTATGGATTGTTAAGATTGGATGCGGAAGGAATTAGATGGTTTAATAGAGCCCCAAAGTTCGTTTCTAAATGTCTAAATGGGTCTTGTAATTGTTATGTAAATGAGTTTTTGTAGAGACTGGAAGTTTCGAACGTTGGTCAATAAGTGTTGAAGTGACCATTATCTTAGAGCAGTTTCTTGTCGTTCCAGTCTTGTGTGAGGCCTATAATTGTTACAAATTATTAATTAAAGATGGCATATACTTTTCTGTATTAGGTTTTCGACACCATAACTCATGAAAAAAAAAAAAAAAGAGTGGGCTTGGCCAGGCCATGTCTTGAGAAAAATAAAGCAAAAACGGTTTACGCACTGAGAGCAAAGTGAATCCCGGTGGACAGGCAGAGGAGCAGGGGTCATGGACGTATTATTAATAATTGTTTGGAAATGTATTTCTATAATAGTGGTACTAATTTCAAATGCTGCATAAATTTAACAGTAATAAATTCAGTATAAAAATCAATTCTTTATTTTTAAGGTGAATAATATAATAAATTAATTGATTTAATCTAAGAACTGATGTTTGGGGTCAGCACTGGTGCAGTGGCTAGCATAACAGCTTTCTATGCTTAAGGTCGTGGGTTCAAACCTGCTGCTGGAACTAGGATTTTTTAAAGGGAGTAACAAATCCTAAGTTATGCCGTTCTTTAGAGAGGACGTAAGAGGATGGTTCCGAGCCTGTGCGATGTCAGGTACTCGTTAAAGATCCCTATCCTAATTAAACCTGGATTGGCGAAATTTAAAACTAACTCTGTAGCATCGTCCGATTAGCCACATTAGCAAAAAATACGTTAAATTAATAAACAAAACAACTAATGTTTGTTCGACATTAATTTTTTTTATCTTCATCATAAATGTTACATTCATACAGAAAAACGTGGAATAGACAATATGAAAGTTATTAGTTATTTATTAATTCAATTAATAATGATGAAGTGGAACTATTTAATGTTTTCATAATCCAAACAATGTTCATTTTGATTACTAAGCCATATAAGTTTTTGTTTTGTCGCTTAAATACAAATCAATGAACTTACTTTTTTTAAATTTTCAATTATATCAGCCCGTTAACTTATACACTTATTCATTTACACATTAACTTAAGTCTAGATAGAATAATGTTAATTAGAACATTGCAGCTAATTCTGATTAGCATAAAAAATATTTATGAAAGCTATTTTTTATATATAATAATTTAAATAAAAACTATTTTTAAATATAATAATTGTATAGTTTTATAATTAATTTAGCAAATTAAGTCAAAATGAAAAAACAAGCAATAACACTTATATTATGTAAAAACAATTTAGAATATATTTTATTATTATTATATAACTAGCATTATTTAAAAAAATGTCTATTCCCATTACTAGCATATTTTAGTCTGAGTGATAATTCTGTATCTATAATAAGTCTCATCTAAAATTGCCGTTAATTTGCATATTAGTTGACATATGAATGTTAATGAAAAATAGGAAATATTCACCTTTTTATTTTATTTTTTTACAAAAAGGAATAATACACATCAATGTATTGAAAATGTTCAGTGGAATAAGATGGCAACATAAAAAAGCTTAAACTGTGGGTGGTAAGATTGTTAGAAGCTTTTGAAGAATAGACTGATGAGAATAAAGGCTATAACTTTTATAGTTGATTTTCTCAAAATGCAATGTGGGTTACTAATTTTTCTATGTTATATAAAAAAGATACAATATATTTATGGATATGATAATATTATTTAAAAGCTATTTTCAGATGATTATGTAGAATGAATGCATTTATATTTGTCCACAAGAAATGATACGTTACATTTGTGTAACTAACAATCCTCATAATAAAATAAGTTTAAAAAAATTATAAGATCATTATATCATATCATCATCATATAAATCATTTTATTTTCAGCAAATTTCAATAAATAGCATAGAAAACTAAAGCACATCATGTCTTTCAGAACTGCAGGCATTTTTTAAAGGAAATAAATCATTAATTTATATAATAACTTTGTACTATATGTTTATACTAAGTATTGTATTAAATTCTTATTATATATACACCTTGAGCACAACCATTATTTAAGGAGACACAATAATGATTACTAATAATTACAAAAAGAAAACCAAACATGAGAAAAACCAAAACTGAAGAACATGCTTTCCAGCAGAAACATCACATTTGTGTTAGTTTAGTCACTATATTTCTCAGAAGTTCCTAAAATTCCTCAAAACACAAGCATTAAATATTAAAATAATAATTAAAAATTATATATGATCATTGGCTGAATTCCAGAAAATAATTTTAAAGCAGACCCCATCATTTACATTTAACTAGCATACTTCATAGGTGATAGAAGTGTATTAGTATTTACACTACGTAATACTTTTACATTATAGATATCTAATGTAATACATTATAAATAATTCAATATGAAACCGTGGATCGACAGGGTTAGGGGTAGAGGGAAATGTCCAAAAATGAAAACAATGACAAAATAAAAAAAAATTATGCCTACTTTAATAAGCCGTTACATTCACGATATAACTATTAGTACCAATACTATAATCATTTAGTTAGAATAACCTATAAGATATTCATTCATTTTAGCTCAGTTAGATTTAGGGATTTAAAATCATCTCACTTCAACTTAAAAAAAAATATTTTCTCCCATAAAAATAGGTTCTCAGTCCTCCTATGAACGACTGGTCAATGGTACAAAGTAGATGTATATATAACACACATTAATATTTCATAAAAAAAGAACATTTAATTTAATTGAAAGAAGTTTTCAACATTGTCAACTGAAGTCAGGATTAATAAGAACAACAATTGAATTAAAAAATTTAATAAATAAGTTAAAATAACATATAGCATGGCACTTTTTTTTTTTTTTTTAAGTTTACAATTAACAAAATGTGTATGCATTTACAAATACATAGCCTTTGTTTTCCTTTATTTACTTTATTTGTTCAAAATCAATGTAATGCTTATACTTTGACTAGCATTATAAATAACACAAAATCTCATATATTATTCAATATTTTTTTTTTTTTTTTTCGTAATGGTTAAATTTCTTTAAACATTAAATTAGTTAGTACCAAATAAATAAAAAAATCAATTAGGGCAATAATTACTTTATTATATTTCAATTAAACAATTAGAAATCAAATAATTAAGAACATGTTTTCCTAATTCTATTGTTAGTATTATAACCAAAATTAAAACTCAATATACCCCTGACAACTTAGCATGGCTATTTTAGAAGCCTTCTTTTAGAAAAAAAAATCCAAATCAATATTTTATCATTTACTATTTTAACATCTAGATGATTGGTGTTAATATGAGGTATACTATGACCATGAACTTAAGGATCACATAGTCAGAAATAGCTTCAGAATTATTTTAATTATATATATTGCATACTTAGCAGTATAAATTCCATTAAATTTAATATTAATTTTCTTCTTAAAGAATAAAAAAAAATATTGAGATGCGTACGTATATGGAATTTTCAGCAATAAAATATTTATATACCCAATACAATTACAGTTTAGTTATTTTTAATTTTTTAAATAACAGAAAGAAAACTTTTTTTGGTTTAGTAAATAATCTTTTATTCATTTTTGTTATTTTTAAAAGTTACTAATATTTGAAAATTACTAACTATCTTCATAATACATTAAAATATACATATAGCAAAAAACATAAAACACAATGAAAAAAATATTACAATTGTAATTTGAGAAAGGATTAACGATTACTGAATGTAAACGTGAAGAATAAATTGAACAACAAAAGTAATAAAATTTGTTAATAACAACTACTGCAATAAAACATAACCAGTTTTCAAAACTGTTCATACGAAAAATTCAACTATAATATACCTAGATAACCTTGTAAAAAAATTATATATTCTTAACAATTTTATTTTTTTATTAAATTAAATACAGTCTAAATTGCTATAATCAGTTATATAAAAATAGGAGCTATTAAATTCACTAATTAACAATCCTTATGAACCTAACTTTTAATTTAGGTATGAATAATCTATGAAATGTAAAGCAGACTTTAATAATCAGTCAAAATTTATAATGTTTATATACACATACATACATGTGCTATAAGTTCAGAAAATTAAATTTTTTCCATAAGATAGGAAAAAAAAATACAATCAAATAATTGAAAATTATTTTCATAAAATATGGTTTATTGCAATATAGACATGAAGATAAGCAATCAAAGTAATAATTAGTACATAAAGAGAAGTTAATTTATTAATGTAACTTAAATAAAATAACGCAAGTTAACTCTGTTCATTATCCTGTTGACATGGTCAACAAAACAAACTAAAAGTTACTTTAGCAAACCGTTATGAGGCACAAGTTAAATTTAAAATCACCAATAAAGCAGTCTTTGATTCATCTCTACTACAGCCCGTACACTAAATAGTGTTTTATTCCTTTTCTTACCGCTAAAAAATAACTTATTTATTCATAAACATATATTACCGTGCTGCTGACATCATCAAACATCATAAGTAAAGCAATTATTAATTAACAGTTAATCATCAACATTCATTGTTGAGTAATAATCATTAATTATAATATTGATATTTATATAAATAAGATTAATCATGATAATTCATTGTTAATATATACATATGATATGACATAAATTATTGTATTAGGATACTTTTTGTTATTGTAAGGGATTCAAGCAATAAATATGTTTGATTAAATCAGGAACATATTCATAATTTCGATATGAATATTAATATTTTATTATTGTAATGGATTATTAACTAATTCCAAATGGATTAAGTCAATTCCAGAAAGTAAAGTTAATAAATAGAGATATATTAAACTGAAAACAACTTTCAATTACAAAATCTTTTAGTTTGCAAGGCAAATAAATATCAAATGTTAGGAGTTTTCTTAAAATCATAATTTTGGATATGTTACACATTTTGGAATTGACCGTATAAAATAATATTCTGAGTAGATTAATTACAAATAATAATTAAGTAAAAAGGATACATAGTAGTTGACAATCATGAATAAAATAGGGTGCTATATGTATTAAAAAAAAATATTCTTAATAACATTTTAAACTAAAATTAAGTACATATGATAACATATAAATCGATATACATATGTACTCTACTTTTAATAAACTTTAACTGTAACATAATATAAACATGTGATGTAAATAAATCAAAGTGAAAGACTACCATTGAGTAAAGGTGATTAGACATTCTTAAACATCAAAGGAAAATGTTTTTCTATAATAAAAAAAAAAAAAAAAAAAAAAAAAAAAAAGAGTTTTATAAATGTGCAATCATAAATACTTTCCATTTAATGAGTTAAGGAAAGTTAAAATAAAAAAATAAAAATAATACACCCCCAAAGACAATATGAATGCAAATACCACGAGTGTAACCACGAAACAATAATTAATAATTAATACAAATTATACGAAAATTTAATTAAAAATTAAAAGTTATTGATTAGGTCAAACTTAACTAGATGTACCAAGGAAACATAGTAACTCATTTAGTATTGCTGTTTCTTTAAATTAGATATTTAAAAAGAAAATAGTTGTTAAAATTAAATACTTTGATTAAATTTTGTAAAAAAACAAAACAAGAAACATCCTGTTTAAACTATTAATTTCAACAAATAAAGAACTGAATTTTCCACAGTAAAAATCACTGTGCAAACTGAAAAGCTACAATTTTGGAATTTTCTATTAGTGGAGGTAAAGTCTGGACACACCTTCGCCAAACCCAGGGCAGCTCCGAGTCAAAGCAAATAGCAAATGTGTGATTGCTAGTTACCTAGTATTGACTAAACGGGCTACGCACAGGCGTCTGTTCCGGTTATTCGATTTTTTAAAAGTCGTTTTCTGGTTTACAATTTATTATTAGTTTAGTGGAGTTATGGCGCGTTACCCAGTAACTAGGTGGGAAAAAAAACAAGTGTTTGAAATAAAATAATTATTCCTTATGCACTGGTGTCTCGGTGGAGGGAGGGCTTTTAGCTCGGGAGCAAACTTCTGGCCTCTCCCTCTGACCCAAGTAACCTCCGTATAGCCTACAAAGTGAAATATTTTTTTTTTTTACGTAACATAAAAGTATATAAATACACTAATTACTGGATTCAACAGTGAGGAGTTTTATAGAAGAGCCTTATCGGACACAAAAACTCGGACTTATCGCAAGCCTTTCATTTGTCAAGCAATGGTGTGTTCGCATCTTTACATCATTACAAGCGAAACCAAAGGAAAATATAATTTGCAATAGAAACAATCCATCACCAATACATTACATAGATTTAAATGATAATTGCAAGAAAATATATTCAGATATAAAATGAATCTCAAAATACATTCGTTTTTACATTACACCTACGATGATTGACTCATGATTAAGGTTAGTTGTTGATCAATCCTTCAAGCGATACAATTAGATACATTGGACACATCCCTTCGGTTGTTGAGCGACCAAGACGAGTGACTTAGTAAAGTTAATCCCTCAGAGAGGAGAGAAAAGGAAGACGACGAAGAGGAGAGAGATCACTTGGGCTGCTTGCTGCTGAGGTCGGTGGGGGCGGAGAGGCCGAGCGGGAGCGGGATGGTGATGTAGGGGGGCCGCCGCCGACGGAGAGGATGACCCCGCCGTTCGGGAGGCCGGGGCTGGGCGAGGCGTACACCATCCCCTGCCGGCCGCCGTACATCCCGCCCGGGTAGCCTGAGCTCGTACTCGCCACCGAACCTGAAACAACATAAGCCAAGAGGTTACTTATCTGTTATATAAAAATTAAAAAGTGGAAAAATAAACATCAGTGTTATGAAGGTATTAGAAATTCTAGAACTAACCGATATCCTCTCTTAGGCCTTGTTTATACTTAAAACGAGGATAGAGAGTATAAATCCATTTTACTACGTGAATATATTAAGTATTATATTACATTCTTATTATATATAAACTTAACTATAATGAAGTATCATATCCAGTAAGAATACTTCAATTCTATGACGTTACCTATTCGTTAATTTTTACTTCCATTTCCATTGTTCTTTTATCGAAAACCAGTCACCGATGATCAGTTTTGAATATTTAATAAATAAACAAATAAAATAAACTTTATTCACATATTTACAAATTGACAAAATGTTTACTAAATTTCGGATGGATCATCCTTACAATCAGTAAAATATTTTTGTTTTTTTGTAATTATAGTCCATTATATAGTTATTTATAACTATAGTTATTATATAACTAACATATGATAAAATTAAATTGAGGTTATATTACGAATGTAGGAAAAATTATACAATAAATTATCAATTTTTCGGTGGATATGATCTGTGAAAGTAAAAGATTTGTCTAAAGTTAGACTTAAGTACTGTACGGATTTTGACCATGGGTTGGGAGCTGAATTTAACTTGATTTGGTGATGAATATTTAATAGTTGACGGACTAAACCTTGACAAACGCCTTACATGGAATCCTCATACTAGACAGAAACGACAAAAAACTGCTCTTTGATACCGATACTTGACAAACGTTCAAAACTTCCTATTTACTACAAAAAACTCGTTTTTATAAACATTACCAGGCCTATTTGGGCTTACAGAATTGAGCTACGGGGCTCCACTAAACCATCAAATTCCTCTCGCATCCAATCTCTGCAATACAAAATTCTTCGAAAAATCCTCAATGCTCCATACCTTGTTACGAATAAAATCACCCAAAAAGACCTAAATATCCAGTTAGTTGAAGACCTAGACCGATATAGATATACTTCTTTTCATTCCAAACTTCCTGCCCACTCAAACCCGCTTATCCGTGACCTCTCCTCAACCTCTATTCCTGACAATACACTGATGGCCAAGAGACCTCCTACCATAAATTGGACATTGAAGTGCTACCAATGGATAGTTTCTTCACAGGACTGTTATGTGTTTTAACACATAAATTAATCCCATTTACTTGTTGCATTGCATCAATATAGCAGTAAATATCTTTAAATAAAAAAACAAATTGACGGATGGTGATCAGAAAATAATAGAAAGCAGTGAAGAACTATTTATTAGCCAACGTTTAGGCACACGGAGCTAGTCCTACCTGACTGTCAAGAGTCAAGAAGCAACTAATGTTTTACTATTTTCTATTCTTTTTTAACCGCCACCCGAACCATCTCATCCTTTATAATCGATTTCCCAAAGTATTCAAAGGGTGTTGCATGACTAATTATTTTTGCTATATAGCGAAACAATAAGTTTTTTTTTTTAAAACTTTTTCGACACTTCCATCTCTTCTAGCAACTAATACCCCTACTCTACAAAACTGTCAAAATTTAGTTAATACAAAAGAAATCGTCATGGTCAAAAGTTCTGAACTGAAGAATTTGCTTTCCATACCTACCATTTATATAACCTAAATCTGTTAGGATAAAACGGATTCTGAACATATTTAGGGATGGCTGAATATGGTCTAAGAATATTATCTACAAACGTTATCTTCGAATTCATAATTCGAAATAACTAATGAAAATATAACGTCAAACGATGAACATTCATGAAGAAGAGGACGGCTGCTCACAAGAGCCCAGATAATGACTGAGCTTGACGCAGACCATTTGTATGATAATAATGGATGTGGAGGGGCACAATTAGGGGCAGCCGGGATATTTCATGATCGGTAAGGCTTTTATTTCGGGATTCCAAGTTTCGGGAGTCATTAGTATCTCCCGGATGATTAGTTAGCTCTGTAGGATCTAGTAGCCAATGGCAGAGGATAAACGCCTGACTTTTTGCAATGGAATGTTACCTCGTGTGTCGGTCCTCAAGGAAAACGAAAATAAAACAGGCCCAATGGGGAAAAAATGAAAGGAAAGGCAACAACAAAAAGAGGGATGGAGAGATGAGGAAAAAAAGAAGAAGAAGCAGTTGGCAGCACTCCACCCGCATTTTTAAAGAAATACTAAAAAAGTTGGTCTGATTGATTCACAGATACCGCGGCTGCCTCCTTCATTAGTTACTTTTTATATGTATCCTTTATGTTACTCTTTAATCACACAATAAATAAATCAGTACCAGGTACATCTATCGCACCGCAATAGAAGAACATACAAATCCCAAGATATGTAATACTACTTTCAAACATAAATCTTATTATGTTTTATAAGTGTATATATTTAATTAGCATTCCTTAAAGAAACCCTGGTGCGTGCATGAAACGACATTTGCCTATTTTCCTGCTTGAAATAAGTTTTGAAAATTTATTGCACATTCTTATAAAAGAATTCCACTTTCTTACTTTATATAAACTTGTCTTAAAATTACAATATATAATTGTTTATTATTACACACACACACACACAGACACAGACATATATATTAATATATATATATATATATACACACACACACACACACAACTTGAAAAAATGTCCATACTCCCGTTGATTTCCTGCACACTTTTGACCTTCCATCTGGCGTAAAAATATTTAATTTGGATTTATAAGAGAATATGACCCGTTCCCTGAACTTTTAGGGTTTATTTACAAACTCCCTAGCAAATTACAGCCGCTTCTTCTGGTTTAACTTACTGAAGAAGGGATTTTTCTTCTTGCGACTCAACCACTGTATCCTTCCCTTCTTAGAATATTTTTGGACTGTTTCTGGGTGGACTTGAATCCCATAGTACCTATTTATTATGATGGCCATTGAGCTCTCGGTAGTGTGAGGATTTGCATCGACTTCAGCAAGGATGCCTCGCCCTAGCGATTCTTCAGTCTTAAAGCTCGCGTTCAATCCTCCAAAGATTTTAACTCTTTATGTCCTTGTAGTCCATACTGTACAGTAGCATGCTACTTATTCAATAGATCTGCAATTTATAGATAAGCCCTGCGAACCATAAGGTCTCTCAAATCACGAGGCGCATATTGAAAAGAAATCAGTTTCCCAGGCCCAAGTAAAGTTAATACTAAACTAATATTTGATTATCTAGATAGGATTTATACATATAACACTGGAAAGGCGGTCATATTACAGCAAATAGTATTAATATTAAAAGTGTATGGGGATTTTTTGACCTACCATTAACAAATGACATTCTGCCTCGTTTTATATTAACGATGAAATAAAAATAAATAAATATATTTTTTTATCTAATATTAATATTAATAATTTGTACATTAGGAAAATGTTAAGTTGAAAATGAATAGCTTTGCGAAACAAAAGTATGCTGTATGAAACTTTTTTTCAGTGAGAGTATTTATATTGGCAGAGGGTCTGTAAGTTTCATTCGAGTAGTGTTTTTTTTTCATCCTCAGTTTTACACACTCTAGCTCTGTTGGCGTTCTTAGGATGAAAAATTTGATACTTAACTGGTCTGAAATTTACTAGAGAATATTATTTGTTACACAAAAGTTGTTGCTAGGACCTATCATTTAGGTCCTAAATGATGATACGGATTGAATGTAAAAAAGGACACGTTTTGCTACATTAAGTGTTGGGGCTTGGCTGACACGCTCTGTGCTAAAAAAGCTGCGTTGGTGTGACCCGCATTGAAAACTTTATTTCCGTATATACCATTTGTAGCTAGAATCTACTGGTTAGAAGCTATATTGGTTTGAATGAAAAAAAAAATCTGGTGCGGGCAACACACGACTTTCACTTACCTCGATTTTTAAAATCAATGAAAGAATTTTCAAATACAGTTAGAGATAAAAATACGTGAAACTATTAAGGAATTAATCAAATTGAATTTATATAGAAACATGTGTTTTATTAAAAAATCTATTATATTATTATCTAAAATAATCAGTTAGTTTTATCTTCTTCTCACCACTCTCTATTAACTTCTAAAAGCTTGTGTATGAGATGATCTTTTTTCTAAAATCTTTAGCTTTCCAACGGTATATCATACATGTATATTACTGCTCTTATGTTCAAAAACGAAAAATTGCATTAAAAAAATATTTTTTCTGTATTCTCCTTTAGTTGGGTATCGAATTTAATAAATTTATGTATTTACCTGTTTTTCATCAGCGTTAACAAGATAATCTAGTTATTATTATTGAATCTACAAAATTAAAGGTACTTTAGGGGAAGAAAATTTAAAATATCGGCATTTAAGCCCTGTCAGACCATTTTTATCCAAATAAAACCTACATGATATTAAATAAAGCCCATTAAATTTTACATCGATATAGCGAGTTTAATCAAAATCGTCGGAACCGTTTTCGAGAAAATCGAAAGAAGGTGCAAAATACATGGTATAAAGTGCCTCTTCTGGTAAGCTCATTTTGATGAAAAAAGTTTTGTCACGTCTCGGGCGTATAGTTGTCTTAAATATGAAATTTCATTTTCATAGGACTTACCGTTTCCGGCCGGGAGTTACACACACACACACACACACACAGACCTTTTTGCGGGACTTGGTTATTTGGACTCAGGAGACACTAAAACGTGTATTTCCCTTGAAAACTGGAATTCGAAAATTTTCACGATCGCAATACTTCCCCTTACTATATATAGTAAGTAAAAGTAAAAAATTAACAAAGTACAAATGTCCAAATGTACATAGATGATTAAAAATAAATTTTGTTAGTAGATCGTTCCTTTACTAAACTTCACCAATCCGCCCGTTCGTCCGCACACTCAATATCTTCCTGCCTGGGTAAAGCAGGAAATCATAGATAGACTATCTACTATGATCTATTGTTTTTCCAAGTCAGGGAGAAATATTAAGCCAAAGTTATATCTACAAATAATATATCTTTCAAATAAACAAATATAAGCTAATTCAGAGGAGGAAGCATTGAAAATTCTGTATTTAAAGTTTAAGTTAAGAGTATTTAATGATGAAAAAACCTAGCTAATCGAATAGCGAGTAAATAGGAAAGATTGTAAAATTAGTAAAATACATGATATAAAATTAATCTTCCAGTAAGTCAATCCTCGTGAAAATGTTAAAGTAACATCTCCGGTATATGTTTATCTTAAATATGTATTGTAACTTCAGTTTTAGACTTCTGGATTTCGCTCGAGACTTAATTCAGAACCATACATATTAAGACTACTACATGTTCTGAAAATTACCAAGGAGTTCTTTAATATTTAAAATACAAAAGAAGAGCCATCAAAAGTCTTTCGGGTAAAGAGAAAAAAATGCGAAAAAACGTCTATATCATTTAAATATATTTAAAACAAAGAAATACTAATCAGTTTTTAAGAAAACATCCGGGAGATGAGAGGCCAAAATAGCATCAGAAAATGGTTGCTTTTTTTGCTGTACAGAAAGTTTTGAAGCTCAAAGATCTCTCTTATAGTGCCAAGGTCATTGTTTCAAAGACAATTATTCGCCCAACAGTCATCTGTGGCAGTGAGACATGGGTTCTGACAAGGGAGATGGAGAAACGGCTATGCATCTGGGAAAGAAAGAAACTAAGAAAAATATATGGACCAATCAACTCTGATGGAGAGTGGAAAATAAGAAAAAACGAAGATCTGTAAACATTGTATGATCAGCCAGACATAGTTAGTATAATAAAAAGAGGAGGCTGAGGTGGTTCGGGCATGTGGAGCGTATGAAGGAAGACCGTCTTCCAAGGAAGCTGCTATTTGAAAAACCGGGTGGTACTCGAAAGTGCGGATATCCCAGAATGAGATGGCCGGAGGATGTTGAGACAGTCTTGCATCAACTTGGAGTTAGAGGATGGAGAGCAGTTGCTGCAGATGGACAAGCCTGGCGAACAATCTGTGATGAGGTCCATGCCCTTCAAGGGCAGTAGCGCCGAACATTATTATTATACTCCTTTTTATAGAACCAAGAAATATGAGTGATCCTTTCAAGCCCGTTCCACTTCCTTATGGAATACTCTCCCGTCAAACATCTGTCATGCTCCTTCCCAATCATCGGCTGAGTCCCTTCTCTTTCAATACTTTCTTTCTTTCCAACCAGAAGTAAGCTTATTTTTATCATGCCAACTTATGTGAAGTGAATCTACTTCTAATAAGTTGTAAAAGTTAAATTATATGTTTATTCTTATTTATTTTTTCTAGAATATGTACATAGATGTCACAATGATTTTTTTTTTCTTTATTTTGTCATTTAAAAGTAATTGTGTATACTTACTATTATCATAAATGTGTCTGGCCAGTTATAATTTTTATTTTGTTCACAAACGTTATTCTTAACGGACATTGCCTGTCCTAGAATAAAATTCCTTGATCTATTATATTATACTTACATCGTCACGACAACCAATGAAGAAAAGTTGAATTCAATATCATGATCAAATTTGTCTTAACAGGGGATCGCTAATAAGTTTAGAGGACTATGAATTTTGAAGATTATATTGTGACTACATAGATTGAAGATTTGATAGCTACGATTGAAATCAGAGCGGTATCAATAAGAGGCATGAGTGACAGTAACTGGTTGAAGAGCCTTCCCGCGAGTGAGTTATGTTCTTGTTGCATAGCCCAGCGAGGGCCAGGTCTGATTGCCTCAGATTAGGGCTGCTTAATTCTTTTTTTGTAGGGCTATTTTCTGCAGGAATTCGCAGGAACCCCATCCGAGGCCACGTTAGGGATTGGACAGAGTCCGAGCGGTAATATTTTATAATAATAAGTTGTAATTATTGTGTTGTGGTTGTGACAGGCTGGCCGGGTGACAGCGTTGACAGTGGGTGACAGTGGATCTCAATCCTTCATTCTCGAGTGTGAGCAGGGCCGATTATCTCTCACGTTGAGCATTATCATGTCTTCCACAGCCCAGGCATTTCTAAATCTTATCTTTCTCCAAGGACGGTTCTTCTTTTAAAAATTTTCCTTCTCCCCATTAAATATTTATTCACCAGTTTCCAAAAAAACATTAAACATTATCACATGAGGAAGATGGTTGGGGGTGCAGTCATAAAAAAACACACATTAACAACTAATACTTATTGTATTTGTGTGCAGACGTTTCGGGCTACGTTATGGGCCTTCATCAGGGTGACTTAAAGAAGGTATCTCAGCAATTACTTGCTAATGAGTATGTACAATATAATTATATTGATTTATATTACTTGTAAATAGGTGTTTTTTTGAATACCAACACCCCAGCCAACTTTCTCATCTACGTGTAATATTCTCAACACTCAACTAAACTCAATCATAAAAACATTATCACGATTTTGTTATTTTTTGGGCATTGTCAAAATATTTTGTTGAACAGACTCTTGGATATTTTAACAAGAGATATGATATAAAGCACCATAGTTTGAGCAGATGTACTATTAATCTTGAGTGATCAAGATCTATTTCAATGGTCATCTTTGACTCAATGATTAATCTAAACACTGATCAATTATTTCAAATGAACAGAATTTAAGTAACAGACGAAAATACGAAAAAAATCGGTACAGGTCAATTCCATTTGAAATTTTTTAAATAAATCTTTTCCGCTAAACAATTTTCGTTATTATGATTTTTTTTATCAGTTACTCTCTATCCTTTCCTGAATATAAAATTGTAAATAAAATATTTTTCTGGACAATACTTGTGATGCAGACTTTTTAAGTCAGCTTCGCGGCTAAAAACATTTGTTTCCAAAATATTTCTAATTCTTGTAACATTTTAGATATCAAATCAAAATATAAACTAACAATAGGATGAGGACATCATTTAAATTTTGCACACCACTATTCATTAGCTAACTAGTAAAGAAAAGGGTTCAAAAGATCCTCGAAGATGAATAAAAAAGAGACATTTGGTGAGATAAAAAAATATAAAGGAAAAGAGAATCACCTTTGATTTTTGTTCCTACATTGCTTCATAGTCCTAATTACTGTGAAATTTTTTTATCTTAGCCCTTTTTTGTATATGAATTTTCAAAATTGGCAAAAATTTCAGTTTCCCGATGTTTTTTCTGATTTTTTACTCAGACCTTTCTAAGATATTTCCTTGTTTACTTGCGAAAAACGATTTCTTTAATTTTTACAGCAAGTAGCACTACGACCATGATAAATAGGAAAGAAATTAGGAAAATCCAAAAAGTCGAGCGGCAATATCTGGACGATTTCGAATGTATTGACCAGAATTAAAACACTGTTGGACAAATTGAAGCAGATTTAATTAAATTAGACATTGATGTTTATAAATCGTTTTCGAGAAAATACTAAAAATATGAAATTCCAATGATGAAGTGGTAAATCAGGGAAACAGTTTTTGGAGAAAAGGTTTCTGTAACAGCTAAGGCACATACCTATTTTAAACATGCAATATCCATATGTATAATAATAATGAACATATATTTTTTTTAAAGACAGTAGTTATGAAACATGTAAATAATAGTTCAATTAAAATGAATTATAGGATAAAAATAAAATATATATTCAGATTATAATGAAAAATAGGCTCATTTCTCCATTTTACACTTTTACAACCGACAATTATAACAGTATTTATGTAGATTATAAGACATTTATTATTACCATTTTGCTTTTTTGTACCATTACTATATGGAAATTTATACTCAGAAATTGTTTATAACTCTCAAAATGGCCAGTTCTGCGAATTTCAAACCTTATTTAATACCTAACGAAGAGTTGGCGTAAACCATAAATTATTCAGAATCTTTACAGAACATAGTAGTTAAATAAATACTACTCTCATACATTGATTTACTAGGCGATGGTAAATCGTACTAGCTTTGCAACCTCTCCTAATAATTTATGTCACAGTTTTACCAATATAGAAAATCTATAAACATCTTTGAGGAACAGTTCCATTCCTTTCTGGGTAAACCTTTATTAGCGATGGTTTCTCTTTGTCGGTGCAGTCTACAGCCACTGCAAGCCAAGGCAACCATGGGCCGAGGCGAAGGTTCTTATTTAAACTAAATTGTTAATTGTTCTTATTCTTAATTATCATATATAAAAATTACGGGCAGGATCCTCCTATATATCATGTGTAAATATCTACAGATGTCTTTTAAAAAAATAATGAAAAAAAAAAGTGGTATAAACTCGTTATATCAAGGTATGATAGTAGTATCAAAAATATTAAATGTGTTTCATCCTCATTAAAATATTCTGGAAGAGCTTAATTGCCGAATCATTTTAAAAATCATCTTTAAACTTGTTGATTTGATGCCACATTATATCCGTTATTGAAAACTTTTTTATCATTCGTAAAAAGACTTATTTATTTATTATTTACTAATATTTGTGAGATATAAGGCTATATTTTGGTTTCTAGTGACAATAAATGGTTTTTTATTATAAGTACAATGTATATTGTAGAATAATAAAACTTTAACCGGAACGTCAACATAATGAGCTAAGTTGTTAGATGCTATACCACTAATAATTGCTAAATATTATTTTAATCATTAAAAAAAATCCTTCAGTGAGTTGAGTAAGCAATGGGTAATAGTAATATTACTTGAACGGTTCGAACCCAGCAGATAGCCTAGGAATTTTTAAAAGGAATAAAAGGTAGTCTTGAGCCGGTGCGATATCAGGTACTCGTTAGAATCCCTATCCTAATTAAACCTGGATAGGCAAAATTTAAGACTTCCACTGTAGGTAGCTTCGTCGGAGTAGCCACAGTAGCGTAAAGTGACGTTAAATAAATAAACAGCATAAAAACATTATTTGTATTAACTATAGCCAAACTAGTATCATAAAAATTATTTCTGTTGAAAAAAATTATTTTTTTGGTCAGATGCTGCTCTCCGGTGGTGGATAAAGCACTGTACTACTGTTATCCAGGTTCAAATCCGGTTATGGGAGGACAATTATTATTATCTTATTTCAGCAGTGGGGTGCATGGAATTTTTAGTTGTTTATTTTTTTCAAAAAATGAAGGATATAAACCAACCAATAGTTGTTTTTTTTTATTCCTTAATCCTTTAAATTTAATACTCATAAAGCCTTTTAATTTATTTATGACTTGACTAGTTCATTGGAAGGAATTGGTCCAGGTGGAGGTCAGTAAATGAAACAACTAAATAATTTCAACTGTTTATCGTTTCGACCCCAATTGTTGTGGGTCATCATCAGGGCATCTCGTGGGGAAATGGAAAATGGGTACAGTTTTTCGTAAAAACTAGTTTCCATTCGCCCACGATACACCGTCATGATGACCCACAATGGGGTCGAAACGTTGGCTAACAATAAATAGTTGAAACTATTTAGTTTTTTTCATTTACTGACCGCCACTCGGAATAATACCTTTCAGTAATTCTGAAACGATCGACTAATTTTATCCACTTTGATTAGTTTATGTTTTTTAAAAGTTCGATTTGAAGCTTCTTTTTCCCCTTAATTTTAAAAATTGCTTACAACAATTTATCTACTAATAAATAAGAAACTTAGTAGATGTATTGCGTGTACAAATAAAAATTAATGTAAATGATAAATATTGGGCAGGCTGCGTTATAATCCTACAATACTTGCACTTTTCCACCTAGTAAAGTATTCATAATAAATTAATATACTATATACTCTTTATACGGAGCGGCGTGGTCAAGTCTACTGTCCTCCGGGTCCTGGGTTCGAATCCCGGCTGTGGCAGCATATTATTTATTCTGTTATTTCAGTCGGGGGGCGACCCTAGGGTATGGAGACCCTCCTGGGGCACACCCAGCCTCTATATAGTGGGTACCCAAATTTGGGGAAAAAACCCTAGGGCTGAGTGTGATTTCGGCCTAATCACCTCATTGCACGGCCTAGTAACATTATGAATCTCTATATCTACTGAGCCCAAGACCCTTCATGGGTTGTAGTGGTAGAGGTTTTTTTTTTTTTTTTTTTCTCTCTTCACAATTTCTTCAACTTGGAAGTCTTCAACTACAGTTGGATATAGCTAAGGATGTACACGGAGATAAAGGAAAGAGAAGAAAATGACTTGATTATGGACACTAAAGCAGAATTGATCTGAAACGTACTCCCCAAAATGGATTGTGAGGATTTAACAATGGCACGAAGCCACAATGGTTTCCTACCGTCGAGCGCGCAGGAATTCCAAGAAATTTCTCCATCAAGAAAGATGCTGATAGATCAAGATTTACAACGGCTGCCAGCGAAGCAGCAGAGGGGTCCCTCCCAACCCACTGAGAAGAATTACATGGATTCTTTTCCTAACGAATAATTCCTACAAGTAATTGGCCAATTTCAAAACTATTGGAGGTGGAACAGTTTATTAAGGAGAATGAAAGCTGTACAAAGTAACGACAAAGATAAAAGGTTAAAGTTCAGGATACGGGGAGTTCAAAGCCATGAACTGTATACATAATAAATTGCTATTGTAACCTAATGCACAGATATTAAGAAATAAATTGGAATGGCTTCGATAGAAATATATTGTCTCAGAAAATCAAATAACTATCTTATTTAATTTATTTTTTAACAATTAGCTATGCAGACAATCAAATCATCCTCTAAAAGAGTATTTAGAACGTTTATTGAGTTTTAGGTTATACCTCTATAGGTTAAGTACTATAGGATAAAATATAGTTGCTGAGACCGAGTTTGTTTTTCGAAATATAATACATCAAACATTGCACTTGCCTTGCAAGAGTTGCTCCCATCTTATTAACCTACTTTAAGTAAAACCAAATCAACAAAACTATAACCAATTGAGTCTCAGACACTAAATTTTATCCTACAGTACTAATCATATAGAGGTATAATCTGTAAACGTTTCATCAGTTTTTAAACAGTTCCTTTTACGGTGTCCCACATTTAATTTTGCTGACCTTGGCAATAACCCTCCTTTAAAAAATTATACAATACTTACATGATAAAAATTTCGATAAATAGTGCAATTATTAGACTATTCAAGAAAATAAATTAAGCGCGGGACTCCATTTTAACCTTTCTTGTTATAACACGCAAACAGTTTCAGATGATGTAAATTTTCGTGAATTTTTTTCACCATTTCCTTGACTATGTAATCAGTTGTAAGGACCGACACTGTAAAAAGTAATCTTATCATCATTCTAGTTTTGAAATATGAAAAATTATCGGAGCTAATATTTTTTAAAAAGATAACGAATAACAGCTGGAACATTTTGCGTGAAAGGCAAGAACATTTTGCCACAGACTCAAAGAGCGTTATAGAAGCCATAGACAGCCCATATCGTATTAACTCCATAATACGGGAAATAATAAACACATGGTGGGAAGTGAAACAGAAAGGAGTGAAGGTAGTCTTCGCCTGGGTCCCAGCCCACAGCGGAATTTCGGGCAATGAAGAAGCGGATAGAGCAGCTAACATAGCAAGGAAAGGAGAGGATAGAGCAGCTAACATAGCAAGGCAAGGAGAGGATAGAGCAGCTAACATAGCAAGGCAAGGAGAGGATTGAGCAGCTAACATAGCAAGGCAAGGAGAGGATAGAGCAGCTAACATAGCAAGGCAAGGAGAGGATTGAGCAGCTAACATAGCAAGGCAAGGAGAGGATAGAGCAGCTAACATAGCGAGGCAAGGAGAGGATAGAGCAGCTAACATAGCGAGGCAAGGAGAGGATAGAGCAGCTAACATAGCGAGGCAAGGAGAGGATAGAGCAGCTAACATAGCAAGGCAAGGAGAGGATAGAGCAGCTAACATAGCAAGGCAAGGAGATATACCAGAAATAACGGAGGTAGAAGAAATCTCAACGGAAGACTGGACAAACCATCTAAAGACGGTTATCTTCCAGAACTGGGAGAGAGAGTGGAGCCTAAGCCAGTCAAAATTGTTTGAAATCAAACAAGATTGTAAAAGTTGGACCACCAGCTCAAGAAAGTCAAGAAGAGAAGAAACCATAATATGCCGACTTCGAATAGGTCACTGTGAATTCACTCATGGCTATCTCCTCAGAGGCCTGGAGGCTCCAACATGTGAACATTGCAACAATACGTTACAATCAGTGAAACATGTCCTACTGGAGTGTCCCCTATTTGAAACAAGTAGACGAAAATTAAACTTACCGAAGACTATAACGAAACTTTTAGAGGACAAAGAGGAATCAGCTATGAAACTGTTCAAGTTCCTCAAAGAAACTAAATATTATAATAGAGTGTAATTTTCAAAACTTGCCAATGACCCTCTGGGATAGAGGCAAATGAAACCAATAAAAAAAAAAAAAAAAAAAAAAAAAAAGATAACGTTATTTTAACAGCAAAGATAATTTTATAACTTCGGAACGAGCTTAGTCTCAGTAACCAAATTCATACCACTCATACTCATCGTAAAGATGTTTAATCCTTGATAGTTGCATCGTAAATGTGTGAAAAAGAAAGAATAAGAATTTAAGAACCAATTAAATTCAACATAACATAGGAGAAATTAAGACGGATGACAGATTTCTTTAGATTTTTTTTTTTTAATTCTACTGACTTCACCAGTTATATTTAAGATGAACCATTATAGAATTAAGAGTTTTGAAGTACGGATTAATGATTTTTACTTCGTCTTACCTAAATATGAGATATATAGTAAGGGAAAGAACTGCGATTGTGAAAATTTTCGAATTCAAGTTTTCAAAGGAAATACATCTACAGTCCCCCAAAAAGGTCTGTGAATGTGGTAAGCCTAGCTCAGAAATAAGAAGTAATAAGAAAATGAAATTTTATAATTAAGATGAGTAAATGGTCGGGATGTTACTGACAAAATGGTGCCACTTTATATCTTGCATTTTGTGCCTCTTTACGATTTTATCGAATACGGCTCTAACAATTTTAATTTAACTCACTATATTCATAGCATTTAATTTCATGTTGGTTTTATTCGCTTAGAAATAGTCTGACAAGTTTCAAGCTAGCTTCTTTTTTTTTTAATTATTTTTAATGATAATTTTTTTGTAATAATTAACCATTTCTCAATATTTGCGTTGATAAAACATGGCTAAGTATGTAAGAATGCGATAATATAACAGAAATATTTTTCCCGGATATAGTTTTTTCCCTTGGGAATGAGAATAGTAATATTGATGCACAATATGGTGTTCGATACCTAAAGATTTTACAAACAAATCTAATATACCAAGTCCTATAATATAATCGCGAGTGATGAGTAGATCCGTAGATAATCATTTTTTTATTTATTTATTTTTATTTATTTATATTTTATTGAATTTTACAACTGCATATTACTTAAATACAATAAGTAAAAGTAATGAATTACAATAAAAGGCGTAAAGGGCTTGTGAAGAAACTACCCAGCGGTAGTACTTCGATGTTTATTTAAGTAAGTAGATCCCAAGGCCATCTTCTTTTAAATTGCCTCGGAATGTTGTCAGAAAAACTTAAGGTTGATAGGTTGCGGACAAGAGGTTTATATGGGTTGGGAGTTCTGAATTAAAAGTGGTATATCTGGTACGAGAAAGGTCTGCAACAAATGGATATTAAGGTCGTTATGGATGATTTTATTTGTAACGAAATAAGGAGCATTTAGGATTTCGAGAAGGATTTTGGATTGTAAGGATTGGATGCGGGAGGAATTAGATGGCTTAGTAGAGCCCCAAAGCTCGATTCCATATGTCCAGATGGGTCTGATGACAGTAATATAAATGAGGTTTTGTAGTGAATTGGAAGTTTTGAACGTTTGTCTAGTAAGTGTTGTAGTAATTGGTATCAACGGGTAGTTTCTTGTCGTTTTAGTCTCGTGTGAGGGTAGATAATTAATTTAAATAGTTTAATCTAAAATGAATGTTTTCCATCGATACTCAACGTAAGTCTTTAAAAATGTTTGAACGTCGGGTGTTGCACACACCAGATTTTTTTTTGTTTGTTAGTGGCTTTGAGAAAACCTGATGCGATTAAACTACAATTAGTCTCAATGTACAATAGATTGGAACTATTGTGGCATGTTCGGTTTTATTGTCCTAATATATAGCATTTCCAAGTCAAATCAACCTTTTCCAAGTCAAATTCAACCTTTTCCAAATCAAATTCAACCTTTTCCAAGTCAATTCAACCTTTTCCAAGTCAAATTCAACCTTTTCCAAGTCAAATTCAACTTTTTCCAAGTCAAATTCAAGCTTTTTCGATTTAAAAAAAAAAAAAAAATCTAATTAACATGATTTTATGTTTTTATGTTTATTTTAATTACACATTATGTTTTTAACCCTTGTGGCTTGTTAAATGTTCCCAGGGGCCTTTTTACATATAATTAGTCACGATTATAATAATAAGTTTAACCGATACTTTAATTTTTAGACATTTTCGATACAAGGTCTGGTAATCGGATTAGCGGGGGTTCGTATTATTTTAGCTTTATAATCGCGGGCAAAAATATTATCAATAGAGGTTTATTTTAACTTTTTCGTATTTATTGGATACTAGGCTCAGTAGCTGCGTTACGGGGGGGAGGGGGTTCTATCCCGACCATTCTATTAATTATTCGTGCGCTCACTCAAATATAGGTTTATTATAACTTTTTCGTATTTATTCGCTACTAGGCTCAGTAGCTGCGAAAAGAAACACGAAGTTATAATAAACCCATATTTTGAGCGAGCGCGATTAAAATTAATAGTGTAATCGGTAACGAGCCTTTGGGGACGCAGCTACTGAGCCTTGTATCCAATAAATACGAAAAAGTTATAATAAACCCATATTTGAGCGAGCGCGATTAAAATTAATAGTGTAATCGGTAACGAACCTTTGGGAACGCATCTACTGAGGCTTGTATCCAATAAATACGAAAAAGTTAAAATAAACCTCTATTGACAATATTTTCGCCCGCGATTATAAAACTAAAATAAAACGAACCCCCGCTAATCCGACTGCCAGACCTTGTATCGAAAATGTCTAAAAATTAAAGTATCGGTTATACTTATTATTATTATCGTGACTAGTTATATGTAAAAAGACCCCTGGGAACATTTAACAAGCCACAGGGTTAAAAACATAATGTGTAATTAAAATAACAATAAAAACATAAAATCATCTTAATTTGATTTTTATTACTTTAATGAAATCTAAAAAGGTTGAATTTGATGGAAAGGTTGAATTTGACTTGGAAAAGGTGAATTGACTTGGATAAGGTTAATTGACTTGAAGTTGATTGACTTGGAAATGCAATATCCTTATAATAAAATCATATCTTGTAATGTGATTTCATTATATTGACTGAATCAAGAACATTCAAGTTAATTTTTTTTTTTTTTCGACACTTTATTATAAATAGAACCCAATCGTATTTGCCTCCAAAAATAAACACTCAAAACTTTCATCTCCTTGATTTTTACGAATTTAGGGCCAGTCCCTTTGGTTCTCGGCCTGATCTTCGATATAACTGCTGAAGTCAGTAGAATTAAAGAAACCGTCTAAAGTTCTTCTTATGTTATGATGAATTTAATTGGTTCCTAAATTTTTTTTTTTTCTTTTGCATACATTTACAATGAAACCAATACAGACTAAACATCTTTACAAGAATATAAATGGTTTAATTAAATTAAATTATGTTAAATTTGGTTAGTGAGACTAAGCTGGCTCCGAAGTTATAAAATTGTATTCCCAGTTAAAATAATGTTTTCTTTTAAAAGTATTAGCTCCGGAATTCTGCATATTTAGAACTAAAAAAAAACAAACTAGAATGATGATAAGAGTACTTTTTACAATGTCGGTCCATACAAGAGAATACCTAAGTAGCCAAGGAAATAGTTAAAAAAATTCACGAAAATTTACATCAACTGAATTTTTTTTTTTTTTGCTTAGTCTTATCATTGTACTACTTGTAGAAATTTCTATCGTTTAAGTATTGCCCTTTTTCAAATATAATTTTTTAAAGAAGGGTTATTGTTGCAAAGTTAAGCAAAATTAAAAACGGGATATCGTGAAAGGGACTGAAGAAAGTTATACAGATTAAACCTCTAGATGATAAGTACTGTAGGATAAAATTTAGTTCTGAAAACACACCATACTTTCCGCTCCTGATTTTACCATCTAAGCGTCTCTGTTTCTCAGCCTGATCTTAAATATAACTTTTGAAGTCAGTAGAATAAAAAAAAATCGAAAGAAATACGTAAACCGTCTAAATTTCTTCTAGGACATATCAGTTTGCCATCTAAGCACAGATATGTTAGCATGTCATTTCATCCCACCCTCTTCACAATTGCACGCATGTGTATAGTGTCATATGGGTCTTTGTTCCAATCAAATATTAATCGGTATATCGGAAGAAGCTTGATCGAAAAATAAGTTCTATATAACGCATCGGTTGGAAATGGATTCGGAATATTTCAATGACCGATGATACTATAATAAAAAACTAAAATCTAAAAGTAAAGAAATGCAATTTATTATGGACGCGGCCATGAGGCGCAGGGAGAGAGGGCAGGAAGCCCCGTAGCCATTACCAAGGAATGTCATTTACCATGGAGAGGCTTATGGTGAATGGTAAGTAGGGGAGCTGTCGTAAAGCTGTCCTGCTCCCCCCGCCCGGCAGAATTTCTATCAACGTCTTCTGCCACCAGATGGTCACCCGGCTTCTCTATATATAGTCTTCAGCAAATATCTCCCTTGTTTAGTCAGGGTCGGGGCAAAGGTGCAAACTGTACCGTACTATACCCCCATCCTCCAGGGAAACAAAAAATTATCTTTAACCTACAAACCAAGTGTAGAAAACGATAAACATGCCTTATCTATACAATATAATTAATATTCATAAGTTATGATAGATCATAAATTAATCTCTAATCAAGGAGCAGAAGAATGCTTATCTTTTTCAACAATAGACCCGTTAAATCTTTTTTATAGATGATAAGTCTCATTATCAAATTAGGTGCCGATCGTCCAAAAGTTCCATTACCAAAAATTTTTAATTATAGTTGATAATTAGGGTTGAGCATTTCAAGCATCAGACCTCAAGTTATACCAGGACTACACCCGATGACTTAATAATATGAGTTTATTAATTTAACTTTTAATCATACATAATGACCTAAATATCCATTTGTCACAGATCTATCCCAAAACAGATGCTAGTTTTAATTCTAAATTCCACCCAAATCCCTGTAGGCAACTATCATCCCATCTATCCTGACACCCCGAGGTGATTGAAAAGACGATGGCCTCGAGACCTACTAAATTAAATTGAAATTGAAGTGCTACCCCTGGGAAGTTCTTCACAAGGCATTTTCAAGCCCACAAATGTAAATTAGCCCATTTACTTATTGTATTATTTTAAGTATAGTTGTAAATATCAGTAAAATGTTTTTTAAAAAAAACTTCATTTTATGCTAATATGTCCTAATGGGAGTCCTAAATTTTGCAATTCCAGGTTTAATTAGGATAAGGATCATTAACGAGTACCTGACATCGGGCAGGCTCGGGACCACCTTTTTACACCCCTTCCGAAGGACAGCTAACTAAGGATTTTTTCACTCCCATTAAAAATCCAAGGGATAAAAATCTGCCGGGTTTGAACTCGCGACAATGAGCATAGAAAGCTGTTGTGCTAGCCATTACATAACGAACTAAAGAAACTAAAAGTTTGAAATTCCTCAATGAGTTCAAGATTCAAAATGAAGCAGTGGCTTGTATTTAGCAAAATGGCAAACAGTACATACAACGAAAGACGACTATAAATAGAAACAGTAACAAAATGAATAGAATGGTATATTCTGAACACTTATAAATATGACAAATCTAAACATAGTTATTAACCATAATCTAAAACAATTTTGTATAACTAATGATTTTAGTAAGCAACGGCTCAAGTGGTAGGTAGAAACTTTAGTTTAAAAAAAATTAAATATGATATCTATTTTTAATAGCATCGTATACATAAACAGCTTAGGAGAAACCCTCCTTTTCCAACAGTAACGACTAGGGAAAAAAATGAGTAATTTAAAATAAAACTATGTATACCATACACATGAATTACAGTAATAAATTGTCATTTATAGGGCGTCATCTAGGCAACGTCGATTTCTACGAAGGATAAAAAATACTTAATGTCGGTTCCACTTAGTAAAGTTCGACCTCCCAACTAAAATTATTAGGCAAACTGTTAGGAAACCCGCTTTCTAACCTCACATCCTCTAAAATAAATATCTTTGAATTCGACAATTCTTTAACAGTTATTTTAAATATCTACCTTCTAATCGTGAGTAATGTAACTAAGGATGACAATTATCTTTACAATACTCCAGATAACTAAAAGAATAGTTCATATTTAACATTTTCTTCTTACAATTCTTGGGTTTGTTCCCATTCTTTTTTTCGAATACGGCCATTAAAAACACGTGTTGCAATAATGTAATTTTTCTTTCATCTCGTACCGCATAAACCTCCTACAAGGTTATTCATAGGTTAGACTATAAAACTTCCATGATTCTTTCTTTTAGAGCTATTCCATAAAATAGATGCATTAAAATAAAAGTTGGATTCAATAAATAAAGACAATACAAACGAATAGTATGTACTAGAGGTTATATATATAAGCAGTTTAGAAAGAGTATCAAAATTTCACTATTGATGCAGTTTTGGGGTAAAAATACTTTTAATTGAACCATTTTTAATACAATGTCATACATTAATAAATTCCATGACAATAGCTAATAATTTACATTCCATACGCACTACATCTCAAGGAAACATCAACTTGGAAATATACACAAAAAATCTGGTGCCTTCAACACACGACTTATACTTACCTCCATTTTTAAAATCAATGAAAGAATTTTCAAATACAGTTAGAGATAAAAATACGTGAAACTATTAAAGAATTAATTAAATTGAATTTCTATGGAAACGTGTTTTTATTAAAAAATATATTATAATATTATCTAAAATAATCAATTTTATCTGCCTTTCATCACTCTTTATTAACTTTTACAAGCTCTTCTGCATTAGATAATATTTATTCTAAAATCTTTAGCTTTCAAACGGTATATTATACGTTTATACGAGTATTACTGTTGCTATGTTCAAAATCAAAAAATTGCATTAAAAGAATATTTTTTTCAGTTTTCTCCTTTAGTTAGATATCGAATTCGTTCAACTTATATATTTATGTGTTTTTCATCGGTGGTAACAAGATAATATATTTATTTTTATAAAATCAACGAAATTAAATTGTACTTTACAGGAAAAATATCGGCATTTAAGCTCTGTCAGACCATTTTAATCAGAATGAAAGCTACATGATATCAAAGCCCATTCAATTTACATCAATGTAGCGAGTTTAATCAAAATCGTCGTTTTCGAGAAAATCATAAAAAAGTGCAATATGCATGGTATAAAGTGGCTATTCTGGTTAGCCGATTTTTATGAAGAAGTTTCCGTAACATCTCGGCGTATAGTTGTCTTAAATATGAAATTTCAGTTTCATAGGACTTTTCGTTTCCGCTTGGGAGTTACCACACACGGACACACACACACAAGCCCTTTTTGCAAGACTTGGTTGTATAGACTCAGGGGACCATAAAACGTGTATTTCCGTTGAAAACTAGAATTTTCAAAAATAATGATTAATTATTTATTGAAAATTTTCAAGATCGCAATACTTTCCCTTACTATATATAGTAAGTGAAAGAAAAAATAAAAGACAAAATCTGCTTCCTTTTTTTTGCAACCTAAATATTCGTCGAACAGGGACCTACAGTAATATTCAACCTAATGATTTTCAACCAAACTACAAAATACTTCATCCACAATCAACCATTTGAATCCCAATCAGCACGATGCTCTTTATTCAATTCAAAATCAACTAATGTTCATTAATTATCATTTCATTAATTATTTCTTATGACCGACATTTATGAGATATTTTTGGAGATATTAAGATTGAGATACGTAGTTGGTAACCTAAAAAAATGGAATCAAGACATTTCCAGAACCTCCCCGAAACATTTCACAGAGCCTAAAAAAATTAATTTCAACCTTTCATCTCACAATTAGCAACAACATTGTAGGTTTAAACTTTTTCAGTTTAGTACAATATAGATATTATAATTTATTATAAAAACAGACATTTTTCTTTGACCCTACTGTTTCAATCCATAAAGTTTATAATTCTCTATATACTTATCAAATTTTGTAAGACTCCGGCACTAGTCAGATCCCATGGCGTGGTCAGATTTTTTGGCATAAAGGGAAAGCTCACTTTATGGAGAGATATGAATTTTTAAACGTTAATGTTTAAAGATTTACAACCTTCGATTAATTCAAAAAGACTTATTATACTGCAGTAAATCACGAGTTGATAATGATAGTAATATGTATAGAGAGGGAATGGAGTAGTTAGACGGCAGACAGATAAAAGAAGTTAAAAACGATAAAATAATTAAAAGTTCGTGTCTTGGTATCGGGAGGTTATAGGGTTGACTCAGGTATTAATCCCCCGCCCTCACCTTCGATAAAGGTTAGACCTCACCGTATACCCTATGAGAAAAAATAAATTCCAGTACCTATTTAATAAATATTGTAGTACTTTGAATAAGTTATTATAAAATTAATATTTTGGTGAAATGGAAAGGAGTGATTTGATAAGATATATTGACGTTTCGGAGGTTTTTCCGACCATAAAACGTTTCCTTTTGATCTCATATAGTAATCTAAATCCAGATAGTAAAAGAAAAAGTGACATGAGCCAATAACCAAGTTACAAATTTATTATAATTTTTAAAAATAATCAATATTTATGAATTCAAATGACTTTATCATGTTATATAATGTGTGCATGTGTATAATATGATTTCGACGGAACAACCTAGAACGCCGATAACATAAAAGTGTCAAATTTATTATAATTTGCTGATACGTAAATTCTAAAATACACAGAAATTACAAAAAAATGGGGTCTTATTTACTTTACTCACACCAGTTACATTTTAGAATAACTTCATATCTTGTCATACTAATAGGTAATAAATAATACCTTCTAGATTTTAAGGAACCTTGAACTTGTCTTTGTTAATAATGAATCTGATATAACCTAATCGTGTTCTTAAATTAGAAGAAACCGCATGAAAGATATTTCAGAGGTATGAAATATTGCATAAAACAAGAAAATGTAGAAGAGGATACTTTATGAAGCTTGAGAAGCAGTTAAAGTGGGAGCCCATAGCTGAGTGGCTAGTCCCTCACGCTAAAGGTTGTGAGTTCGAATCCCAGTCCCAAAGGGACTTTTTCAAGCTTAATTAATTAATGGTGATTCACTCAAAGCCTCTTATGTGAGAACCGTCAGCCAAATGGTGGCCAGTTACAAAATTAGGCGTAGGGAGTGATCAACATACCCATTATACATCCAGAAACGTGACTGTAATCTTCCAGAAGGTTTCACCGCGAGGCCAAGAGCCTACACGGTCTGTCGCGTCACTGGAAGAAGAAGAAGATGCAGTTGCAATCCCAGAGGGAATTTTTCAAGCATTTAATTAATAGTGATTCATTCACAGCCTCTCCCTAGAGTATGTGAGACCCGTCAGCCAAATGGTGGCCAGTTACAAAATTAGGCGTAGGAAGTGATGACCTTACCCTATAAAATACACCGCGAGGCCAAGAGCCTACATGGTCTGTCGCGTCGCTGGGAGAAGAAGAAGATGCAGGTAAAGAAGTTGAAGAGAGATAATCGTTGGTTATAAAAGTACTGATAAACATCATAATATAAAAACTACCATTTCCGTTTTCATTCTAAGCCTATTATTTACATATATAAATTATTTTAAACATCTCTCATTCACAAGATAATAAAAATATTAATAATATAAATCAATGCTTTGGAAATAAGTAAATGTTTTAGCTAAAGTAAAAAATACCAGTAAGTAACGAAAAGTAGCCTCCAAAAAAATAAATACTGGGATCTAATTACATATATTTTAACTTTATTTTCCAACAAATATCCGAGGCTTCAGAAATAAAATGGAATTAGTCGTAGAGTCATATAAACCCTCCTTACTGTATGTAATCTATAAATTTTAAAAATATTAACTTCCAATAAGGGAATGGTCGCTGGGAGAATCCTTACCACGAGTAGCCGTATTTCACATCTTACTCCTATATCATCCTTTCCGATTTAGTATCGCATAAAATGATAAAAGTAATTAATTATAAAATATAATCGAGTGGTGACCCCGTTTACATTGGAGGATTGGGCAAGAGCAGGCGCGGTGCCTACCCCTCCCGCGGGTCACCCTTTAAGGGAGGCCTTAGAGGCTACCCCATATAGAGCTCTGTCCCCAGGCAGTCTGCTCCCGTTAGCGAGAAATTTATCTCCAGCCCCGGTCAAGATGGAGCCAGTATGATAATGCAATGTCTCGTAACACTGTCCTTCTGCCTCCGTGTGCAGTTATATTCCTGATAAAACAAAACGTTCACCTATAATACAAGACATAATTTCTTTTTATAGGTGGAATAATAAAAATCTGGTGCGGGCAACACACGACTTTCACTTACCTCCGTTTTTAGAATCAATTGAAGAATTTTCAAATACAGTTAGAGATAAAAATGAGTGAAACCATTAAAGAATTAATTAAAAGGAATTTCTATTGAAACATGTGTTTTAATAAAAAATCTATTATACTATTATCTAAAATAATCACCTAGTTGTATCGGCTTTTCATCACTCTCTACTATCTTTTGAAAGATTGTGTATATGATAATATTTTTTCTGAAATCTCAAGCTTTCCAACGGTATATCATAGATGTATATTACTGTTCTTCAAAAAATGTTCAAAAACAAAAAATTGCATACAAAATATATTTTTTCGGTTTTCTCCTTTAGTTGGGTATCGAATTCATTCAATTTATATATTTACCTGTTTTCTATCAGTGATAACAAGATAATATAGTTGTTTTTATAGAATCGACCAAATTAAAGGTACTTTAGAGAAAGAAAATTTAAAATATCGGCATTTAACTATTTTAATCCAAATGAAACCTAAATGATATTAAAGCCCATTAAATTTTACATCGATATGGCGAGTTTAATCAAAATCGTCGGAACCGTTTTCGAGAAAATCAAAAAAAGGTGCAAAATGCATGGTATAAAGTAGCTCTTCTGGTAAGCCGATTTTGATGAAAAAGATTTTGAAACGTCTCGGGCGTATATTTGTCTTAAATATGAAATTTCAGTTTCATAGGACTTACAGTTCCCGCCCGGGAGTTACCACACACACACACACACACAGACCTTTTTGCGGGACTTGGTTATTTGGACTCAGGGGACCGTAAAATGTGTATTTCCGTTGAAAACTGGAATTCGAAAATTTTCACGATCACAATACTTAATAATAATAAAAATTACGTCTCGTTAGAATTGATATAAGACGGATAAATATACAGGTTGAACGATTTTTACTAATTAATGGAGGAAAGAGCAAAAATTATTGAATATGCAAATGAAAAAGAAATTATTTTGAGGATGTATAGTCGACTGTAGAAACTATTATAGGTGGAATAATCAGGAATCAGTCATTTTTTGAAAAATGTTTTTAATTTTGCAAACGTTTCGGCTCAAGCTTGTGAGCCATCATCAGGGCTACAAACATCAGAACAAAAGAGATGCATATTAATATGATAATGAAAATTTTCTTGAGCCGAAACTTTGGCAAAATTAAAAAAAATTCAAAAAATGACTGATTCCTGATTATTCCACCTATAATAGTTTCTACAGTCGACTATACATCCTCAAAATAATTTCTTTTTCATTTAGCATATTCAATAATTAGCCTAGGAAATCGAACAAAAAATTAATCGATTTGTCCTCAAAATCAGGTTTAATAACCATAAAATCAAATAAATGAAATCCATCCGTAAGTCGTCCAGATAAATGAAATTCCTACATAAGAAAAAAATCTAATGCGGGCAACACACAACTTTCACTTACCTAGATAGCTAAACTCATTTTAAGGATAATGGAATAAAGAAATGATGAAAGGAACTTAAATTAAAGGAACTTCAGAGGAAAACAATTTAAAAACTCGGCATTTAAGCCTTGTAAGACAATTTTAATCAGAAAGAAACCTACATGACATTAAAGCTTCTGGTTCAATAATTTTGATGAAAAAGTTACTGTTTGCCATATACGGTTCTAAGATATGAAATTTCATTTTTTTTTTTACAACTTATTGTTTTAGTGTTAGAGTTAACACACACATACCTTTTTGCGGGACTGGGTCATTTAGATTTAGAGGGTCCTAATACGTGAAAACTCAAATTTTTACGATTGCAATACATTTCCTTACAATATATTTCATATGTAGATAAGAAAAAGAAAAAAAGTATGATCGAAGTCGGAACAGTATTAATATAAATAAATAATTATGTACATAAAATTCATTAATTCAAGTTGAGACGGGTCAATCCATTTAAAATCGTCCGATATTCATTAATTTTGTCGCTCAACATTTTTAATTTTTATGATTTTTACTGCATATTTTTTTAAAATTAATATCATGAAAATTTTGCAGTAAGTAGGATAATGACTAAGACCTATAAGAAGGGAATATCAAAAGTGCGTCTCTATTTATTATTATAAACTTTATAATGATTAAAAGCATGTTTTTTTAAAGCACTTTCTTCACTATTTTGGTAATGTGTTGTGATGACAAGAAATTTAAACCGAATCCTTTTCTTATTAGTTTTTTTTGTTTCAAGTTTATAGCTGCAAAATTGGATAGAAATTAATTGTGTAATTAATATATTTTGGAATAAATGACATTTCTTAGTTTCGTTTTTAAACAACTTAAGTGTTCGTCATATGACATCGGAAAGCAGAAAACAATGTGAATTCTTGATAATTTCAGATGCTCAATTAAAAGATCATTTAATTTTCTGCGATGGTATAGTGTGTTTCATTATTATAATTTTATTTATTTATTTAGGGAAAGGAAGGTGAGGCGTAAAGAAGTTGATAGGAAATTAGGATAAAGATTGATATTTTTCATGATAATTTTTTTTAACAAGTAAAATATACAAGACTAGTGGAATTGCAAAAACAAGGAAAAATGTTATGAGCTACTTTGAGGAATCGAAAAAAAAAAATCAATAAAAATAATCAAAAATCTCAACAACAAATACAAGACTAGCTAGGAAACGAACGACATTAAAATTCAAGATCAAGATCATTCATCCCCACATTGGTTGACAAATTAGACATCTCAAGATTAAACGTGCCCAGTTTAAAAGTCATCGAAGATACGAAAATCGGTCTAATTAGCCAGAATAATCGAGATTATTTGTAAGTAAGAAGTAATGTCGGAGCTGAGCCATTAAGCAATTAATAGCTTATCTCATTGAATAATAACTCAGGGAATCCTCCACTTGAAAATAATGAAAAAAATATATAATACATAGCTAATTAAAACAGCATGGAATGGAAAAAAAGGATGGAAGATAAAGTAAAATCAATCTGCCAGGGATGAAAAACGCGGGCACTGCCAGTGATTAGGGCCATGGCGGTACATTAACTAGCTTCCATTTTTTTATAGTCATCGTAAAATGCAAAATAGATATTTGATCCAAGTATCTAGATACAATGGGAACTAACGAGAGATCTGAAACAAAAGTATCAGAAGTAAATATAGTGGGTATAAATTTCAACATATTTCGAACATCATTATGGTTGGAAGATGATTGCAAACAAAAAATTATTATCACACAGCTTTCAGTTATATCTCGATTTTAACAGCTAGTGTAAACTTGAACTGTTGAAATAGGAAAGTTTTCATGTAGGAAGACAAATAAATAAAAGTGCTTATATTAATGGACATTTTTTTTCATTTCCATTAACATTATTTATTGCATAATTGCATTTTTTTTTGTAAATATAACGAAAAGAATTTAAACATTTTTTGGTTTGTAAAATTAAGAATTTTTTCCAAAGAATAAAACATTAATTCATTAACGAATGTTGCCAACTTGCCGATTACATAAGTGTATATGCATTTTGTGTTCTTCCTCTACGAGACTTACAGAGAAATAGGAAAGTATTCTACAAAAGTTCCAAATTCTACAAGTCATGTTGATGATATGCACTAGTAAACCTT
Organism: Piezodorus guildinii; assembly: GCA_023052935.1. Lineage (NCBI taxonomy): Eukaryota > Metazoa > Arthropoda > Insecta > Hemiptera > Pentatomidae > Piezodorus > Piezodorus guildinii. The sequence goes on from CM041292.1 coordinate 94,827,985, forward strand.
TTCCATAAAAAAAAAAATTATACTGGAAAATGTAGAAAAAATTATCGTTTTAAGGGATTATTTCTTCTTGAATCAAATTTCATCTTTATTTCGAATTATAGTTAGCGCATTATAAGGATAAAAAAAATTAAAAGTATTTATTTATTTACATATGATTGTAGTTGAGACATCCTTACAATTAGCAACAATGTTTTTGAAAATTGTAATACAGTAGTTTAAATTTCCTTTATGTATAAATTAAAATTACAATGCATTATGTTCTATGGTTAATTTCCTTATAAAAGCATGTTATTTGATTCCCTACCAATATCACTCATCGGATCTTCAACGTCTTGATTTTATCTCAATCAATTGTTAAAATGTTTTCCCTTAGGAACTGAACCATTCCTCTAAAAAAAATAAAAGTCATAAATTACAAGATTAGGGTTGTAGTGTAGGATGGTTAAACTAAATGTCCCGTGGCTTCTATTTTGGCATTGTTTCTACCTACCATAGCCTATCCTAAACTTCATCTGTGGTTTGAATAACGTCATCTCCAAATCATAGAATGTCTTTTTGGAACAAATGAACAGTGGATTACGAGTTCGAAACCTCATAAAACTGAAGATTATCTTTCTAACTTGTAGCGCCACTTTCAAATTTGGGGAACCAACTCCTCACATTTCGGTTATTAAGCACGGTTTTGGCGGATGAATATTTTTTTCTTCTCCAGTAGTGCTGCAGTATTACTTGAATATTATACGTAATGCTAGGACTAAAATAAATAACTAACTTGGAATTAAAAGTGTGAGAAAGAAATTTCACCAAGCATTGACAATTTAAAAAAAAAAAACCAAAAAAAAAAAACCTAGTAGTTTAAAAAAAATTAATAAAGTTATAAATATTGAATTATATTAACATAAATATATTAAGAAAACTGATGAATTCAGGAAGTTTTTAATTTGACAATTTTGCAAGGATATTCTATTGTTTTGGGAGAAGATGATATTAAAATGAAATTAAAATAGTGAGGAAAACAAAAGTTCGGTCAATAGTCGTGTGGCCTTTTGAAAGTTCACGTAAAAGCTAAAAGCTTCCACCCCTCATTTTGTTATACAAAAACGAATGGACTACTTTCATCTCAAAGACTAAATCGAAAGACCTATGAACTTTAACGACAGAAATGTATCTATTCCCCACCAACCTTTGTAAACGCTGAAGCAAAATGCTAATGCATACAGATATTTCCGCCATTACAAAGGAAATCGGGAAAGGAAAAAAAATAAATGGCATGTAAAGGTTGAATGAATGGACATAAAACGGCTGATAAAACATACGAGGAGCAGTTAAATATATATAACATAAAGAGATAAATAAATAGGAGTAATATATATAAAGCGAAATGAGCGGTTATAAATCTATTAGAGAAACTGGATAGGCCAGTTGTTATTAATCCACTTCACAATTGAACCTCTTTCACGGGAGCCATTTTTGCCATTTACGTCAGCTGCGGCTCCCGAGTTACTCAATGAATTAGCATAAACTCATTAATAAGAATAGGGTAAAAATTTAATACTTTTCAACTCGGCCGGGATAACTCCCTTCCATTATTAACATAGGGAGATAATGTTATAACTTCTAGTTGTGTTAATGCGTCCTGGATATAGTAATTTTCATAATTTCCAACCTTATACGGCTTGGGACAAGGCACAAAGAACCAGTTTATAGGTCCCCGCGATACTTTCTTACCCAATTATAAAGAATGAGGAAATTTACGACTCCTGCTCAGTAATTTGTAAAATATACTATTCATGAAAATGCTTTTAAGAAGTGACTAAAGGAAAGTAGAAGACATTATCATACTATACCTTCGGAATAATAAAAATTAACATCCATGTTAGAAGAATAGTCATTTGATAAAACTATTATTATTGTTATGGAATGTGCCAATCATATCAAAATATAAATTCAAGAAATACAATCATATATCCTTTTTTTTTTTACTTACTGCTTAGAAATTATTTTTGTTTTTTAATAGGTTTAAACGGTGATGTTTCCGTCCCAGCTAGGGTGAGAAACGAATTTAAGTAAAAAATTTTAATAAAAAGATGTTGAATAAGAATAATTCATTAACTGAAAATATTGCTTTATTGAGAAGTAATACAATCTGCCACTATCATGGGCAATAAGTATTAGAGATAAAAGAAGTCATTCATTCCATATGTACAAAGTAAAACAAACAAAAAATAAAATACCTCAATACCAAATGAACAAAAAAAAAATAAATAAATAAATAAAATAAATAAATAAAATAAAATAAATGAAAGAAAATAAAATAATTATAATCTTGGCCACATTCATACCTATATACAATATTTACATACTGCCCCTGGGAACTCCGAATCGAACCTCTGCATCCAGAAATGGATGCTGAGGCACAATGTCAGGAGATCCCAGCGCCTCTCAGTCAGCCGCGTCACCAATCTAGTCAGTGGAGACTGAGTGAGGGCGCTAGAGCCACACACTCTCAGGCATGAGTGGAGAAGTTGGCCATTGCCAGCACTCCAGTTGCGTATCTATAAGAGATCTCTCGGCCACTGCCGCCTCAACCTACGAGGAGGGTTGTAAGGATGGTTGGTACTTGATAGGGATTGTGCCACGGGGTTAGGAAGAAGAGTAAGTTTCTGGTGGAAAGTTGAGAATTTGGATGGGATCAGATCAAGGACATAAGGGATCTTGAGGTCATGGTGTAAGGTCTTGTTTGTAACATAATAGGGAGCATTGACTATTGTTCTAAGGACTTTGGACTGAAAGGATTGGATACGTTTGATGTTCGAAAATTTAGTAGTACCCCATAGTTCAATTCCATAGGTCCACATAGGTTTGAGAATTATCTTGTAAATTAATAGTTTGTTTCCAACGGAAAGTTGTGATGTTTTGTTCAGTAGTCTATATAACTGTCCATATCTTCTGTTGAGCTCTTGTCTTTTAAGTCGAGTATGTGGGTTCCAGGTCAGTCTTTAATAATTCATTAGAAAATAATTTTATGAACTTTCATGACTACGTAGTTTTATTAATTGTATTTTTATTTGTAAGTCAGGATGATTTTTTGGAAGTTTATAATTTTTTATATGAAGTGTCTACATGTATAAAGGTGTCTGATTGTTGATGCAACCATAGAAAAAGATGTAATCATAGGAAGGAAGTTTTTTTTAATTTTGGCAGAGTTTCGACTCGAGCTTCTGAGCCAACATCAGGGAAAATCATTTCTTAAAGACCAACAATAGAACTCCGAGTTTAGTTCTTTAGACCACTTCAGGGTAAGAGTGTTCTTCAATTTTTTTTTTTATTCCAAACTAATCTTCAACTGACTGTAAATTACGAAATTAATTTATGAACCTAAGTTCATTGATAAGGATAATGTCAGCAAAATATAAACTTCTTTAATGTATATTTCATATGATGGATTGTGTAAAATGCATGAGTTTCACAACATTACAATACCTAAATCTTTTAACCGGGGGTTGAATTATTTACATTTGAAGAAATTTAAGGAAAGATTCAAGTATCAGAAAATAATCAACCATTCAGAAGTATTGCTGAAACCCTCATTGAACAAAAAATCTGTTTTGATTATCTGACTAACTATCCAAAATGTCCGGGGCAAAGGTTGAACCGCAATTAAATTATTTGTCATAGCAATAAAGAAATATTGCTATTGTATGTAATGTAAATTTAAAACAAATTTACATTGGTCGAAAACAAAAATTATTGTTGCAATAAACCTCCACTGCTTTTGAATAATCTTTTATATACTGTCGGGTTGTTCCAAAGGCATATTGCACCTCGAATTTCGGGTTAGTTGGTCGGTATTACCAAAACTCGTTTTATGGAAATGCCCAGAGACGGAAACCCCACTTAACCCTAAGGCTCCTTAAAACTTTAATTAAATACTCAATCCTGATGATAAATGCAAATCTCGGCTGTAGTATATGGCTATAAGGATTATAATAAATGAGCATGTTAAAAATACATAATTTCAGAAATATATATCCCATAGCCCAAGAGAAGAGATAAACCTTTCAAGAGGAGAGATATAATCCCGGAGCGGAGCCCGATAGCGGAGTATAAGACAGAGCGATGATGTTAATGGTGGGCTTTTTCATGAGCGGTGGAGCCGGCTGGTACACCTGTCGCCGCATACCAGCGGCTTGGTTGGCACCCCTGATGCCCGGCGGTCCGTCGAAGGCCTTTCTTCTCCATCTCCTATGTTTGGCGATTATTTACCATCCCAGATCACATCCTGGACCTCGATAGGACCTCTTCCACCGCCATACGGTCTAATCGCCATGATACGATTCATTCGACGTCCCCTTTCTTTCGAACTCCCTTCTTTTTTGTTACTCCTACTCTTTCCCTTAATCCCTTACTTATTTTTTTGCGCGGACGTAAAAGAATCTTAAACAGTAGCTAAACAATTAAATTTTTTTTTTAAAGTCCATTCCACTTTTTCTGTTAGAAGAACAAAAAGGAAAACGCTCTGCTCAACAGATTGGTCCCGGATCGGTCAGTGCAATTAAAAGGCTAAATCTGGGTCTCAGAAAAATAAAATAAAGATTATTATGCTGCCATTGATGATTCTCCAGTTGTGTTTTAATTGAGAGAAATGAAATGAAGAATCATCAATATGAAGGGAAATATTGAAAATTTACAACTACCATTAATCAGATTATGTAATGGGTGTTCCTTGGTTTTGGAAGTAATATTGTCTTTAAAAATCTCAATAAATTTCCTTGACGAAAAACACGTCTTCGTGTTCGCATATTTTATCTAAGATTTCCAGAATCGGGTTTGTTTTTTACTTCAAAAACTAGATTAATAAATATATTTAATGAGTTTAAAGACTATACTTTTTGAAACCATTGGAGTTCTTTTCCTTGGATGTCGTGTTCCACTCTGTGTCTCCTATAAGACTCTCCTCTTCTTGAGGATGGAACACGACTTGCCACCTCTATCCTCTAAGACAGAAGGGGTGAATATGATATGGGAAGTGGCCGGAGTCGGTGGTCCAGTCTTGAAAATCTTTTCATAAGTATGCCTATCTCTAGGCTAGGCGCCTAATAATTTTGTCGGCGCCGCTGGGGGGAACTACCAGGTTTAACGCGGGAGGCAGCCCACGGACAACCCAAGGGGGTTAGGAAAATGCCTTTTGAACTTTTCCGGACAAGGTTATTAATATTTATTTAATTAATATAATAATTATCCAATAATGAATCTACATTACCCTCAGTATTCTCAATACATAACAGTTGGTTAACATAATAAATGAACAATGAGACATAAACATTAATATACATCATCAGAAAAATCATTCCAAGAACTTCACTATCCGAACATTGAATAAAGGATCAGGATGGATATATGGGAATATGGAAACAGTCGCAGTGGTCATGATAGGTCCGAAGATTGAATGATGAATCCAATTTCCCCGCTTGTAAACTAACCATTCTCGCAGGCTTACTATATAGCCACTAAAACTGATGGAGGACTCGACGTTCAAAGGAAACTTCATCTGCCGGGGTCGGCGATTCCCGGATAGGGCAGGACAATTACTCAGTAATTGGAGAGCGATCCTAGCGGAGGCAATATCGTTAGCATGGCAGGCACGTGGTTCCAAGCGGTTGTCTTTTAAACCGAAATCACGTTTTGACTCCAATTGTAGTTCCGATGGGAAACTGTTTTTTTAACCCTTCTAGAGCTAACTCTAGAGGGAGGGAAAATTCAAGTAGGCACTGGCACAGAAAAACAAATACTACAAGCTAAGTTGGCAGTACTAAAAGAACTACATTTTATAGCTGCTTCAAATTCTTTGCAATTACAAGGTCGACACACAAATATAAGTTTTCCTTATTGGTTTGTTCTTTCTTGATGACCATTACTTCTCCATAATTTGTTAAATATTCTAGTTTTCAAACTAAATACATAATATATAACATTTTCGATTACTTTTAATAAGTTTTTCTTTACACCTATATAAATATAACCTTTCCCAGATAAGTAATACAACCTCCCTCTTCGTTTCAAGTGTTAAAATAATGACTGTGGAGAATATTGGGGCATTTTTCCTGGGAGTGTGGAGGGAGGACATCGGCTTAATAATTTTTTATAAAACGTTTTTAATGATTCACTTCACAATAGTTGGTGTTTAATGTAATTGTAATTGTTATTTTTACTTTTAGAGTCCTGATGATGGGAGTAGATCCCGAAAGGTTGAATGAGTGATTTAATAAAAAATTAAGTTTTTGGAAGAAATTAATTAGCCCAAATATCTACCTTTAATATTATGCTAGATCTTCCGTTGATTGGAATACATTGATATAACTATTTAGTATATTACTAGTTGTACTCCGCGGCTTTGCACGCGACTATTTCAATTTTTGTGTTTTTAATTGCAAGGTTAAAGGTTATACAATAGAAATATACCACAGATGACAGTGAGTTCAACTTTTAACTATGTCTATGTATGACAAATATATGATTATTGTTGTCAGATATTAATTTGATTCAGTTTAATATACAATGACATACCAGTAGCAAGTCGCCATACCCGTGATTATCTGATACTGACATTTTTGTTTTAAAACATAATAATTCTATACCATCGTAACTTATTTGTAACATAAATACGTATTTTTTTTTACTCGTAACCTTCCAACTGAATAAGCTCCAATTTTTTTAGGATTCAGAACTAAGTCCTATTATTTTTTAATAACTAAAACGTTTTTCAGCCTATTGATCCTTTTAAAAAAACCAACAGCAATGAAACATATGACTTTGATAGAAACCAACAAAGGAAAGAAATATGGCTATGAAACGAAACATGATCAAATATATTATAAATATTTTAGTATTATAAGTATATCTATAGATAAACTTTGAAAGGATGATCGAAACCAGACCATATTCTCCATTATTGCAAATTACAATTTCTCGCCATCTTTATATTATGCAGTCGCATTAATCAATGACAAAACTATCAAACTTAAATAAAAAAATTATGCGCCCTGAGGACATAAAAAGCAGAGATGGCTCTAGGTTGATAGCGACTGAATCTCATTTAGCGAGAGGGAGATAATGACTGCGCGATGGCTCCCTTCGATGCAACGTAAATTTTCCCAGTTGTAAATTATAAATATGGAAAATATAAATCTGAATGTGAAACAGTGCTTCGACTTTTATTTCTTATTTTCTCGACTCGACCAGACACCGCCAGGTCCAGAGCACGATAAATCCGATATATTTAATTCCGTTTACTCTTCCTTTTCGTATAGGTAAATGAATCATTATCCTATAAAGTTCAGAAAATGATGAAATGCTGGAATAAATTACCTACTTTAAATAAATAATCAACTTCAGTCGTTCTAATATTTTTATAATTGTTAAAAAAAATACAGAACAATTATTTTGTGAAAAAAAAAATATTAAAGTCTTGATAAATTAATAAAGAAAACATTATTTTAAAATGCGTTAGACTAATGGATTAATTTCTGAATCCGTGTCCATCACAATAGAATGGAATTTCAACAAATTTTGAGCAGACTTCAAAAATGGTTATAGGGTTTTTCATCTCATCAATTTATATGCATTTCAGCTTCATCAATTTTATAGCCTATCAAAAAGCATTTGCTGTTAAAAATTTTCAAATAATTTTGATGAATCTGTATTTGTACTTTAAAATATATTTTTAGCAAATTTAGTATTGGTGGCCGAGTCTTATAATGAATCTTCTTAGCTACTCCGTCCAAACGGTGAATGAACGAATCGAACTCAGAACAAAACTAATTCATCGAAGTCCTCAGCCGGATCACTTAAGTTAAAAAACTTGGTAATCTCTTGGAAAAACCGTAATGTTTATGGGAAACATTGTGTTATCATTTAACGTCATATATGCTACTTCGGCTACTCGGACGATGCTAAAGTAGGAATCCAAAAATTTGCCTTTCCATGTTAATTTATGACAGGAATCTTTAACGTGTACATGACATCGCATGGGCTCAGGGCCACCATTTTACGTCCCCGAAGGACTAAAGAACCATGGCTTTTTCACTTCCTCAAAAAATCCTAAGGCCATCTACTGGGTTTGACCCCGCAACGTTAGGCATAGAAGGATGCTATCCTAGCCATTACACCACAAGTAAAAGCTTTAATTATATTTACTATTTGTTTAAAGTAATCCAGTATTTCTCCTCAACACATATATACAGTTCTCAACATAAGCCATCAGTTTCAAACGTAAAAGTTCTTGTGACTAAGTATTATTAGAGCAGAATTTACTCGGAAAGTATTTGTTAATCCGATTCTTGAACATACCGAATGTTCCACACCCTCCATCTTCCGAAAACGCCAACTGAGATAATATGCCCGCCGACTCCTGCCCGCACCAAGGCATTAATAAGGACTGCCACTTCTGCAGATTCCGCCGGCTAAGGAATGACCAAGGTGCCGCTGAGGACCATTTCTCAAGACGACGGTAAGGCTCCTCACCTGCCCCACCATTTATATCTCCCAAGCGGCTCTCTTGTTTTATCCTCGTACAGTCTCCTCGCACTGTACTCCATTAATATCGGATGGTAGGGGGCGCCGATCCAGATGAGATGGAAGTGGAGTGTGCTAGGGTAAACCCCAGTAATGCCAACTCTGCAATTTGTTTTGATGTCATATGGAGCGCAAATAGACGTTCCGGAACGTGCGAGTATGCTAACTAAAAAGAAAAAATATATATAAATACCATCAATTATTTACTCTCTACCATCATTATTCACACAAGTGTACTCCTATATTCATACAAGAAACAAAATTGACGTATCATATAACAGCCTGTATGAATTAACAAATATGTAACTAATAGTTTGATCTCAGTCGGATGATTAATAAGGTTTGTTAGTATAACGTATATGCTTCTTCCACAAATAGCTATAATTTTTTTTTATTTAATGAACTATTATATCGTCCAAAGTACTATAACCCTGAGATCCATACTTGAGATGGACTCTTGACTGTGTAATATCAGGAGTAAATTAGAAATATTTTCAATATAGATAATATTCAATTTCTTGCAGAACTTAACACTTAACTTTGTCTTATTTTCAAGTAAGATTTATTTCATACTAGCTGACCCGACAGATGTTCTGCCTGAACTATGTCATAGCGAACCCGGTCAAGCTTTCACGCGTGATACGATGACCAAGGAAACAGTGGGGGTTCATTTGTATATATCTAGATAAATAGATTACCTTAAGGAATTAAAAAAAAAAAAAAAAAAACAATTCACACAAGTAATGTTTATCTTTTCTTCTTTCATGAAATTCTACTTCTGACAAATATAGACATTTAAAAAAAAATAGAGATATCGGTCTATCCGTACACGCGTGATGCGATGACCAAGGGAAAAAGCGATTTATTCATACATGTAGATAGAGCGATTATTATTACCTTTACAATTTTTTTTTTAAATATCTACAGAAATAACTTTTTCTCTTTTTTTTTCTTACATAAGATCCTTCTCCTGAATGATATGAACATAACAAAAAAATAATTAAAGATATCGGTCAAGCCTTTCACGCGTGATGCAATGACCAGGGAAAAGGCGATTCATTTTTACATATATAGATGTATATAAATATATTATTTTATTTTTAAAAAAATTCGAATAACCATTCGCCTATAATGAGTGTGTGAAAGTAGCTCATGTAAGTTAATAATAGACTTTAGTAGGGAAAATCTAGTTATCACTCATTCATATTAAGGAAAATTTGTGTATGAACCACTGAACCTTCTATGGATTAGCATAACATTTCATTTAGACGTCTAAATAAATCTGCCGATAACAAAAAATCAAGAAGAAGGTTTATGAAATGATTTAAAGAACTCTAAGAAAATGTAATACCAATTTGGTGAATGTTCTTTAGTACAATTTAAGTTAAAAAAATCTGGTGCCGGGCAACACACGGCTTTCACTTACCTCCATTTTTAAAATCAATGAAAGAATTTTCAAATACAGTTAGACATAAAAATACGTGAAACTATTAAAGAATTAATTAAATTGCATTTATATAGAAACATGTGTTTTATTAAAATATCTATTATATTATTATCTAAAATAATCAGTTTTATCTGCTTTTCATCACTCATTATTAACTTTTACAAGTTTGTAGTAAATGTTTACGTGTATATTACTGTTGCTATGTTTAAAATCAAAATATTGCATTAAACAAATATTTTTTAAGTTTTTTCCTTTAGTTGTTTTTTTTAAATTCGCACAACTTACATATTTAACTGTTTTTTATCAGTGGTAACAAGATAATATAGTTATTTTTATAGAATCAGCACAATTAAAGGTAATTTAGGGGAAGAAAAGTTAAAATATCGGCATTTAAGCCCTGCCAGACTATTTTTATCAGAATAAAACCTAATTGACGTTTAAGCCTATTAAATTTTACATCGACATAGCGAGTTTAATCAAAATCGTGGAAACCGTTTTCGATAAAATCGAAAAAAGGTGCAAAATGCATGGTATATGGTACAAGGCTCTTCTGGTAAGCTCGTTTTGATTTTCACGATCGCAATACCTTCCCTTACTATATATAGTAAGTGAAAGTAAAAATAGCTAAATAAAAGATAAAAAAATGATATATTGAATATTAATTCTTATAAAGAAGGTTAAATTAGAGAACAAATGGATCTATTTTTCTAAATGGGAATTTTTGTCCAGAATTCAATGCGGGCAATTCAACTAAACATTATAATAATTTATCAGAATCGTATTTTGTGATACTAATAATTAATCAAGTCATGGTAGGTAACTGGTCATAAACATACCTAAAATATATTCAAAAGCAGATAAAAAGATAAAATATTTTCAGAGCATTAAATATCGTAAATGTCATCTAATAAGTGAAAAAAAAATTACTATTTTTCTTCAATTAAAACATAGGTTATTTTCAGAATTCTACATCTCCTCTTCATTTTTTTAATATAATTTTATTGTTTTTTTTTTCCAGGTTTCTATATTACTAGTAAATCCAAGAATTCGCATAAAGAAGAAATAAACCGAAGCTAAACTATAAAACACCAACTTCATGGAATCAATAGCTGAGACAACGCGGGTGGTAATGTACCGTAAGCATCTTACCGAGAAATGAACTTTTCAGAAACGAAAAGTACTAGTACAATGAGGCTAGGGACTATACAATAGTGTGCTGATGAAGCAGGTGCCCAGCTTACTGCAACTAGGGGATTCCATTTATGTAGATATGTCATTGAATGAAACTCAAGGTTAAGCAATTAACAACAGTCAAAATAGTTTATTGTTAATTACAGATTTAGCAATCTATAAAATCTCCAAATTGAAAATGAACTCCAAATTTCAGTTTAAGCGATATAACTAGAATAGAGAAATACTTGTAAATGATCATTTATAGCCTAGAAATGTTACATTTTATTGTATTACAAAATCTAATCTCAATATATTACCCTCTATTAAAAAAAAAGTAAGAAATTAATTAAAATTAATAATTAATTAAAATAAGATAGGGAGATAAGAAGAGAGGAGATATCATACCCTATAAGAAACAATATAAATATTGTTTTTACCAAATATTCTGCAAGTTGCGATCCAAATGCAGTGCCATTTATCAACTTAATACATAATTTAAATCAGTTTGTGTGAGCTCAAATTAGTTTCAAAAATCACTTACTGTAGCATTCTTAATTTCATACCTGATAAATAATCGCACTTATAAAAACTACTGTAATACAGTACTTCAATGTAAATTTTTTTTTTTTTTTTTTCATGCTGATGATAAAAATAATGTTTCGGAGTGTGATATTCTTTGGAGGTATTATGAGAGACAGTATTTTTGGTAATGCTATTCGTATGAATTTCGAATTAATGTAATACATTTTCTCAAAGTGTAAACGCACATTTTAGATATTAATTAGCATTAGATTATAACTAAAAATCCCATGAGGGTCTCCATACCTCAGGGTAACCAAAAGGCTGAAATAACAGATTAAAATAATATTCTACTTAAGAACAGTGAGCTAGTGAGTTAACCCTGCTCACTACATAATTTAAAAAAAGTTACCGAAATTATATCTTGATTTCTAGGTTGGATGAGTTTAAACTTTATGAGAAAAATACCTTTGTAGTTGAGAAATCTCTAATATTCTTTTAACAATCCTTATGTTTATAATAATAATAATACCACATTCAGTGAGGAAAGCACTAAATTGGGCTGCTGCTCCTGAGCCACTGGATTGTATTACCATCACGTAGTATCTTTCGACCAAAAGTTTATAACAAACAAAAAAAAAATTTCACTGACCCTTTCACCCTATCAGAACTATGGTATAACTCCTTATATCTAAAATATCATTAAATATAATATTTGTGAAGGTTTTATGGAAATCCCTCATCTGATTTCATCTAAAGAACACACTGGTGCTTGAAGTACGCGTTTAAAAATTGTAATTGTATCGTAGCACTTAGTTCATATTTAACTTTATTCGAAACCATAAAATTAAATATGAATAACTAAACAAAACATATCCTTTAATAATAATGTAAAAAATAAATCAATCAATACAATTAGTTCAATAAAATATCATAGAACATTTCCTAAAATATGTATAGAATAGTACCTGTCAGCGTCTTAATTTAAAGGCGAATCCTACAAACACTAACCTTTTTTGTTGAAATAATGGAGTAATGATTCAAAGACTGCGATTGAAATAAGTTGGTAAAGAAAATCCAAAATATCATATCCAGACCTGAGCTCTGAGAACCGATTACAAGTAGCAAAACATTGTTTTAAGTGAATTATTAAAATTTAGAAATAAAATATAGGTAAGTAACTATTTACAATTTAATTTGTCTTTGAAACGCGAGAGCTATTCTTGTTACTTTATCATTCGTTTAGGTAATTTAATTTATTTTTCTAAAGACATCTTGCGCATCACTTATTGGGAATCACTGTTTCAGATAATGCACATAAAGAAATTATCAATACTGCAATCATATGGTAATGTTTAGGGTTCTATGTATAGTTCTAAGTATTCAGAGGAAGAATCGAACCATATTGTTACAGTTTTTTTTATTTTTTTATTTTTTTGTAATTGTTGTATTGTCCCTAGAAGGATTAATTTCTAATTATTGTACTATATTATTTTTATTTATGTTTAATTGGTTTATCTTTCATTAACTCTTAGCCAGATATAGAGCCTTCATTTTTTTATTTACATTATTTTCTTTTTTATATATTTAAACTCTGTCATCAATTCATTTATTTGTCATTTGGTCTAACATAATTAGGTTCTAAAGATTGCTTTTATTTTATTTATTCATTGTGTTGTATACACATTCATCCATAATTGTAAATATTAGTTAATTATGTTCATTTTGCATGTCGGCCAGACATTTTGTATTTTTCAAGTGTACAAACCTGATATTCTTAAGGGACCCAGTCCCAGAATACAAATTATTTTCAATTCTATTCCATTCGTATATTGTTGTTGTTTATTTTTTTATTATTTTTTTTTTCCAGAAACAATTTTTATTGGGTAATATTACAATCTGTCCTAATCATTTTATTTATTTAACGTCCCTTTATGCTACTGTGGTTAATCGGACGATGCTACAGTAGGAGTCATAAATTTTGCCTATCCAGGTTTAATTAGCAATCATTAATGAGTACCTGACATCAAACAGGCTCGGGACCACCTTTTAACGTCCCCTACGAAGGACGACATAACTAAGGATTTTTTACTCTCATTAAAAATCCTAGTGCCACCTGCGGATTTGAACCCGGGTCTATGGGTATTCATACGTAAATTTCAAAGGGGAACATAATTATTGAAAAGCTTAGGGACGGAGGTTCTTCAGCAAACTCTCAGAAGCATCGCTTACTTGAAGAACAAGCCTAGAAGAAGGGCCTTAGTAGAGGATCATGGATAGTTTAATTAAAAATAAGACGAAAGCCTATTAACCGGAGGCGAGCACGGTATGGTCCGAGGTAACTTATGGAAGATATTTTGATAAAGTGGCGGGGAACAGGTGCGTCCCGCGTAAAATACGCACTACGGCGTCGCTCCTTACCGTCTTCTACCATTTTATTTATCGTTCTCATTAAGATTCTAGAAATAAATGGGACTACGACGGCGCAGTACAGCGGCCGCTTTTCCACCCCAGCGGCAGTTTACCGTCTGATTTACGGCACTTAAATCCATTACTTAATTACCGCGTTGACTTAGCACATTCCCTCCTTCGGCTGCCAGTTATCAATATGTAAATCCCTGAGCGGCGGGAGGACCGGGGCTGGGTAATTACCTGGAGGTAGCTGATGCGGGATCAATAAGGCACAATCGGGATGCGCAGATGATGGGCAACATCTCCGAGTATCATTATCTAGAAGGGAGCTGCCCGCTGACGAGAGAGCGTGCCATTATCATATCTCAGGGGGCTCCTTCATTACCGAGCTCGGGCCTCTGTAGCCACCGCCAGGAATGTGGTCCGCACCATATGGATTCATTTTCTACTCTTCCTATCGCCCAGCTATGGTAACTTCAATATGGGCCTCCGTCCCGATATCTGAGGGTGATATGGACACGCATGCACATGTTTTGTGCAGCCGGAGGTCTTTTTTTTTTTTTTTTTTTATCACATTAATTATTTCTGATATTGAGAAAAAAAAAAAAAAAAACACATCATAAGGACAAATAGCAGTAAGCTATATAATGAAAAAATGTGTAATGGAAATGTATAAAGTGAGAATAACATTCTTAAGAATGGGGACAAAACCCCGAAACGTTGAAAAGCAATGTGATAGGAATTGAAGAACATTTTTTTTTTTTTTCGAAAATAGAAGTAATTGATTGCTTATTTTAAATATGAAATATTAAATGAAGCTTCCAAAAAAATTATAAAAGAAAAAAAACACTGATAATTAACAAAGACGATGGTCACAATACCAAGATTGCACCAATACACATCCTAATACATTATTGATTCATTACCTGATTAACGTAACTACACTTTCAAATATGAAGTAAATTTAGCAATAATAATAAAATAATTCATTCATAAAAACCATCCCGACTATAATTTTTTTTCATTACTTATCCTAGCTATAACTTTTATTTATGTTAAAACTAGTTTTGGTTTATTATTTTTAATAATGAACCTTTATAATCGACCAAAAAAAAACAAATTAAAATTTGAGGGCTAACGTTCCTAGATGCGTAACGAATAACCTGAATAACGAATAAAAAATAATCCGTTTGTCCCCTGTCGGCGGAATTTCTCCAATTTATTTATTTATTTATTTATTTCTGGACCAATTTATTTGGAATTCAACACAAACATACTGGAGCATGCAACGATGATCCTAACAACTGGACGTTCTGGTTATTAAAGAAAAATTGAAATTTTACCCATAAATCCACCCATAACTCAGTTATTTTTGAAGAAAGAGGAAAATACGTTTAAAGTTTTAAACTCAGTAATGCGCCAAAAAGAGGAAAAATAGTAGGAAAAAATGTTGATCTATATATTCAACACAAACTATAATAGATGTAATAATTCCAACAAAACTAGGTTATTATGGAGGGTAGAGAAAAATCGAAAAGATCAGCGGCTATAAACAGATATATAAACTGTTATATTCTTATATAATTATTTGGAAATAATAAAGCGTTGTGTAATAATTTCCATTGTTTTTTACTAACATAACTCTACTACTTAATAATCAAAAAATCTTATGTATTTTAATAAATATTTTTTTGTTTTTCTGCAGTGAAGAAGAATTTGCAAAAGCAAGGTTAATTGAAGGATATAGTTGGAATTTATTTCAGGGTGACCGCAAATCCAAGCTCAAATACTTGAGGAACAAGATTTTATCATAGAAAAAGGTATTTTGATATGAAATAAGAGAAACTAACTGCTGTTAAAATTAGATCGATAGATATAATGAACCTTTTATGTTGTAGAATTACTAAAATTGTAATTGCAAATGAGCCAATGGTTAAACGTTCGAGAGACGAAGCAGAGACTAGGCCTAGACGTAAGAGAGAGATAAGGTTCGATTCGGTTCTAGATGGTCACAGTCCGCAGACGGTGCGACACAGCTTACCAAATGTTTGTAATAATAACTAACCCAACAAATTTAAATTAATTAATTTACATTTATTCTCTCATTTTTTCTTACTGTTTAACATTAGCTGAGGTAGTGCTATAAATAAATATACAATGTCAGAGAAGATACATCTTGTATTGTCAAAATCCAATTTGATCCAATCTGCACCTCGACTAATTATTTATTTATCTTTATTTATTATCCAATAATGATATTTTTATAAAACCTGCTCGAAGTATTTACCTTAATGGTGTGGAAGTTAGTGTGACACACCTGATATTTCGGTATTTGAATATTTGAAAACGAATATACTATAATAAACCATATAAACCAGAGTTACAATTCAGTCTAAATTATATCAGCTTTTAAGTACATTACTTGATGAAATTAGTACGAAAATTTCAAAGGAATACATAAACTAATCATTAAAAAAGTAATCATAAATCATGACGCCATCACCAGTCACTTAATTATAAGGAGGCAGGCCACGGTATATGCCCTTTAGATACTAATGATTCTGGAGGGAGTGCGACAAATTACTCAGCGCCACACTTAGCATTCGTACACTAGCATACCCCAGGGGCAGACGTAGCCTCCATACCCTGTGACACCATGGCACATACGCTGCTACAATATCCGTCCCGCCGTGCGCCCTGAATGTCCATAGAGCGCCGCTGATCCGTTATTAAGATCGACCGCGAATGTCAACGACGGCGGGCGGAACTTCTTCCGTGCCTTCCTCCTTCCGCTTCCTCTAGGTCCCGGGCTGTCTATTAGTAGTCCCGGGTCAGACGAACCACCGTCAACATCCGCTAAAGTCTCGTGACATATGCACGCATGGATTCAGAATACTTCCGACCACATCTCCACGACTCTTCACTGGCCTACAACAACTGGGTAGCAATTGCGACCACTTTCTTATTCACAGGCTATAAAAACCATTAACGACATTCACGATAATAGTTTTGTATCTAGGCTAAAATTTAAGAGACTGATATCCAATTTGGAATATGTGCGGAACAAAAACTATTCAAAGCCTTCGAAATATTGATAGGGAATCGTTTGACATCAATGAAAGAAGCATGTTTTGCCTATCTGATTGTACATTGCTAATTATTCTTTTACTTAGAAAAATTGGAATATTAAAATTTAGAATCCTGAAATAATGATAAACTAAGGAATTTCACACACCCTGTGCAAGGTTTGTACGTTGCTAATTAGGATATGTGGCGCTATAGTAGTAAGATGGGGCGACTTTATTTAATCCAAAATCTTATCTTTACGAAATCAATTAATTACAGTTAATTAAGAGACTGGTCTACTTTTGGTACAGCATTAAGTATAATCTATGATTTTATGTACTTCAAGCAATTAAGTTTTAAAAAAAATTGTTAATTAATTAGTATTTTATTAATTATAAAAAAATATTTATTATGAAACATTAGATTATGAGCACTCACAAGACTTATCAAAAGAAATAAACACGTCATTTTTTAAGACACTGTACAATTTAAGGAGGGAAAAAACAGAACTTATAAATTGAATTGAGAAATAAAATAATCGTATATTATAAAATATATAAAATAGAGAAATGGAAATAATCGTTGTGAATACCCAACGCCAAACTAAGCTACAGATGTGATGTGATGCGAACTATAACTCAGTAGCACTTTGTGTAAGACAACCATATTTTTATAACAAGTTATTGAGTGATTTTCTTTTGTGACAGTTCAAAAAGAAAAACATTATTTAACCAAGGTTATGAGCTCCCCTTATTACGAGTTATCCTATATGTCTACAAATCGCTGAACAATGAGTCAAAATTTATCTTAATGTATTGGGTTGATGCAAAATTAATGCAGGTTTCCTCTATTGCAATATCTTAATTCCAATTGTGTAAACAAAGCTAATCCTAACATTGATCATTATTATACCAAAACAAACCTTATCTAATACCCTCTCTTTCACCATGAATTTGTTTAGTAAAATCGTTTTGTTCAGTGTGTTCAAAGGTCTTGAATCGAAAATGTCAAAGTGCGATTTTCGTCAAATTTATTTTTACGAATTTAAATTAGGGCGCAGCGCTGCGCAAACGGCTCGTAATATTAATGAAGTGTGGGGTCAGGGGGCTATTAATGAGTGCATGGTGCAGCGTTGGTTCCAGAAGTTTCGCAGAGGAGATTTCGACCTCGAAGACAAGGAAGGTCGGGGCCGTCATCTTGCTCTGGACAACGACCAGCTGAGGTCAAAAGTGGAAGAAGACCCAACCAAAACCACACGAGAAATGGCGGCGGAACTCGGAACTCAAAATTGAAAAGTCTTTGCCCAGCATTGATGAATCGGGAGGGGCCGATCCTGCTCCACGATAACGCCAGACCACACATTGCACAACCAACGCTTCGACGACTGCACGAGTTGGGCTAGGAAGTTCTCCAACATCCGCCTTATTCACCTGACCTCTCTCCTACAGACTTCCACTTTTTCAGGCATCTGGACAACTTTTTGAGGGAGAAAAATTTTCAAAACCAGGACGACATTGAAAATTCTTTTCGTGATTTCATTGAGTCCAGGGATTCGGATTTTTTTTCTGGTGGAATAAGAAAGCTTGTTGAACGTTGGCAAAAGTGCATTGATTCAGATGGAAATTATTTTGATTAAATATATATGGTTAAAGTAAAGATATGGCGTATTTACATTACCTACTAAAAACCTGCATTAATTTTGCATCAACCCAATAGTTGTACGACGCGCATGTATGTATAGTAGTAAAACTTGTGCCACACCAGGTGAGAAAATTATCTCAAGAACGAGAACCAGAGAACCCCCAAGTCTGGAAAAGTTGCAGCAACCAATGCAATAAAAAAAGAATGTTCCCTTCAATACACACTATCGGTCAAACGTTCAGTTCCTTCTTATTCTAATTTCTACTTATCATGAAACAAATACTGTTTTTTTGGTCACAAAATAGAACCCAATTTTTATTTTATTTGAATCTCTGATTTATGACGGGGAGTTCTTCTTACAATGCAAACCGACTCATAGACGATCATCTTAAAACAAGTTTAAAAATAAAATAAAATAAAAATATGCTGGTAAATTTAAAAAAAAAAACCCTGAAAGAGGACCAGTTTTATCCGAAGTAGAAATATATTGGAGAAGGAGGAAGGTGCTGTTAATATCGAGAGGGAACTAGTTATTCAGGTCCCAATTAGTATAATTAATTAATGAGCTCAATGGGGAGGCAATTTAATGGCGCCCGCTGTTCAATACACTCCCAGTCTCTTCTTTATTTTCTTAATTTTTCACATTATACCTAGAAATAAAATAATGTACAGGATTCACTGAAAAGAAATCGTGATAAAAAAGATTCACACATCATTCATCGAAAGATCTCATTAAATTAAATGGAAATAAAAAGTTTATTAATTTATATAATAAAATAAAAAATCTTCTGAAAAGAACAAATCAGAAAAAAAATATATATAAATTAATACTAAATAACGAACTATTTTTGTGCAAAAAGATGAGTTATTTTAGGCAGCATTCAAAATACTATCTTTATAAATATCAACAACTTATATGATAATTTTCCCAATCATTGCAGGTCTTCATTAGTGATGAAAAGAAACAAAATATAAGGTAAAGGTATCAATAGAAAATAGATGAATATCATTCAAAGTATATTAATATTAAAATCATAAGAGTATGATATTTTAATCTAAATTAATTCAAAACTATTCTCTTCTTAAACAAAACATGCATTTATTAGAAATATTACTTTTTCCAATAATTTTTGAGGTTTTGGAAACATTTCTTCATTTTCATAAATTTGAGAAAAACTTATTTATATCAATACAGGTCAAGAAGACCTTGTTTCTTTTATTGTAAGAACGTCAATAATTAAGATAGGAACCGTATCATTAAACAAATTTATTACAAACTTTTATAATAATTCATTCTCTCTCTTTATTATCACATATCTGAATCATTACTATGTGATAATGAAGAGAGGTAGAAAGAATTGTATAAAGAACGGCTTTTAAAATCTTTCCATCTTGTATGTGTTAAATATATTTTTAGGTTATTAAGCTTTACTAACTACTCTTCCATATTTTCTCAGTCTGCAGTTGTGCCTCAGGGTAGTATCTTAAGTACAAATCTTTATACGGTATATACAGCTGATATCCACTATATCCTAGCACTGTCCTCACAACTTACGCGGATGACACTTGTGTGTTATTCGTCTATAATGATCCAACCGCTGCATCCCAAACCCTTCAGTCCCACATCACAGCCATTGAGAAACGGTGTCAGAACTGGAGGATTAAAATAAATCCTAAAAAATCCCACCAAATTACAATTACTCTTCGTCGCAAACCGATGACTTCCTGCCCCACTGTATCCTTTAATAATACCCCACTCATGGCTGTTGAACGAATCCGACACTTAGGACTCCATGACAAACGTTTTACGTGGAATCTTCATAAGAGCTTAAAACAAGAAACTGCCCGAAGATACCGATTAATACAACACTTACTCAACACAGGTTCAAAACTATTACAAAAAGCTCATTTATATTACCGTTATCAGACCCATCTGGACATATGGAATCGAGCTTTGGGGCTCTACTAAGCCATCTAATTCCTCACTCATCCAATCCTTACAATCAAAAATCCTTCGCAAAATCCTAAATGCTCCTTATATCGTCTAAATAAAATCATCCATAATGAACTAATATCCCATTTGTTGTAGACCTTTCACGTACCAGATAAACCACTTTTAATTCCAAACTCCCAACCCATATAAACTTTCTTGTCCGCAACCTATCAACCTTAAATTTTTCTGACAACATTCCGAGGCAATTGAAAAGAAGTTGGCCTCGGGATTTGCTTACTTAAATAAACATTGAAGTTATACCGCTGGGTAGTTTCTTTACAAGCCTTATCACGCCCTTAATATAATTCATCACTTTTACTTGTTGTTTTTAAGTTAATATGCAGTTGTAAATTCAATGAAATTTTAAAAAAATATTAAGTTCACCTATAAACAATTTTGTGTGAACACAAATGGACAAAGGTTTAAAAAAAAAATCATAATAATAAAAATACGTGTAATATTTTTTAAGTAATATCACTGAAGGATGAACTCAGGTCGGTAGCAAAAAAACAAACTTAAAAAATGGAGCAACATCGGAATTCATTACACAAGTCAAATACAAATTCATGAAGAAAATTACAGCACGGTTTTCAATAAAAACTGATTAATTGAAAAGCGGCGGGAAAAAGATGAGAAGCTGAGGATGATAATATAAAATGAAATATTAATAGGACAGGAGGAGGAGAGGGGGGTCCGATGTAAAGGAGAAAGAAAATAAGAAGAAGAGGATGGAGGAGAAAAAGTCAATGTTATACGGCAGGGGGAATATAATTATCGGCTATTTTATCTTTTATTCATACAGATTGGTTTTATCGGCGAGGAGGTGAAAATTGACAAACAGAAGGAGAATCCTAACCAGCCTCCGAGTTGCCATTTTCGGCGGTGCTTCAAAGTCCTTTTTCAGAGTGGCCATCTTCTGATGAAGAGGTAGCAGAGGTGAGGGGGCCTGTATCTGTGCCGAATCTTAGGCTTTTCGAAACCAGCGAACGAGGAAATCAAGGATTTATTAACGAGATACCATTTCTCTAAAGAATATTTAGATGAAATAAACAAATTTTTAAAGATATGCATTCATATATCTTACTTTTGGGACTGGTATGTGTCAAAGTGATGATTTTAAAATTAATTAATAATACGTTGCAAATTATTACACAATGGTTTATTATTTCCAAATAACAGTATAATAATATAATAATATTAGGGTAAAACTGTATCTAAAGCTGTGGATAGACAATTAAGTAATATGAAAAGACAAAATAATTCAAAGGAAAATGGCATATCACCACTGCTAATTTCAAAACGATATACATCAACTGGTTCTCAACAAATTTCAATGATTCTTTTCTCATTTTCTAAAAAAATTAATTCCCTATCTGCACTTATTAATTTATTATTGGGTGAAATTTCAATTTTTTTCTTTTTTCTCTTTTTTATAATTATACATGGTTTTTTGGTTAAAAAACGTTAATGATTTTTTTCTCTATCTTCGAAAATAACGTAATTGATTTTTTGAGTTGATTAAGAGGGGAGGGGTGTCTTTATTCTTTTCTTTTTTTTTTTTTTTTGGTCGATTACAAAGATTGAAAATAATAAACCAAAAAAAAGCACGAATGTGTGTCGCAATGTATTATAGCCTCAATATATTTTAAAAAATCTGGTGCGGGCAACACACGACCTTTACTTACCTAAACCGTTGTTAAAATCAATTAAAGAATTCACAAATACAGTTAGCGACAAAAATGGGTAAAACTAATAAATAATTAATTAAATTGAATTTCTATATATACATGTGTTTTAATTAAAAAATGTATTGTATTATTATCAAAACAATTACTTAGTTTTATTAGCTGTTCAACACTATCAACTTTTACAAGCTTGTGTATAAGATAATATTTTTTCTAAAATCTTTAGTTAGAGTTATAAGGGACAAATAGAGACCTTTTTGCGGGATTTGATCATTTGGACTCAGGAGACCCTAAAACGTCTATTTCTGTTGAAAAGTGGAATTCGAAAATTTTCACAATCGCAATACTTTCTCTTACTATATATTTCATATATACGTAAGTGAAAGTGAAAATGGATAATCTATAATTTAAAAAAAAACATTCAAATAAATAGACATATTTTTTAAAATATACATTTTTTTAGCATTATTTTTTATTTTAGAGCAGCTATGTGCCGAAGTGGTTCTCATTTTTATATATCATTTACAGACTGTTTGAATGTCTGTGTGCCACATGTATTATTATCTCAATAAAAGAAACATTGTTAGCAAATAAGTAGAGAAGTGACTAATGCGGAAAAGTGTCCGAACAAGGGTCAAGAAGCACTAAGGATTTTCGTGTCATAGAATTAATGCCATTCATATAAATTAATTAAAGTTCCTTAACATTAAAATAAATTTATTGAATTTCCGGGATACAGGACTTTATGAGATAGTCCAATATGGAGTTGGAAACTAAACTTATGGGGGGTTTAGTAAAATAATCTGTCAGTTCTGACAATTCCTTCTCCGTATTTGGACAGTCCTAGATTGGATACTCATCAATACTTACATAAAGTTCAAAACTCGATTTTGCGCCACAAATGATCATTTGATTTATAGAACTTTTTGTGATTTAATATATGTTAAATGGCAAGATTACAAGGAAAACTAGGTTTACAACTTTTAGGAGGAAATAAAGTGTACTGTGTAGGCTTAGAATTGGACACTGCCAGTTCACATCTAAAGATGTCTGGAAAACCCCACTGCCAAAAGCTGCTTTGCATTTGTATCAGTGAAATAAAAAATTAATGATGAAATGTGTATCATACATTAATGACTTGAAAAAGCAGATAGATTTAATAAAGAAAAAAGGAGCAAATCAGACTACAGTAGAATAATTTTTATTACAATGAAAATTCGATAGGGGCAAGGCAACGTTTCAATTTTCCTAGACAGAAATTTTGTATAAATATAATGATATATGAATGGCGTTTATGCAATGGTATATAATTGTGTTAATCATTTACCAATTCATAATTCTCAAAAATATAGAAATTTTTACATTTTGTCAGCAAGTTAGTTTTATAAAAATAATTTGGCATTGATGAAAATTCTTTAGATTAGTATTACGATTAGTGCTTAACAGTCCTAATTGAGTCGCAGTTACTGATAATTATTCAAAACATTAAATATAATAGCTAAATAATATTAAATTAATTTTTAAAACACTATATCTGATAAATTATTTTGTTTTTTTATTGTTGTTACAATCCATCCTCGGTCCTTTATTGTGGATCGGAATAAGTATTGATTCTTTCCATTGTTCAGGCATTTTTTTATTTTTCCAGATATTTTTAACTAAAACGTGTAATTTGGAAGCGCCTGCTTCTCCACACGCCTTGATTAATCCACTCGTGATATTATCATTTCCTGCAGCTTTATAACGTTTTAATTTTCCTATCGCCATTACGACTTCCTCTTTACTGGGTAAGTCTATCCATGGTTCAGCGCTCTGATATTCAGAGTGAGGAGATTGATTATTATTTTCCGTACTTAGAATGCCGTTAAAGTGTTGTTTAAATTTATTTAATATCTCAGTCGGACCCGCAAATATATTGTTATTTGCATCTTAACCGCATTCAATAGGGGTTCAAATCATTTACGCAATTTGATTATACCTTTGTACATCTCTCTTACGTTATTTTGGCTTCTGGAATATAAATATAAAGCTATTAAAATGATTTCCAATAATATAAATTATGAAATAGATTTATATAAAATGAAACAGAGATAATAATGTAAAATTAACTTAAACTAAACACTATGATTATCAATTTCCACAAAACGTTTTATAAAATAATAAGAAGAAGAAATTACACATATACACTTAACTCTGGAAGTAATATGATATAACGACACTGAACGTTGATTTAAAAAAAAGAAAATAATTACTTAATATATTGCAAACGCATGATATCATACGTAATAATTAATTAAAAAAATTAATACATTTTTTTTTTCTTACCAGTAGTCCTAGGGCTAAGAAGAGGTGAGTGTGGAGCAGGAGGCAGATGTGTTGGAGGCGGAGAACGTCTCTGTTCAGTTTGTTTGTCATCTGTAAAATATAACGTTAATGAAAATATCATATTAATAACTTTAATAAATATATTATTCATTAATATGTAATTAAATAGAAATAAATAAATAAAAGCCTTATTTCAAAAATAACAATAGAAAGTGGCACATCTGTCGGTAACATAATTAAGGCTGCTATTGCAGTTGAAAACAACAAAATTATATTAACGATTATTTTTTTTTTTTAGTTTTAATACATTTATGCATTTACCATCATTAATGATTTTTAACTTGTTTTTCTTAGATTTCTAAAGCTCATATACAAAATAAAATAAAAATAGCAACAATGAATTAAGTTAAAAAATTACAGAAAATTTGCCCCACATCCATATCGACTCAACCAGTTTTACTTTCACCTATATATGAAATATATTATATGAGAAAATATTGCAATCATGGAAATTTTCGAATTTTAGTGTTCAATGGAAATCCAAGATCCAAGGAGTCCAAATAATAAGTCTCGGTAAAAGGTCTCTGTTTGTTTCGTAAGTCTTGCAAGACAACGAAAAGCAAACAGTACGAAACTGAAATTTCATATTTAAGACGCCCAAAATTTTACAGCTTTTTCATCGAAATCGGCGAACCAGAAGACGGTTATAACGATTTTGATTAAACTCGCTATATCGATGTAAAATTTAATGGACTTTATTATCATATGGATTTAATTCTGATTGAAATAGTATAATAGAGCTTAAATGACGATTTGTTTCATTTTCTTCCACTAACGTAGGTTAATTTTGTAGATTCGATCATATTAATGTTATCATCTAGTTAAAATTGATAAAAACTAGGGAAAATACATAAGTTGAACAAATTCGATATTCAACTAAAGGAGAAAAATGCAAACATATTTTTGTCAGCATTTCTTTTTTTCTTTTTTTCATAACATAAAAAAAGTAATATAAATGTTCAATATACCGTTTGAAAGCTAAATAATTAAGAAAAATACTTAAATCTTATACACAAACTTATACAAGGTACTGATTATACAACTAACTGATTGTTGAAGATAATAGATTATTTTATAAAATAATTAAATAATAAATAATTATAATTTAATATGATAGATTATTTAATAAAACACATGTTTCTATCGAAACTTAATGTTATTAATCTTTTCACTTCCACGTGTCTATATATGACACCTCTAGCTGTATATTAAAATTCTTAAATTGATTTTAACACGGAGGTAAGTCGGGTACCAGATCTTTCCATGTGCAAAACATTGAAAAAAGTTGTTAGGGATGATTTTATTTATATATTTATATTATCTTTATCTTTATATATATATATATATATATATATATATATATATATATATATATATATCATATATATATAATATATATATACATATATATAATATAATATATATATATATATATATATATATATATATATATAAATATATATATATATATATATATATATATATATATATAATATATATATATACATATATATATATATTATATATATATATATATATATATATATATATATATAAAACATATATATACACGTACATTAGGTTGTCCGGAAAGTTAGTAAAGAAATTTGGTCAAAAATGCAAATTGATGAACAGATTAAAATTTATTTATTTAACTACCAAATAATTACCACTGTTAGCGATTACACTTTCTTAACGCCTTGAAAGGTCCATTATTCCTTTTTTTTTCCAAAAATCCTTTCCTCTGAAGAACAAAAAAAAGGTCCGTTTTGACGTCATCTTCTGAAGAGTAAGTAAAATAAGACTGATATTAGAAATATGGAGGGCTATTATAAAGTTACAAAATAATCCGTTTAACGCGAAACTTGAGTAAAATGGGTTCTTAAACCAGCTATGATTCAGAATATCTAAGGTCGGGTTGTAAACAGCTCTCCCTATCCAATGACTAATTACCATATAAACGGAACGTGGAGCTATCAAAGAGACAGAGCAGCTGGCAGAAGTAGGGCCAGGGCATTGAGAGAGGCCGCCGACACCAGAGATAAAGAGGCAGGTCCTGTATCCTCAATGAAAGGACAAAGATACCGAGGAGTGGCTTTTAGAGTGCTCCGGGGTAGTCTCCCCGTACCTGCATTTACATTCCCCGGCCACTAAATCTAGAAAGCTCACGTACGGTTCCCGCCGCTGTTGTTCTAATAGATATTCTTTAGCACAAATGGAGAACCCTTGTAAGGGTTAGTGGAGGAGTAACAACTCTGCCGGGCCAAAGAGGCCCCAAATCCACGCATAAAAGACTCAAGTGGTTTAGGCCGCCACTCATTCAGTAAAAACAAAAGAAGAAAAGACGACAAAAGGATATAAAATGACGCTATCACTGAAAGCTTCTTCACCGGTAGAGTTCCTGCTACCGAGGTCACTTCACTGAAGCTATTTGAAGTCTTACATAATTCGGAGGGTGTCCGTTATCTTGGATTGCTGGTGCCAAGGAGGTACATCAGGGAAACGAAAAAAATAAACCCCCTTAAAAACAAGCTTCTTTCGAGGAAATCGTCTGCTGGAAGCTTAGTCGTTTGTCGAAGAACGAAAAGAAAAAAAAAAAGCTGGTAAACAAAATACCCGTCTGTTTCAATAGATGGTTGAGCATGTAGTGAGAGAACAAAATATGATTCAGATGATGTATTTTCTTTTATTTTTCTGACTTTTACCAGGACATCTCAAGGTTAAGCAGTAACATACTATATCATTAAAGTTTCAAAATGTTTAATATGAAAGCCGAATGCTATTACTCTGGCGACGAATAATTCCTTTTTTTAAACCCTCACAATACCAAGTCTACTGGGTCGGATCTAAACAAAACCCTTACACTCAAGTCCCTTACACCCTTATATCACATTCATTTACGTTTGGATGTAACAAAGTACGCAATACTTTTCGATAGAAATAAGCCCTATCTTCACAACATCCGACATCTGTAACTATCTGAAAAGCTAGGCTAAACACACGAAGTCCCCCCTTTGGGAAAAAACGTCGAAAGGTACAATAATTTAAGAAGTGTTAAAAAAAAAGAGTACTTGATCGAGAAGAAGACACCTCCACATTGTGAAAACTGCAATGTGCAGTTGTCAATCAACCCTCACATTCTAGACGGCTATACGCTTTACGACAGCTATTAAACAACAATACAGACAGAAAATATCGAAGGAAATTTCAAAAAGATGTCAAACTATTAGGAAAATAATTGGTTATAAACTTCTTGGTAAAACAAATCAATTAATTTAACAAAATGTAACGCAACTCAAAATAGCATTAATAGAGAGGAAAGAAACGATTAAAAAGAAAAGGACACTGAAGACCTAAGCAGTTGAGTACCCTAAAAATTATAACCTAACCTTAATTTAATTATATTTACTGTTTATAATGAACATTTATAACAGTATTTTCATTAAATTACATGTTTCCATTGTAGCACTTTGGCATAAAAGATTTAACTCCCCTGTCAGGAAATTCATGAAAATTTAAAATTGCTGTTTTTTAAATACTGATCTTTCGAATACAGACTAGTATATCACAGCTACTAAAAAATAGTGTCATAATTGGATGATCATCAAATCATCTTTCCCTTCACATCGCAAACCCAGAGCAGATAATCCTGTCCCTCTGTATCCTTTAGTAACATCACACTTACTTCTGTATAACAAATCTGACTCCTATTACTCCATATTTACAAGCGCCTTACTTGGAATCCTTACACAAGATAAAAACAACCCGAAGACACCGATCACCACAGCACTTACTTGACAAACGTTCGAAAGTTCCAGTATATTAAAAAAAAAAAATTATTTCCGTCATTATTATCAGACCTATTTGTACATATGGAATTGAGTTTTGGGGCTCTACTAAACCCCACTAAGCAGCCAATTCTTACAATCCAAAGTCTTTCGCGAAATCCTGTTGTAAATTACTATAAATAAATAATATAAAAGCCTACTATAAACTGATTAATAATTCAAGATCCGTTGTCGAGATAGGTAATCAGACATTTCCTTGGGAATAATGTTATTATTCTGTTATATATCCTTAAGTTCATTCCTCTTGATTCAAATCGAGTTTTTTAAGAACAAACAAAAGTTGCACATAAGGATGAAGACACAAATATCTCAAGACCCGTCCAAACAGGTTTTAAGTAGAACAGCCAAGAGGCTCTCAATCGCACTCAACATTGAATGAAGTTAGCTGAAGAGAGAGTATTGAGCGAAAAGGGACAGAACTAGATAGAGACAGTGTGATCCGCTGAGGTTCCACCAGCTAGTGATTAATGTAAAGATATGAGGCAGGACCGGTTAGGCTAGGATAGTTTTTAGCCACTAGCTGTAATACATTTAGTTCCATATACAGCTAGCCACGGCAGCTGATTGTTTCAGTCCATACAGGGCTGGAGTGCATCTGTCCACAGCCGCTGTCGTCACCGCAAGCTTCCTACCGCTTCAAGACATACTTACTTATGGTTTATTCTCATCCGGAAAGATTCGCTTCACAACTTAACCATTTGGAGTGCGTTTAGAACGCACATATTGTATGGAATCGTTAAAGCAGCAACAAACAAAAATCATATTACCATTGAATGAAACATTATTTTTTTATTTATATTATTTATTTTTTTTAGTAGTAGACTACTGTTTTCCAGGTCTTGGTTTCAAACCTCGGCTGAGGCAGAATCATTTTATTTTTTATTTCGGCTGAGGAGCAGCCCTGGGAATTGATATGGGAAGGACCCTCAAGATTAAAAAAATCGTGCACATATGGAATAAAAAAAAAATAGATAGGTTTTCTTAAGAATAACAGTTGTTTACAATTGAAATATATATGTCTGGCCAATAGACAAAAGAAACATGATTAATTATCATTTACAATGACTAAATGAGGAGAAATAAAATACAACAAAAACAAACAAAGAAATCAAGAAAAAAGGTTTTTAAAAAAAATTGTTGAAAAAAAATTGATGAAAAATAGTTGTTGAAAAACAAATTTATTTATTTTATTTTTTTGAACTGTGTCTTCTGAAGAAAAAACAACAACTTATTATTAACCAAAAGAAAAATAAATGAATTTAAAACCAAAATGAAATTTGGGCGGTAAACAGTTATATTCGTCCATCCAAGGTGGAAGTCTAGAATTGAAATATCACATGTCCTGATCGTCTATTTAGGATGACAGAAGGTATAGGAAAAGTTGGGATTTAAATGAGAATAAAGAAGCAGATGTAAATATATAATCAAGCAATCATAGCTATGTTAGAGAAAAATATAGAAATGCTACTATTGTTTTATCACCGCCTGAATCAAGTTAACATTTACTTGAAGTATTTTTTTTTTATTGTAAAGTTGTAATTATAAAAAAATAAAAATTAGTTACCGAAACGGAATTTAATGTGTCAGTTCAATGCGTGAGTGATTCTTGTTACATGGCTTCGCAAACATTTTTGATTACGGTAATTTAGAATAATTTTTTTATGATATCTCACGGACACTTTGGACAGATCTTAGGAACCACTGCTATAGGTACCAACCTATTCTAATCACAGTGGGTTTGTCAAAATTCATTTCATCGCTACGAAATACATCTCTAAATAAAATCGCTAAGGACGGATTCCAGTTATAATTTTGAGATCACTAAGGTTGGTACGACATAACTCATTCGGCCTTCAAAACATCGACATATAATTAATTAAATCATGTGATATCTACTCGTCTTCAGGATAGTCAGCACCAGGTATCAGAGGTTGATATGGGAGGGAAAAGTTTGATATTAATGATGATTCATGATAATTTAGTCAGTTAATGAAAGCTATAACAAAGCCAAAGAATATTCGATGTCAAATAAATATAGAGCATAAAAAAAAAGTAAGAAAATATCCTACTAGTAACAATATTTGTATTTAATACAACTCTAATAAAATTTCAAATATTTCCTGAATGAAGCAATTATATTTTTCTTGAACCATTGATTTTCTATACAACTATGATGAAATAGAATGACTGACAAAAGCCTTTAATGACCAGAGGGTTTTAGGTAACTAGAAAAAATTAAAAACAAATTGAAATATAATCTACCATGTAATGAAATGTTCACATATTTTCTATAATCATTCAAATCATAGATCAATACATCCCACTAGCCCTATAAACTCTTCCACGTATACAAAAAAAACTAAAAAACAGAAAAATCCTACATTTTAATTACAAGATTTTTTTTTTTTTTTTTTTTTTTTTTTTTTTTGTGGTTGCATATTATCTGCGAAAATGAATGAAATATTGAAGCATAAAATTCATATAAATCAAGTGGATTTGGGGTGACATTAACGTTCTACCTCATAAGTTGGGAGTCATAAATTATCTTCAGTAAGAAAATTAAGACATTACTTCCGGAACCATAAAAATGTTAGGTTTGGTTTAAGTGTTCGGTATCCGCTACAGTGACGTGGTTCTTGGTATACTTGATGTATAAGAAAATGCGGAGAATAGCTAAGAGTTGCAAGGCAAAACCCTCAATTAAGGATATTCCAATGCCTACAAAACAGTATTTCCTCCTTACGGCATAATTGCAACCATCCATTGCGATTTATTCAACAGCACTGGCTGAATCATCGAGGGATAGCAAACCACGGGGCTCGAAGATTATTCAGTACGCTCATATAATAAATAACAATAATTAAACGCACGTACTGTCAGGCTATAAATAAATAAGATCAAAAGATAACAAATGAGGCAGAAATAAAAAAAATATATTCTATAGATTGTAAATAACATATTCTTTTGACAAAAAAGAAATATTTGAGCACGTGGTCTTCTGGCAGGAACGAAGGTAGCCAAGCATGTGTCAAAAATCTCCATACTGATACTTACTATGGTTTCCAAGGTGAAAAAGCAGACTACCCCAAGATCCGTCACCTACCTTTGCGGCCAAATAAACACTGTCATATATATCCAGGCATACTCGGTCGGACAATTTAATACTACAGTTAGTCCATACATCAAGTATTGCGATCGTGAAAATTTTCGAAATATAGTTTTCGACGGAGATACACGAAATAATAATATATTATAAGTTATATTAAACGATTATATAGTATATGTTAAATTCCTTTCCCATGCAAGAAATACAAAATATTTCGAAAAAAACCTGAATATTAAATTTTTACATTCACTTACCTATATATGAAATATATAGTGAGGAAAAGTATTGTGATCGTGAAAATTATCGAATTCTAGTTCTCAACGGAAATACACGTTTTAGGGTCCCCTGAGCCCAAATGGCCGTCCCAAAAAAAAGGTCTGTGTAAGTCTAGCGCAAAAATGAAAAATCGTACGAAACTGAAATTTCATATTTAAGACAACTATTTTCTTACAGCAGAGAGATCTTACAGCAACTTTTTCATCAAAATCGGCTAAACAAAAGAGCTACTTTATACCAACAATTTTGTATACTTTTTAGATTTTCTCAAAAACGGATCTAACGATTTTAATTAATCTCGCTACATTAATGTAAAATATAATAGGCTTTAATATCATGTAGGTTTCCTTCTAATTGAAATATTCTGACATGGCTTAAATGCCGATATTTTAAATTTTCTTCCTCTAAACTACCTTTAGTGAGCGGCGTGGTCTAGTGGATAGAGCACTAGTCTGCTGTGCTCCGGGTCCTGGGTTCGAATTCCGGCTGTGGCAGAATATTATTTATTCTGTTAATTCAGTCGGGAGGCAACCCTAGGGTATGGAGACCCTCCTGGGCCAGACCCAGCCTCTATAAAGTGGGTACCCAAATTAATTGAGGAAAAACCTGGCGGCTGAGAGTGATTAAGGCCTAATCACCTCATTGCACTGCCGTTGGCCTAGAAACAGTACGAATCTCTATATGTACTGAGCCCAAGACGTCTTCATGGGTTGTAGTGGTACAGGTTTTTTTTTTTTTTTTTTTTTTTTTTTTAAACTATCTTTAATTTTGTACATTCCAAAAGATTAACGATGTCATCTTAATGACATTGATAAATGACAGCTAAATTTACAAGTTGGACGAATTTGATGACCAACTAAAGGATAACAGAGCAAAACTATTTTTTAATGTAATTTTTGGATTTGACAATAAGAACAGTAATATCTATCTATCCATCTATCGAACAGTAAACTAAATCATCTCACTTCAGTTAGACATTATTGCAATATAACTTTCAATCTTCCTTACTTTTTATTATTCTATTTTTAATTTTCATGGTTCCATATTATGTAAATTAAATAAGAAAAGAAAAAAAAAGAAGAGAATGGCGTCAAAAAGCTGCAAAATTACTCACCTGAAGTTATTCATAACTATAAAAAAATTTAACATTAAAAAACAAAACAAACTTAGTTGACTAAATTTGTATGTTGAGTTGCCCAAATTACAGTTGATAACCGAGTGCTAAATAAAATATCAAAATGAACTAACTTAGGAAGCTGTTTTCATAAATGGGAACGTAAATAAGCGAGTATTTCACCTTAGCCCATTTAAGTAATAAACGCATATTATAATTCAAATTAAGAAGAGAGTTTCGCGTACCTTATCATTTTATAGAATTGAAAAATATAATATATTTCTCTTTTCTCTCTTTTTTTTTTTACTTTAAGCATATTTACAACTGCATTATACAATAAAATACATTTTATTAAGTAAATGTGTTAATTAATCATATGTACTTGCTACAGGCATGTGAAGAAACTAGCCAGTGGTTGTTTATTTAATGTAGTAGGTCGCGATGACATCGTGTTTTCAGCCTCCTCGAGGAATAGTCAGGAATAGATGAATGATGAGGAATAGAGTTAAAGGAGGTATATCTAGTTCGGGATAGATCTGCAACTAATGGGATATTTAGGTCTTTATGGATTATTTCA
Source organism: Piezodorus guildinii (assembly GCA_023052935.1). Classification (NCBI taxonomy): domain Eukaryota; kingdom Metazoa; phylum Arthropoda; class Insecta; order Hemiptera; family Pentatomidae; genus Piezodorus; species Piezodorus guildinii. Next base: position 94,861,801 of record CM041292.1, read on the forward strand.
TTGGTGACAAAGTAAGGGGCATTTAGAATCTTTCGGAGGATTTTGGATTGCAAGGATTGGATGGTTTGGTGGATCCTCGTAACTCAATCCCATATGTCAAAATAGGCTTAATGACCGTAATATAAATTAATTTTCTGTGGTATGTAGAAAGTTTTGAACGTTTGTCAAGTTGTAGTCATTATTTACGGATAACAAATGTCATCTGCGTAAGTAGTGCGGACAGTACTAGAATGGATTGGAATATCAGCTGTATATATGGTATAAAGGATAGGGCCCAGAATACTACCTTGAGGTTCACCCACGGAAATAGAAAATATTCTATCAGCTTTTATCAGTGAGGTAAGAACGGATTAATAAGAAGAACGTAGAAGAGGAGAATTGGCGTAGTTAGTAGAGCAGTCCTGGGTACCAAACTTTCTTATCTTAAATGATATTCTAAATTAATAAATAAATTTAAGTGGTATTTTCAGAAAACTTATGCCATTTGCAAACAGAAACCCAATGTGCCTGTTTTTTATCAATTTATAATTTAGGGTAATATTATATAATACAAATGCCCATTTAAACACGAAAAATCTTTATAAAAGTAGCAAGTAGATAAACACTAGTAATCCTGAATATAAAATAGAACTAGTTTGAGTGAATTAAAAACAAATTCATTGTTTATTGATAACTTCTTTGCTATTAGTGTTAATTTGAATCAAGAAAATTTTGAAATTCGAAACATTAAAAATGCCTACTGTTATGGAAAATGTTGTTTTTATGTCGCTTTAAAACAATTTCTAAGTATAAATATTATAGAATGATCATATATAACGTAAATTCCTGTTAAGTCCATACCTTATTAGGTTTTCTTAATGGATTTTTTTAAATATTACATAAAGACAACTGAATAGCTGAGATTATAAATACATTTCTTTACCTAAGATAATAGATTATGGGTAACCCATATATCTAGTTTGCAAAACCATAGTCCTATATAGAAAGTTCAGGGGCGATTGAACGAAGGAGTGTTCGCATGGTCATTGATAAATTGGTTTCAGCATACCTAAAGCTATTAGTTAACTGGAGTAAACTGGATAAGATTCAAATGTTTTGAGTCTTTCCATCAATTTCCCATGACAGACTCTCAGGCAAGAGATACATTCTTCGTTTTCTGGAGTCAACAAATCAGCTCAATCTTCCTTAACAACTTTATAAATAGATTAATGATTTTCATAAAATTTATAATAGCAAACGCTGTAAATCATTCATGAAATTCTATTTTTCAATCAATTACTCATTTTAACACTAATATAGACTGTATAAAAAAAAATCATTGTAAAATAATTACTCTCCGTTTAGAATATGGTATTAATAATTGTCATAATAATATGATAATAATAAAAAAATTCTAGAAAAGGGCATCATAGGCTTATTTTCTCTTAAGGATCTGTTAGTTCTATTTTCTTGTTTTTAACAAATATTTTGTTTTTGAGAAAATACATTTAAATAATAACACAAAAAATTATTCGCGGGTCCAAAATACAAGTATAAATTCGAGGATCGCACAAATAAAACCATTAGACTTTGGATTGGTCAGTTCCATTGAATTATATGGCACGGAACAGAATTCATCAAGTTTATTAACATGTTTTTTTTTATTGAAAACAAATTTCAGGCGATTATTTCTTGTTTTATTTTAAATTTAAAATATTACCAGAGTCCCTCCCTCTCTTAAAAAGGCTCTCACCTACAATTTGTTTTTGTTATTTCAGGATTCATAAAACAGTCGATATATCAACGATTCTTAAAGTAATTCAAACCAAATCTGGTTTGACAAGATATAAAATGCAGCATTTTCTTATAATTATAAATTATACATTTGATGAAACGGAAACATATGGACTGACATCATTTCAATAGATTATCACCCAAAAAAAAATAATTAAAATTATGAAAACCGGTGATAGACACAACAAGCACTCTTCATATAGTTCGTTTAAGAATAAAATTATGTTATTTGTTTTGCTTTTATATTTTAATGATCAATATATAGATAGATAGTTTATAGGCTTTTATACACATGTAAGCCATGGAGTTTGGCCCATTTGGTGTCAGTAGTTGTTAGTATTAAGTGATAAGATCATGGATATATATATTTTATATACATATGGCGTAGTTATAGATACATATGGCAAAGTTATAAATACATACATAAATGATGATAGCTTGAATATACATGAATAGGTAAATTCCAACTCCTTAATGGGACATCTTAGTAAATATTGTGACACATATTATATGGATTTGTCGTAAATGTATATAGTTTTTAACAAAAAAAAAAAAATTTCTTTATCTTATCGACATATCAATATTTAGAATGTTTTCTAAGGTTGATTCTTTACTGTTTTGAACGATGTAATTCGCCAGGTAAAATTCCCTTTCAATACTGAGTGTAGGGCATAGTAATAACAGGTGCTCTTAGTTTTTGGTGATTTTTGGTACCATCTACCGATATTTTTCCCCTGTTTTTATATTGAAAGTGTTTTCTTATTAAAAAGTTTCGAATTGTCAGTATCTGATATTCTTAGTTGGCTAAAGAGTCTGAGATTATTTATATTAACATGATAAGTTAAATAATCTTGCGGTTGAAGGCTGTTTTTGCAACAATTATTTTTTTAAATTATTAGTTTTAAACATGCTAAATATAAGAGTATATATATTTTTTTAATTTATTACCCTTTTTATGTTTGAGTTCAGGTTAATGATTCATAAACTTAAAAAACAACCGTATAAACTAATGTAATCAACATAAATATGTCTTATACAAAATAACATATAAAGTTTAGAGAACCGAATAATCATATTTCACTATTGATATGTGTTAAATTTTTTTAGTGCCTATAAAATATTTTTAAAATACCATGAACAATAAAGGCCGTTCGATGATTAAATATAAGTTACAAAGAACATAAGAAACAGAGCCTGATAGAAATAATAAATATGTCTAAATAAATAAATGAATGTTTTCTTTACAGAGACCCATTCCTAGATTTACTTTCATAACAATGCAATAAACCGTTAATATACAAAAGGAATGCGTAAACAGAAGTAAATAAAAAAGTGTGGGTATGATCGGCCTTGTGCTCGATATATTAATCTGTAGTTAATAATTGCTATACTTGAGTTCTTTAACACCCACGGTCCAGCTCCCACATTTTTCCATTGCTTCCTGAATCTTAATAAAATAATAATGACAAAATTCCTTTATAATAATTATAATTGTGACTATGGAACGATTGGATGTGTCATTTTAGTTATACGTTTCGACTCTTCCTCTCTTTTCTCCCATAAGCTGTAAGAAGCTACATGAGGTACTTAGAGTTGGGCATTTAGGAGTTTCTTGTCTTGGATATTGTGATATGTCATGAGGGTCTGAAAAACGAACATGGACGAATTTCTGGCACAGTTTACTCCAAAGAGCTAAAACCTCTAGAATCCATAAGGGATTAAAAATGTACAAAATTTCTAAATTCATACATACAAACAATAACAAGTTCTTTGAAATGGCCAAACTTATAATCAATCTCATTTAAGGCCAGATAACACTTTTTGAATAACCTTAACGGTGGCTAAATATTTTTTTTAATTAAGTTTTAGTTTTAGAAAAAGGTCCGCCGTAACAAAAAGGTGAGCCCCGTCAACTGATTATAAATTATAAAATATATCAACTTAAAAGATCATGATATTGAGAGACATCCTTAAAATGTACACATGCAGAAAAAGGAAAAGTTAAATAACATAGATATTCAGAAGAGCTAACAGAAGTGGCTATGAAAAAAATAAATAAATAAACTTAACTATGAAATAAAATAAAGTATAAAATAATATACTTTTTAAAAACCATGAAAATATATTGAAGCTATTACAATGAAGATCAAAAGATTAATAATTATGAATCGCATTAATTTTGTGAGACCGTATTATGTAAACAGAGAGGACCATAAACATTTTTACGTCAATAACTCACTTCAAAAGTTCATAATACTTATCCTTAAAATAAATTTGAAATATATGAAAGTGAAATTAAACAAAAATTCTATAATTCATATGAGAATAAATTATAATTTAACCAACTTACTTTGATGATTCGACATGCCAGGTGAGTTAGGTGATTCCGATGAAGTGGAGTCCGCTGGGCTACCGGCTTCAGATCCTGCTGGCGATCCAGGTCTTGTCTCCTGTAAAAATGAATGTTTATAATAATAACTTTTAAAAACAATCAAAAAGTATTATAAATTTATCCTAAAATAATTTTTGAGGAAACCTTTGTCCATCGTGTGTTCACACAAAATTGTTTATAGGTGAACTTAATATTTTTTTTTTTTTTTATTCATATTTTATTGAATTTTACAACTGTATTAACATAAATACAATAAGTAAAACTGTTGAATTAGAATAAAGGGCGTGAAAGGCTTGAGAAGAAACTACCCAGCGGTAGAACTTCGATGTTTATTTAAGTAAGTAGATCCCGAGGCCATCTTCTTTTCAATCGCCTAGGAGGGTTGTCAGGAATATGTGAGGTTGATAGGTTGCGGACAAGAGGGTTTATATGGGCTGGGAGTTTAGAATTAAAAGTGGTATATCTGGTACGAGAAAGGTCTGTAACAAATGGGATATTAATGTCGTTATGGATTATTTTATTTGTGACGAAATAAGGAAATAATTTAATGAATAAAAAACAAACAATGCCAAAAAAATGGTATCAATAGTACATCAAAATATTAATAACTCATACATTATTTTGCTGATACATATCGCGCATTTTTTTTTATTTCATAAACAAAATCCTTTAATTTAAAGGTACATTAGTTGGACTATATTCTTCGGCTTCAGTCCTTAATGTTATGAATTCGCATGAAGAAACCTTTAAGCATAATAAATATGTTTGAAAAGTTTTATTAAAAATAATGTACGGATTAAAGGTGTAAAATACGTGAAGACACGAAGTCATTACTTCTGTGTAAATGGATTCAGAAGGTATTATTTATTTACTGGGGATATTTTCGTTATTCTTAATAGTTTTAAAAATTCGGTTTTTTTTTTTTTTTTCTCCAAAAAGGAGGAAGTTGCGTATATTGGTCGCTTATCAGAGTGATTCGACACTAAGACGATAGGAAATGTTTTAGCCAGGTGTAAACATATGGTCAGAAAGATGCACCATTTCAACTAATAAAAACGGAATGCAGCTGTCTGAATGAAAGAAACAGGTCTTAGGGACAATTGTTTAATTAAATCAGTTGTTGATTTTTTTTTTTCCATACTCATGTAATCTCCTCTTACGGTAATCTCAAACCATTCGAAAGGCCATGTCAACCCCAACTTGGAATAAACTTAACACATGAGACATATTGATTTTTTTTTTTTTCTTCTTCTTCATTGAGATAATTAGGGATTATATAACAAGGTATCCGTATTAAGAGTTATAAACATTTTTTTCCAAATAACATTATAACATCTATTTAGTAGAGATAGAAATAAAATATGTTAAACATTTTAAAGTTTTGCTGTATATATATATATATATATATATATATACATAAATGTCCTACACTAAACGTAAAATAAACACATTTTTCCCCATTTGAAATAAAACCATTTAAACTTAAATTGGTAGTAAAATGTATACGATCAAAAGTAGCTAGAAATAGATGGTCTTTTGGAAATATTTTATGTATATACATAGTATTAGTATTTTTTTTTTTTTTTTTTTTTTTTTTTTTAGGAATTAATTGATCACGCATTGTTTAAAGCGCATAAAAACCTTTATTTATTTTTTTTTTTTTGCATACTATTTTATTATTGATCAAAACACTTTAATTATAATAAATAAATTATAATTTGTTTTTAAATCTTTCTTTGTTTTTATTTTCTAGGGAACGGCGTGGTCTAGTGGATAGACCTACTATCCTACTGTTCTCTGGATGGTGGGTTTGAATCCCACAGAATAATTTACTCTGTTTATTCAGCCGGGAGGCGACCCCAGGGTATGGCGGGTCCTGGGGCAAACCCAGCCTCTTTAAAGGGTACGCAATTGGGGAAAAAACTAGCGGCTGAGCGTGATCTTGGCCTAATCATCTCATTGCACGGTCGTTGGTCTGGAAACAGTCCAAATCTCTAACTTTTTTTTTTTTTTTTTACGTTAAACCCGAATATAAGATGATTTCAAAGCTGTAAATTATCAGATGTACTGAGCTCAAAGCCCTTCATGGGTTGTAGAGGTACAGGTTATTTTATTTATTATTTTTTATTTTTTTTTTTTTTTTACTTTTTCCTTTGAAATCATCTTCTATTCAAGTTTAACGTAAAAAAAAAAATAATAATAATTGAGACTATTATTTTAACCTGACTTATTTACTTGAGCGACAAATTCTATAAACCGTAAAATATTCGTAACTGAATTTCTGACATGAGAACTGCCGCCAAAATATTAATTCAAGCAACATCCACAGAGATAGAGTGTGCGAAAAAGCTCAACCACTGAAAAAAATGTAAGCAAAAATTAATTTTTTCTATTTAAAACAATATAGCTCCTAAACATTATTTTCTAGGAACAAATGTTATGTACAGAAATAACTAAGAGCTATAACAACAGAGCTTTTTTGACAGAGCGTGTCAATATAGCCCCAACACTTAATTAATGTGGCAAACATGACGTTTAGATCCCAAATGGTAGGTCAAAAATATTCTCCACTGAATGTGCGAAACAGGAACTTTCGTCAAAATTTCAATCTGACCACTAAAAGATCTAGAGTATCAAACTGATGGGGAAACAATGAAAGTTACAGACACCCAGTTAAAAAACATATAATTTTAAATAAAAAAAAGAAGAAGAAAAAAGTGGGACTAATCAAAACTTATAACTCTATACTGGCTTGACTAAAATTAATCTATAACTGTAAATGGGTTTTTGAGAAAAAAAAATCAACATGAAATTAGTGTTGGTATCGTCGAAAAAATTACCACAATTAAAAGGCATAAAAGTTGACAGAATAACAGTAGAAGGAGTAGTAACTCAATTTTACAACCGTTTAAGGCAAAATATGAGGCAAGAGTTAATTGTAATAAATAGGTAGTAATGAGTGAGCAGAACATTGTTGGGTCGATTACAACGGCAGTATAGGACGTTTTTTTCCAGCTGATGAAGAAGACATCTGCCGGCGGGCGCCAAGCCAACAACCGTGTCTAAATCGGCCAATGATGTCCTCATCAAGGGTGCCTTACTGATCCTGATAACCATCTCCACTCTCTTATCTTAGTTTGCCTCTCAGCGCTGATTGGGGGCCGGTGGCGTGCCATCAGTCTAGGAGAATACGTTCGATTCGGGAAGTGTAACTTAATTCGAGAGTGAGCATGGCACTTTTAATATACGATTTTCAGTTGTCAATAATATATTATTACATACGTTACAGGCCTTTTATCAGACTACGCGAAACAATTATGACTACATGTTCTTCCAGTACTCCTTCATTCGTTCACTGAAGGCTCTCTTCCTTTCAGTTTACTTTGGTCTTTAGGCTTTAGGTGCTGAATTCTCTGACATCACTTCCCACTTGTACACTTTTTATCTGTAGACGTCTTTGTCCATTACGTCCGCTGAATCAATCTGAGCTCTTTCCAGATCAATTTTGACTTATGTAATCCAGGGTGTAGTGGTCTTGAGTCTCTGGATGGAGGATTCTCTTGGTGAGTCTAGTCTGTGGGAGTCTGCTGATGTGTCCATAAAAGTTTAGCCGCCTCTTTCTAATGTCCGCCGCAATATTAGAAAATTTCTCTGTGGTGGACCTGGAGTGAAGCCTATATCCTTCGTCCCTGTCAATATTATAATTTATAATTAATTATATGAGGAACTGTAAATGTGGAAAAATCAAAAGTTGTTGGATCTCATAAACTTCTAGACCGTAGCATCTTAAGTCCCTTTACAGGAGCGGAGAAAAGTATGAATACTCTAAAGACTATACTAACTTGTGATTACCCTTCGTCAGTAATATTTATCAATGCATCCGAGCATTTAATTCAAAAGTCGAATTCTCCAAACAGAGAGACCAATTTTGTAGGAGCATAAAGTTATTTTGTTTCGTAAGAGATGTCAGTAAAGGATCATCATGTGATATTAAAATAGCAGTATCGTCCGCGCAGGTAGAAGTCAATGTGTTGAACTATGTTGGTATGTGTATATACAATGTATGGGAGAGGGGCAAGTAGCGATCCTTGCGGCACACCTGCCAAGACTGGACGGATTGAAGAAATTTCGGAGTTCTGTCGAACAGAAAAAAAATCTTTCTAAAAGGAAAGATTGAATAATTAGTTTAAATAAATAATTTTTTTCTAGTGCTCCAGAAATGTAGTCAGTAAATCAATGTGATTAGTTTATCGTTGTCAACAATATGTTATATAATTCAAAAATGTACAAAGGTTACAATGCTGTTCCATCGCTTCAAAAAGAGGATTGAGTTTGCAAGATTGCTAAAAATGAAGTGTTGGGTAAGTAAGAGGATTTGATGGGAGCCGACAGAGGAGTTGTGAAGGGCAAGCTAAGGGGCAGAGGAACAAAGAGCTATGTAAATATTAACTAAGACAGTGGCCGCTTCATTAGTAAGCCCGCCCGTGTAATGAAAGGCAGGGGGGTTATTTATCTCTTCTGCCCCCGCTCCAAACAATACTCATTTAGAATTGTTAATACGGCGCCTCATAGCATCCCATTCTGTGACAATTACATAGCCATTGTAGTGTTGGCCGGACCAGTAAATAATTGGCTACAGGGAGCATCCCTAATGATGGCTCGCATTGTGTGTCCTCAGGAGTGCCGTGTTCTCTCCGGGAGCACCCTGATAGTGCCCCCGCGCTCGCATTTGCATTCCCCGCCGTTTCCGCCTTTCGGACCTACCCATAAAATAAAATTTAGAATCCACGTAATAGCGAGAAAAATATACAAAACAGGTCAATGTTCAACTTTCTTCAGATGGACGATTCTTCTAAGAATCTATTAACCAAAAATTATTCATATGTCATGGTGATAGTGATAAGTAAGTTATTGCACGATGTTCTTGTTCTTAGAACAATGAACACCAATCTCCCCATCTCACTAATCTTAAATAAATAAGGAGACGAGTACATACACGAGATTTAAACATATCAATTTTTAATTTCTTTATATTTACAACTGTGTTATATACATCAAGTAAATGTGATGAACATAGTAAACTGACATGAAATGCATGTAGAGACGCTACCCAGCGGCAGCACTCTAAAATATTCTTAACCAGAAGGTCTGAGGGCCAGCCTTCTTTTCAGAGACCTCGGAGAATTATCAGGAATCGAAGAGGATGATGGGATAGAAACTAGTGGGTTAGAGCCCCATAGCTCTACTCCGTAAGTCCTTATCGGCCTTATGATGGTCATATAAATAAGTCTTTTGTAACATTTCAATTTAAAAAATAAATAAATAAATTTCTGACTAGGAAAAACAATTGAGCACGGATATGCAAATCTATAACCTACTGATTTTCCCAGACAGAGAGAAATTGAGCTTGCGAATGGACCGCCGGTTTGATGATTAATTGAAATAAATAAAGTTGACAGAAAAAAAAAATGTTTCAAAAGTGAGTTTTTTCATTTAAACCTGCTACATCTGCTTACATTTACATCTGCTAAACTGAAGTTCCAAGTGACCAAGAAATGTTCTATACCAAATAATATTCTCCATTGAATTTCTGATAAAGAGACTGTGTAGACTGTAACACCAAAAGAATGCGTGCTGCATTTTTGAGGGTGAAAAATGTTACAAAAAAAAAACCTGATTTTATTTTATTGAAGCCAAAATAATAACTCTTAAAGGATAGGTCTTAGCGAAAAATGTTATATAACAAAAATATTCTCCACTGAATTTCTGAATAGGAAACTACCGCCGATCTGAGCAACACCAATAGAGCACCAGCCAAAAGACATATCCATGTAAGAATTATTATATTGATTTTTGATTATATTATCTTAATCTAAATTGTCGTAGCAATGGATATCTATAGCACGAAGCATTCGTTTACACTGTCTTCTTTTCACATAAAATGACTAGCTTAATTTATAACCTCCAATAGTACATATTTTTGTAAACTTCCTCTGAAACGAACTAAACCGGGTATAATTGCGCTCATTTAAAATAAATAAATAATTCATTTTAAACCACTTCTTCATTTTTTCAAAGGATTAAAAGGTGTCTAATTTATTAATCTATAATGTTTAACATCTTAATTTAGAAAAAAAAAACGCTGAAAACTATTAAACTACCTATGCCGATGACACTTGCGTGTTATAGGTTAATAACGATCCTACAATTGCCTCACAAACTCTCCAATCCCACATCTGAGACCTTGAGGTATGGTGTCAGAATTGGAGAATTAAAATAAGTCCCAACAAATTACCTTTACCCTTCTTCGAAAACCTACGGAGATTACTAAACCATCAAACTCTTCCCGTATCCAATCCAAAATCCTTCGCACCTTACTTTGTCACGAATGAAATCACCCACAATGACCTTATTGTTCTATATGTTGCTGATTTGGCCCGTACCAGGTATCAAACCTTCCATGAAAAACTCCACTCCCACTCTAATCCATTAGTTTCAATTCTTGCTTCCTCTGCAATTCCTGATAATCCTCCGAGGCGTCTGAAAAGAAGATGGCCTCGAGACCTTCTTAGACTCACTAACAAAGAGTGCTACCAATGGACAGTTTCTCTTCATGTTTATTTCAAGTGTTATAACATTTCAGCGAATTTACTTGATGTATTTTTTTGTACAGTTGTAAATTTCAATAAAAATATATTTAAAAAAAAATTATTACACAATGGTTTATGATTTCCAAATAAGAATATTAGGGAATAACTGTTTATGTAGCTGTTTATAGGCAAAGGAATTATATGAAAAGGAATAAATGATTCAAAGGAAAATAGCATATCACCACTGCTACCTTCAAACCGCTCAATATTTCTGCAAGTTCTTAACCAATTTTAATGATTCTTTTTTTCATTTTGTAGGAAATTTATAACTAAGGGGAGCCCATGTCTGAGTGGCTAGCGCGCTAATGTCGCACGTTAAAGATTGTGAGTTCGAATCTCAATCCCGGCGGGAGTTTTATAAGCATATAATTAAATGGGGATTCACTCGCAGATTCTCCCCCGGGTATCTGAGAACCGTCAGCCTGCTGTTGGCCACTCACAAACAATAGGCGTAGGGAGTGATGACTTTAACCTATAAAATTTCATCTAGAAACGTGGTGACTATATTCTCCAAGGAGATTACACCACGCGGCGAAAGGCCTACATGGCAGAAAGAGAACAAGAAGAGAAAATTTAATTCTGCATGAAATAAAATGAATAGCAAAACATTTTTGGTATTAATTTATTTATTTATTTATTAGGATAAACGATTTTTTTTCGTTATTCAGGTTCTAAGCATCTTGAAAAGTAATCTCTCAAAATTTAAAGGGGCGTCATTTTTTTTTTTTTTTTGGTTGTAATTGAAAATAATAAACCAAAATCAATCTATATAATAATAAAAGTCTTAATAATGAACACTCCTTTTCCTATCACAACTGGGAGGACAGGACTGGCTCCGAGTTCCCTTGGCTGAATGAAAATATTTCAATCAAGTCCACTTTTTCTAGTTTGATTTATTGCTTTTTTCTTTTGTTCTTAGTGAAAAAAATTATAATTGAAGTCTCAAATTACTATCATTATTGACCTTCATTAGACGTTGAAGCAATGATTATTTTTAAAATATGTTTTTAAGGTAATAAAGTAGAATAGAGCACAATAAAAAAAAAAAAAAACACAGGCAATGTACACTCATGATTTTCAGTGTTCATAAGAACTACAAACAATCGTAGAATTCTGCAGAATACGATCAAAAAAGAGCCGAATTCAATAAGCCGATAGCTAACAATCATTGACATCATCACATGGTATAAAAGGAATAAAGAAATCAGTATAATTGCATTCCTATACAATAGCAGTTATAACACGAATGTTCACAAGATTATAAAGTAAAAACTTCGAATCAAATCGAACGTTTATAAGCGATGTTTATTTCTGTAATAAATCTTGAATTACTGGGCATAGCTTTCAAATAGCCGATAGCTTTAAAAAAATCACTTCTCTGTCTAAAGATCACAAATTACAAAGCAATCGTCGATTGTTCTCTATCTTTATCATCAGCAACACCGCTCGAAACTTAGCCCCAGTATCTTGAAGCAATTAATGAAAAACTCTGTTTCAAGTTTTTGCTTTATTATTAATTAGGTGGTATTAACTAATTTTCCTGAACCAGCGGCATACCGAAAACAGTGGGTGGTTTCAAAGGAAACGTATCCTCTATAAATACTTAGGTATATTGCCAAAAGCGTATAATCCAAATACCGAATAAAAACAATTTTCTTTTGAGAGTAATAATCAATGAACAACGATTCAATTCCCTAATTTAACTAACCACCCCACAAAAATATATCGACATCATTGCAATGAGCCAGGTTTTAGTGAAGACTAATGGGTCCCCTCCCTGCTCCGCACGGGTGAAATTAGAATGAGGTGTCATTTATCTTTTAAAAATATCTGTCAGATTTAGAGTTTATCGAAACGAAAAGGACAATTAGCAAGAAAATATGTTTATTGTATAACGTATATTCATTATTATATTCATTCATTAGCAGAAATGAAAATTTTCATAAGTTAGTTATTTTAAAGTAAAACAAACATAACAGGAAATTTATTTATACCATGTAAAGAAAATTTGATATTTACGTATGTATTTAAAAACTATAGAAATAACAAGGTTATTATCCTATTTGATTTATAACTATTTTATAATTCTAATGAACTGTCCTTTTTTCAAAATTTATTTATTCTAATTTGCAACTATATAGTAGAGTACAACGAGTAAAGAGTAAGGTATAAAAAGGTATGAAACACATGTAGAGAAGAGTCCCAATGTCTCCCAATGGTCTCGGGGCCATCTCCTTTTCAGACGACTTGTAGGATTATCAGGAATTGAAGAGGAAGAAAGGATTGACACTGGAGGATTAGAGAGGGAATAGAGTTTTTCATGAAAGGAATGAAATCTGTACCGGGCCAAATCAGCAACATACAGAACATTAAGGTCTTCATGGATGAGATTATTCGTGACAAAGTAAGGAGCATTGAGGTTTTTTACGAAGGCTTTTGGATTGTAGGGATTGGATACGGAAAAAATTCGATGGTTTAGTAGAGCCCCAAAGCTTTACTCCGTAAGTCCATATCGGCCTTATGATAGTCATGCACATGAGTCTTTTGTGGTTAAATGTAACATAAGAACTTTTGTCGAGTAAGTTTTGAATCAGTCGAAAACGATGTGAAGTTTCTTGTCGTTTCAGTCTTGTATGAGGGTTCCAAGTAAGACGTTTGTCAAGGTGCAGTCCTAGATATCGGATCTGTTCAACCGGGACAAGAGGAGTGTTCTTGAAGGAGACAGTAGGGCAGGATGTCATAGGTTTACGAGGAAGGGTAAAGGTCAATTAGTGGGATATGTAGGCATTTATTTTAAATCTCCAGTTCTGACACCATACCTCATGGTCTGTGATGTGAAATTGGAGAGTTTGAGAGGCAATAGTTGGATCAGTATTGACTGATAACACACAAGTGTCATCAGCATAGGTAGAAAGAAAAGTGTTAGGATGGGATGGGATATCAGCTGTATATAAACTACAAAAAGAATAGGTCCTAGGATACTGCCTTGACGAACACCAGTAAACTGACTAAAAATGGATGAATAGGAATTATTATGATTTACTTTTAAGGATCTGACAATGAGGTATGACTGAAATAATTAACTATTTAAATTACATTTTAAATGTTAAATTAAGTTTCCATAGGATTTTCATTTCGTTTACAGTGAAACATCTGTTTTCATGTAATAGTATTAAATTTGAAACTTACCATTTATGTTAAGAACTTAGTTATAATTAGGTATGTAATATTTTTTCTATAATCTTGCGTGATAAATGGAATAATATAACTTGCACGATCGGGTAGGACGGTGTTAACCTCTTTCTTAACAATAAAATCATAAGTTCATAAGTTTAAGGGCTTACAACATTTTTATATAAACTTGTGCGATTTATTTTATTACAAATTAACTTTTCTAAGATCCTGCGTACTCCAACGGTTTATTATACGCCTATGTTATTACTTATATTTCAGGAATAATTTTTTGATTACTTGATTACAGGAAATTTATTTTTCCTTTTTAAAGAAAACCTAAATTGTAATGTATTTAACTAATATAGCTTTTTTCAGTCAAATTCATAATTTTTTCAGTCAAATTCATAATTTTTTCAATCGAATTCATAATTTTTTCAGTCAAATTCATAATTTTTTCAGTCAAATTCATAATTTTTTCAGTCAAATTCATAATTTTTTCAATCAAATTCATAATTTTTTCAGTCAATTTCATAATTTCTTGTACCCATATTATACAGTTAATTGAATGAGGTTTTGCAATCATGAATTTGACATTTTTATTAAATCTTGTTCTTGTTACTCATTTAACGTCACTTTATGTTACTGTGCTTAATCCGACGGTGCCGCGGGAGTCTTGAGATTTGCCTATCCAGGTTTACTTAAGGTAAGGATCTTTCACGAGTTACACTTTTTAAATCTTTTAAGAGTCACTTGAGGAGCACAAATATAGGGCGATCTGCTGGTTTTGGACTTGCGACCTTAAGCATATATGGCTGTTATGCTAGCCACTACTCCACAGGTGACCCTCAATGTTCCAAAAATCCACAGGTGTTTGTACATGCCGGTTTTGATCACGTGACCTTGGTCATATCTATATTTAACACCTTGCTGAATGCATCCAGGGTCACCTGTGGAGTAGTGGCTAGCATAACAGGCCCCTTTTAAAGGACGAAATAACCAAGGATTTTTAATCCCTAAAAGCAAATATAGAGGCCAGTTATGCTAGCCACTACTCCACAGGTGACCCTGGATGCATTCAGCAAGGTGTTAAATATAGATATGACCAAGGTCACGTGTTCAAAACCGGCATGTTCAAACACCTGTGGATTTTTGGAACACTGAGGGTCACCTGTGGAGTAGTGGCTAGCACAACAGCCTTATATGCTTAAGGTCGCAAGTCCAAAACCAGCAGATCGCCCTATATTTGTGCTCCTCAACTGAACCTTAAAAGATTTAAAAAGTGTTACTCGTGAAAGATCCTTATCTTAAGTAAACCTGGATAGGCAAAACTTAAGACTCCCGCTGCACCGTCAGATTAAGCACAGTAACATAAAGTAACGTTTAATGGATAAACAAGAACAAGATTTAATAAAAATGTTAAGTTCTTGATTGCAAAACCTCATTCAATTAACTGTATAATATGGGTACAAGAAATTATGAAATTGACTGAAAAAATTATGAATTTGATTGAAAAAATTATGAATTTGACTGAAAAAATTATGAATTTGACTGAAAAAATTATGAATTTGACTGAAAAAATTATGAATTTGATTGAAAAAATTATGAATTTGACTGAAAAAATTATGAATTTGACTGAAAAAATTATGAATTTGACTGAAAAAATTATGAATTCGATTGAAAAAATTATGAATTTGACTGAAAAAATTATGAATTCGATTGAAAAAATTATGAATTTGACTGAAAAAATTATGAATTTGACTGAAAAAAGCTATAAACCATCATGAAATAATTCCCTAAATGATTGTGTAAATCGTATAAAAATCTGTCTTATGTTTTAGAAGAAGTTCACGGAAATCAAAATAACGTTTAAGTTTATATGTATAGAGATGTGGAATTTTAAAATTGCTATGATTTATTCATATTTCTAAGATATGAATTGATGTAACTATTAACTTTAATAACTCTGAATTTCAAATTTTAAATATCGCAGAAACATATTTAAGAAAATAAATATATTTTATTAGGTATGTTAAATGATATCACTGAATCGGATAAAAGAAATTTTTATGTTAGACTGAGGTAAAAAAAAAATCTACAAATAAATAGTTTTATTGAAAATGTATCGTCATATTTTTTTATGTAATCAATTTTTAACTATGGTTAAGAATTTAAATGCTATTCGAAATTCAACCTTACAATATTTTTTCAGGGCCACCTTCCGGAATAAAATGTGTAATGAATATACAATATCAAAAATTAAAATGAACTCGGTGAAAAATTTCTCATCAGTAAGCAGAGGAGATTGGTAAGTATTCATGGAGGCTACATTGTCTTTGAAACCACCCATTGTTTTCGGTACGCCGCTGGTTCAAGACCATATCTTCCTACTTGAAAGTCTCATCAGCTGCTGTGCGACCAGCCATCAGATTTCTGTCTAACTCAACTCGATACATCTCACTTCCAATCCAATGGCGCAATATTTCTTAATTTACTTTTACATTAGAACTAAACAAATGTATGAAAGAAATAGCGTGCATAATCATTTCGTTTTAAAAATTAAAAATGTTTTATATTGTCATGACAAAACAATCAGTAAACCATACCTCACATCCCGAATGAAGTCGGGAAACTAAAACAAATGCGAATTGATTAAACCCAACATACAGCATCACATACAGTCGTGTTCAGAAAAAATTCCAACACTCAATAATTTTTTTTTCCAAAATTGAACATAACCGCATGATTTTACAAAATGCTGATTACACAAAAAAATAATATCATATATATATATATATATATATATATATATATATATATATATATATATATATATATATATATATATATATATTTAAAATTAAAAAAGGATAAGTCGTCTGTTGAAATTATCGTAGGTAAAAATAATCGGGACCGACTCCTTTTTTTTATTTTTTTGAATATTTTAATTTTGTCTACGTTTCGGTTCAAACTTTTGAGCCATCAACGGGGCATTACTGAGCCATGAACTAAGAGCTCTATCAGGATAAACCATGGAAGAACAATAACAAACAGACTAACGCAGCATACGGCCTATGTGGATAATATTATCACGGGCAAAACCTTTCCATCGTTATCTGGTGCTTTTCAGGAGCTTCAGGACCAATGCCCAATCAGTAATACCCTGATGATGGCTCACAAGTTTAAGCTGAAATTTAAAGTCGGCAAATTTAAAAAAATCAATAAAACGACTGACACCTGATTATTTCTACCTACAATAGAAGTTTAAGTTCACTCGTAAAACGAATTTAAAATTTTTAAAACTATGACCACTGTTGAGTTGTATCAGCCTTGTTTTCCGTGAATATTGTCCCATCTTATGTAATCTTACAATGTAAATTGTTTCGGATAGCAAAATGCTTAAAAAGTTCAACATAAATATTTTTTTTTAATTCTAGTGGTAGTTAAAAATAAAAATCAAAAACTAAGAAACGTAATTTTATATTTTTAAATTTCTTTCTTTCATTCAGCGTATGATATAAATGAGTAGACAAAAACAAAAATAGTCGATTACATCAAATTTCAGTTGTGTTCTTAAATAGAAATTGTAATTACGTACAACTATTTTATTTGATTTATTACAATCATATGAGCACTGTTGTATGTTTTGAGAGAGACAATATGCCAACAATGCAATCACATTGATTATATATAATAATTACCATCAAAATTAAAGCATAGGTGATGCAATTTCCATAATCACGACTGTACCTTTCTGCAGAATGCGACCATGATTCGGACCCGAACACTTTGCGAAACGTAGCGATCAAAAAAGATATTACTGAAGTAAAAACTAAATAAATTCGAAAATACTCAACTGAAATTGTAATCAGCACTCCCCAAAACCCTGTATAAAAAAAAACTTTAGGATTTCTCAAAAATGACTGGGTATATCACACCAATCGAAATAAATTTCAAGTTTATTTTGAGTATTCAAATGTAAGGAAACATTCTAGGTGGCGTTGCACAAAAATAAGTATAAACGTAGGTTTTAACTTTCATTTAGCTATATATGAACTATATAGGAAGTATTGCGATCGTGAAAATTTTCGAATTCCAGTTTTACCAGAAATACGCGTTTTAGAGTCCCCTGAGTCAAAATGACCAAGTCTCGCAAAAATGCCTCTGTGTTCCTGTACATGTACACACCTGTGTGGTGAAACCAGCGCGAAAACGAAAAGTCTATTTACGTCCAAGATGTTACAGCAACTTTTTTTTTAATCAAAAATCAGCTAACCTAATGAGCTAATCAGAGCCATCATGCATTTTTCACCTTTTTACGATTTTCATAAAAACGACTATAACGATTTTGATTAAACTCGCCATATCGATGTGAAATTTGATGAACTATAATATCATGTAGGTTTCATTCTGACAGAAATAGGCTGACAGGGCATAAATGTCGATATTTCAAAATTTCTATCTTAAATACCTTTGATTCTGTAGGTTTCATAAAATTAACCATATCATCAGATAATCACTGCTAAAAAAACAGCTAAATATACAAGTTAAACGAATTTGATAACCAACTAAAGTAGAAAAGAGCAAACATATTTTTTAATGCAAATTTTGCGTTTTTGAACGTAAAAACAGTAATATAGATGTATAATATACCGTTGGAAAGCTTAAACATTTCAGAAAAAATATTATCTGACACACAAAATTAGAAAAGTCAATGAAAAGTGACGAAAAGCCGATAAAACAAAGTGAATGTTGTGGACAATAATATAAGAGATTATTTAGTAAAACAACTGTTTTTATTTAAATTCATTTTAATTAATTATTTAATAATTTATTTTGATCTCCACATGTATTTAAAATTTTTTGAATTCATTTAAACAACAAGGAAAGTGAAATCATGTGTTGCACGCACGAGATTTTTTAATATGTTTCTGAAAAATATCTGAGGTAACTTGGTTAAATTAATAATAAATATTGATAAAGAGCGAAATGGGAAAATAGGTTCACTTAAGAGATCAAATTAGAAAGTCAAAATAAACATATCCGGGGAAGATCAGCAATAGGTCTATTCAATGAAGATTTAGAGGCAAGACCACACACAGCAGCTCAGATAGGTTTAAACCCTCAATATTAATATATTTTTGCCATAATAAGCAATGTGAAATACCGTAAAACCCTGCAAAACTAACGGTACTCACATTTTTACTTTTTATATAAAATGTGTTGATTTAATTAAAAAGTAATAACAAATGCAATTAATAAAAATAAAAATAATAGTAAAATTATTTACGTTGTTGATGTAATTAGTTGACCGTTGAGAATTACTGGAAGGAATTAGTCCGGGTGGCGGTCATTAAATGAAAACAACTAAATAGTTTCAACTATTTATTGTTTGCCAACGTTTTGACCCACAAAGGGGGTCGATACGTTGGCAAACAAGAAATAGTCGAAACTATTTAGTTATTTTCATTTAATGACCGCCACCCGGACTAATTCCTTCCAGTAAAATTATTTACATCTATTGAAAATGAAACATTGGTATAATGATATGATGCACATACAGAAAAACTATAGATTGGTATAACTTCAATACAAATCCTAAATCAGAAGGTCTCGCGGTCACCTCCTTTTTAGAATATTACAGTATTAAAAGTATTAGATTATTAGTATTAGAAAAGAAATCAAAGAAAAGAATAAAGTTTAGCTCAGAAAGTAAAGTACTAGCTTTTAGGCAGCAACTCAGTAAAACCTGGAACATTAATAGTGGTGTTATTCTTGACAAAATTAAAAGCATTGAGTATTTTAGGATTTTGAAAAGCTTTACGAGGAACCGGATCCGATAGATATTACATTGTTTAGTGAAACCCGAAGTTGCACTAGGTCCTTTTAGTCATGTAAATAAGCCTTTCATAGTTGAATGTAATGTTTTATCGAAGGTCCAGTAATTGCTAAAGAAGCTAGGTAGCTGAAAATAAAAGATAAATAAATATAATATAATATAATATTAAAACATAAACGGTGCTTTTTCGATTCGCCATCCGCCTTTGAAAATCTGACGGCAAGAGAAACAGCACTATTGAAAAAAAATATATTTCAGAAAAGGACTTTTAGCATTTATCAGTTCATTTTATAAGGCTATCTGAAAGATATAATTTATTTATCAGAAGAATAGAAGCGATAAAGCATGGAGAACAAAAACCAAACAAAGTTGGAATAATAACAAAGAATCCTTCCCCATTATAATCTCTATGGGACAATTCTTCATCGACGCGCATGATAAGGGAATTAACATAAAACACGAAAGGATCGGCACGTTGTCCATTAAAGAGATGAACGGTGAGCGAAGACTATAAAGGGATGAAGAAGCGCCAACAAAGTGGCCACCACCTCTTTGCCCTACATTTCTCAAAATGGAACAGCTATGAGTTCGAAAAAAAACACACTAATCTACCCCGGGATCTAATTTATGTCGTATTGTGGGGCGGCCGAGTGCGAAAAAAGCAGTCTCGTTTTTCAAGATCTGCTCCAACCGAAAAAGAAGAAGGGCCAAGGAGGGGCTATTGTTTTTGGCGCCCTCGCTGTTAGGAGGGGGGCATTTTTGGGATGCCTAACGTTCCCATTAATTACCCGAATTAGTGGGCATGGGCCATTCACCGCCACTTCCTAACCCATCGTAAATATACCTCATAAATTGAAGGCAGGGCAAACAACATAATATCGGTCCACTTCAATTTATGGCTTGACTTTCATAAATTCGACTTCACTGTCTCATTTTAAATCTTCGTTTAAAGCCTAGTCTACAGGAATGCTAATAGGGTAAGTTACTTGTGTACATAATAATCTAGAACTAACACTCAAAGACTTATCTTAGACAAGAAGTACCAGATCGTTCATATTTCGGTTTGGTTAATCACCTGGCGGCATTCGCTGAGGAACGAAATTGGTTTTCAAAAATATTATCTGTTTTCCTCATTCAGTAAGTATTAGTTTATTACTGAATTCACAACCCCCCCCCCTCAAAATTTAAGAGAGCTTACGTTTCAATATGCGTAGGATCCGAATAACGAATAAAATAAATATGTTTGTCTGCCGTCCGCGGTATTTCTTTTTTTTTTTTAAATTCGCCAAAAATATACTAGTCCATGTAACGTTGATCCTAAGACACAGGCGCTGATACAAGCTAGTTATTTTTAAAATGGCGGATGATTAAAAGTGATAGATTTCAAACACTTAGTTATTTATTTAACATAGAGAAACATTATATTGGCGTTATTTAACTAAAAAATGCGAATAATTAGAAAAAAAGAGAGAAAACAAAACAGAAATTGTATCTATAAATAAGGCCAAAACTCCGCTATTTTTGAAGATACAGAGTTTTAGAATCAATTAAGCACGAAAAATAAATTTTAAAAAATAAAAAAGTTGATATGTACATTTAAGTAAAAATCTATAATAGAAGTAATTCCACCATAAATCGGTTATTATTGAAAATATAGAAAAATAGATAAGATTTTCGAGATGAAGCCAACGCGATGAAAAAGAGGGGAAACAATGTAAAAATCATCTTAATTATCCCTGATACCTCGGTCATTATTGACAATAGAGAAAAAACGTATAATGTTCTGGAATCAGGAAATTTTATTTCGATTATTTGAATGAAAATCGAAAGAAAAAAAAAGAAATAGTAACGCAGCTTAGTATAAATGCTCTTGCTTTATTATTTTTAATAATGAACCTTTGTAATCGACCAAAAAAAAATCCCCCCTAAAAAACTTGAGGGCTTACGTTCCAAGATGCGTAGATTCCAAAATTAATTATAAGAATTAAATTTTCTACAAAATGAAAAAAAAATCATTTAAATCAGTTTAAAACTAGCAGAAATAAATAGAATCTGAATTTGAAATCAGCAGTAGTGATGTGCCATTATTCTTTAAATTGTTTATTGCTATTCATTACATAACTGCCTGTCAACAGCTATATAAACAGTTATACCCTAATATTGTTATTTAAAATTGTAAACCATTGTATAATAATTTGCAGCGTTTTTTTAAAACTATAATACTTTTGAAAATCCTTGATCATGTCGCCTTTTGAGGGTAAGCAAAATGGTGGTTCCGAGCCTGTTAGATGTCAGGTACTCGTAAAAGTTCCCTATTCTAATTAAACCTGGATAGGTAAAAGCTAGGACTCCCACAGTTGCATCGTCCGATTAGCCATAGTGATGTTAAAACAATAAACCATGCGTTATAACGAACTACAATCCGTCGTGCAAAGAAAAGCGGTAATTATCAGTATGCAGTTCTTTTTCCTTATCACGGTAGTAGCTAATTCTTTCTCAATTTTCGCAAAGTATAATTTTTTTTTAATAACCAACCGTGAAACCTTAAGTTATAGTAATTAGAATCTTTCCTTTGAGTGCCAGTAGCGAATTTCAGTTTTCCGAGCTTATAATTTACAAAATATGCAGCGGTATGTTTCTACTGAGTAAAATGGCCCTCTTCAGGGGTTAAATGAAAATGAAGATTTATGGCTGTTATTCCATAACATTTCAGGGTTTTTTAAAAACGTTCAGATTTTTTACATTTATCACAAATTAATATTATCCACTATAATTATTGAGCTGTGTCACATGAAATGTCCGTTTTCAAGATAAAGGATTTTTATTAAAAATACGATATGAAAACAAAATAATTTTATTCGAAGTATTTACCTTCTTTTTCTAAACATTTTTCCCAACGTGACAAAAACTTTTTTATCCCCGAACTGAAAAACTCTGAGCTTTGAAGTGAAACAAATCTGAAAACGCCTTTACTTTTCACATTCCTTTGACGAAGTTGTTTAAATTCCTGAACAGGTGGTAATCTGTTGGAGACAAGTCGGGAGAATATGGTGGGCGCGGAAGAACTTCGTAGCCCAGTTCTTTCAATTTTTGCACGGTATGTTTTGAAACATGGGGTCTTGCTGCCGCCCAGTGACATCATGAGGAACCCATGTATCGAGCTTTTTTACTTTCCCAATACACTTTAAATGTCTGGAAACGGTAGATGCACTTGCATTTAGTTGTGCTGATAGTCCTTTAACTGTTCAGTAGGGGTTTCCTTCTACTATATGTTTGAGGACATCGTTGTCTATTACGGACGGAGGTCTTCCTCGGGGCAAGTTTTCAAGTCGGTATCTCCAGCTTGAAAACTTAGCAAACCAACGGCGAATGGTCCGTTCATTAACACGGTCCCTTCCCCAAACGCCTTGCAAATATTTCTAGCGGTCACAGCTACTGATGGCCGAGTTTAAAGTCGTACAAAAATATTACTCGAAAATCGCGTGTTTCCATGTTATATTTGGAGGTATACTAAAAAGTGGATAATTGATTGGGAAGCTAATGTTTATATTACAAGGTAGAGGATTAGTAACTGTTTACTTTAAATATGTAAACATTCGGAAGAAAACAACAGAGACCTTCAAAATCCTTTATGTATTTCACAAACTATAAAAACAGACATTTCATTTGAAACAACCCAATATAATAAGGTTTTAAATTTTATTTTATTAATGTTAGAATCAATGCCACACAAAAATAATTTTTAATAATCAATCATATTAGTTTAATAGTCTTGATTAGTACTTTAGTGCGTAATGTTAAGGAATATCGCAAGGATTTTTTTTTTTTTTTCAAACAAACCAATACATTTAAATATTCTTTTAGACATACCTGATGAGTGAAATGAAACATCTCTTTGCCCTGTAACAGAAGATATGATTGAATATTTGTGTTCTAATTCATATTGACCCTAGTTATTAAGCGATAGTATGGATTCGTAGGAGTGGTGTAAAATAAGTTATAGCAATATTGCAATTTATGCGAAGCTTGGACTTGTAAGATGACAAAAGCCAAATATACTATTAATAATAATAATAATAGGCTTACCGAACCCGAAGGTTCGATGCCGATACCACCAAACTTCGCCTGCACAGACTCGTTCAATTTCGCCGGTCAAGCCCAAGCATCCGAGATCAGCTTAATGCAATACATCCATCTACGCTAGCCTACCTTTCGGACGTCTACCAGTCGGTTCAGGGAATACCAACTTTCTCGGAATCCGTTGAAATATCCATTAACTGCGTTAAAATTCTAGGACATTTAACACAAAATAAATACTTTTTACCAGTAACCTAATAGATAGTAAAAATTATTTATGGGGTCAGAAATACAAAAGGTAATAAAATTAACACAAAATATGTTCGCACAAATCTATTCAATGTTATCGACTTTTTTTTTTTTTAAATACATATTATGACACCTTAAGATACAATCCTTACAAAAAAACATATAATTTACTTGATAACCTTAATAACCAGAATATGATGAATGATTTCCATTGCCGTACTAATACCGTGAATCACCACTTTCTTTTATAACTTTACTAAAAATATTCGTAATTAAAAGATTTATTGAAATTTTAATACCAATGAATAATCAGTATAATATTTTATAGTCACATAGAAAATGTATCTAATCATACAACTAAACAAGAAAGTCGTAAGAATTTATTTAGGATATAGGTGTCAGTGAAAAATATGCAAAATAGATATTCTTGGGTTTTACTATAGATACCAGTTACTACTTCTATTCTTTCAATAAATAAAAAAATTAAAAATTACTACTGAATCAAGTGATCAGTTTTTTTTTTAAAATACAGTTCGTTAAAATGCTAAATTACAACTTATCGAGAACTAGAATTTTTTTAAAAAATAATTTTAATTGGAATTTACAACTTTATATTATGAAAACAAGTAAATACGCTGCCAAAATATATGTACATGAAGAATATGATTGGCAGCACTCTAGTAGTCAATCTAAATGAGGTCTAGATATTCTCTTTCAGACGCCTCGGTAGATTATCAGGAATTGAAACTTGTGGGTTAGAGTGAGAATAGAGTTTATCATGGAACAAACCAGCTACATATGGAACATGGAGGTCTTTATGAGAAAAAATTTAAAAATCCTGTTTTCATCATTTTGACTGTGGATCATAGTATGTTCTTTTTAATGAACGGTTTGCTATAAACGAGGAATAATTATAATATAACAAAAGAACAATATCAATAATAAATGTCTGATCATGTTGCTATTACACTTAGCGTATCTAGTTGAAAATAAAATAATTATTTAAGCCTTTGAATATAAATATTCCTAAAATTTGCAATATAGTATAAGTAACGTCAGAATTAAAATTATATATATATATATTTTTTAAAGGTACAAATGAAGAAAACTGAGTAGATGCTTCTAGAAAGAAGCAGCATGCATTCTGGTAAACAGCAGCCATACATTTGAGTTATGTAACAATAAAGGAAAGAAGAAGGAGTGGGATGTATAATTTGAGCGTCAGAGCATTGCAATAGAATAAAAATGGACACCGTAAAGAGAGGGAATGAGCGCTTACCGGCGAGGGTTATGTAAATAGGAGGAAGGGAGTGGGGGTGAGTGACAGCCAATCAGGTGGCGGGGGGAGTGGCCACGCGTCCCTTATCGATATTTGCTTAGTCCTTGGTTTATTTTTATTTAATGTTTATTCTTTGTCTCCTTCTCTATTTTATGCCGATGTACGACCTCAGGGAGTATTTGTCTCTGTTAGCATTCGGCCAGCTGCCATAGTGTCTTAATATGGCCAATCCAATAACCTTTCTCTCGCTTAATGCTAACTGAGAAACCCAGAATATATGCCACGGCTCCTGTTAAGGAATGAGTATGAGTATGATAATAAATAATGACTCTATGATTGGGAATGTATTGCGCACATTTCTATAATTAAGTTACGAAGCATGGTCGTAGATAAGTACAGCTAACATGTGACAGAGATGTTGGTTGGGGGTGCGGTTAACACACTAACAAGGAAAACGTATTGTATTTGTGGGCCGGCTAGTCGGCCAAAATTAGTAGGCCTTCATCAGGGATGAGAAACCAATAAAATTAAGAGAAAAATAATCGTAAGTTAATAGTACAATGAGATAACAGTAATAAAATATTGGATGTATTTGAAAATTATAGTAAGAAAAAAACAAATAAAAGTAACGCAACTTTGATATGTAACAGCTTTTCGGGGGGGGACATATATATATATATATATATTAGTAAAACTAGGACACATATATAGTGGAACTAACATATTAAACTTAATAACAATAAAATTAAGAATAGCCCAGTAAAATAAGGCTAAAATTTAAGCTCTATGAGAATTAATGCGGACAAAGCTGGAAATCGTTTTAATACCTCTTAATGGTCCTAAATAAAAGTAATCTGAGGTTTGCACCATCGTTGGTGGTGAGCTTAACATTTTGGAGCCGAAAAACCTCAAATTTTTTTAAATTTTTTCAGTACTTCACCTATTACTCGTAAACGGTGCTTCCTACATAAATTATTTTTCTTTCCAAAATGAAAGAACGTTAAATTTCCTTTCCAAACGTTTCCTTAGCTAATGAATTTTATTCAGTGATATTGCCGCAATCGTTAGTTAGAAATAGGCAATTTGTTTCCATTTTTGTTGAAAAACCTAATTTGGTCTCTAGAGACAGCATTGACTTTGAAACAACTATCCAAATTGAAAAAAGTCATAGAATGATAGTTGTATAGCATCAAATTTCAAGTCTAAAAGCCTCTCTAAAGTTCAAATTTGCTTGTTACGATCCTTCAAAAAAATATTTTTTTAGTGTTTTTCATGTATACGCGTCCTACTAATTGCAAGAAATATTTGCTTGATATGTCCTATTTAAAACACTCTGCAGTGACTTATGCAGTTTTACTGGGAATGACGATAATTATAACATTAACCATACTATAAAAAGCAAAATTCAAGCTTTTCTCTATATGGGTTAATTATACCACTTTTAATAGCAAGTCAAATAATCCAATTGAATATTCAAGCTAGCCCTAAAAGTACATCTTTGATACGTTTCGATCTTCATATTCTCTAATATTTTTTAATTTGATTTATAATATTCTTTATATTACGCACGACATAGTTTAAAAAAATAGGAGAAAGTATAAGTTGGATAAATAGAAATAGGTTTTTGGACCATATTATATTTATGTTTAGTAGGTACCTACAATTAAACTATAGTAAAATTTAATATAAATAAATAAAAATGTACATTGAAAAAGTGATTTAGAATATATTCGTGAGGTGAAACGCAATTTCTTCTCTTGGAGACGAGATTGAAAGGACGAAGGGGATATTTATAGGGACGGTTTGGGTTCTTTAGGGAATGAAGGGTATTGTTTGGGATAAAGAATATAGGTCAGCGGTGGCATTTCATTCATCTGACTATCTACCTAGTCCACATCTTCATCATAGCATCATCGCCAGCCCCCTCTTAGGTCCACAATACGATTGCTTGGTGTCACACTACGATCTTCAAATATTTTCATATTAACTTACATTACTGTTGTTTTTTTTTTGTTTTGTTTTTTAATTTGTATTACTGTTAACTTATTAGAGTACTGTTAAATTTTAAACTTACAAATAAACAGACACCTATAATGTTTTTCTTACAATTATATTGGTAGTTATCTTGTTTTTTCCTCGCCCTGACGAAGGCGAGACAATATATACCTAAACGCCGATACACAAATATAATAAATTTTCCTTCTTAGTAAGTTGTTTAATGATGAATCCCAACGACTCTCCCCATCATATATACCCAACGGTCAACAATTTTAAAATAAACAAATCGATTAATTAGCAAAGCATACATTTCACAAATAAAAGCAATTACTTCCTGTCTCTCGATGATTGATATTTGAATGGAAATTTCACAACTGTCGAACATCAGCCTTCAGTCTGTCCTCAAGTAGTTTGAAGACTACCATATACCACAAAACAATAGTCAAAGTGAGGATACGAGGAGTGCGGAATGTGGATTTAAGTGGATAGTGTGGAAAACCTTAAGGTACAGGAAATATGAACAATGTGGGATTTCCTGGGAAGGTTTTGGTCGATAGTAATACCCAGGAATTTGACTGAAGGTGAAGTGGTCAGTTAAAATTCTTCAAGGAAAGGAGGTATTGAATCTGAGGGGTAATTTGGAACCTAAAACAACGCCTTGAGTTTTCGAAGCGTTTAGCTTTAGTGTACCGGCATGCAACTAATAAAAAAGATAAACACGCACAGGTAAATTTCTCTTTAACATATAGGTAGAATTATCAGTTAAACTGGTGATGATGAAAAAAATAAATACGTACATATTTATAAGTCAAAACAAGTTTGTTAATTTTAAACAATTAAATTTATTTATACATTGTCAATTTTTCTTGTACCATCGGCTTTTGTAGAAATAAAAAATACTATTTTTACTTTTTATTTTATACTACGAAATTTACGTCTTATTATTTGTAACATTCCCAGCAAAATTAACGAAAAAAAGGAAGCGATTAGAATTCCGTAGGCTTAAATAAATTAATTAATTTCTTCATTAAATTGTAATAACAATATTATTATTTATTAAGATTGAATGAAAAGAAACAAATGTTGAAAATATGGATTGCAGGTTAAAAGAAAAGTCTAGACTTCTAAACAACACTAACATAATTCTAAATAAATTATAAAACATGTAACTGAAATTATTAGTGCGTGGTGCATGGTACATCTGAAGTTCTTACTGAAAGATTTTTAACTTTAATACAGTCATTATAAATACTTACAGTACTTAATAAGAAGACTTAATATAACTAAAAAGTAATAAACTGAACTAATTAATTTGCCTATAAAAATATGTATTGCAAATTTACTTTTTAACTGACTATCAAAGTAATTCCATTTAAATTCCATTTTTTTTTTATAAAGATAGGAATAATTCTCAGCATACGGATTCAGCAATAATATGTATACCATTTCATAAGAATTAGAAATATTTGCTGAATATACGAGCAAGCAGCGCAAACAACCCAGTAATAGCTGAACCGTTAAATATTTTCGCGAACAGGAAAAACGATATTCTTGCGAAAATCGATCTTGGCAAGAGAAATCATACAAATAAAATGAAAGACTAAAGAATAAATAAGATAGAGTTTTATACAGAAGGATTTGGTTTTTTACATCGTAAAAATTCGATTAAATATATAACATTAAAATGTAAAAGTTGTAAAAAAAAAAAATAAAAAAAAAATCCAAAAAAATATTAAAATGGTTAATGAATTTCCAATAAATATTTACATAGGCTTGATAATCCCACAAATTGAGATGATAATATTAAATTAAACAAAGGTTTTAAGAAATGAATTAGGATTAAGTAAAATCTGATATTGTAGCGCATAAAAATTATACTTAATGAACCGCACTTAAAAAAGCGTAAGTAGATTCAAAACACAATATTTATTATTAATATCCATTATATAGCATTAATTATAAGTTATTCGCTCTGAAACTCTAGCTGCTCGAAAACGATTTATTAAAGCAATCGCGGTATAACATTAATTTATATGGAATCAGTTAGTGTTAAATAAGTGTCTCAAGAAAGTCTTAACTTTTGTTTTTAACAAGCCATTTTAATATTTCTAAATTTGGTATTTCAGTAATAATAGCATCATTTGCTCATGCCATTTTATTTATAAATTTTTTTCATTACAATTGAATGAAATGATTAACAATTCGTTCAAGTATCCAAAACTCTAATTTCCTCCTGTTTTCTTTATTTCTTGTATTTTATCGGTAAAAATCTAATATTTAGGTTTTTTCTAAATATTTTGTACTGTAAGAATTGCATGAGAAAGGAATTTGACAGTTGAGTGGATCCCAAAAGCTCAACCCTATATCTCCAAGAAGCTCTTATGATTGTAATACAATTAAGCCTTTTGGAGTTTTTATATACTTTTTGAGCGGTTAATCATTATTTCCGATAATAACGAAATATTTCCAAAGAGTGGATAGACTGGAAGAGAATAAACGAGCTTGCTAAATGAAAAGTAGCGAAAAAAAAAGATAAAAAGAAAAAAGAGGACACTAATCAATTTCTATTGAGCTAATTATGATGCCAGCTAATTATCAGATATCGGACCTTTCGAATATTAAATCAAAACAAGGCTACTATAAGATGATAACCCTATTAGTGATACAGGAAAGTGTTGCAACAATAGGATGGTGCGTCATTGAGGCTACAATACGGTCCATATTGTAAACAGGCCATTAAGGTAATTGTGTATTATGATCTAGTTGTAGCTATAATATCATATTCAATAGCTGATTAATGATATTCACAGTCAGAGGCCATTGGCTCCTGGGCGGGGTTTCTTCCGGAACTCGGGCATCGCGAGGTAGTCACTGAACTCGTGGGTCGATCGGTTCGAATCACCACAGCTACAAATGGATAATGACAATTAGGCAGGCTGCTGAAGACATGTCACATGGAAGAAAAAATAAAAGATTGGGTTGATAGTATTTTTGAGGAAAGTTGCAGAAGAAGAGGGCATAGTGTAGATTGCCACCACGCTCGTTACAATGTATTAATGATATAGTATATATTACCATAAAATCCAATTTCGAGCTACTTGAGGAAAGTTGAGGGTAAGACGAAGCGAGACTGGTTAAAAAATATCACAAAAGATCCAACCTCGATGTAAGATCCGCCGAGGATATTATTGAAGAAAGAGGTCCGCATGGCATGAACGACGTATGAGGTGGAAATGGAGGGAAGGAGACCAAGAGAAAGATCTAGGAGGAACTGGGAGGAAGGTATCAAGAAGGTCTGCAGAAAAACGGATACTGACTGGAGATCAGCAAGAGAAATGACGTAGAATAGAAACACCTGGATCAGCCTCTAGAAGCAACCCTTTCGCACTGACGTGCGGTAGAAAGGAAGGAAAAAGAACGAAAGTATTTATGTGGGTGTGTATGTGTGTGCGTGTATTTACGTGTGTATGTATGCGTATATGTGTAGGTGTATGTGTGTTTTCTACGGGTCTCGAGGTTCAGTAATTAAATAATCAATTGTGTTTAGGCTACGTTTTAAAAATTCATTGTTCTCATATTCACGCCCTAACAGTAACAATAAAAAACTGAATATATTATATGAATGTGATCTTACAGCCCTATTATCATTGTCCATTGAGACAAATTGTAATATTTCTGAATAAATGAAAAAAAAAATAATAATAATACTAAAATGTGTATACAATAATTAGTAGATGACCAATAGTCACAGATACAGAAAACATTTCTGAATACATTTAAGAATTCACAATTAGTGGATATATAGTAGTTAATAAAACATCTTGATTTTCTAACGTTATAAATTCATATAAAAAAATTAATAAAAATTTAGTTATAGTTTGAAACAAAATAGTGTCTGCGTGAATATTACAAACTTTTAAATATCATTGAACAAATATGCTAATTTACGATAAAAAATAAGGTTTTTACATCATGATTCGTGTAATGTAAATTTAATAAACTCATATTGATAATACAATGAATAATAACAATTCTTTCACAAAACACGTACCGAAAAAAACCGATTCCCCGACAACAATAATTTGGAAAAGCTCTCCCTAACACTCTTTGAACCTTTCCTAGCATCTTTCATGAGTGAATATTCCAATTGAGATGTATATTTAACTATTATGCATCCACTTGTTATGAATTCACTGCATTCTTAATTTATTCAAAAATGTTTTCTGTCACTACAATAATAACGTCATCTAATAATTATTGCATACACATCTTAGTATTCTGTTTTGTTTTTTCACTGTTAGGACATGAATAGGAGAACAATAAAGCGCAGGATAAACACAGCTGTTAATTTATTGACTGAACAACGAAGCCCGTAGAAAACGTATCAACAGTCGAGAACTTAAAAACATAAAAGGAAACTAAAAATATTTAGTTTTTGAAAAGCCAGTACAGAAATTATAGTACAGATTAAAATTTGTTGTATTAAAATATAGTACAGTTTATAATTTGTTGTATTAAAATATAGTACAGATTAAAATGAAGTTATTGTTCAGAGAAATATGCTTGGTATGCCCGAATTCGTATCATATAAGAGTTTATTTATCATAATTATCTATTGTTTGTATAATGAGATTTTCCAAAGTATGTGCACAGAAAATATTTGTTTAATAGTTTAAATTTAATATAGTTTGGTTTCATTAGGAAGTGTAGTATGTGTGATATACTCTAAAAAAAATTTATGATCAAGAAAGATAATAATAAAAATTAAAATATTTTTCAAAAATAAAACCCTAACGAAAATAAAGGACATAGTTATCTAAATAACAAAACAAAAAACTATTATTATACACTTATTATAACTAAGCTGATAATACGTCAATTTGTAATCAAAATCTTAAATATGGAATTTTTTACATAATACCCTCTATAGTAGTTACAACGATAATACAATATTATCATCACAATAACAATAATCCTTTATTTTAATTGTCTTATCCTTGTGTCTTAAATGAACATACCTCGTTTACAAAAAATACAATAAACAAATTAAACTCACCTGGTTTATATCACTTAAAAAAAAAAATCAAGAGTTAAGAATAAATGAGCATTTTAAACAAAGGAATTACTATGCAATGTAAGCTATAAAAGTAAACACGTTTTCCGCACAATTTGATGCCTTCAGGAATGATATAGGACTAATATTGATGTTACGTCCTGGAATCCCATCGATGGTAGTACGATGATTTAATAAGTTTCTTTCAAACCATAAATCACAAAAGAGGATGAAGAAGAGACAAGTTGCAGAGTGAGCAAATGGAAGGGCTCCCTGCATTCGTAGCCCGGGCAAAGACGTCTATACAAAAAGCTGGTCCGGGTTTGTTTGCAAATGTCGCCATTTCTTTAACGTTAACGGGTCTTTGAAGAATGCCTCGCTAAAAAACGGCACCTACGCGATTCTCTGGAGGATTTCATCTTCGCCTTAGACAAGCGCCTGGGACGTATTCATTTTTAAACATTTACGGCACAATTAACAATCCATAAATCATATAATCTTTCCCAATTAAATATTCACAAAATAATACCAATTATCAAAATTGAAAACATAAATACACATAATAATAGAACGAGAAAACAAACAAGTTCGGAATGATAATCTTTTTCCCACTATAAATCAGCTGTAACGATCTAGACCCAAGTTTAGAAGTTGTCGAACAAAAACAAATTTTATCGTTGGTTAGATACTAGAGAAGATGACAAAGGAAACACATTGAACAAAATAGTCATTGTATCACTAAAAAAAAATACTTGAACAAGAAAATCAATGCAAAGTACAATTAATAAATTGTTAATTACAGACTCCGCTCATTTTATAAATATCATAAGCCTTAATTGAAAGAAAATTCAATAACGCTATTGAATAATTAAAAAATCATAATCTTTCCCAAGATATTCAAGCTATCCCAATTTTAGGAAAATTAGTTAAATATGGGGGAATATTATTTGAACATAAAGATACCAATAAGAAAACATGGATTAATAAGTCAACTAAGACTATGTCAACCTAAAAAAATAAAAGTGACCTCTTATAGATTGCAAAATAGCTATTAAGATAAGCAGCGTTGAATGCCTAATTTGTAATTTATGCGAACCCGATGAATAATTTCATTTTTTGTTGCTATGCCCCGTTCACTCCGCATCTAGAAATAAATACTTTGTTCAAAATAGACAATAAAAAGAAATTTGACGATTAATTTTATTATATTGTAGATCGCTTAAAAATATGCAATGTTTATCTCTCTGTTCAAGAATAATTTTAATTTTAGCAAAATATCCAAATAACAATAATTGAATCTAGTCTAGATCCGAACTTGAAACGATCTGCACCGAGGTGATAATAGAATGAAACATATTTTATAACAAATTTAGTATATTAGAAAATATGTTGAGAATGGGTTGCCTAAAAAAATCCTGAACAGACTATTTTTAATTATTTAAAAAAAATATATTTTTAATTAAATGTTGCAACATCATGATAATAAGAAAACTTTTACCCTGACTTAAAGTATCAAAGGTATAGAATGTGCAGCTGTTGGGTTGCCTAAACTTTTCCTGGAAAAACTATCGGTTGGCAGGTAAAAACTAAAAACGGGTATGTCGATATCAGTTATCTGCACCGGCTTGATAATAGAAAAAAATGATATCAATATAAGCGTTGTTTTATTGCAAACACATTGATATAGGGTTGCTGCAAAAAACTTGGTCCTAATCTAGGTTGCCGAATTTTAAAGATTAAATTTTAACGCGAGTGGCAATCCGTGACAGAGAGATCCGAGTTGAGTATAGCGTGTAATAATAAAGGACCCAACATTGCAGTCGCACGTAATCGGACGTTGAATATAAGAAAGTTTGATATCCCATATAGAATTACAGGACCATTTTTAATATAAATACAAAATACCAAATTACAAGGTAAAAGTTTTCTTATTATCATGATGTTGCAATATTTAATTTTAAAAAAAAGTCTGTGTCAGGATTTTTTTAGTCAACCCATTCTTAACATATTTTATAATATACTAAATTTGTTATAAAATGTGTTTCATTCTATTATTAGCTCGGTGCAGATCGTTTCAAGTTCGGTTTTATACTAATCTATTATAGTACTTATGTGTTGTTGTTTTTTATATTTCTATAGTTATATTTTATTTGATGTCTATATTTTTATTGAAAAACGTACCTTCTATATTACAATTCAAATACATCTATTTGATTAATGTTCAAGTGGATTGATTTTGTAAAACTCAATTCATTTCTATGGTCTAGTCCGAAAACAAATATAGAGATAGAGAGTACATTTTTTAGCATAAGTTGATATCCTAAAGTAATCTGAGTAGGAAACTGATTTAATTTTAATTTGGGTGCCAACCGCGTAACAACTCATTTGTATGAAATATATATTTTTTTTAATTTCTTGATTTTTTTTTTTTTTGTTGAAAAATTTGCATCTAGAAACATGCACACTCAGATGAAATCATTCTTCAAGGTAAGAAGCAACACGGGCCAATATTTTTCTAAACATTGAGACTAACTATAAAATATGTTTTTGTATAAAATATAAAATACTAGGTGCGAGATATGTCCGGAATGCATCTTCCTCTTGACGATAGGTGATGAGGAATTTTTTATAAAATGCAATTTTTTAATCAATTAAGTTAAAAGGATAGATGGAGCTCCAATGCTTTTAGTATAGATTGGAAAGTTGGTAAGAGTTGGGAAGAAATCGACAATAAAGTTAGAGGTAGTTAAACCTTACGCTTAGCCTTTCTCTTTGTAATAGAGCTTGTCTTTTTTTTTTTTTTTTTTTTTTTTTTTTTTTTTTTTTTTTCTCAGAAACATATTTCCAACCGAGATAGTTGCCTAACTATTTTTTTTCTTTATTTATAAACTATTTAACAAAAAAAAATCTTTAAAAAAAATTATGATTTTTTCAATTATTAGAAACATCGTAATAAACCTGGAAAACAACCTGATAAATGATAAAAACGATATTTTTAAGATATAAATTGTTTGCATCATTTTATAATTATTTTAGTTTACTTTCAGGAAAATCAGGAATTTAACAAGAATCGTTATCTACGAGCAGTTTCTAGTTATTACAGTCAAGTATAAGGATTCCAAATAAAACCTTTGTCCAAACGCAGCTGTCATTACAGTGCAGGGACTCACAATCTCATTTAACATGTTAAATGTTTATGTACTGAATATAATGATAATATAATGAAGGTTTATATTGATAAATAAATTGGATATAACTCGCTGTTTTAAGGAGGTCCAAAATAAAATACTAAACGTATACAATTCAAATAAAGAAGATCAATATACAAACAACAAAGATATAAATATTTAAACATTATTTTGCACCTCAATATACAAGAGGGGAATTATCTGGAAAAGTTGTAATCACTAGGAAAAAAAAGTACTGCTATATTTTTAGAATAAATGTAGAGCCGTAAATTGTACCCGCAATACGGAAAGGTTTTGAGGGTTTAGCCTGTCAGGTCGACGGACACGGTTGAATGCACCAAGGCTCTAACAGAACATCTAAAATAACTCGTAATTGTCTAATGAAAGAGGGTTACGATTTTCCATAAACTTGACAAACAATACTCTAAATATACAAATATATATTACTTTTATATTTTTATTTTAGAGAAAGTTAAAAGAATGCCATATTCAGAAAAAAAACATTTTTTAGTTATTTACTCATAGGAGTTTTGGCATTAATATTGTATTTGCTATCTGCTCATGCAATAAGCAAATATGCTAACAAAAGATGTAACAAACTACATAAGATAGATAAAATAAAGAAATAAATATTAAAAACCTAACTTCAAGCCTTCCATTGTTTTTTTTTTCTGACGTTTTCAAAATTATTATCAGAAAAATTCTCGTATAAAAGTTATGGCCAGATGGGAACTACAACTCTTAAGTATGTTAGCTATTCACTTGAAGTTTTATGTTGCGTTGTTATAGAAATAATCTAGAATCGGGTGACGAGTTCACCCCGCATCAGAGGCGTTAACAGTGAGAAATTGAGTGCTTAGCGTGATTACGGCCAACAAGTCAGAAGACTGAAGCTGGACTAGAAACAGCGATGCACATACTGAGGACTTAACCCAAGGCCGGATTATAGTGTTACATTTTTTAATATTAAAAATTACGTGTTTTTTTTAAAATTAAGTAACGAAATCCAAACCTACAGCAATCATCTTTGCAGTGTATCTAAACCTCCTTACCACTTAAGAGCCCCAGCTTCACAAACAGCAAAATCTAGTTAAACAATTAATTCCAATAATATATTAATTGATTTATGACAAAAAAAATGTAAGAAAGAGCCAATGCCAGAAAGAAACACTAGTTGTCTTATAAAGATTCATACGAGTTTGATAATTACAACCTAGCTCTACGCTGTCGATTAGCACTTCTTAAGTCTCTTACAGAGATGATTTGTAGAGCGGGCGAGATAAAGTCGCCATTAGGGCCTTAAATACAGGAATGAAATAGAAATCGTCCCAACGCACTAATTCTATATAATTATTTACACATATATTTAAAATAAAAAATGAAGACTTAAATGTATAAATACAGGCGATCTGCAGACAGCCGTTACTAGGACAGAGATATTAGATAAGGGACCAGTTCTGGTAGCAAAGATTGATGCCGCTACGGACAGCAGTTTATACGCCCTTTATAATATATCGTCGACGGAAATCAAAAACCGCCGAGACGCATACCACTGCTCGCTAGGTTCATTAGCAGCCTGATCAATTGGGCTGATCTGGGCTCAGTTGCTACAGCCACTCGGGGCAAAGGCGCCTCTCATTTATAAAGGGTTGCTATCAGAGGCCACTCAGCATCCAAATAATTAGGAACATAGGATACAGAAAGTTTAACAGCGAAAAGCGACCAGAGATGAAGGAAGGGCAGTAAACCTTTTACTAATGTTTAAAATGAAACTATGGACGCGTAGGTTACGATTAGAAAAACTCTACTGTCTATCCTACAGATTTCAGGAAAAAAAAAATGGCATGACATTCATGGAAAAAAAATTCAAAATAAAGATTTTATTTATTTTTATTTATTTACAATCGTTTATGTTTGACTTTAATGTCATTTGCTATCTGCAAAAAAAAAAAAAATTTGCAATAAGCAAATATGATGACTTCCGAAAGTCGGTTAAAGCAAGGCATCTCTAGGCCACCGCCTCAAAAGTCGTCGGGGTGGGTTGTACGGTTCGTGTAGGATTTAAGTGTTTGGGCCGATGGGTTCATGTTGTAAGTCAGTTTGTCATGAAATCTTTTATAATATTCTGTGGCTGTGTCTGAAACTGTGAGTATGTCCAAGTCCTTATTAAGTAATTCGTTGGTTACATAAAACGGTGCATCCACGATTTTTCGCAATATTTTCGATTGAAGGGTTTGAATTATTTGGATGTTAGAACATTTGGCAGATCCCCATAGCTCTATCCCGTATGTCCATAATGGTTTGATCAGTACTTTGTAAATAGTAAGTTTGGTGTTCACGGATAATTTGGATCGTTTGTCAAGCAGACGGGATAGTAGTCCAAATCGTCTGTTCAGTTGTTGTCTTTTAAGTCTAATGTGGGTCCTCCATGTCAGTCTTTTGTCTAAGTACAGTCCCAAATATCGTACTTCCTCTGATGTCGGAATGGGTTTATCCTCAAAATAGACTGCTGGACAATCCTCATGATTGAGCGTGAAAACGATAAATAGACTCTTTGATTGGTTCATTTTCACTTTCCATCTATTAGCCCAACTGGATAAGTCATCAATGTGGCTTTGCAACATGAAGGATGCAAGAATTGGGTTTTGATGGGATGTCAAAACAGCTGTATCGTCTGCAAAAGTGGCGAGTAAGGTGTGGTCATTTTCTGGTAAGTCTGCCGTGTAGATATTAAATAGTAACGGTCCCAGTACACTGCCTTGTGGGACCCCTGCTTGAACACGTTTTATTCCAGAATATGCGTCTCCTACTTTTACAGTAAAGTGTCGGTCTGTCAAGTAAGAGAGTAATATTAAATAATAAGTCGGAGGGAGCAAATTTTTGAGCTTGGAAAGCAATCCTTCATGCCACACCTTATCGAATGCTTGACTAATATCAAGAAAAACACCAGGGCAATATTTTTTAGACTCTAAAGCATTCGAAATGTAGTCTACTAATCGATGGCATTGTTGAATGGTCGAATGATGTTTTCTGAAACCGAATTGATGATTTGGAATGGCTCTAAATTTTCGAGCGAATTTAGACGATGAAGAATAATTTTTTCAAATAATTTTGAAAAAGAAGGGAGAAGGCTTATAGGGCGATATGAAGTCAGACAGTCTGAAGATTTATTGGGTTTTAATATCATTACAACTTCAGAATACTTCCACACGGCAGGGTAATATGTTATCCTGAAGATAGCGTTGTAGATATTAGTTAAAAAAAGAATTGCTTTCCAAGGTAAGTTCTTTAGTATAAAATTTGAAATTAAGTCATAACCTGGGGCTTTTTTGTTCGGTAATTTGGCAATAAAATCACAAACTTCATTAGGATGTATTGCTTTTGGCGGCAGAGTCATCGGTAAAGGTATGTTAACGTGGTGTGACACTAGTTCATTTGTAAGTTGGTTGTTGATGTCAGAGTGCGGTTTAAATGTCTCTTCTAAATGCCTAGCAAACAATTCAGCCTTTTGAGCATCAGATTTCGCCCAAGAACCATCAGGCTGTCGAACAGGATGCGAGACATTATGATGGTCCAGTATGCGTTTTGTCGCTTTCCAAAGTGTGTTGTCAGAAGTAGTCAAACTGTTTAAAAATTATCAAATCTTTCAGTCTTTGCCTGTCTAATTTCGTTGTGAAGTTCTCTTGTTAGTCGATTAAATTTACGTTTGTCAGTGGGATAACGAGTCTTTTGCCAAGTTTTTCGCGCTTTTCGTTTCAGTTCAATTAGGTGTCGAATGTGTGGTGGAAGAAATTCCTTATTTTGATGGTGCTCTGTTTCCTTATAGGGAATAGAGGAGCCCCAGGCAGCATTTTGAACAGTTTGTGTCAGAAGCTGCACTGCATCATCCAAGTCTTCCGGTGTACGTATCTTTGTGTTGAGGGATAACGAGTTTTCGATTGATGCCCTAAACCTGCACCAGTCCGTTTTTCCAGTTGTCAACGTCGGGCCTGGAATCCTAGCAACTGGTTTTAAGTTCATCGTAATAAAGATAAAGGCAAAAAATGGGTTGGAAACTTAAAATATTTTTCTAAACACTGTTTATGTATTAATTAATGTGCGCTGTTAAGAAAATATTCTTGAAACCGAATCTTGTTTCCTATGAATGGATTGAAGATTTGAAGTGCAGGAGATTGTAGACGTAGAAGTGATGGTGGGAGCTGATGATTTGAAGGATCCAACGAAATATTGTCTTCGAAAGTTGAGTTATAACCATTTTGACTTGTTATAGAGGTGGGATACATGCCGAAAGAAAAATCTTAAAAAGAAATTTATAAACTTAGGAATAAACTAATAAAATCTTATATGAAGAATCTTAGGTTCGGTATGAATTACTTCTTTTGAACAACGGATGGCAAAAATAGTGAACTACAGCATCAAAACCATCATAGTCAGAGGCTCTGTTATGTTAAAAGTAAATATTATTAAAATCTAGTCTTGTTTCCTAGGAATGGATTGAAGATTTGAATTGCAGGAGACTGTAGACGTAGAAGGGATGGTAGAAACTGATTATCTGAAAGAGGAAGGATCCAAAGAATCTAGTCTTCGGAAGGTGGGGGGGGGGATAACCATATTGACTCAATATATAATCTTATATGAAGAATCTTAGGTCCTTTACGGTAATTACTTTTCTTGAACAACAGATGGCAAATATAGTTATCTAGCATCAAAACCATCTAACGAAGCATCAAAATCATCGAATTCAGAAGTTCAGTAAGCTAGTGTCGACCAATAGGAAGTTTTTCAATAAAATATATAAAGAATACGACACAGCCCAACTTGGAACAAATGCAGGTATTGGAGAAGGAAAAGATTTAAGAGCCTTGTTGACTGCCAACTTCAAAATTTACACGTATAATGACTATTAGTGTAATTAACAAAAAAATATGTGTATGTTGGTATGTTGAATGGACTGAATCAGTGTTTATGCCGACAAATGAAAACGTAGCATTTGTGGTCATATTGTATAAGAATATAGCAGTTTAAGAATAATCTCTAATTAATATAAAAATGGAATTTAAGCCTTTTCTTTTAGTCATATCCTCATATATAAGTAGGAGTTTGTTAACGCATGTTTGTAGTATTTTATCCATAAGATCCTGCACTTCCGACAAGTTCCTACTATGTGCACAGGTGGTTCATGTACAGTGTAAGCCAGCTGCCACCATTTAAGAAATACAAGGAATGTTAAACAACGTCTAGCAAACCATGATCAACTGAGAGGACCTACAAGGTACCACTCACAAATAATTCCCAGGTTGCACGAGACCAGCGCACAGGACAGATAGGAGCCAGGAATTTAGTCTGGAGAAGAAAGTATTTCCACTATAGATTGTTTCAGTTTAACAGTAGTTTCCATGTCCGAGAGCAGCTGTTTAGCCAGGCATTAAAATAGCTACGGGCGGCCTGGGGTTGGTATTCCCTAAGGAACGCAGGGCATCCGCGGCGAGTGCCTCCCGTGTAAGTGCCTTCTTTTATTATATCGGCCGCCTTACACCTTCCTCTTCCTTCGGCTAACGGAACGGGCTGCCGAAGAACCGACCGGTAGGATAACGGCCGACCAAACAATACTGGAACAAAAATTTAAGTAAGGGAAATCAGAATTTGTGAGTGAAAAAAGAACATTTATGTATAATATTTTATATTCTTAAATAAAGTGCGGTACGTATAATTGACTGTCATTTCCAGAAAATTGGCTAATGTATGATCTGCGCACTACTATTTCGAGTATCATCGATGGGCAACAGAGAGAAATAATCAAACCTTTCAGGAAAAATAAAATATATGGACTAAATAATACAATTATTGAAGGAATGTATTTATGTTTTACTAATTTTAAAAAGGGTCTCGTGTCTGAACATTTATAAAATATAAAATTTTACAACAAAACCAGGGGTTTACAATTTCGGCATTATTTTTTTTTTTTACATCGATGTTTTGTCTTTTTTGTCAGAAAAAAAAATCATGCATAGCGAACTTAGGAACATAGATTTTATTTTAAACTATTATCTAATCATAAACATTAAAAAATGAGAAATCTTGCATTCTTAAGGAGTGTTTTTTTATTTTCATTAAGTAATTTAATCATCATCGGGGAAGTCCATGGATAGCTTAGTTACCACTCCAAAGGTTATGAGTTCGAACCCCAGAATGGTATCCAGCCTTATCAAGAAGAAAGGTAGGAGAATCACTCACAACCTCTCCCCGGATAAGTGAGACCAACCAGATAACTAGTGCCCACTCACAAAAATAGGCGTAGGGAGTGATAATTGTCATCCAATGATTGTCATCGAGCTGTGTGAAATCTTAAGAAACCATTTCATACCCCGCGGTCAAGGGCATTCACGGTTTTTTGATTAAACAAATTTAAATCATTAGTAGAAAATGTCAATAGCAAATAGAGCAAGTTAATATAAAATAAATATAATACATACATCTATCATCAAATGAACTTTAAATGGTGAAAATATACGCGAATTGAATTTGGTCTCGCCCAATAATAAATCGCTTACATAGGGAGGTAAAAAATTACATATACAGGCGATTTATCAAACATAATCAGCATTAAATGAATATCCATTTCACAGAAATCGTATCATCATTCAATGAAGGAACTAAAGCTTTGATAGATAGGTGCTAGAGGTGTGAGATATTGCAACCATCCATCTCAGCAACATATGTCAATATTTAGCATCGATTTGATGCTAAAAGGACTGTTCCAGAAGACATATATTAGTACGAGGGGCCCGATACCGACACGGCAATCGATAATTCGCAGAACAGAGGATGGATGATAGACGTTAAGAATTTAGAATTTCGCAGTAAGTGGGTACCTCAGCCACAAGTGGGATCATAAAGCAGGAGCCGGCTGAGTTACGAGCGGTTATTCTCCTCGCCCGTGCGGCAACTACCCGTTAGTTAGCAACTATGCCGGCGAATTTCTATAAACCGTAGGCTTTATGCTCCTTACCGTTCCTTGTTTATGGGGATGGGGAGGAAGGGTTTTGTTTCTGCAAACCTGGAATAGGTCCATTGAGCCTCTCCGCCGAATATGGGCTTTTTCACCTCGGCTAACTGTTACAGCCTCTTTTTGGGATTTTTACCATTAGCCCTTACAAAGAATATAATGAGGTGTATTCATAATGCAATAAAATTAGGATTAATTCGGTTATAGTATTCTATAAGAAAGATAGTAAAGTTATTTTTGTAATATTCTCATAAGTTAGCACTTCTTTCAAGAGCAAGTCATATTTTAAAATTTAACAAACATAATAATATATTTATCAATTTTATTTCTGTTCTTTTAAATCGATCAGCCTAAAAAAGTGACCTTGTCATTTTTTTATTTTTTTTATTTAATGATATTTACAACTGTATAAAACAAAATACAACTAGTCAATGTGAAAAAATCTGGTGCGAGCAGCACACGACTTTCACTTACCTTTGTTAGTTATATCAATTTAGGAATTTTTAAAAAAATTTAGAAACAAAAATAAGTAGTTAAAGAATTATTTACATTGGATTGTAATAGAAACATATGTTTTATTAAATAATCTATTATATATCTACGACAATCAGTTTTTTATCAGACAATCGGCTTTTCATCACTCTCCGTTAACTTTTACAACATTATGTATAAGATTATATTTTTTCTAAAATATTTAGCATTCCAACGGTATATTAGGCATGTATATTACTGTTCCTAAGTTCAAAACCAAAAAACAAATTACATTAAAAAAATAATAAGTTTTCTCCTT
Source organism: Piezodorus guildinii (assembly GCA_023052935.1). Lineage (NCBI taxonomy): Eukaryota > Metazoa > Arthropoda > Insecta > Hemiptera > Pentatomidae > Piezodorus > Piezodorus guildinii. The sequence goes on from CM041292.1 coordinate 94,905,266, forward strand.
TACTTGGATATCGAATTCGTTCTAACTATATATTTACCTGTTTTTTCGCAATCCTAATCAGATGAATGGTCAATTTTTACAACTACAAAATTAAAGGTACTTTGGAAGAAGAAATTTTGAAATATCGCCATTTAAGCCCTGTCAGACTATTTCAATCAGAATAAAATCTACATGACATTAAAGCCCATTAAATTTGACATCGATATAGCGAGTTGCATCAAAATCATTAGAGCCGTTTTTAAGAAAATTGTAAAAATGTGCAAAATACATGGTATAAAGTAGTTCTTCTGGTTAGCTGATTTTGAGGAAAAAGTTGCAGTAACATCTCGGGCGTATAATCGTCTTAAATATGAAATTACAGTTTCATAGGACTTTTTGTTTTGCTTACCACACACACATACGCACATACCTTTTGCAGGATATGGTCATTTGGACTCAGGGGTGTATTTCCGTCGAAAACTGGAATTCACAAATTTTCAGGATCGCAATACTTTCTCTTACTATATATTTCATATATAGGTTATTGAAAGTAAAAAGTAACCATTGGCTTGTTAAACTCTTATGAAGAAGCTACCCATCGGTAGCACTTCAATGTTTATTTCATTAGCAGTTCTTGAGGCCACCGTCTTTTTAGGCACCTCAGAAGGTAATCGGGAATAGATGGAGAAGAGAGGATACGGACAAGCGGGTTTGAGTGAGCTGGGAGTTTGGAATTCTGGCTAAGTCTGCAAGTAATGGGATATTCAGGTATTTATGGATAGTTTTATTGGTGGTAAAATAAGGAGCATTTAGGATCTTCCGGAGGATTTTAGATTGCAAGGGAGGAATTTGATAGCTTGAAAATGATCGCTTAAACACAAAACAAACATTGAAGCTCAAAAAAGACAGGAAAGCTAAAAGAACTTGTTAAGGGGTAGCACATTTGTCTCTGAAGAAATCCATTGTGAAGGAATTATCATACAAACTCGACTTGAAGCTTTGCATATTAAATTACAGGTCAATGAACCATTAATAGCGCACAATAAATATGTATATATCATTATAACATATACATATACATATATATTGCAATATAATACATATTCACAGGAGTTTTCAAAAGACCTAGATGGTATAGTTAATTAGCTACCTTACAATAGAGAATAATTTATTTTGTTGACGGCAAGGACCCATCGGGGTAGATGCGGGATCACAAATAAATAAATGAAAATGACTATATTTTATATATAGTCTAATCTATAAATATATCTAATATTTATACTTTTATTTTTTTAAATGTATAAATGTTCATATCCCTCACTTCATTTATCAAGCATAAAGCTTAATTTATAGTGATGATTTTAGAATTTTAGGAGCGGTTTAATTTATTAATGTTAAAAAACAACAACAAATAACGAGCTTATTAATTATCCTTATTAATAAAAATGTTAAATCAATACATACTAATAATAAGAGATAAGACAGATCTGAAGTTTATGTTAAACGAGCGTTGACGGATTTGAATGAGGTTTCAAGGATTCATATAGCTTTTTTTTTTTTTTTTTTTTTTATTTCTCTAATGCAATCGCTTATAGCTGTCGTCACTGGCGATGAAAAGCAGGAATAAAAGAAAGAAAAAATCCAATTTTTTTTTTTGTTTTAAAGAATCGTAAAGTCTGGTGGCCACTTTAACGGACACTGAATTTCTTTTACTTCTGTAACACAAAAGCAGCCTTCAGTTGAAAGCTCAGTTCAGATATTGCTAGACTCTAGAAGAAAAAAATATTGTGAAACGGCAGTCTTACCATACAAGGGAAAAGTTTTATTCAACACCTGTTGTAAGACGGGTTGTAAATTGAACGAAATGTTTTGACTAGCTATTCCTATCGAGCAGGATTCTAACAAAAAAATTTAGATTCTTTGGAGAGGATACAATGGAAAAAGGATGCTGGAAATTTAAAATGAAATGGAATTTTGAATCAAGAATTATTACACTAATAAAAGGCATTAGAAAATGACTATTAATGAGAAATTTTATTCAAAATTATTAGATTTTTTTTTCACTCATTTGCACTAGTAATATGTGGTATACTATAAAAGCGTATCGAATGTATTTGCACAATATACATATTATATCTAGATTTTTTTCTTTATCATATCCCATAAAATAACAGTGTGTTAAATTTATTGTGTGCTTCATTTCAATATTCTACGATTTGTTAAAAATTATGATTTTTTGTATATTATAAATATGGTACATAAGAAAGTCTGTGTTCTGCCAGTTGATATTTATTACCTCAGTTGTTTGTAATTTGACAATACTAAACTTTTATAAATAAGGTATGGAGCCTCCATAGCCTCCTGGGGCAGATACAGACACTATAAAGTGGGTACTCAAAATATTTGGGGAAAATCCTGGCGACTGAGCGTGATTCACAAAGCCTATTCACCTTGTTGCACTGCTGTTGGCCTAGAAACAATACGAATCTTTACATGCACAGAGCCCAAGACCCTTCATGGGTTGTTGAGGTACAGGTTTATCTACAAATATTTTTTTCTGAGCACAAGGGCTATTTTCTATCATAACAAAAGCTGTCGAAAGGTATGGTAGACTTTCACACCGGTTATCTGCAGGTAGGAAAAAATCTGGCAAATAAAATATTGGAATAGAGCACTGCAAAAAAAAATTAAGCCATAAATTTATCAGAATAAAAAAAAGTTATTAGTCATTTCAGAACACTCCAACAACTGCAGAGAGGCCTTTAAATAAATATATGACAAGAAGATGGAAGAGCGAGCTAATTGGAGACATAGACGTACAAGAGAGCTGACAGAGCGATTTGCATAGGATCGGTACTGGTACAGGTACCGGTATTGGTACCGGCTGAGTCTATTATAAAGGACACAGCATGTTAGAGCTATCTCTCCTCGGCCGTTTCCTACGTCGAGGATAAATTATTGTCCCTTCCTTTAGTATTGTACTCTAGTCCTAATCCTCCATCGCTCCTATTTCTCCTTTTTAAGCCTTTTTGTTTTAATTTCGCTTTCATCCTCTTGAATCTAATAAATTCGATTCTCTCGAGCTATTGTCTAAGGAACTGAGTCTTCTGCTAACACAATTCTTCTAATTGAAATTACGATGATGTACAATGTAATAGTCACAAAGCGGAAAAGGAGGAGGAAAATCATAAATCATAAATAAAAAGGCTCACGATAACTCCTGAAAACTAACACTGAGCACACTTCAACTCCTTCAAATTCTCAAGAGCAACCTAACATAGTCCTCCCGTCTACATCTTGAACGAACCGTCCAAGAATTCCTTGTCAATGATATTCCTTTAAGGGAAAGAGGGACGTTCTTGCAAATCCATACATTTATATGCATATAAATGTAAATTTAGATAAGATTTGTCTTGAGTATTTCGAAGAGGTATCATGTTACTTATACCGTGAGTTAAAGGGGTTCCTTCCCTCCACTCGTAGACAATTAAAAGTCTATAATTGACATTTGAAATAATAAATTCTTAGGATTTAGTATTTATTCATAAGTTTTATGTATATATAAATTTCTCTTTTTTGTTTTTCTTGTTGGTAAAGAAAAGTAAAATAAAATACTAAAAAAATTGTCAGCTGGTGTAAATTTTGGGTACTTAGTGGAATTTTTGCATAAAGTTTTTTTTGTTTTGTTTTTTAAATATATGTTTATTGAAATTTACAACTGTATAAAATACAACAAGTAAATATGCTGAAATTATAAAACACATGAAATAATCATGAAGAGAAACTGCCCATTGGTAGCACTCTTTAGCAGTGAATCTAAACAAGAATGTCTCGAGGCTTTTTCAGGCGGGCTTTTTTCAGGCGCCTCGGAGGATTATCATGAATTAAGGATGAAAACTAATGGATCAAAGTGGGAGTAGATTTTTTCAAGGAAGGAGTGATACCTGGCACGGGCCAACAACATATGGAACATTAAGGTCATTGTGAATGATTTTATTCGTGACAAAGTAAGGAGCGTTAAGGATCGCATGAAGTTAAGTAAACAATATAATGATTTCACATAATTTTCTAAATCATATTTAAATATGAATTTCTTTAAAATGCTTTTTTTTTCTTTTTGTTACATTCGTTTCATTAAAGTTATTCCTAGTCATGTTAAGCAAACAAGTATAATATTAACACTCGTAATTTTTGTGCTCTAAACTATTATTTGTACAAGACTTTTTCGCTGTGTAAACATAAACGTTTACTGGTTACGGAAATGAGTTTATAACAGAAGAGGGAATATAAATTGTGCAAGGTACCCGCATATCATTAACATATAGCTGTGACTAAAGCGTAAATCTGAAACACTTACTTCGTAATAATACTCTCTGTGTCGACCACGAGGCGCCTGTAAATTTATTCACAACTATCGCATATCAAAAAAGAAAGTATATGCAAGAGTTAAGTCGTTCTGAAAGTTCAATTTATAGTAACATGTTAGGCGACGGCGTTCATCCGTTAAAAAGCATAAAAAAGAGAAATTAATGTACCATGATCATTCCGGGAGTGCGTCTTTCTTCCTTGGTTTTACTTTTATCTATGCATCTAATAAACTTGCTTAACCCCTCCCTAAACACTGTTAATGCATTTTACAAAGTAATATCATCAGTGATTAATAGAATGATCAACCTTAAGTGGTGGAGAAATCGTTGAAAATAATTTCATTAATCAATGTTGAAAATTACTTTGCCAGTATTATCGCTGTGTTTAGACAACGAATGAGTACTTTTCTAGAGAATATGTATAACACACTCAGGGTAATTGAATATATTCTCTAATAATGGACGTTAATGTGGTTCTCTATAGCGCAGTGGTTCGAAACGAGAATTAAGTATTTGGAAGGTAATCTAAATAAGAACTGCAGCAGGATTGGCGGATTACTACGTCTCTTGTAGTACAATATCTCATGTATCACATAAGACCCTCAAGTATAAATATACGTACAAAATATTTTACCATGAATCATATTTTTTTAACCCACATTGAACACATAGACATATACAGAGATCTTAGGGATGGGAGTTTTTTTGTAGGGAGGAGGGTGAGGACTAAAGATCCACCAACCAAGCTAAACAAGACGGGTTATCCTTGAGTTTGCCAATTCATGCATGCTAGATCATACTAGTCACTCACGAGAACTGGTACTTATAGTCCATTAGTAAATATAGCAGTATTTTAGCAATCGTCAATGTTACATTTTTCTGACAGCTCATTTTCTCCTACTCTTGATCCACAAAAGACAAAAGCAAGCTAATGAAGCATTACTAGATTGCAGAAATTTTAGAAATGTCTAAGAATCAGGCATCAGTAGCTACTCTCAAAGTCTAATCCCGCTTTAGTATATATTTTTTCTTATACTCAATAATCGTATTGCAGGTGTCGGACGAAACCTTAACGGGTGCTATTCTCCTAAGAGGGATATCGGTAACAACCATATATACCAGAGCAGTAGCAATCAGGAGGAAACAAATTGTCACCATATCCGGTGACAGCATCCTGAGAAGCCAGTACTCAGAGCCACCGGGAGCAATGACAAGGACAATGCGCTTCCACAGCTAACAAAACCAGAAGCAAGTCCCTCCGCAGTGCAATTTGTTACCGGTGCTGGAAGTTTATGGAATAAATGGTTCCAGTTTGGTCTTGCAATAATTCTGCCGACGAGGAGGGCGGACAGATTGAGGAGGAGACAGCCGGTCGGTTCATTTAAAAGCAGCCAGCGTTGTCCCCATTCCGATAGGATCCGTCCTCAGCTTCTTCAGGACTCGTTTTTTCCTCCGCTCTTCTGTTTCTTTTCTCTTCCTGCTCCTCCCTATGTCTCGCGGGGTGTCAGGCCATATGGTGCAAAAGGAGGCGCTGCGCATCCTTAGAGAACTCCGATTCGTCTTCCGTCGGCCCGACGTGTAAAGGGTGACCAGATAAAAAAGAAAAGGAGCCATATGCAGAAGCTAGGTCGTGTAAGCATCAACAGCCCAGAGTGTGAAGGAATGAAACTTTAATCCTAACGTCTCCGACAGCCAACACGAGAATCATCGGACACGTGGCTTCTCCCTCTTGTATTCTTTACAAAGCAGAAGTGACAGTTAGCTAACAATAACCGTAAATCGAAACACATAAATAAACACAATGAGATCATCATTTAAAATACTTTTAATGTAAATTTTCCTTAATAACTATGATATTTAAAAATAATCAAGCTAATACTAATACATTTTTCTAATGACGTTTTGGACATAAAAAAACAAAAAAAAACAAATCACCAATAAATGCTCCTAAACTTTTTACACAGTCGATTAAATCCAATCATTACATTCCTAATTTTTATCGACTATGGTGTTTATAGCTAACGCAGCAGATCTGGAAATAAAGAAATAATATAAAAATATGTTAATACTAACAAAAAAATTCGTCTCATATATAAATTATAATTTATTTAGACTTCATAAACATTTTTTTTAAATTCTTACGAGCCATTTTCGAGAGAATTGTAAAAATCGATAATATAATAGTTATAGTCAGGCCAATTTCGATGGCAAACTGCCTTCAAATCTAGGAATACGTTTTCCCAAGGTGAAATTCTAGGTATATACAGGAAAGTAAGTACATAAGAACATAGATAATATATAACTAACATATAGGTATGTTAAATAAATGTCCCTAAGTATAAACCGATATTGCTAAGACACACTGACTGCTCCCTGAGGAAGGCTGAGCCGACAAGCTTAACTACTACTAACCACGACCCGGAGAGTACTCTCCTCCCGGTAATGATCGAGATAAGTGATGATAGCCCCCGTGCCTCGGCTGACCTTTCCGCTATCCTACCTGACGGCCCAGCGACACCGCGCCGCCCGGGGGAACGGGTAGCGCTAGGCTCAGGGCGTCTCTAATTGATAAGTGGAAGGTCGCCTCCGGCCAGGGATTTGCATTTGAAAGTCTTTACCGGTCTTCCTTCTCACCTACCGTCCTCCGGGTCTCTAGGCGATCTTCGGTACCGTTCGTCGGCAATAGTCTGTATCCAATCTAGAAAGCTGGAGGAAGCGAAAATCTTAAGACTATTAAGAGGTGAAATGTTGAGATTCGAAACAAATAGGAAACGTATAATTTTCTTTTCAAACATTCTATATGATCGATAGTGATAAAATATGCATCAATTCTGTTTGCCTACATTCCATATAGGTACATATTCAATTTCCTATTTCTTTTACATTAACTTAACTATATACGAAGTATACAGTAAGGGAAATTATCGAATTCCAGTTTTCAACGGAAATACAAGTTTTAGGGTCCCTTGAGTCCAATGAAAAGTTTTCTCATTTCTTAGGTTATATGCCTAGAAATTCACGCTTTTGAAATGAAAACATAGTAGATAGTAAATTCTTTTTCATATTATAAAAATCAAATAACTCAAAAATTTCTATATGACCGACCATATTGTGTGCACATATCAGATGATATAAGTATCATATTAATAACAATTCCATGTGAGAAGTATATATTTAGTAGTTTTTAATTGTAAAAATATTTTTATGTCACAATGACTAGAGACAAGGGCGACTATTCAACCGACTTTGCAACCGATGGGATTTTTTCTATTTGTATGGTTAAATATAATTGAGACAATTGAGTCGGTTCAAAATGATTTATTTTACAATATTAATATGTCGAGATATTTTATATTCCTTTTACAAATATTTCATGCGATTTCATCTAAAAAAGACACAAGTAAAAAACGCGTTAAAAAAAAAGAAATTATTTCCAAAAAGTATTGACTAAATTTCGTATTTGTGTATTACAAAGTGTATTACCATATTTGTGTATCAACACAAATATAGCTGCACTTCAATAACAAAAAACCCTAATAAACCAGATCAAACTGCCCTCAGCGCTCATTTTAGAAAAACAGGACATACATTCAAATTCGATTCACCCAAAATTATACATCATGAAAAAAACAGCTTCAAACGAAATTTTAAACAAACGATTACCATAGAAAAATATAAAAATCGGCGATAAATAAAAAAATCGGATGTCCAAAATCTTAATTCATGTTATTCAAATTTAATAAACACATATTAACAAAACTCTGGATAATAATAATAATAAATACAAAAGGAGCAAACCCTGGACCCCCTGACGTCATAAATTAGGAAATCCTTCATACCTGAACTATTCCTGAGCATCTTTGCTCCAGTGTTCTTTCAAAGTTTGTTGGAGTGATTCTAAGTTAAAATAAAAAGGAGTGAATTAACAGACTACATGTAAAATTTCTATTTTTTTTTGCGTGAAACGATAATCGAAAAATATAATTGCTTCAAAATAACGAAATATATCTAATTGATGGGGAAATTTAATTCTATAAATTATTTTTTTTTTTAATGAAATGTCACACTAATAAAGAGTGAGGTAATACTCCAATGACATCTCCAGTATTAGATCGGCTGGAACAAGATTTGATCCCGACCCGTGGCTGGAGAATTGAATAAAAGGGACCATGCGATGGTATCTCCCCTTTATGATTTTGATATCTTATTCACTGGAACGTTCCGGCTGGAATTCATGTATCGGTGACAACATCAGCCCACCGGCCTCTTCTTATTTTTATTTTACATTTTACATTTTTTCGGGACGGAGGTAAAATTTTTCAATTCTTATATAGCCCGGGACGAGATCTTTCTCTCTTAATTTCAAACTGATACCGCCCTGGTATTTCCCCTTTAACATTCATATGGAAAATAGTATCCATAAATACCTGTCTTATGTTGCCTTAGGTATGTGTCAAGTTTTTCGAAACAGCCATTAGTTGATCCACATCTTAATTATTTCTTGAGTGGTTTATTTGAGAAGGATTAGCGAGTGGGCGCAGGAAAAAATGCTTTATATAACTTATTTAATAAATAAATTTTAGAAAATAAATCATAAAAAATGTTAATGTATCAACTGTAGACTTATTTTTTTTTTTGTAATTATTAAAATGCATGATGAAATACGAAGAATGTCTTCTTTTTTTTCCTGCTCATATCTTTTCAAAGACAAAGTATGAAACAGAATAAGTTATTTACCAGTTAATTTTTAAGATGGAACGCATTTTGTTTTTATTTCTAATAAAACTGAAATGTCTTGAAAATGTTTACTTTCATATACTTCTGTCAATCGTTAATGCATAATCAGTCTTCCCGTCAAAAGTTATATTGAATATATATATATATTATATATATATATATATATATATATATATATATATATATATATATATATATATATATATATATAAAATATCTTAAAATTACTTCACACTTCATATTGGTCAACTCAATTAACACATTCAGTAAACTACTATATCTGTGGCGGTCGTAAATAAGTGGTTAAGTCAAAATCTTTCATTTTACAGGTAATAAACTCTACGTAATACCCAAGATAGAGTTATAACATACAGCTTTCTTTCCACATGAAATTTTTTCCACCAAGAAACTTCTTTAACAAATTTAACACGACGTGGGAGACGGTCTAAGATACGTGGAGTTAACTCATTTTTGATATAACTCGAGTTATCAAGTTTTTCACGACCGCCAAAGATATAATTATTGACTGACTTAAAATTCTAGAACTAACTTTGTCACAAATTTTCAATTTTCCGTTTACTAAATAAAACCTTTCAACAAACCGTGATAAATATTATCACTTTACTTTACCAACATCTGAATAATCTCGACAAACACTAGGAAAAAGAAAGTCTCCGATAATTATTGAACCGTTATGAAAGGTGAAAATTGTGAATATTATAATAGTGCATAACGCATTACATTGATATAGTTCATGTTCAATATTGTGTTTAAATAATATGTATTTTAGTGATTGAAGGAATAAGCAGTATTTCTTCAATTTCATGTTTAATAGTTTAATGGTAACATCACTATACATTTACCCTAACTTAAGAATGTATATATTAAGTAAACAAATAAAATAATATAAAATGGAGAGTATAGTTATCGTAAAAAATAAATAAATCGCGTTTCAACGGTAACACGTTTTAAGGTTCCCAATGAACAAGTCTAGCGAAATTATGTTTTTCTGTGTATGTATTTATGATAACTCTGGTTAAAAACCAAAATTCATTCGAAATTAATAATTCATATTTAAGATAGAATACATCTTTACATCATAAAAATTACATTAAATATATATTATAATTTGAGACGAGCACTTTTACATAAAACAATAAAAACCAAAAGGACAAAGTAACAACATTAAACATACGATATACATAATTATACCTAAAATATGACAAACAGTTTAGAGCTTTATGTCATGAAAAGTACACTTTCTTTTTCTTTCTTTTTTCTTATTAATAGTCTTGGATTTTGAGATTATACGACAATTTTGTGATGGATGGGTGGATAAAATGTCTATATTTTATTTATTATATGTTGGGCACTGAAGAAAATGTGATGTAGACTATTGGAAATATATTTTGGTTGCATGAAATACTGATTTCTTGAGAAATGCATGTAATGGTTGTATATACTATCTGGGTTGGAAACTCTCAATTGACGTGTGCACGTTTTAATTTCTTTATATGAACTTTGAATGTAAGATATGCTTCGAGATCGGGAGAATGGTAACTGCAAAATGTCCTTTAAAAAAGATATTTAGAAGAATTTAAAAAAACTTCTATGTCGGCAGGAAAGTACTGGTTACGGGCTTTTTCAATTATTGCTGTGCTTTAAAGGTATTAAGCTCAGCTGTTGCACTAATTTTAGACACCCAGTTGTAGTTGTCAGATTTATCTTTGTATGGACACATTAACAATATTGTTCAAAACATAGTCAGTTTTAGAACTGACATCGCAAAAATAACTCGGCGTGGGCTGAAGAGTTAGATGGGAGGAGGTCCCTATTATAGTTATAGTATTTTCCTAAAAAATATAGTTTTTCTGAATGTCAGAAAGATGCACCAGTGGTTTCTGGCTCCATTATGTCTCATCATGTTTATGGAAGAGAAGAGGGGCGGCCGAGTGGATCAGCACGTTGCTCTGACTGCGTGTTGCCCGGAAGTCAGATGATCAAAACCTTAAAATAAAGTAATAAAGAGTTCGCGTTTCGGTGCCTGAGGAAGAGGAGAACTTTTTAACATAATGCACTTCAGTAACTAGGCTAACTATGAATCAGACTATTATTTATGTCCGTTTAGAAAACGGGAATAGCTTGAGTTCTGATCGGATACCGGAAGGATGAAGAGATTCGGATGCGCTCATGTACAGCCACAATAGCTCGGTACGGAACCGCTGGGAAGACGCGCAGGGCAAACAGTTCACCAGATGTTCAAAGGCGGATCACGTTCAGAGAAGATCTTACCATTCCGCTAGGGGTCAAACCTCACCGCGTCGTGGCCGTCTTATTTGGAAGTGAAATATTTCGGTGCCTCAATAGAGGTAGCTATCAAGGCTCTGTATTAACACTAATTTAATATGGAATAGGAATCTTCCTCAGGAAACAGCTAACTCTCTCGCAACGTACAAAATGAAATTTCTCAGAGTCAATACCCGAATCGGAATTGCAATGGTTTTAAAGCAAATACTGATTTAAGTTAGCTCTGCTTCTTCTTCGTCCAGATTGTCCTTATGATAGTCATTTATAAATTACTATAGCCTATTGAAAGATTAGAACATTAACCTAGTAGGTGTGGAAATAGCCGCAAACGGCGAGCAGTTTATTTTTGTTTAAGTGTTGTATGTGGACTTCAAGGCGTTTGACAAGATAAAGTGCTAAGTATGGGATCTGTTTAACAGGGACGAGCAGAGGATTAAATTAAAGGGTGAGTTGTAATATCAGCTCTATAAACTGTATAAAGAATGAATCCTAGGATACTGGCTTGTGGTGCACAAACAGACTGAGCTAAAAGGGATGAATTAATATTTATAAATGAATATTTTTGCTCGTATAGGATGATTTTGAATTGAAGGTAAATACAAGTTTAAATAAATTTCTCTCCCAGAGTAGTAAAACTCAATTAATTTTGTTCAGTAAATTTCACAGAACTTTATATTTTAAGAAAAGACGAATGACAAATGTTCTATTTAGAAGAAAAGAGTCCAACGTTAAATTCTTTAGCAGAATATAACAGAGAGTTAGACGAAAACTAATGTTATTTAATAGTTTTATTTCATTTTCCTGAAGAAAGGCATCGTGTGTATTTCACATAGATATAATTTAATGAATATTATCGAAACTGATATTTTGTAACTAACGTACAATTAAAAAAGTTCAATAACAATATGAGAGAAGGAAATGACATCCGTAATAAATCTGTTGGAAAATTGTTAGCAGGTATGTGATATATTTTATTATAAGTTAAATATATATCATAATAGTGTCAATAAAAAAATGTACAATAAGTTACCGTATTTGAGCAGCTGTAACTCTTTTTCTTAAGAACTTGGATACTCACCTGTAATACAGAAAAAAAAATTAGTATCATTTCATTGAGTATAAATATAAAAATAAACACACATATACATACTCACACACAGACATATATATATATATATATATATATATATATATATATATATATATATATATATATATATATATACTGTTTTAATTATCTTCTCAATTTAAAAAAAATTATGATTTTAGAGAACTGTAATGAAGATAAATTAAAATAGTGAATGACAGCGTTAATTATGCTGCAAATGCCAGCAACATATAACCTCACAGAACAGCTGTTTGGGACCCATGTGGAGCAGACGCACTTCAGGTCAGTCTTTTAGTTTTATTAACTTTTAACTGTTTTTCTTGGAAAAATAGACATTATTTTGTGCAATTTGGACAATTTAAGGGTGCGTGTTCCGTCACGAGAGTGAGAATCGGTATATTAATTAGTAATTGGGCGAATACCTGCCTATTATAGGTGCTCAGAGCTTTTGGCTCTGTAGCGATGTCAGTTACCCCCATTATGTCCTCAGTTAATCCTAATGCCATGAAAATAACCAGTAATAGTCAGAAAGAGATGGAAAACAAACAAACAAACTATAAAGTAACCCCTAACCTCAAACCCACAGAAATCAGCTATGCCAAAGCCACCGCATCAGAAAAGTTTTCTAAGCGAGAAAACGCTATAATATTGCACACTCTCCCAGGAATCAAACAGAAGGAGTATGTACTCAAAATTGCAGACCTAATCGACCCAAAATTCATCCGTTACACATCAAGAATTTCCAATTCCCGGTTCTGCATTCACTTCAGTAATAAAGAGTCAGTAGATAATATTCTTAGAAACCATAAATCTATAGTAATTAACGATAAGGAAATTCACATAAAACGGTTAATCAATCCAGCAAAACGTATTATAATTTCTAATGCTTGCCCTTCCATACCTCATGACACTATAGAAAATGAATTGAAAAAACTAGGATTGAGGTTAGTTTCGCCAATGCACTTTCTCAGGGCCGGGTACCAAGACCCACGTTTGGCCCATGTTTTAAGCTTTCGAAGACAGGTCTACATCCCACCTGAGGACCTGGCCAAACTCCCATCCTCACTGTTAATTAAATACGATAATGTACCCTACCGAATTTTTTTAGGTGAAGACATTGTCACTTGCTTTATTTGCAAGCAGCCAGGACATATCTCTACCGATTGCCCAGAGTGTGAGAATGATATAGATATATCTGAGCCCCAAAACAAAGAAAAGGAGGCTACATTAATTAATTTCAATTCTGAAATAATTAGTAGCGTCAGTGAAAAAATAAATACCGATCGCTCGCTACTAGATACACCAAATTATATTTTACCTAACATAGTTAATATAGTAGAGCCCACGCTAGCTAGTAGCCATGACAACGCCAACACGTCATCAGTGGCTAAGGCTGCCAGAGGCTGTCCAGTGGAGCTGTCGTCTGGTAGTCATGACAACCAGCTTACTAGCTGTGGCGCCTTAGATAACCCTACTCAATCGACTGCTCTCATTAATCCCAAAGATTCAATATTACAACCTACCGTGGTTTCCGGCGTCAAAAGATGCCATTCTAGCTCAACCCCTTCTTCTGTATCAACTACCGAATTGAACCTAACCATTGATTCCCAAGAAGACACGGAAAACATTATTAATGTTGAAGACTTCCCATTAATGACCTCAACACAATCCATAGGTAAAAAATCGAAGAAACTTAAAAAAAGCGAAATAACCGATTCTAAAATTAATTTTGAAAGTGCTAGGCAGACTATTGAAGAAAATAGGGAAAAATACCCAATAACATTTGAAGAGATGGTAACGTTTATCGAATTATCTCCAAATACCAAAAACATTAGTGAATTTATTAAGGAATTCACTAATAATACAGAGGGCCTAAGGGACATGTTAAAAGACACAAAAACACTGATAACCGACCGGCGATCAAAATTAAAAATTACAAAACTTTTGAAAAAACAGTGGGAAGCAACGGACTGTATAATTAACTCAGACGATAGCACAGACAATTAATAAATAGCTGATCTCTACGAAAATAATTACATTTATTTATTTTATTTTATTTTTTTAATATTTTTTTTATTATGATGAACAATACCAACTCATTAATTATACAATGGAACTGTAATGGGTTCTACAAACGTTTTGAATATTTTAAAGTACTTCTAAATGAAGAGAAACCGCATTGCTGGTGTTTACAAGAAACCCATTTTTCGCAATCTCAGGTAGTAAATATAAAAGATCACGACATCTACCGTAAAGACAGAACAGATTGCAAGTCCGCTTGGGGAGGAGTAGCCATATTAGTTAATAAAGAAGTTTATTCAGAACCAATACAAATTAATTCCACTCTAGAAGTTGTAGCCGCAAAAATTTACAAACCTGAACCAATCACAGTTTGCAATATCTATATCCCACCGAGCCAAGATTTCACTGCAAATGATCTTCAAGCAATAGTTGATCAACTCCCAAGACCTGCGATCCTTGTTGGAGACCTAAATGGACATAACAAATTATGGGGTTCCACATTATTCGACTATAAAAATAGAGGGAGTGAAATCAAGAAATTTATTGAAACTAATGATTTTCTGATTCTAATCAACGACGGTTCTCCAACTCATTTCTGTGGTGATGGCTCTCTTTCTGCCATTGATTTATCGTTAATAGATGTTAAACTGCTTCATAAAGTGCATTGGGAAGTAAAGGAAATGTTGTACGGAAGCGATCACTTCCCAATCATTATTAAGTTTGACGGTAATACTGATTTGAAATTTGATGATACTCCGAGATGGTTATTCAAGAGAGCCAACTGGGAAAAATTTTCCACACTGATAGAAAGGGAAATAGAAAAAAAGGAAAACTTATCAACTGAAGTGGAGGGACAAATATCTTTCCTTAACCTAACCATTATTGATGCTGCAAAAAAGAGTATTCCATACAAGATAGTATTCAACAATAGGCGCTTAGTTCCTTGGTGGAATGAGGAGTGCCGCATGGCAATAATGAACAAGAAGAAAGCTCTCAATAAATTCAAAAGAACAAAATCACCAGAAGACCTGAGTAATTTTAAAAAACTTAGATCGATCGCAAACAAGGTGTTGAGAGCAAGCAAAAAAAAATCATGGGAAGACTATGTTAGCTCCATTAATAGTAGTAATAGTCTGCAAGAAGTCTGGAGAAAAGTGAATGCCATTCAGGGATCTAAAAAACGTGAGGCTATTTCTACAATCCAAACGGGAAACCAAATTATTACAGATCCATCTAACATAGTTGAAGCTTTTGGATCACACTTCTCATCCATGTCGAAAACTGACAACTATACTCCAGATTTCCAGCTGTATAAAATCGAACAGGAGAAAAGTACCATAGAATTTCGTACACAAGATTCGGAAAGTTATAATCACCCTTTTAATTTACCTGAATTGCAAAACGCCCTAAGAACATGCAAGGACAAATCTACAGCAGGGCCCGATCAGATCTCATATCTTTTTTTGAAAAAAATGCCCTTAAATGCCTTATCTTTTCTACTTTCTATTTATAATAGGATATGGACTACTGGGTTTTTTCCTAAAACATGGAAGAAGGCTTTAGTTATTCCAATCAAGAAAAATCACAAAGATATAAACATCAATAACTATCGACCTATATCGCTGCTGTCATGTCTTTCCAAACTACTTGAAAAAATGGTTAACAACCGTTTGATATATTATTTGGAAACACACAACTTTTTTTCAACATCACAGTATGGCTTCAGGAAAAATCACTCTGCTGTTGACCAAATATTAAAGCTTGAACATGAAATACAGACCGCTTTCTCTAACAAGGAGCACTTGGTTGCTGTATTCATAGATATACAGAAAGCATACGACACGATGTGGAGGTACAATGTCGTCAGGACTCTTTCAAAAGAAGGCCTCACAGGGAGTTTGTTGATGTTTATTAATAATTTTCTCAAAGAAAGGACATTCCAGGTTAAAGTTGGACCAAATCTTTCTCAAACGTTTCAACAGGAGAACGGTACACCGCAAGGATCTCCTCTGAGTGTGACTTTGTTCCTTATCGCTATAAACAGCATAGCACGGACAACTTCACCGGAAGTAAAATCTTCTTTATTTGCTGATGATTTCGCAATATACATAAGAAGCAAATCCTTGGAATATATTAAATGGAGCCTACAAAAAACATTGAAGAATCTTGAAGCATGGTCCAAAACTATAGGTTTCGGCTTCTCAAGCTCAAAAACAATAGCTGTGCACTTTTGCAGAAAAAGAAAATGTCAAACACATCCACCATTAACTTTATTAAATAAACCCATTACCTACGCCGGTACAATCAAATTTTTGGGTGTATACTTTGACCAAAAGCTAAACTGGTCTCAACACATCCATTATGTAAAATCCAAGTGTCAAAAAGGCTTAAATTTACTAAAAGTTCTGGCCAGTACCCAGTGGGGATCTGATCGACGTACGTTGTTGACAATTTACCGAACCTTGATCAGGCCTATACCTGACTATGGGGTTGTCGCTTATAGTTCAGCAAGCCCTTCAACTTTGAAACTATTGGATACAATTCACAACCAAGGACTTCGCCTCTGCATCGGAGCATTCAGAACAACACCCGTCGAAAGCGTCTATGTAGAGAGTGGTGAGCCCTCATTGGAAACAAGAAGAAAATACCTCTTACTGGCATATATGGGCACGTTGATGTCCAGAAAAAAACTCATTGCACATGATTTTACAGAACGTCCAATGGCAAGTGAAAAACACATTAATTTTAGTAAATGTTTCCATAGCAGAGTTAAAAAATTGACATCTGATTTAAAAATAACATTTCCAGAAATTTTTAGAATCCCATTGAGCTCAGTACCTAATTGGGTGCAAACAAAAAGTCAGATTGACTATAGTTTATCCGTGTTTCCGAAGCCCACAACGCCTCAGCACGTTTATCATCAACTGTATAAAGAGCGGGAAGAATTGTATTCCGATTACTTCTTTTGGTTCACCGATGCTTCCAAGTCAGATTCAGAAGTTGGATGTGCAATTATTATGGGCTCTAATTGTTATAGATATGTTTTACCAGAACCGAATAGTGTATATACTGGAGAACTATTCACAATCTGGAAAGCTATGACCATCATAACAAAACAGGAACACAAAAATCATCTGATAGTTACAGATTCTTTGAGCTCTCTGAAAGCAATAGAAAACAGGAACTCAAAAGATGTTTTGGTGAACAAAATCCAAGCCCTTGAGCGAGAATGCATTTTTTCAGGGAAAATAATACAATTCCTATGGGTTCCATCTCATTTGGGCATAGGAAAAAATGAGGAAGCTGACCAGGCTGCTAATAATGCTAGGATTGGTCCTGCTATTGATGTAATCCGAGTCAATAAGACAACAGCCTCGGACTGGCGAAACTATGCTAAGAAAACGATTTATGCTTCATGGGTCACCGAGTGGAGCAGAACAAAACAAAAATTGGGAAAAATTAAAGGAACTCCTGAGATCTGGAAAACATCAGAAAGAAGAAATCGTCGGGAAGAAGTGGTCCTGGCCAGACTAAGAAGCGGACACACAGCAATGACTCACACCTACCTTCTGAAGGGACTCTACCCACCGACCTGTAGGACGTGCCAGGCACCTTTGACCGTGGAGCATATCATCCTGCACTGCGAGGTCTACAACGGTGCAAGAAGAGAATTCGATATTGGCAACAAGCTAGAAATAGCTCTTAGTGATTGTGAAATGTGTGTGCAAAAGTTACTAAAGTTTTTAAAAAAAAGTAAACTCTACAATTTTATCTAATCCATTACACCATAAGACAAATTGTTTGTAACCCAACTTTTGTGAAATATTGTTAACTATTATGTGCTAAAACCTTAACTATGTATCATGCTAATGACCCTATAAGGGTAGATGCATATTTGTAAATAAATAAATAAATAAATATAACCTCACAATTGTTTTTTGTTTATATAAATAGGTAATTGAAAATTTGTAGTAATTTTTTTAACATATCCATATGTCAGGAGTTTTTTATTTATTTTCTTATATCGAATAGCAGTTCCAAGGTTGTAGACACATATATTATGCTATAATATATACAATAATAGATCGAACCGCAGCTTTCGACAGATCTAACAATAAATTTTAAACAATTCTTGCAAGTATGGAATTCCATACTTACAAGAATTGTAATCCATATATTTCCCACTCTGATACTCTTCCGGCCTTCAATTCACGTCTATTTAATTAATTCCTTCCCGTCCGATTCTCAAAGAACCCTTAATAGATTTGCTAATCGCTAACAATTGCTAAAAATGAAACATAAAGAAATGATTATTTCATTATATTTTATTTGTGTTTCATTTTCACATTTAACTATATTATTTCATCAACATCTCACGAATATTGTAAATCTCTTTTAATTAAAATTTGTATATAAAAGCATATTTTCTCTATCATTTTTTTCTTGATCTAATATTAATTTTCTATATTATTATAAGAAGCTACCATTTAATTTACTACTATTGTTCATTTTTATTCGTATTATTTTTTGTTTGTTTTATTCTTTTAATCTAATACACTAAAGTTATTTTTTATATATTTTTTAATATTCTTATAAAGAGACTTGTCCTGGAATAAATAAAGAATTTCTTATTATCATTATTAATACATATCATTGTTTATCATAATAAGAAAAAACATAATGATAACAATTTGTAACAGTAAGAGGACGAAAATATAATTCATCTGTTAGGTAAATGTACGGCATCGAATTATTTTAGGAGAATGTATTTTGACTGAAAACAAAGTAATGGATATTTTAAATGGAAATAATTGGAACTCATTGTATAGATTTATAAAATGTGTTGTAAACTACAGAGATTTTTTAATAAAGGAATTCAATTACAATAATGAAATAAACAGAGAATATGTTGTCACAGATAAATTATATTTATATTTTGTTTATTCTATTTGGGAAACAAAGATCATCCCACTATCTTTTTATAGTATTGTATAATTTTTTTTTTTTTTTATTGTTATTATAAGCTTATTGTTTCGTTTATTAATAATATATATAAATAAACCAACTCCCTGACAGACGGAAATCCATACAAGTATTTGGTGTTCTCTAGACACTGTAAAGAAACATGTACAATTTAATAATAAAACACGTTTTATCTATCTATCCATAAAACCATAATGAAAGATTGAACATATGGTTCCATTCCTTCTATCAAAGCCTAAGTATGAAGGCGCCGCCCGGAGCACCCAGGCAGTGCTAGTGATGGACCCGGTGGAATCCCCGACGCAGGCCTGACAGCGAAAAATCTCCCTCCCGATTTGGAAGTTGGCGCGATGTACGCACAGCCGCACGCACGCGCCGTCCACGGAGCAAAATATAAATCCCTGGCAATGACTTCCTCGCATTCCCCAGCGGCTTCCCGTTAGCCGCCGTAAATCTGTCGGGCGGGTGCCGAACCCAACCTCCGGCCACTGTTTCTTCTGACAGCAATACATGTCGAGGGGGAGGAGCCACCGGCGGCAATATCACAGCTACAAAAAAAAAAGTTGAAGTATGATATTCCTCATTTGAATATCATCATTCCTCTCGATCAAAGCTATTGACTTAAATGCAAATGTAAGACATTGGCACAACAGAGATGTTATTTCTTCATAGCTACCAGTAACCCGTAGCACTGACTGAAACAAGGTGATCACTGTCAGTAAATGTTTATTTACGACCATCATTGGAGGAACATTTTTTTTTTCAGTAGGAATCTATATCATCAGACCAGGAATTATTACATAGATCGTAATTTTTGTTGTAGTAAAACTATTGACAGCAAAGAAACCTTTTTACGGGTTTTCTCATTACAGTAACCCTGCAATGGGTGCATTTATTTCTAAGCGTACCATCTTGCGATACAACGCGTATTTTTATTATATAATATAAATTACAATACATAGCATATTTTATACAAACAGTATGTAAAGAAAAGTAAGTAAGAGAAAAAAAATATATACCTATGATATTGAGAAAAAGAAAAAAATAATAACAACTGTAGTGTTAAGAATACAAAAAATAAAATAAAATAATGAATTATTTACAATGTAAATCATAACACTCAGCTCGCTATATACAGTATCTACATGCCTTTGCTATTTGTCTAATTCTGCACAGCCCAACCGGTCCACAAATTTATCAAATTTTGAAAAGTATTTTGTATGAAGGTCACACTTCGAGGGCGGCCATTGGTCTCCGTTAAGTAGGACTCTTGAGATCAGTTTGTGTCTATGTTTGTCCAGTTTAATGCAATTACAGATTTTGTCGTCTGTTAGTTTGAATCGAAATATATATCTTTTGGCTCTTCCATGTCCCGTCAGGAATTGTGTCAGCTTGTATATTTTTTTAAGTTTAAGTTCGATCATCGTCAATTGTTTTTATGAAGTCATGGGTGTATCTACCTTTTGTTGAGATCGCCCATTTAAGAAACCTTGTTAAATTTTACTAAATAAGCTATAACATGAGAATTCCCAACTGAAACCAAAGAAAACAACAATTATAAACTTGTTTATATCAATTGAAATGTAACAATTTTACATTCTACTCCACTAGTTCGTAACCTTTTATTCCTGTATTTATAGAATAAAAAGAAGATTCCTTGGGACTATTATTTCAATGTATAACATAAGATAATTTTAGAATATTAGCTATTAACACGTCAAGTTATCTAGAAAATTATTTTTTTAGAAAATTCAGTAAGAAATGTAATGACATTAATATTTAATTTTTGTTTTACTGTTTTTTTCATTTTTTATGTTTCTTAGATATTAAAATAGCAAAAATGTGTAATGAAAACTATACAAATTATTACATTATGGTTAACAACTTAGGAATAATTATGGGTTCCAAAAATATATTTCAAATTGATTGCTGTCGATTTGGATTTAGATGGGAAAAACCCGAGGATAATCAAAACCAGCATTTCATTATTTTTTTATAGGGGATGAAATTAAAATGAATGTGATATTTATTAATTAGGAGAAACATTTTTTTTGTTTTTCTCTCACTCGGGTTCTACTCATAAATTTTAAAGGGGGAGTATTTTTTTCCCCGATTACAAAGGTCCATTATTGATAATAATAAACCAGTAGCATTTATACTTAACAGTGTTACTATTTCTTTTTATTTCGATTTTTATCCAAATAAAATTTCTTGATTCCAGAACACCTCACATTTTTTCTCTATAATCAATAATAATAAGTTATAGCTAAGCCATATAAGATTTTTTTTTCTTCTTCTCTTTATTCACCGCGTTTTCTTGATCTCAAAAGTTTTATCAATTTTTCTACATCATCAAAAATAACCGATTTTTTTGTGGAATTGCATCTATTATAATTTTTGACTTGAATATAAAGATTATATTTTTTTTTTTTTTAAATTAGAGTTTACTGATTCTAAAACTCTACGCATATTTTTCTCCATCTATAAAAATAACTGAGTTATGGGCGTATTTATGGATACAATTTTAATTTTTTTTCTCTTTTTTTTAAAAAACCACAAATAAATATTTTCTCTACCTTTAAAAATAACTTAATTCTGGGCGCACATGTGGGCAAGAAGTCAATTTATTTCCTTTTTTCTTAATGTTTTTCTTGTTTATCGCGATTTACTGATTCTAAAACTCTATACACATTTTTCTTTATCTTTAAAAATAACTGAGTTATGGGAGTAATTATGAATAAAATTTCAATTTTTTTTCTTTTCTTTTTCTCTTTTCTATAATTATTCGCGTTTTTTTTTTGTTTTTTTTTTTAATAAATACTAATACATTTTTTTTCTATCTTCAAAAATAACTGAGTTAATGAATTAAATCACTTTTAATCGGCCGCCATTTTAAAAATAGCCATCTGATATCAACGTTAGGATCATTAAATGCCCTGCTTTATTTTGTGGCGAATATCAAAAACATTGGTCCAGTAGTTTCGAAGATTTTTTTTGGAACAAACGGATTTTTTTTTTATTCGTTATTCGGGTTCTTCGGTTTCGGGTTATTATTATTATTATTGAAAATAATAAACCAAAATGCATGAATTAATGAAGGTCTTCAACAAAATATTCAAGAGAGATAGCGTGGATAGCACCTAGTGAAAGCTGAGTGCGATTCGGTATAAATCAAACTTTATGAGAAGTACGAGAGGAAGAGGTCACTGGAGGCTATGAATCTAAATCAAAACTAGGATCGTGCTATTAGTCTACAAATGAAAGGGAGAAGATGGCATATCACACTCTACTATCCTAGCACGTAACTATATAGCAAATATCGTGTAAATTGTTAACAATCATTTCATAAGTTGCACTTAAATAAATTTGTAAACGGTTTCGTATCTCTGCATTTCTATTTTAAACCTTTTTAATTAAATTATAAGTGAGCCCTATAATGTCATAGTATGTATGGATTCATGAGAAGAGGTAGTACATTTTTGATACTTGCACAGTACAGGTATTTGAGACGCGACTGCCGAGCGTCTTGCCCGAAAACATGAGCAAAATAGATAACGATTTCAGCTCCCGTGATAAAAATACAATAGATTGGTAACTGAGTCCGTCGAAAATGCTCGTATACCGAATGCAGTACATGAAATGTACAAATTTTCTACAAGGTACGACTTCTCCTATAGAAGTATTTGAATAAATCCAAAACTTATGAAGTACAGACTTTTATTTATTTATTTATAATATTGCTAGTGAATGATAAAATAAAACCTATAGACTCAATCATTTTACACTTGAAAGGAATCAGAAGAAAAAAAAAATCAAATTTGCTCTTCTTTCATAAACAAATTTATGAGAGAGACAACACCCAGATATGTATCCTACTGGCTTTAAAAGAAACTACTTTTCAGCCTACTCCAAGTTATATAAGTATACCACTTAGTTATTAAAATAGGAAATATAGACCGAAGCATTGTTTCTAAAGTTCTTTCTTTACATTTTTTACATCTTTGCATTTCGCACTAAAATGACTCTAGTCCCCTCCTCAAAAACCCTACCTCCCATTCGGATCCTGTTTCTAATTGATAATTTAATAGTCTTCCATCAATCCATTAAAACCTCGGAACTACTTTTGACCAAACGCTTTCCTTGAAAAACCATATAAATCTCCCGTCGCTTCTTTATCACTTTAAAGCAATTGGACGGCATCCATCACCTATTACCACATGAAACACGTAGGCTACTGGTCTCTTACCTAATATTTCTTTACATTGACTATTGCTACACGATTTTGGGGGTGTCTCTGAAGATCTTAAAAAAATAAATAAAAGATTATTTGTTTTATTCGAATAATTTTTGGCATCTCCAGAGACACTTCTGTCACTCGATTCTACGAAGAGTTAAAGTGGCTTTATCATCCTTCCTACCGTCGCAAGAACTTCCAGGCTTCTTTTTTCTACCAAGTTATCGGACCCCGCCGTCCATCCATCTAATCTCTTATTATTCAAATCTTCAATTCCTTTCCGCAAAACTCGTAAGCGGTCTTCTGATTTGTATATTGCTCTGCAACGAACCGCAGCTTTCAAAAGATCTTTCATAATCCTATCCTCTTCCATATGGAACCCTATTCCTCCTGATATACTTAATTCTAATACCCTTCCGACATACAAATCTCGTCTATCCGATTGCTTCCTGTCCATTCAATTTGCAAAGAATCCTGACTGATCCAGTTTTCATGAAACTATGAAAATAAAAAATGTTATAAAATTGTTTCGTATTTTACTTTTTAAATTGAATAAGAATTTAATTGTATTTTTTAATCGAGGTTATGGATGTAAACATGATAATTAAGTATTTATCATATTCTGTTATCATCATTTATACTGTTTTATTATTGGGTTGTTTCACATGAAATTTCAGTTTTTATAGTTTCTGAAATACATAAAGGATTTTGCAGGTCACTGTTGTTTTCTTCCGAATGTCTACATATTTAAAGTAAACAGTTACTAATCGTCTACCTTTGTATTATAAACATTAGCTTCCCAATCAATTACCTACTTTTTAGTATACCTCCAAATATGAACATGGAAACAGGCGATTTTCGAGTAATATTTTTGTACGAGTTTAAACTCGGCCATTCAGCAGCTGAGTCCGCTAGAAATATTTGCAAGGCGTTTGGGGAAGGGAGTGTCAATGAACGGACCATTCGCCGTTGGTTTGCTAAGTTTTCAGCTGGGGATACCGACTTGGTAAACTTGCCCCGAGGAAGACCTCCGTCAGTAATAGACAACGATGTCCTCAGACAATCATTACAAGGAAAAACCTACCAAACAGTTAAAGGACTCTCAGCACAACTAAATGCAAGTGCATCTACTGTTTCCAGACATTTAAAGTATATTGGGAAAGTAAAAAAGCTCAATACATGGGTACCTCATGATCTCACAGCGGCAGCGAGACCCCATGCTTCAAAACATACCGTGCAAAAATTGAAAGAACTGGGCTAAGAAGTTCTTCGGCACCCACCATATTCTCCCGACTTGTCTTCATTATATTATCATTATTTTTTTACTTATTATTCACTGTATATTTCTTTTTTAATTCTTACTCTAAAGCAATAAATCTCACATTATAGTATTTGGTATTATTCTAAAGAGACTTGTCCCGGAAAACATAAAGAAATTATTATTATAAAATCAGAGCTATCAAAAGCCAAATCATACAGAATAGGTTGCATTAGATCGCTCTCTGCAGCTTTTATATCTTCTAGCTCTAGAACTTTATATTCAATTATATGATAAATAAGACAACTAAGGTTTCGAATTTTTGTTACTAAGTAAAATGTGAACAAAAAGTTTGTAGTAAATGTTGTGGGTTGCATAAGTTTCTCTTAAATCTATTTTGAAGTAAATGTTTTTGAAAAAATTACAATTTAACAAAACTTTATAATGACTAATCCCAATTCGAAACATCGAATTTAATCCAGTTCCCTAAAAAGAAAATCATTTCAAGAGAACTTCTGGAATGAGAAGCAATAGATGCCGCCTAGTAGCCAGCCAGTTAGCACTAACGAAATCGAAGGCGGTAGTGGACAGTTAGTGGTCATTACAGGCAATTTGGTTAAATTCGTGGCCGACTCGTTAGGGAGGGTGACTCGCTGGAGAACAGGAGGGAATCCAGGATTCCAGCAGATAGCAATCACCAAGAAGAAAGGAGGGGAAGAAAGAAGAGTCCTCGATACAAAGAACTCTTCCTAGAAAAGGGAAGTCTTTCTCAGTACTCAGGGGTGGAAGGAATCCATCTACTAATGTTTAACTATAGAAAAAAATGTATCCATTATCACTTGCAGTTAAAGAAAAGTATAAATATAATTCATAAAGTTTCAAATAGATTGAGCAATCATGGTCAAACTGTCGATGAAAATTAGCTACTTTAAAAGAGAAAAAATAATAATAATTTACCAGGAAATATACATTAAGCAGTGCAAGAAGAATTCAATTTCAACAATTTTACTTTTATATTTAAGAGTTAAAGAAATAATTGGTTGAAATTACTGTCTTTAAAGGTGTGGGCAACTGACATTACACCCACTTTAATAAATATGCGATTTAGACATAGCTCACAATGATAACGGCACATAATGTATGGTCTATCTATAAACAATAAACAAGTATAGGAAATTTCCACAAGGATAAACAACCCTATTCTTCCTTATATAGGCATTGATAGGAAGATGAGAACAAAAATAATTTTTTCAGTATTACAAACATTATTTATGTTTATACATTTTGATTTCAAAGTCATAGTGGAAAAGATTCTTAAGGTAGCATATCGGTAACTACTGATTTAATTTGGAGTTATGTGGTTCAAATCCAGCCCGACTTTTATTTAATAAACCATATAATAGATAATATTTATTTATTCATATACAATATTCACAAAGTATATATAGATACAAATATGTTTTGTTACATAATTTCAGTTATCATTTCATCATGATAGTAAATTTCAATCATCGTTTGATTTACCTAATGACAATACAATGTTTTGCATAAGACAAAAGGAAAAGTAACATGAAAAAAAACCCTACACAATATATTATTATTAGGCATCACTTGTAGCTGGGTGGTTAGCGTAACAGCCTCCTATGCAAATGGTCACGGGTTCAAACCCGCAGGTGGTCCTAGGATTTTTTAATGGGAGTAAAAAATTTTTAGTTACGCCGTCCTTCGGATGGGACGTTAAAAGATTGTCCCGAGCCTGTGCGATGTCAGGTACTCGTTAAAGATCCCTATCCTAATAAAACCTGGATAGACAAAATTTAGAACTCCCACTGTAGCATCGTCCGATTAGCCATAGTAGCATAAAGTGACGTTAAATAAATAAACAATAAAACACAATATAAATTTTAAAGTACATACTTTGTTCTCTTTAATAAACAATTTTCTTACTTTGATAATAAAAGTTTGGTACCCTGTATCTCTAGAAGGATAACACGTCTTTCCTAGTTAAAGTAACTAAGGAGTTTAAAACATTTTGACACCAAATTTTCTACCTTCACAGATATTAAATAAAATGTGCTTCTTTGTGTTTTATACAATGTGTTTCATACAAAAACTTCTTGTTTTTGTATGCGTCTCCTGGGAAGCGTTGGTCCCCTAATATTTTGCAGTCTAATGGTTTAATATCTAGTTTTACTTAAAAGAATTTAATTAAAATCGGATTATTTACATTGGATTTTGAAAGATGCATGTGTTTTATTAAATAATGTATTATACGTGTTATTATCTACGACAATCATTTTGTTTCATCGGCTTATCATCACTCTCCGTTAACTTTTACAATAGTATGTATAAAATATTATTTTTTCTAAAATATTTAGCATTCCAACGGTGTATTATACATGTATATTACTCTTGATGTATATGATGTAATTGATATTTTTTGTAGTTGGGTATCGAATTCGTTTAAATTCTATATTTACCTATTTTTTAGCAATGATATTCAGATAATATGGTCCATTTCATAAAAACTACAAAATTAAAGGTACTTTAGAGGAAGAAATTTTAAAATATTGGCATTTAAGACCTGTCAGACTATTTCAATCAGAATGAAACCTGCATGATATTAAATACCGTCCAAGTTTACATCAACGAAGTGAGTTTAATCAATCGTTAGAGCCGTTTTTGAGAAAATCGTAAATGCATGGTATAAAGTGGCTCTTCTGGTTTGCTGATTTTGATGTAAAAGTTGCTGTAACATCGCGGGCGTATAGTTGTCTTAAATATGAAATTTCAGTTTCATAACACTTTTCGCTTTCGCGCTGGACTTACCACACACACACAGACTTTTTTGCGGAACTTAGTCATTTGGACTCAGGGGACCCTAAAACATGTATTTCCGTTGAAAACTGGAATTCGAAAATTTTCACGATCACAATACTTTCCCTCCCTATATATTCCATATATAGGTGAGTGAAATAAAAAAATTGAGCCTTATGTGTCTAACTTGAATGGCGTCTCCGCAACCATCAAAAGGAGAGAGGTTGATACATTATTTATTAAATCCATTATTACCTACGGTAGTGCGAAGACCACGCTATAGGCCTGACTTCCCAATCGGCAATAAACAATATCGATAAGACAAAAACACCATATGCCGCAGACAGAGGTATGATTTAGAACCGGAGGACATACGGACGGACTGGAGGGGGGAGGGTCAGAAGAAAAGCGACGGACTAGCTAAGAAGGCTATGGGGCAGGATTCCTGAGGACCGTAGCTTTATGGTCCGAGTTGGTTAATCACTGGGAGTGCTCTGTGCTCCGACTAGCAACGGCTCTCGTTAAGTCTCTTTGTCTCCTAGCCTTTGTTCCCAGCTCCGGATCCGACATTTCTTTTTTATTTCTTATCCTCTTCGTCTATTCCCTCAGGTGACGATTTAGTGAATCCATCGCTTGCGCGATTTATCTCTGCAACAGATGGTCGACTCTGGGGTACGTAACAGATGGCTACGATATGTATGTGAAAATATCTTAAATAATTTCGAAATCACTCTTGAGAAGAAAATAAGAGGACGAACTCAAAGTTAGAACTAAAATTTTGGAAAAAGTTAAAATATTTTAAAAACTTATAGTATACTAAGGTTATGGTGTGATGAAGAAAAATTGATTTGGCCTACAGTATCTCACCTATGACTCTTTAAATAACTCTCAATCCGATTTTTTTTTTCAATTCATTATATTTTCATGGAATAGTTTTACATCAGGTGAGAAATATGAGGAAGTTAGTATCCACTCACTTCACTGGTCACTCAAAATAGAACAATGGTGAAGAGGAACAACAGGAGTATGTAAAGACGGTTTAGAGGTTCATATGTAGCAGGGTGGTTAACATAACAGCCTCCTATGACAAACGTCAAAGGTTTGAACCACAGGTGGTCCTAGGAATTTTTAATGGGAGTAAAAAAGTCTTAGTTATGCCGTCCTTACATAAAAACGTCGTCCCGAGCCTGTGCGATATCAGGTATTCGTTAAAGATCCCTATCCTAATATAACCTGGATAGGAAAAATTTGGGACTCCCACTGAAGCATCGTCCGATTAACCACAGTAGCATAAAGTGACATTCAATAAACATGTAAAGATGGTTTGAGGGCCCCTGTTTATACAAGGGCTAACGATCACTAGACTCATAACAAAAATGATGTAAATTATTACACAATGGTTCATTATTTCCATAAACTATACAATGGGTTATAATTGATAATGTACCTGTTTATAAACAATATGAAAAGCAATAAATAATATGAAATATATAATGTGAATAACAAAAAATTCATTCAAAGGAAAATGGCCAATCACAACTGCGAATTTCAAAACGCTTTATCTCTGCTTTTTCTAAACGGAGTTCAATGATTTTTTTTTTCGTTTTGTAGGAAATTTAATTATCTATTGAATACTACAAACTAACTATTCGAAGATACATTAAGGTGTCCAATTATTCAAAAAAAAATTCACTGTCTTAAAAAAGAAATTGATTCGTACGAGGGACAAATGGACAAATGGGTTCTATGGATTTCAAAACGTAGGACCACATATTATGAAAGGTTGGAGGTTATTATTTTTTTTTTTTTTTGGGTCCCCATTTTTTTTCCAAAGGTTCATTATTGAAAAAAATAAACCAAAATACTAATAATAATAAATAATAGAGAAAGAAATTATGAATTTGACTAACTGCTCAACTTCTCTGACTTTCTATTATGAACACACATTTTACTGTATCTATCTGGAAGGTAATGTTAGGAGGTAATGATTATGTAAAGACAATGATAGTGATTGGAGTATCCTTGAGTGATCGGACAATTGCCAAGATGTATGGAAATATTTACTAAGCAACTCAAAAGTTACCAAACAAATTACTTAAAAGTAGGAGAGGAGAAGAAAATCTCCTCAAATTTTTTATCACAACTTCATAATATAAAAGTAGATAGATGTTATTGATCGTATTTTAGAAAAATTCAATAAGGAATCAAAATTAATTTCAATATAGTTACCACGAATAATGATTGATACACATAAGATCATTTCAGAGACCATAAGTCCATAGACTATAAGTCCATAGACCATAAGTCATTTAACTCATAAGAACAATCATTGATGACAGTAAAACGAAGTGAGTTGAGATGGATCTTCTTTCAGGTTGAGATGGATTGCACGTAGCATCAACACCGGTTTCAGGACTTTCTCCGGTACCTTTTGCAGCAGAGCTTTAAATCCAAACCAATTGGGAACAATAGAAGAAATAATGTGATGGTTGCTCAAAATGTAAGAGAAGAAACTGATCAATAGCTTACACCCGTGCACAATGTTTTCATCACAATCGGTCTCAAGATAGACCTTTTTTATCAGTCTGGTTACTCTAAATAAGTATTCCAAAATATTCTAGATGACAATTAGGCAACAAGAAATGGCCAACAATATTTTTTTTTTTAAATATAGTTCAACTTGAGGATTAAATTCGAATCAGAGAAAAAAAATGAATACATTTTTAGATTGGAAAGTTTTTTGTTTTTTTTTCAACAACAATGTTTATTGAGTTAAATTACAATCTGTCCCAATTTGGACATCAATAGTACTGCTGAAAGATATCATACATATTACATTCATACAATATTTACACAACATAAAATTACAATAAAATATATACACAATAATGAATCAATACAATAAAGTCAAGAAATGGAAAGTATTAAACAAAAAATTCAGATGTTATCGTGCTAAAATATCTTATTACTCAGAAAAACTAAACATTATTGACATAACACTATAACAAGACCTACACCAATCCATAATCCATGAAGTACACGATTATGCTATTCAACATGATCTTAAAAATGATATATTTACACTAGTTCTTACAATGTTCTGGGATTATTTAGATGACCATTATTTAAGCCTCACCGACAACAAGAATGTACAGCGAAACACATGTAGCTTCCTGATAACTCCAAATAACATATATTTAAATCTATACTACGATAAAGGATCTTAATCAAAAACTTAGAGAAAAAATAAAATCGTCAAGATTTAACACAAAACAATGGTTTCTGAAATTAAAAAGTCATGAGATTCGCAGAATTTCGAAACAAGGTAAGAACAGAAGTGTCTATAATATAAGATAACTTTTATAAATAAAACATATTGTATTAAAAACACACATTCTAATACTTGAGAAGGAGAAACGTGTAGAACGTACTAAACCTGTACCACTACAACCCATGAAGGGTCTTGGGCTCAGTACATATAGAGATTCGTACTGTTTCTAGGCCAACGGCAGTGCAATGAGGTGATTATGCCTTAATCGCGCTCAGCCGCCAGGTTTTTCCCCAATTAATTTGGGTACCCACTTTATAGAGGCTGGGTCTGCCCCAGGAGGGTCTCCATACCCTAGGGTCGCCCCCGACTGAATTAACAGAATAAATAATATTCCGCCACAGCCGGGATTCGAACCCAGGACCCGGAGCACAGTAGACTAGCGCTCTATCCACTAGACCACACCGCTCCCAGAACGTACTAAAATAATTCTGTAATTACATTTCTGATGTTGGGAATATATACAGATGTAGAAAAAATTGAAATTAGTAGTGGAACTAAGAAAAAAAAAATAAACTAGCTAATGATGCTACAAACACAGATTAATTACATTTTTTAAAACTTGCAGATATTAGTGCTACCGATATAGTTAAATCAAAATGGAAACTGAACATGTGATTTCTTATAATTAATAGGGGGGAAATGCATTTATATAAAAATCAACGTCATATATTACAAATACATGGGCGTTCAAAAAAAAAAAATATATATATATATATAAGATTCCGGTTTTGGGGTATGCCGTTGATTTGGTACTACTAGGTGAAGACACGGAAACTATACAACTAAATACAAGTGTGTTAATAAAAACCGGTGAACAAATAGGTCTCGAATTAAATACGATAAGACGAAATATATGATTAGTTGCAGAAATGGTGGCGATCTTGATGATATTAATATTTCAGGTCATACTTTTGAACACGTAGAGAAATTCAAGTATTTAGGATCAATAATAACAAGAAAAAATGAAATCCATGAAGAAATAAAGTCCCGGTTAAAGGTGGGAAATGCGTGTTATTATTCAGTTGCTAAATTACTTAGCTCGCGCCTTCTGTCTAAAAACTTGAAGGTTAGAATTTATAAAACTATTATTCTTCCAACGGTTCTTTACGGATGCGAAACGTGGCCGCTTACTTTGAAGGATGAACAACGGCTTAAGGTTTTCGAGAATAAGGTACTGCGTAAAATATTTGGTCCGAAGAGAGATGAGGCCACTGGGGAGTTTAGAAGGTTGTACAACGCGGAATTGCGGAGTTTGTACCCTGTGAATATAATTGAGTTGATAGCATCGCGGAGACTTAAATGGGCGCGTAAAGTTGTTGAGCTTAGTGAGGAACGGATTCCGAGAAAGTTGGTATTCGCTGAACCGACTGGTAGGCGTCCGAAAGGTAGGCTGAAGCGTCGATGGGAGGATTATATTAAGGCTGATCTCGGGGGCTTGGACTTGAACGGTGAACATTGGACGAGTCTGTGCAGACGAAGTTTGGTGGTATCGGCATCGAACCTTCGGGTTCGGTAAGCCTATTATTATTATTATTTATTATAATATATATGTAATTATATCAATAGTGTGAATTTGCAATCATAGTGACAAAGTGTATCACATGTGTTTTTAAACATTGGGTAGGTTACATATGATCTCTGACGGTTAGCATCTAGATAGAGTAGAAAGGGACTTTTTATTCAATTCTACTATTTTAGGTAAGTTGTTTATATGTTCATTCTGTTTGTATGTATCTACTTTTGTATATTGTTATTAATAATAAACTACTATTTTAGAATCGTCTAAAGTCTACTTTCTTTAAGAATTACAAATTGAATAAAAGTCTACTCAACTATGGCTTCAAGTAAGAAACTTCATGTCCATATTGTCAAGAGAGGAGAAGCAAAGTATGAGTTAACTGCTCTGTCTGTGGACAAGGTTGTATGGTACAGTTTACCAGAGCAGTTAAAGGATTTAGACTTGCACAAAGAACTATTAGCAAGTAAAACAATTGTGAGTATGAAAAATTCTATCACTAAATTAGGAGGTTATAGAAAAGTTGCTATTGCTTTTAAACCGGAATTGAAAAATAAATATTTAGATGAAGATGATAACTTCAGAATTAGTGATCACTATTTAGAAGAATATAATGTAGATGAAGCTAGTGCTATGGATATTGCATTAGGAGAAACAAAAACAGCCAACGAGGTTTTTTTGATCAAACGTATTAAGGAATTAGAGGACCGTATTTCAACTACTTATGCAGTAACTTTAAGTGAAATAGAACACAAATTTCTTTTAAGCAAGTTTAATGGAACGGAAGAAGCTTTAAATTGGATAACCTCTTTTGAGAAGGAATGTATCAGATTTAAGATATTTGATGGTTCCACCAGGGTAGAAGCTTTAAAGTTGTTTATGGATGGTAATGCAAAAGAATGGTACGGTTCAAGTTTAATTAAATTACCAATAGCTGATTGGGAAGTTTGGAAAAATTCATTTTTATTAGTTTATGGCAGAAAGGGTTGGACGGCGATTCGCACAGCATTCAATTACAAGTATATGTTCGGTTCGCTGATCGATTATGTTCTCAAGAAAGAACGTTTGCTTTTGGAAGCTGACAAAGATATGCCCGAAATGTATAGAGTATATCAAATAGTGTATAATTTACCCCTAGATGTTCAGGATAGGCTTAATAGGGATAATATAGAGACAGTAAATGATATTTTGAGAGAAATGAAAAATTTTAATGATTCTTACGTGATGAAGAAAATATTGGGAAAAAAACAAAATGTAGAGACGAAGAAGACTGACATGGTGAAAAGAAAAACGGAAAAAGTTAATGCTATGGAGAGAAGACCATGCACCATATGCGAGGAACTTGGTTTTAAAAATCGTTTTCATCCAACGTCAGTATGCAGAAATAAACCATATCAAAATAAAAATGTAGTTAATATGACGGAACTGGATGACGGCTTGAAAACTGATCTTTCGGGAATTGAAATTCAAAATGAAGAGAGTTCAAAAAACTAAATTGCCCAGAAAAGCTCACACCATGTACATTAATCAAGATTAACGTAGAAGTGGACAGAAATAAAGTAGTAACAGCTGTTTATGATAACGGTTCTACTTGTTCATTGGTTAATGAAAAGCTTGTTCGCTTATTGAAATCGAAATTGCTCTCTAATAGAAGTATTTTGAAAACTATCAGTGTTGTGAATTTTTGCAAAAGCCGGGCTAGCCTTCGTTTAAAAATAGGGGAAATAGAAGATACACTTAACCTATATGTTGTTAAAAATAGTAACTTCAATTACGATTTATTACTTGGTTTAGATGCTATAAAGAAGTTTAAACTTATACAAGATGAAAATCTAAGAATTAAACAGAAAACAAAGGACAGCATAATCGAAGTGAAAAGCGCGAGAATTGACAAGGATTCTTCGAAAGTTGTAACCAGAGAAGATAAATCAATATTGAATGATGAATCATTCGGAAATGATAAGAATTCCTTAGAAGTAAATTTAGAATATTTGGATGAAAATAAAAAGCATGACATTATGAAGATGTTAAATGAATACGAAAGGTGTTTTGCCAATAATAAATTTGACGTGGGTATAGTTGGAGATAGCGAAGCTCACATTAAATTGAAAGAGGACAGATATATTTCACGGAAACCATATAGATGTTCTTACCCTGATCAAGAGGAAATAGACTCACAAATTTCCAAATTATTAGAAAATGATTTGATTGAAGAATCGAGTTCACCTTTTGCATCACCTGTAACATTAGCATTCAAGAAAGAAGATGGGAAAAGAACGTGGCTATGTGTTGATTTTCGCGAACTAAACAAGTTAGTAGTGCCTGAGCCCCAACCATTTCCCAGAATCGATGATCTAGTAGTGAATGTCGGTGACTGCAGCTGGTTTACTGCTTTAGATATCAACTCGGCTTTTTGGTCTATACCTCTTCGAAAGAAAGATCGGAAAAAGACAGCATTTATAACGCAAAAAGGCCATTGGCAATGGAAAGTCCTACCGTTTGGTTTTAAAAATTCACCAGCTATCTTTCAACGAATTTTGGCAGGTATTTTACGTAAACACAGTTTAAGTAGTTTTTGTGTAAATTACATTGATGACATTTTGATTTTTTCACAATCTTATGAAGAACATCTGAAACATTTGGGCTTAGTCTTTGAAGCAGTTAAGAAAGAAGGGCTTAAATTAAAGCTAGTGAAATGTGGTTTCGCTATGCGTTCAGTGAAATACTTAGGCCACGTAATAGAATATGGCAAGGTTCGTCCGATCAATGATAATTTGATTGCAATAAAAGAATTTCAACGTCCTACGACAAGAAAAATGGTTCGTCAACTTCTGGGGAAAATTAATTTTTATCGAAAATTCATCGATCATTGTACAGAGAGATTAGCCCCATTACATAATCTGTTGAAGAAAGACGAAAAATTTATATGGTCTGATAAATGTGAATCGTGTTTTCAAGAATTAAAGTTATATCTATGTACAGCACCAGTCTTAGCAATCTATGACCATGAAAAAGATATAGTTATCGAAGTTAATGCAAGCCGTACGGGTCTGGGTGCAGTTCTGAAGCAGCCACAAGCAGATGGTATCCTACATCCGGTTGGTTATTTTTCTAAGAAATTGACCCCTGGTCAAATGAAGAAAGAGATAATGTATTTGGAATGTCTAGCAATAAAAGAAGCAATTGTTTATTGGCAACATTATCTCATTGGTAAGGCTTTTACTGTGACATCGGATCATAAACCGCTTATAAATTTAAAATGTAAATCCCGAACAGATGAGGCGTTGGGTGATTTGATGTTGTATCTGTCTCAGTACAACTTCAAAGTCATTTATAAAGAAGGCAAGGACAATATAGAAGCTGATGCGTTATCCAGAAACCCAGTTCTAGAAAGCTTTGAAGATGAAAATGACTGTTTGAAGGTGATTAACATGATTCAAATCGATGACATCATAAATGATCAAGAAACAATTAAAGATGAAATTGCAGCTTCGAAGAAGGTTTTTAAAGATGACAAAATTAGCTTTAAGATGCTAAACAATAGGAAACGAATATATGTGTCAATGGGATTAGGACTCAACTTGATTGACAAAATTCACAAATTTTACGGACATATTGGCACCAGCCAAATAGCTGAAAAATTGAGACCCTTCTATTATTTTAAAGACATGGATAAACTTATAAATCAGTTTTGTAGAGCTTGTGAGATCTGTGCTAAAAATAAATCTAGATCGGGAAGACCAATCGGACTCCTTTCTCAGTTAGGTCCAGCAGAATATCCCTATCATATCATGTCCATCGACACAATAGGTGGTTTTGCTAGAAATAACTCAACAAAGAAATACCTTCACTTACTGGTAGATCATTTTTCTAGGTATGCCTGGATCCGTACTTCCAGTGGGCAAAGTGTTACTGATTTCATCAAACTGATCAACCCAGTGGCAGAAGGAAACAAAATAAAAATGTTGCTAGTTGATCAATATGGGGCGTTCAATGCAAGGAAGTTCAGAACATACCTACAAAACAAGAGAATTGATCTGCTCTATACAGCAGTAGACAACCCACAATCCAATGGACTGAATGAACGGTTAAATCAAACATTGGTAAACAGAATCCGTTGTCGAATAAATGAGACTGATGACGAGGTGTCTTGGACCACTGTGGCTGAGTCTTGTGTCAAGGAGTACAACAACACACCTCATGGAACGACTAAATTTTCACCCGCTTATCTGTTATATGGAATGACATCCGAAATAGTTCCTGAAGAATTGAAACGTGAAACTGATTTGAGTGCAGATCGTCAGAAAGCATTTGAAAATTCAAGAATAAGTTTTGAAAGAAATAAGAAGCGGGTAGATCAAACGAGGAAGGAACATGAATTTCAGGAAGGAGATTTGGTGTACGTTTCGAATGGCAATAGATTGAATAGAGATAAGTTGGATGAAGTTAGGAAAGGACCTTTTACCATAAAACGTAGGGTTTCATCATCTATTTATGAAGTTGACTGCAATACGAGACATAGGGCAGCCAATTTCTTCCATAGCTCTAAGCTGGTACCATACTCTTTTCCTACGGAAAAAGAGTCTTCGACCAACGGAGGTGTAAATTATAATCATAATTTAGTTGTAGATAGTGTTGCCATTTATCATAGTGACAAAGTGTGATCACATGTGTTTTTAAACATTGGGTAGGTTACATATGATCTCTGACGGTTAGCATCTAGATAGAGTAGAAAGGGACTTTTTATTCAATTCTACTATTTTAGGTAAGTTGTTTATATGTTCATTCTGTTTGTATGTATCTACTTTTGTATATTGTTATTAATAATAAACTACTATTTTAGAATCGTCTAAAGTCTACTTTCTTTAAGAATTACATATATATATATATATATTCTTTTTCATACACGTAATATACTCGTATTATACAAAAAAATAACACATACACACACCCAAAGAGGGTCGCAACAGGTCTTATTATTTTATGACTTTAGCGTGAAAAGTTTTAATACATATATTTAGCCGGACAAAGTAACAAACAAATACAACAATACTCAAACTCAAAATAAATAATATTGTGAACATGCGGAAAAAATATAACCTCTTCGCGTATATTTCAAAATAAAAGATATCCTTCAGTAGAAGAGCTATACCACCATAAAGGGAGCTGTTACGTCTGCTTTCTTTTCAAATGCTAAACACATGTCACGTCACTAGGACAAGCGTCAAAACGAAACAAGTAGTCATATTTACTAACAATAAATTATTCAGACATTAAAAAAAAAAAATATCTTTTAACACAATTTGGCTCAATTTTCCCCCTACATAACATAATGATGTGACATAATCTAATGAAATTTTCGTACTAGAAAAAATAATTATAATTTCAATACATGAAATTTATTGGTTTCATTGTCAGTTAAATTTCGTACAAATTATTAGCTAGTCTTATATATGTATATATAGAGAGATGAGCTCACTTTGGACAGCAAATACGCACTACGTAGTTTGTAGGCGATATCGGCCCTTGTTGTATTATTTTTATTGATTATTTGACGTGTTACTAGTTTTTTTTTTTTTTTTTTTTTTAAATCCATAAATATTTGGAAGCTGGTCAACCTTTTTGAGATATTAATAAGAAAAGTAATAGAAAAAATGACTGGGTTTATTAAAATGCACGATGAAAATAAAGTTTATTTGGAATCGAAAACAAATATATAGTTATTGTATTAGTTTCTATTTTATACGTTCTATATATAAAAGTTTCTTCCTTTTAATGGAAAGTCTATGGTCAATATTAGTTTTTAAAGTTGATTTACTGTGGTATATATGAACCTATCTGCTCAACTTCTTAAATCTCTCAGAAAGCCTCATTATGCCCTCTTGCCAAAATTGTTGAAACTTTTATCGTGGTTGAATATCGAGACAAAATGTGCATCGAAGCAGGGCTAATCGCAGTGACGATGGAATATATTACAAGCTAGAGATCGTCAATACGTTCTTTATAATTTTTGGTACAATTACCACAACATGTATAAAATTTGAGGCATGTGGCCATTTGTAAAATTTTGAAATATAATAATTTTAATCTAATCTAAATTTTCGTAATTTGGCATTATTACTTTCACTTACTTAATATATATGAAATAAAAGGAAAGTATTGCGATCGTGCAAATTTTCGATGCTTTTTAGTATAATTCACGGACACGTTTTAGATTCCGATGAGTCCTCTATAAAATTGTTATTTACAATAATAACATAAGTTTATGGCCTATTCGTCACTTTACATTGCCTTCCACTACTTTTTATTAAATATAATTTTCTCAAATATTTAGCTTTCCAACAGTATATGACCCTCATAATACTTCGTTTGAATTTAATTTTATACAAAATAATTGGTGGCTGCGTTCCTTCATCTTAATAATAAGAATGATCTTGCCGTTTTAAGAATAATTCCAAGTTACACGGATTTTTTTTCATTTTAAGCAAAACCGCCTGATCTTTCGTACACTCATACTTTAAACCTACCTATGTACGAAGGTAGGATCCTATTGCTCCTGCACTACAGAGGATCGGTACGAGAGAACACTACAAGACAGCGGACACCTCACACAGTTGACGGAGGAGATGTAGCGGTAGGAGGACTAGACGCCGACTTAGACAAGAAAAAAGCTCACTACGCGACGGGGCTATCTAATGCGAGGTGCAGTCTTTCTTAAGACGAGAGCCCGCTATGGTCAGCCAGTTCCCTCTTCTATTTGCTCCTTACACTGGAAGCCCATTATATTGTCGTCCGCATACTAATAGCTCCACCGCTCCTCTAGCACGCGACACTTGCTCCATCTCTTCATTTCGAGCCTTGAGCAGAATGTAGCCGAAAATCTAGGTGAAAAGAATTCTTAAAACAAAAATATCATTCTAGGTAAGGTTCCATCAAGTCCAGGAAGTTTAAGCTAAAGGCCTTCAAACGAACAACATCTCTTTATTTTAATTCATTACATTTTAATAAAAACCTGTACCTCTGAAGGGTTTTAGGCTCAGTGAATTAGAGAACAGTTGGTATGTTTCACGACCAACGGCCCGTGTAAGAAGGTGATTAGGCTAATATCACGCCCAGCCGCCAGGTTTTCCCCCAAATTTGGCTACCCACTTTATAGAGGGTTGGTTTGCCCAGGAGGGTCTCCATACCCTAGAGTCGCTCTTCCCCAGGATAGGGAGTTTAATTATAATCGTTAGAGCCGTTTTTGAGAAAACCAACTTGAGGCACAGTAAATCAACTTAAACAACCAATATTTATATAGATCTTTTTTCGTTTCGTTTTCGATTCCAAATAAGCATTTCTTATTTTCATCTTGCATTTTAATAAACTCAGTCAATTTTTTTCTATGATTTTATTATTAAATCAAAAAAAAGGGTGACTAGTTTTCATTTTTTATGGAGTCTTCATTTAAAAAGCAAACCAAGTATCACATCAATAAAAATAATATAACAAGGGCCAATGTCGTCGAAAAAATATGTAGTGCAGACTTGCAGACCAAAGTAAGCTCATTTTCCGTATATATAAAATACCCTGCTCAACTCCATGCCGTCACTTAGGGCGTAGTTTATACTAGAGGCGTTTTGGGCGGTTTAAGCGTTAGCGAATCTTCGAATGAATTTGAAATACAGGGATTCAAGGAACCCGTGCTTAACGCCTAAAACGCCTGCAGTATAAACGAACCCTTAAACAAACTTCACTCCCTCGGCCCTCAAAAACTACCAATGAATCCGTTCATAGAGAAAAGATACTTATCTGAAAGACTGTTTTCTTTAATAAACGAACATGAAGAAACATTATTTATCAAAAGAGAATAAATATAAATAGATGTAACTGAATTTCAAGAGTAGTGCACATTGACGACTGTGTGCTGTTTGTTAAAACAATCAAACGTATTCTACCAAGCAAATCCATATTTAGATAGCGGAATGCCCACAAGTAATGCAACGGATTAAAATACCACGAAGAGCAAGGAAGCTAAACGTGCTAGGCCAACTCCTCTTTGTTATTGTAAGGCGGGCGAGAACTTGGAGGGAGGATAAAGCAGAGGCCATTACCCAACCGAAATTAATGAAATAGCTGAAGGGAGATGCAGAAGGATGGAGAGGGTGCACACGCGATCCCGGCTACTTGATGGACATTCCTGTCTATTAATTAGTCTAAGCATCCTGTCGCTTCTTCAGCCTGGCAGATTCGCTCACTCCCGCTTCTTGCGCTTGCTCAGCCATAACAGCATGTACAACACAAGTCTGTCGGTGGAAGGAATCTAGCTAAATTCTCTAAAAAAATGGAATATGTAGTCAATCCAAAATATTCCTGAAATTCTCTCATTATTATGAACGAGAATGCATATACTTATAATATCCTATAATAAACGTTTATTATTAGGCCTAATGAAGCTCATTCCTTCAATCGGTAAGTATTTTATATCTTATTTAAATGTTCTCAACTCTTTACCTCTCCACTCCCAACATATAGTTTTGTTGTATAGTTTGTTTTCTCCGCAATTTTTTTTTGGTACAGAATGATATGTATAAATACTTATTCACTATATTTTATATAAGTGTTGACATTTTGTAGTTCATAGATATGCAACTCTTTTTTTATACTGAATATTTGTTTTTCCATTTTATAATATTTCACATTTTAGGAGACTATTAGCATTTTTCTCACGTCATATATAAGTGTATGTACTCATTTTTTTTTTCACAATGTAACTTTTTTATTTTGGTTATTAATTTTATATATTTTAATTTATTTATCATAGGTAGACATAATCGGGAGTCAGCCCTGTCAAGAATAAACTGTTTATGGGTTTTAATGTTGGCATGGCTCAGTAATGCTCTGATGATGGCTCACAGGTTTGAGCCGAAACGTCGGCAAAATTAAAATATTAAAAAAGACTGACTCCCGATTATTTATACCTATGATAATTTCTACAGTCCACTATACATCCTCAATTTAATAATTAAACTTATTATTATAAATATTTGTCAATTTCCATAACTACTGTTTTATTTTTTTCTAATTATCAGTATAAATGTTTTTACTTATTTTATAATTGTATTCTACTACTTTGTTGTGATCTTTTGTTTTATAGCCCTGAAGACCTGAAATTTAGGCCAAAACGTTGGCACATTATTAAATTAAGTTTCCACTTAATTAAGTATTTTTCTGACTGCACCCTCAACTGACATCCCAAAAAAATTTTATCACTAAGAATAATACCTTTCAAGACTCCAATCACTTTTTTTTATTCCTTAATAAAATTTAATTAGGGAAACAAAACATATCTGCATTTTCAAACTCAAGTCTCTGTTTTTATGCTCATAAAACTCAAAACAATCTTGATGGAGACACCTCAAATCTTATGCACCTTAAGTCATTAAGTGAAAAAAAAAAAAAAAATCGCCACCTTATTTTTGATATTTAAACTAATTCTGCCCCCCCCCCTTGAATAGCATTGACAGACCCATAGAACCACCTTAAAACCCTCTTTTAATGAATTTATAATGTAATTAATAATAAAAACACATTAGCTTTATGTACCACCGCATTATCCTATCAAGATTTTTAATATTCAATTATAAAGCTTTTACGACACAATTAACATCGAAAATAAACGGTGGAAAATAGTCTGTACAACGTACTTATCACCAAAGAACTATCAAAGAAATGTTGGTTTCACAATGAATAGTTTACAGTACTGATTTTTTATTTTATTTTTTTAATTTATTGACCACCGTCCCAACTACCTTTTTCAGTAAGCACACATTTTACACTTTATACCAAAATTGATAGATTTTTAATTGCTTGAATTAATTTTGTTTTTGCAAGTTTGATACTTTGATGTTATTAATACAATCTTCGAATAATGAATAATCTAAGATTACTATTGCCCACTTACTGTCAGACACATATTGGAGGAATTGCCCATTTTACCAATCATATTTCAACAGATCAGGAATAAGACCTGATACAGCTACTTTATTGAGCAATGACGAAAATAATATCAAATTATTGCTATCCTTTTTGAAGTCCCAACAGCTGCTAAATAAAACATAGAGATATTGTACGCAAAAATAATAATGATAATAATAAAATAATCGTGTAGGGCTAACCCTATTAAATATATATTTATATATTATGATCTTTTTTTTTTTTTTTTTTTTTTAATTTGAAAAGAAATTAAATAGAATAAACCAACGAAATAAAGGCGTTAAAGACCCTTGGGTTTTACGCCTCAAAACCCAAACCAACAACAACACAACTGCTAAAAGCTATTATGCCAGAGTGTAACCAAATATAAAAAAAACGAAAAAAAAACATTGTAGTAATTATTAAAACATAATTATAACAGTAATTAGCACGACGATAAACTGCATCTCTATCTACGGAGTTGGTACAGATGCAGAAGACGTTACATGAGTCAATTACAGATTACGAGGCCTTGGTATCGTAAATATGATGAAACGCGACGCAAGGATCTCGATATCTGTCAGCAAAACAACTGGCACAGCAGTGACAACAAGCTAAACAAAGAGATAGCAAGATAGGATCAAATACCAAATAATGACTCACTCCAATGGTAGTCGGGATATCGGCGACTTGTAAAGACGGATTAACTCTGGTCCCGATCCAATCCTATCGCTATAAGACAGCTTATCAAGATATCTATCATATTATTAAACCTGCTAACATATCTGTGTCCAGTCAAGTGAATCAAAACCTGGTCAATATTCGAATCGTTTTCTTTCGTATCAGTAATTGGCATAATTATATAGTCACTCGGTTTATGGTGAAAACAGTTCTGAGATTATGCGAAACCCATAAAATGCCAACAATCATTTAGGATAATATTATCCTAGAAAACCTGAAATTTTGTTTAATCATTTATTGTTACTGTGGCTAATCGGACGATTATTTGATGACAGCGGGAGCCCTATATTTGGCCTATCTAGGTTCAGTTAGGATCGGGATCTCTAAGGTGTGCCTGACATCGCAGGTGCTCGGAACCATCACTTTACGTCCCTCGTAAAATTATATTTATTAATGCTTATTTATGAATGCATTTTACATATCAAAATCCATTTTTTCATAAAATTTAATTTTATAGTCGAGTAAACAATACTTAAAAATCCCTAACTGCTCATCCAATAAACACTCTTCCAGTAACTTTAAAAAATGTTGAAACATATAACAATATTAATAAATTAAGGTGATTGACAATATTTAATTTTTTGTAATGTTTTCCCAGATACGGATACACCAACATGAAAAATTAAAAAAATTAAATCTAAAACTCACAAGGAGAGGATCTCACAAGTTTCTCACTGATTTTAATGATTTTTTGAAAGGCAAAACTAGACATTAAAGAATTAAACTCTGCAAAATATTAGAGGCCGCTTACGCTACACAGGAATCGCGTAAGCAAATCATGAAGTTTGTGCACGAATAACACATTTTATTTAATATCTCTGGTTCTGGTACATATAGCATTTCCAAGTCAATTGTAACCTTTTCCAAGTCAAATGTAACTTTTTCCAAGTCAAATGTAACCTTTTCCAAGTCAAATGTAACCCTTTCCATTTCAAATGTCACCTTTTCCAAGTCAAATGTCACCTTTTCCATTTCAAATGTTACCTTTTCCAAGTCAAATGTCACCTTTTTCTTCACTTCTAGCCTTAAATATTCCGTTTTATTTATTGAAAAATAATTAGTTTAATTGACATTATGACTTTTTTAATAATTTTGGCATATAATAATTGATATTTTTTTTGGGTCTCTTAGATATTTGATATCAAGTTCTGTTTTTTACTAGCTAATATTTAAAAAAAATTAATTATCGTCTATTTAGTTTTAAGATAGTTGTTGATTTTGAGTTTTTTAGAGGGGAGGGGTAGTTTTTTTGAATAATTAATGTGTTTTCGAGTATTATAATTAAATTTTTCGAGCTGTATATTTTATCGCTCGCGTGCATTTTAACTCGCATTAAATTTTAATGTTTTTTATTGATATAGGGATTAATTAATGTGCTTTCGGGTGGTTATGATTACGTTTTTTGAGCTGTATCTTTTATCGGTCATGCGTATTTCAACTCATATTTACTTTTAATGTTTTTTATTGATATAGGGATTAATTATTTTGATTTCGGGTGGTTATCATAAGGTTTTTCGAGCTGTATTTTTT
The DNA here is from genome assembly GCA_023052935.1 of Piezodorus guildinii. Classification (NCBI taxonomy): domain Eukaryota; kingdom Metazoa; phylum Arthropoda; class Insecta; order Hemiptera; family Pentatomidae; genus Piezodorus; species Piezodorus guildinii. Next base: position 94,950,150 of record CM041292.1, read on the forward strand.
TCGCTCGCGCTTATTTTAACTAAAATTTACTTTTTATGTGTGTTTATTGATATAGGGATTAATTAATGTGCTTTCGGGTGGTTATGATTACGTTTTTCGAGCTGTATTTTTTATCGCTCGCGTGCATTTTAACTCGCATTAAATTTTAATGTTTTTTATTGATATAGGGATTAATTAATGTGCTTTCGGGTGGTTATCATAAGGTTTTTCGAGCTGTTTTTTTTTCGCTCGCGCTTATTTTAACTAAAATTTACTTTTTATGTGTTTTATTGATATAGGGATTAATTAATGTGCTTTCGGGTGGTTATGATTACGTTTTTCGAGCTGTATTTTTTATCGCTCATGCGTATTTCAACTCGCATTTACTTTTAATGTTTTTTATTGATATAGGGATTAATTATTTTGCTTTCGGGTGGTTATGATTACGTTTTTCGAGCTGTATTTTTTTTCGCTCGCGCTTATTTTAACTAAAATTTACTTTTTATGTGTTTTATTGATATAGGTGTTGAAAATTGTGTTTTCGGGTCCTATAATTATGTTTTTTTAGTTTTATTTATTTATCGCTCCCGCGCATTTTAACGTGAATTTACTTAATTTTATATAGAGATAATTAATGTGCTTCTGGGTGGTTATGATTACGTTTTTGAGCTGTATCTTTTATCGCTTATGCGTATTTCAATTCGGATTTACTTTTGATATTTTTTATTGTTATAGACGTTTGTAATTATCTTTTCGGGTCTTGTGATTACGTTGTTTAAGCCGTTTTTATTGTCGCTTGCTCTCATTTAAACTTGCATTTGCAGTGGTCTTTCTTTGTTTTTGTTTTAGGGGATTCCCATAACGTGTTTTGAACTTTATTCTTTTATGCGCTTGGGAATTTCTACAAACCGTAGGTATTATGTTATAATATGATGTAAAAATTATTTATTGTTTTTTTGCAGGATCTGATTACATTTTTGATTTGGACGTTACATCGCGATTGCGCATTCTTCTAGGTCACTTTTCATTTAAGTTAAAATGTGCACTAGCTATAAATAAATGTCATAAGCTCTATTAGTATTCCCGAAAACACTATAAACGATCCCTCTATCGAATATTTATGAGATAGAAACAGTAACTTAAAATGAGTAAAAGCGATAACAAATTTGGTTCAAATAATGTTATCAGAACACCCGAAAATAGAATAAACGATTCCTCAATTAAATTATCAAATAATTGTAAGACCAAGTTAGGAAGCGGATCCTTTACAAAAGATTTAGTTGAAAAAATTACTCAGGACGCTAGAAAAGGAACTATAACTAATCCTTTAATAAAATAATAATAATAAAAAAAAAAAAAAAAACCTAAACGATTTATATTCCAGCAACGTTATAATGAGAACCCAGAACAAAACAATCAATCCCAATATCAATAAAAAAATATCAAAAATAAAGGCGAGTTGAAATCCGCACGAGTGATAAAAAAAAAGCTTTTAAACATTTTCATAACCCCGCGAAAACACAAGGATAGATCCCTATAAAAATAAAAAGATTAAAAGTAAATAGAAGTTGAAATACGCATGAGCGATAAAAAATACAGCTCAAAAAATGTAATCATAACCACCCGAAAGCACATTAATTAATCTCTATATCAATAAAACACATAAAAAGTAAATTTTAGTTAAAATAAGCGCGAGCGAAAAAAATACAGCTCGAAAAACGTAATCATAACCACCCGAAAGCAAAATAATTAATCCCTATATCAATAAAAAACATTAAAAGTAAATGCGAGTTGAAATACGCATGAGCGATAAAAAATACAGCTCGAAAAACGTAATCATAACCACCCGAAAGCACATTAATTAATCCCTATATCAATAAAACACATAAAAAGTAAATTTTAGTTAAAATAAGCGCGAGCGAAAAAAATACAGCTCGAAAAACCTTATGATAACCACCCGAAAGCACATTAATTAATCCCTATATCAATAAAAAACATTAAAATTTAATGCGAGTTAAAATGCACGCGAGCGATAAAAAATACAGCTCGAAAAACGTAATCATAACCACCCGAAAGCACATTAATTAATCCCTATATCAATAAACACACATAAAAAGTAAATTTTAGTTAAAATAAGCGCGAGCGAAAAAAATACAGCTCGAAAAACCTTATGATAACCACCCGAAATCAAAATAATTAATCCCTATATCAATAAAAAACATTAAAAGTAAATATGAGTTGAAATACGCATGACCGATAAAAGATACAGCTCAAAAAACGTAATCATAACCACCCGAAAGCACATTAATTAATCCCTATATCAATAAAAAACATTAAAATTTAATGCGAGTTAAAATGCACGCGAGCGATAAAAAATACAGCTCGAAAAATTTAATTATAATACTCGAAAACACATTAATTATTCAAAAAAACTACCCCTCCCCTCTAAAAAACTCAAAATCAACAACTATCTTAAAACTAAATAGACGATAATTAATTTTTTTTAAATATTAGCTAGTAAAAAACAGAACTTGATATCAAATATCTAAGAGACCCAAAAAAAATATCAATTATTATATGCCAAAATTATTAAAAAAGTCATAATGTCAATTAAACTAATTATTTTTCAATAAATAAATAAATAAAACGGAATATTTAAGGCTAGAAGTGAAGAAAAAGGTGACATTTGACTTGGAAAAGGTAACATTTGAAATGGAAAAGGTGACATTTGACTTGGAAAAGGTGACATTTGAAATGGAAAGGGTTACATTTGACTTGGAAAAGGTTACATTTGACTTGGAAAAAGTTACATTTGACTTGGAAAAGGTTACAATTGACTTGGAAATGCTATATAAAAAAAAAAAAAAAAAACTGGTGAAGGAAGGAAAAAAAAGAAGAGGTTTGGCTTAAAAATATTGCCCAATTGTAAAGCTGAATAATTAAAATAATAAGTCATTAAAATATTTAAGTTGTATTCTTATTATTAACCCAAAAAAATAAATAATCTCTTCAAGTACTGTTTTGACAAGATTATTTATATTTTTTAGAGTTATTAAAAGCATAAATCTTAACAACTTAAAAATTAACAGACCGAATCATGACCCAGGGTGATACGATTATACGAAAAAACTGTGGATTTGAAGGATTACAATAGTGATAATGGTGGGGAAAATGAACCCGGCAAAGGAATGTATAGATAGGGAGACACTAGTAGCCATATTTACAATTTTTTGTTTTACTGAAAATAATACAATCTATTAAGGCTGTATAAAAAATAATTTCAAATACAAAATAGAGGTAAAAATAAATGAACAACCGAGAAAAGAAAATTTAAAAAAAGTAACCATAAAATAAATAGAAAGGCCACACTCATATCCATATTCATCCGAAGAGAGCTTCGAAACAATCCTTGACATCTATCTACAAGGGATGCCCAGGTAGAGCTCCAGAAAATCCAAGCGATTCTTTTTCAGGGCCATCGCTAGCATTGAAAGCCAGTGGAGATTGAGTACGACTACTTGAGTAGAGTACTGGAGTAATACCTACATAAATTAGATATTAAGAACTTGAGTGAAGAAGAGAATCATTAGAAGAACTCCAATTGTACATTTACAAAAGATCTTAGTTGAATTGCTTTTTCAAACTTTGAGGGAAGAGAAAATAGCTGGAACTAGATTGTGCTAAGGTAATAAAAAGATGAGTAAGCTTATGAATTGGAATGTTAAATGGAAAGTCAACGACATATAGGATTTTGGGCTCATGTTCGTAACCTAACTCATTTATTCAATTATTTATTTATTTTTTTAAGCTTATTCGCATAAATCATTTTTGCAACGATGAATTCCAGAAATCAAAAAATTAAGGCTAAATTAAGGTTCTATCATGTAATTCAGTAATAGTACATTTTCCGAGGCGCTGAGCAATGCCCAGAACAATATGAATCCTTTGCTGTTGATCAGGACATTAGCGTTTCAATGAATAAATTAATCCTCCTGAAATAAGCAGTTTTCAACGTATACTATTTAGGCCAAACTATCTAGATTCAAAAAAAAAAAAAAAAAAAAAAAAAAAAAAAAAAAAAAAAAAAAAAAAAAAAAAATATATAGAAAGTAGCAATATTCTACACATTATTTAAATCAGAAGTGGTGCGCCATCGAAAGAACTGGTTTATTTCAGCGGGTCGTGAGACACGAAAAATAACTACAACGATTGTAGACATTTTTTATTTGGCATGAGACACATTATGCGCTGTGCAATAAACAATTATTCAAAGAGAGTGAAATAATAGGGGACCGGAGATGTTGAAAGCGATAAAAAGACTGAAGGAAGGCGTGATCGATCGACAACGGTAGCAGAGCTAATGGCAAGGTTGGAGAAAAAGAGGAAGCTAAGTGCAGCTAATGAAATCTATCCTCGGGGGGAGCTGCAGTTTGCCAAAAACAGAGGGAAGGCATGCGGGCCCCAGGAATCCCGGCGGCTCTGAGATAAGGCAAAAAGTGTAATTATTCAGGCCGCGCGCGAGTATATCATGACTGGCCATTTATACCTGCAGCAAGTGCCCTCCGATAGCGGCTCGTCCCCAGCATCTGTTCGCTTCTTCAGCCTTCTACGTCCTCCGCCCCGCTATCTCCTTCGTGTCTTACTAGGTCCGCTACATTGAAAAAATATCATATTCAGGCTAACTTCATATTAAGGTTAGCTTGTCACCGTCAACAGGATAAGTAGTCCAGTTAAAAGTAGAAAATATTACATTTGTGAGATATTGCATAATTTTTACTCCTGAATAAGGAGGCAAAAAGTGTATTTCAATAAGAGATTTTTATTAAGGTACTACACATAATTACACTAAAGTATTAACCTGTTGCCAACTAACCGACCATCTGACTAGTATATTAGTTTCATACCTAGGAAATTGCGAGGTAGGAGAGATAATTCATCGAAAAGCAGTACAGTTAATTACCATTCAACAAATAAATAAAACACCAGTCTCAATGCTTAATCATAAAACGGGCATATCAGTATGGTTTATAAACTATATAGCTCCAAGAAAGATAACTTCATTTAAAAAAAGTAAATAAGCAACGCAAAGACGTTGCAGGATTTTATGTAGGTTATGTAATGTAGGGTTAGTTGACTGAAACACTTTAGAAGAGGGTCATCTGTGGTGTTTTAGCTAGCATAAAAACCTTATATGGCCAAGTTCGCATGTTCAAGCTCTTGATTTTTTTTAAAGGGAGTAAAATATTCTTGGTTGAGCTGTATTTTGAAGGAGACGTAAAATGATGTTTTCGTGCCTATGCGATAAAAGGTACTCTTATGTAAGATACTCGATCCCTATCCTAATTAAACCTGAATAGACAAAATTTAAAACTCCTATTATAGCATTGTCCATTAGCCATTAGCATAAAAGTTACCAGTAATGAATGAAGAAACCAAAATTTGGGAGGAAGCAAGCGGGTTGGAAATGTAAACTATTTTTCCAAATACTGTCTACACAATTTTCTGTTTACAATTTAGGTTATCATCATCTGGAAATGATAACAGTCCCTAACTAAAAATTTCATCTTTATACCATCTATTTCTTTTCTTCTTTTTTAATTATTACAACAATGTTTACGAGGCAAAGCAGCGGTGGTACCTCTGCTCCCTGAATTCAAGCTATATGCTATGAAACAGACAACGAAAGGAAGTAAAATGGCCTTAGCTTATTTTATTTTGAATCGACCATAAAAAAGTGATGAAATTATGAATGATAATTTATCACTATAATATTTATCCTTTTCTTCTTCTCCTCAAGAGGATTAAATAAAAAAAAACGTGTTTCCTTAAAGATTAATTTTTGGGTATGCGCCGCAAGGATCCAGACACATTTTAAAAATTTAATATATGTCCAATTCCCTTATAGATTTTAGTGTTGGATACTTTAGTGATTTTATTTTATTTTTTATACTTTACCCTTTTAACAATGACACGAACGCTAGGCCTAAGACCCGAATCAATATTAGAACGGTTTCAACATTTCTGAGTTTCGTTAGTAGGAGCAAACAACGGCTACTCCCTTAAGCCTAAAGGTCAGGCGAAGGCCAGAGAATAATCCTGCATGGAAGAGATTATCCCCTAGACAGGAGGATGACGGACGGACGGCTAACGTTTCTATCAGAAGGACCACTAAAGGAAGAAAAGGAAGCCGGTGAAGGATGGCCGCTTCTCCAATGGCCTCAGTCACATATCTCCTTCTTAGTTCGACAATTAGCTGAGGCTATATTTAACACAATCCCACTTTACTTTATATTTATTTTCCCCCTTTCAAAGCAGCATTCTCCGCGAGCCCAGAGCCACTCCGTCGTCTCCACCATCTGCCATCCAACGGGAAACTGAAGAGCCTGTCTCCTGGCACCGTACTAGAATAAATATATATATATATCCACATACATCATAGGTATTAGATATTTATTATAAAAATAAAGGTATTAGAGTAAAAAAATCACAAGAGCATAATTATAATGTCCATTTTTTTTTTTCTTCAATGAAATAAGTAAATTCATTCGGGGTTACCTGCAGCATGGTAGTTAGCACAACAGCCTCTCATAAACAAGGTCCTAATGGAAATAAAAATATAACTTCGAGGGGACGTAAAATGGTGGCCTCGTTAAAGATCTCTATCCTAATTAAACCTGGAAAGCAAAATTTAGGACTCCCACTGTAGCATCGCACTGATTAGCGACACAGCATAAAGGGACGTTAAATACATAAAAAACAAGTAGATTCATTAACACAGAATTATTTATTTCGTTTTTAGAAATAACAAATATCACCACTTAACTACGATAAATTGTCCATTAAAATTAGATCTAAATTTCGAATATAGAAAACACCTTATTAATAAATAACTGTGCCCAACCGTATAAGGTTGGCTTCGCAAACACTCTCAATAATTAAAGATTAATAGTTTTTACATCACATACCTAACTATTCATATAACTATTGTGATCGAGAGCATTTTAAATTTTAGAGTCCAATTACCAAGTCTAGAACAACAGTGTGTGTAAATGGTGATCTAGCTCAAAAACCATTATTTTAAATGTTTTTCCTCTAAGTACATTTATTTTTGTACATTCGCAAAAAATAACAACCGGTGCCATCTTGTTAGCATTGATAAAAACCGTTATATATCAAGTTGAACGAATTTGATAAACAACTAAAAAGAAAATAACAAAATTATTTGCAGATAATTTTTTTCCCATGGATATATGTGTAGTAATAAAAATCTATAACATACAGTTAGAAAGCTGAGAATTTCGGTAAACTTGTTATTTGAACTGCAAAGTTGTATAAGGTAATTTAGAGAGATGAAAAGCGAAGTGTATTGTATTATAAATTTCTATTGCTAGATCATTTATTCTGAAACACACGCTTCCATCGAAATTCGATGTAATTCTAGAAACCTTTTTAAATTTAAATTTATTTTTCAAGTTCTCAAATTGATTTTAACAACGGAGGTAAGCTGAATGGGCATGTGTTGTAGGCACTAGACTTTTATAACTTACGTCGTATTTCAGTGTTCAGCATACTTTTATAATTTACAATATGAAATAAAGCATTTTTTTTTTTTTTAATCATCATTTATTCAATTTAATTAAGTTTTATTTTCATTATTTTTATCTTTTTTCTACTAATTATCAACTTATTCACTTAAACTAGATCAAATTATATTTTATTCTATTTATAATAAAACTTTAATAATAGAAAGTACGCGAAATTAAAATATGAAATAAAATCCGAAACTCGTATTTACAATGAGGTTTGTAACTGATTACCAACCGAAACTTATTTGAGTGATTATTGAGTTATAACTATTTTAAAGATGTTATAGTGGAAAATGCGGTCTATTGTCCTAAATCTCAGGTTGACCTTACCTTTGCAGAGGATGAACCTTTTTTTCTTTAGTTTTCGCTACCTCGAATTATATAGGAGCTTACTGCATGAGGCATGAGTTAAGATTCATAAAGCTATCAGAGACGGATACCGTTCTAAGAAGACGTTATGAGAGAAAGGACCCCCGAAGAGCTGCTGATGGATGCTGAAGAATTGCGCAAACTCATCCACCTAAACGGGTCATTATCCCGGGGGTAATTAAAGATACCACTCCATCATTAATTAATCTAATGACACGTTTTAAAGGCAAAGTTTCTCCCCTGTCGGCTCTAATAAACCTCCTGTCGGTGCCCCATTGCGGCTGGTCGGAGCTGTCGCTCAGGCCCGCGGGGGGTGTCCAGATTAGCCGGGTCCGATAAGTGGAATGCCACTTCGGGAGCAGCAATATATTCAAATTCGTTCCTCTGCTTCCAAGACGTCCGCCAACTTAAACGAGGTCACTTCCACAAAATTATTGAGCTTATTTCTCGATTAGCAGAGAAGATATGAAAGAAAGATGGAAAAAATAATCCTTCGTTATTCAAGATAAAAAATAGACCACTAAGCAAGTTATTTCGTCATGCATTAACAAACATAGTATTTCACAAATTATATGGTTATTCAATAATGATCCATTATACAACATACATTCGATTATATGGCTTATAATCAACAACCACTACAAGCTACTATAAATAATTAACCATTTTTTTTCACCAAATTTCAGTACAAAGCAGCTTTCAAAGTCAGTAAAAAAAGAAATTCTGATTTTTATTTATTATATCCAACCCCGATAAACCTTTCACTTAACTACAAAACGCTCATCTACATTACTATCGTAAGACCAATCTGGACTAACGGCACTGAGCTTTAGGGCTCTACTAAACCATCGAACACACCTCTCGTTTAAAATCATTATAATCCAAAATCCTTAATGATTTTTACTTTGTCACGGATAAACTCATCCATAATGACCTTAAAGTCCTATATGTCGCTGATTTTACCCGAACTAGGTTACATTCCTTTCATGAAAAACTCAATACTCACTCTAAACCACTAGTTTCTATCCTTGCATTGTTTTCGATTCCCGATAATCTTTCTAGGTGTCTAAGAAGAAGATGGCCCAGAGATCTTCTCGTTCATTACTCAAACAATTGTTTTCCTCTCCGAAACTTAGTATCACTAAACGCCAGTGGTTCCTATCCCTGCATTTCTCTTCCGTCAAACTTCTGGCCGCCATGTCCTCCCTCACATTCTCTATCCACATTTTGCGGGGTCTTCCTCGTCTTCGCCTCTTCCCGGGCAGTACTTCAGCAGTCTATGTGGCCACCGCGTCTCGTCCATCCTCATGATATGACCGTACCACATGAATCTCTTCGTTGATATTTCATTTAAGATGTTAAGCTCAGCCTTTTTTTCTTATTTCCACATTTGGAACTCTCTGCAGTCTGGATATCCAGCAGGCTCTTCTACAGAGCCAAAAATCTCCTTTCAGACGATTTTGGCACAATCCACGTTTCTGCCCATATAAAGTAGTCCCTAAGAGGCAGGAGTGGTATATTATTTATGTCGTAAGAAGCGACACATGTTTGCTCCAGAAAACACCATTTAAGAAACCTATGATCCTTCTACCATTCTCAATTCTATTTCAGATATCTTTTGACATCGTTCCGAAATGATCTATGGTTACGCCAAGATATTTAAAGATGTTTCTCCGTGGGATCGTCCAATCCTCCACACAGAGGGCTGAAACAGTTGAGTTGCATGGCATATACTCTGTTTTTTCTCTGATATTCTTTAGACCCCACTCAGTGCATGCTTCATTCAATTTCCTCAGCATATATTTAAGATCACATTCTACTGATGCTAGGACAGCCTGCACGTCGTTACCGTCACTAATTCATCGATCATATTGTTTCCACAATCTAAGGGGCTTGTTCAAGAAAAATATTATAAAGTTGCGGAGATGCAACATCCTATTAGGCAACATTTACTAGATGTATTTAATAAGCAGGGGCGGGGTGGCCGAGCGTGTTAGGGCGCGTTGCTGTGAGCACGCGTTGCCTAGCAACAGATTACCGAAAAGTGAAAACCAAAATAATTAAGAGTTCGACTCTCGTGCTGGGGGATTTTATCTCGGCATATATCCCCCGCCCTCATCCTCTGGTCCGAGAGAACCCCCGTATAGCCTTCAAAGGCGAGGTAGGGGTGGACAAGAAAAAAAAAAAAAAAAGATGTATTTAATATAGTTGTAAATTTCAGTAGATATAATAATAATCAATGAATAACAATAAAATCATATCCAAGATAAACTCGCAACACCAGATAAATGTTAACCCAGTAACGACCAAACTTTTTACAATTCATTTATAAGCATAAGATCATCAGATAACAAGGTTCCAAATATTGACTTATCCAATCTGAAACTTGCATTTAACAGGCTTGTATAATATTCTAGCCAGCAAAACGAAATGGCACATTTATACCATCTTTAAGATCTAAGTACGTGTTTTGAAAATGGTTAGGTACACGTAGGTTACAAACTCTTTAGAGTAATGGTTTACAAAAAACAAAATTTTCCAACATCTTCATTCAATTAATTTAATCGCAAGGAATCCCTCCAACTCGCCCCCGCTCTATACGGAATATAGAGCATACAAAATATACGGAACTTTTAATAATAACAATAATAATAATAGGCTTAGCGAACCCGAAGGTTCGATGCCGATACCACCAAATTCCGCCTACACAGACTCGATACGGAACTTTTACACTCGGTAAACTCTTAAACCCTTAAAGTGCAAGATTCTACCGAACATCTCTTACAGAATATTATAATCCATACATAGACATATTTTGAATAGTCGAAACACAATCAGTTGTAATAAACTCCTAGTTTACACACAATATTTGAAACTATTGTTCATTAAAAAAAAAAATATCTCTGTAACCCGATGATGGGTATTAGGCTTAGTACAGATAGAGATTGGTACTGTTCCTAGGGCAATGGCCGTTTAATGAGGAGATTCGGGCAAGATCACACTCCGCCGATAGGTTTTTCCCTTTTTTGGGTAACCACTTTATGTAGGCTGGATAAGCCCCAGGAAGGTTTCCATACCCTAGGGTCGCCTCATGGCTGAAATAACAGAACAAATAATATTCTATCACAGACGGGATTCGAACCCAGGATCCGGAGATCAGTACGCTAGTGCTCGATCCACTAGACGACGCTGTCCTATTTTTTATAAAATTATTTCTCAATAAGAACCCGCAGACCCTCTAGACATTCATTGTGGAACACTCGTTAGAAACAATTGCCTTAGGGAATAATTAGTAATTTAAAAAAACGGAAATACGCCCTAGTGGATTCGTTTAGATATAAAAATTATTAAGAGAGTTAAACTACGAATAATAAAAATATAAAATTATTGTATTTTTTATAATTTATTTTTTTATTTCTTAACTGACACCTTTAATTAAAGGATGAGTTGAGGTCTCTGATCTATCAACTCAATTGTTCAAACCAGAAAACCATTCAGTTCATTAAATCGATATGTGAGCACATTTTGTTAATCCCATCTCTGTATAAATAAAGAGCTTTGGTTCTTATTTCTTACCGTTAGAGGAGAAACATAACAAGAGGAAAGAATATTAACTAAAACGTCAATATCCGCAATAGCTTTCCTCTGTAATTACATTTCACAAGCCGACTCTACAATTTCCACCGTGACACGGACGAATCTTTCAAGATGTACAGTAAGATACGTAGAAAGCGTGAATGGAACTAAACATCATCGTTCCTCGGAGGCACAGATTACAAAGATCTATTGAATTTTAAAATCCTCCAGCCTGTATTATTCAGTAAAATATGTTTATAAGCTGCGAGTAACACTAAGTACCTAATAGGTTTCTAAAAAGTGCTTTTCTGAGCGTAATAATATTCGCGAAAAAATATATATGATAAGGATTAATCGTACTGCTTGAAATGCGCCGATTCTTAACAGCAGGAGTAAGGGTGTTTTCAGAAATAGCGAGACAGGTCAGTAAGTAATGTAATGACCTATTTAATACTTTGTATTTGGGTTCTTAAATAATTAGAAGACAGGAAATAGGTTTTAAAAGATACTTGAAGCAATAAAGCCGTTAAGAGTTACGAATTCAAGGCATAAAAAAGTCAATAACCTGAAGAGATCATAACAATTAGAATATAATGTGAGTATGGGAGAGGAGTATGGAGAAAATGCAATCAAATGTATTATGGAACTAATAAATCACACATCATAAACATTAAATCATACACAGTGAAGTGATCTCTTTGATAAAGGAAAAGACGTGGCAGGTATGGCAACAGCTCTGGACGGCAACGAGGGACAATAAGTTAGGATAGTAGAGCCCTATTTCGCAGGGCAAAGCGAATATTCAGCTGGCGCGAAAGGAAGAAATCGTGTTTGCTCATTTAAGAATTGGGCATTCTTGTCCCACCATCAATATTTAATGGAAAAAAGCCCCAGCCTGAGTGCATCTCGTGTGGAGTACCTCTTACAGTCATTCATATTATAACTGAATGCTATGCTTACGAGAATGAACGGACTAAACCATTTGTCTCGAAATGCACATGATGAACTATTCCAGGTAGAAGCCTAAATTCAGAAGTTAATGTTGTTTTTAAAATCGTCAAATACATATCAGAAAATTTAAATTACAACTTTTAGTTAGGAATGAAAATTTGTAAAATAGGGTGATAATGACCCTTGGGGTTGAAATGCCCTAATAAATAAATAAATAAATTATACACAGATAATATACTTGATTCCTTTTAAACAGAAAGTTAGTAGACTTGTTAAATCTATTTGGATACAGATTTTAGATACGTATCTGCTTGAATTAAAATAATCCACATAATAAAATGGAGATCAATGTTCGTGGTACCTCGATTTAACCTAGACGATGAAGTGAGTAAAACACTTATGAGTGGACAAAAACGTGTCAATCAGTTCGACTTGTTATAGAAGTGCATCACGGAAATATACTTTTATAGCAAGCGGGCCAGGTCTTTACTGTATCAAGAGGAAAACGCAGCAAGAAAAAAAAATCAAAACTCGCAGTTTTGAATCCCTCTCGTATGTTCCGTTAGCCGAAGATGTTATCGAGCGCCGATTTACATCTAAATACAATTCGTGATCTTTCCACTAGTTAGGTTCCCAGGGATGTCAAATGTAGTTGTTAATAACCTATTAGCAGGTTCGTAATTTTTATATTTATTTTTTACCAAAATTGATATATATTTTTTTTATTTCTCGACCAAAACTTTTATTTCGAATCGACATATCACCAAGTTGCTGAAGTCATGAAACCGAGCTACATTACATCCATTCTGAATCAAATGAACAGAATCAATGCAAAGGATGCGATGCATAGCAGCGCAGTTCCTAGAAGGATGCAGATATCAATGAATAAACTAAAAAATATTAAAATGAAATGAAAAAAAAAAGTTAAGCATATTTATTCTTGACTATTTTTAAGAGCGAGTTTGACAAATAGAGAACTTTTTTCGTATTATTTTGAAGGTGCAATTAAAATTTGATACATCAAAATACTTGCAATGTATAAGTAAAGTAAAATGTATCCTAAAAAATTGAAGATGCAAGATCTGTACAATGATAGCTAATAAACATTTCTAGTAAGCAGGTGCTCAGATAATGAGATTGGTAGAATAAATAATTCAATATTTGTAATTGATGTGGATTACAATACATACATTACAATACATTTTATGTAGATAGCAACTTTACATATCGCAAATGTATTCCGAGCAACTGACACCTGCAAAACATGTAAGGAAGGTGATCAGGACTGCGCCTATAGATGGGAGAGCAAACCGTAAATATTATAAAATAGTATATGACAGCAATGGATTGCGAAATTGGAAGCGCAACTTATGAGGGAGCGACTTGCACACTTGCATCCTTCATGAACCTGTTCCTCAATATTAATTGGTGGACGGGCTAGGTGTCGCAACTTGTGAATACCTTAGGCAACAGGTCTTTGGGGAGGACATAGCCAACAGACTTTATAGCTTCTTCGCTGCTGCTTTATGTAATAGCGAGTCCAAATAATTTAGATATTATCAGCTAACTTTCTAGACAATTTATGGCTCGGTCATAATTCAATATATACAAAGGGATGGTTATAATTTCAGCAATTGTCAAACCGGGGATATCGGACAAGCATCTACAACTAACATTGTGGTATTTATATTTCGAGAACATTAAATAAATAGAAACATAAAATATTTAAATAGATTATATATATTTAAAATTGAACACACTACTGAATAATAAATCATTACTTCATTTATTTAACTTCTTTTGCACGACGATTCCGACTTGTTTGAACAATTTCAAATACTCCAAGACATCATTTATATAGGATGTCATATTTTTATTTTCACTTACCTATATTTACTTCTTTATTATACCCTGCAATACAAGCAACTCGGGTTATGGTATCGTCAACTCGCGGATTATTCCTACAAGTTAACGTTGACAATTCTTTAAAATAGTCCGTAATCTATTTCAATTGTTCGCTTCACGCATTACCACCTCTGTCTCGTATGATAGTGGCTGGTCATATCCTGATGTTGGCCCACAGCCGTTTTCCAGCCGTACACAAAATCTTTTCAGTATTAGGGTAGTTACAGGTAGTTACTTATACGTATCTTTCTAGAGTATTCACTTTCCGCCATCAGCTGAGGAACATCGTTTTATGAGAGGACATACAATTGAGTTTTCCTCAACAGTGTAAGCAGCTGGGTTTCAAAGGCGGTGCAAGTTGATAGGATATGTTCAGCAGACTCCAGGACGTAGGACCCCCAGGTAGGGCATAGGGGAACCTATATATGAAATTTATACTATGGGAAAGTACAGCAATCGTAAAATTTTCCGAATCCGAGTTTTCACAGAAAATACAAGTTTTGGGGTCCCATGAGTTCAAATTACAGAGTCCCGTAAAACGGCCTGGTTAAGAGTAATAAGCCTAGCTCGAAAACGACTAAGTGATTGTACCAGCTAATAATTTCGACTGTAAGATTATTTAATCTCAACTACATGTTTCGAACAAAACTCTTTGTTAAATTAATTAATTGTTAAACCTTTATTTAACTCTAACTTTATTTAAAAGTTCATAAATTGATTAACCATGGAAGTAAGAGACAGTCGCATATCAGATTTTTTATTTTGTCCTTTTTTATTGTTCCATGAAAATTGTAGTTCCAATGAGGTCTCCACTTATTATCAACTGATTGATCGATTTATACTCAGTGGAGCAAGATTGAGACAAAATATCTAAACTATTTTCATGAAGGTAAAAGTAATTTGATATTAAAACGATCTTAATAATATTTCAAAATTGTAAAATGACACTACGAAAATATATTAAATAAAATTTTCATTAAACCCAGTCATATATAGCTTTCTAAATTCAACATTTTTTTTTTTATTGAGTAATAATACAATCGTCCCAATTTTGATATCAATAATAGTGGTGAAAGATAACATTCATACAATATTTACACAGTAATAAAATTACAATAATATATATATACAATAATAAATCAATAAACTGTTTACAAAGTCTAAAAATCACTCATACCTATATACACATACATAAATTACATTGAGTGGAGAATCTAGCCTGTGTTAGAACTCCAATATATACATGTTTACAAGAGGTCGTCGGGCCACTGCCGTTACAACCTTCTAGGGGGTCAGTAAGGATGAGTGGGGCTGGAAAGGGATTGAGCTAGAGGATTGAGGTGATGGATAAGGTTCTTTGGAAATTAGGAGAATTTTGATGAAATAAGATCTGAAATAAATGGAATATTTAGGTCATGGTGTAAGGTATAATGTGTAAGGTTCTTGACATAATAAGGAGCATTTACTATTGTTCGAAGGACTTTGGATTCAAAGGGTTGAATGCGTTTGATGTTAGAAAGTTTAGCTGTCCCCCACAGTTCAAGTCCGTATGTCCAGATGGGCTTCAGTATTGTCTTGTAGATTACTAATTTGTTGTCAACTGTAAGTTTCTTTTTTTCTGTTGAGTAGTCGGTTGAGTTCTTGCCTTTTAAGTCTTGTATGTGGGTTCCATGTCAATCATTTGTCTAATTATAAGCCAAGGTACCGGACTGTATCTGAGGGAGGAATTGGTAATGAGTTGAAATAAACTGGCGGGCAGGATTTTGTCTAAGAGGGAATGTTACATGTTTACATTTGGTTTCGTTCACCTTAATACGCCAGTTATTACACCAGTGTTCGATAGGGAAAAGGTTTTGCTGCAGGTTTAAGGATGCTGTTTGAGGATTGGAACTGGATGATAGGATGGCGGTGTCGTCTGCAAATGTTCGCAGAAAGGTATCAGGATGTGTTGAATTACTATGTCTACCAAACAGTAATCAGCAGTGTAAAGGATGTAGAGGACGGTCCCAACACGCTGCCTTGAGAAACACCGGCCTCAACGGGATAAAAGTTGGAAAATTCTACACCACAGCGAACTTGGAAGGAGCGGTTTGAGAGATAGGATCGGAGAATAAGGTATAGAGACTGGGGTGCATGAGTTTTCAGCTTAAAGAGTAATCCAGTCTATCTTAATTAGATATAACGTATTTCCGTTTTGGAGCTATAAACTTACTACTTACCTACACAACACTCGGTGAATAGCTGTTGCGATTCAGATGATCTTAAAACACTTATTTCTCTAACAATTCGGTTCTAAACATCTTCTAAATCACAATACTTTTTAAACTAATATAGGTAAGTCTTTACTTACAGGATTCTTGTTAAGCGCAAGTAGGTAGAAGACAGTTAGAGGGAGGAAAAGCGATTAGAAAACATAAGCTTTTTTTTTCCAAAAACATTCTAAATACAAATAAATTGTGTATTTTCAGCTCACGAGGGGGGGGGATAGCACACGTTGCTGTAAATGCGCGTTCTCTAGGGAACCTGATGACTAAAATCTTATAAGAAAATAATGAAGATTTCCCGTATCCGTGCCGAGTTAAAACATTAGCTCGGTATTAATCCCCCGCCGTTACCCTCTAGCTCGAGAAACCCCTCCCCCCCCTCCCCCAGCCAACAAAGGCAAGAAAAAAAAAGTTGTATGAGCAATTAGCAATCAATATGTCATAAATAAAATTTTTATTTAAATTATAAATACTATAATATAGTTAAAGGAGATTCCGCTGTTGGGTCGTTAGCACGAGTTCAAATTCTGGGTTTTTAAACATATAATTAAAAGGAGATACATTCAAAGCTTCTTCCCCGAGTATGTGAGACGTGTCAGCCAACTGTTGTCGCTTACAAAAATAGGCCTAGAGAATGATGACCCTACCTTATTAAAATCATCAGGAATCGCATTGTGGAATCCTGGGAAACTACTTCCCAAGATTCTATGCGGCCCAGGGTCTGGACGGCATGTTACGCTAAACATCGTTAAAACATAATATAGTTATCTGAAAGATCTTTCATACCAATGATCAGCTTGAAATTTAAATTAAATAACTCATGTAACATTGTTGCATATAATTTTAAAATACCATAAATAAGATTAATATTAGTACCATAAAGTAGTAGTACTATAAAGAAGATTAATAAACATTCGATTTTCGATAGTATCTGAGATAAATAAAACTTGTTAAGCAGATCTGTTGTGAAAGCTGTGAGCATGAAATAAGATATGGAGAGTATAAAACGCGTAACGTAGAGAATATTATTTTTCTGATCCACCATCCTGGTAAGTTCAAAAATGGAGTGTTGACATTAATGAAATATTATCACCCTTGTTGAAGATTATGCCATCCCGACTAACCGGACTCTGGCTGGGAATAATTTGTCAGCTCATCCACTGTCTCTTCGCAGAATTTAAAAAAAAACATAAATTAAATTTTTCTACCATTTGCATAATGTAAAATACATCTGGGAGGTTTCGCTAATCGTAAATAACGACGATTCCTCCCGTTGTTGAAATGAAAGAACATCTATTTGAATATTCTCCGTGTATTAATAACTAAAAATTCAAACCTCGACTTACATCTCTTGAAGTAATCACAAAATATTTTTAACTTCATCATTGAATATCCTATTTCAGATAATATATAATAAGCACACATACCATTGAAGCCATCAAGGTGATTGGTTAATTACTCACCTGAAACAAAAATTAACGTAATTAAAAAAAAATCTTTCAACAGAAATATTTATATGATAACAAAACAAAATAATAATATTTTCTTATATAAAATATATACATATATGGTACTAATTGTACCAATTAAAATTTTCTGGTTGTGGACTGTATGATAAAAAATATAAAAAAACTTTAAAGTTAGATTATGCCCAGAATAAGGGATCTCCAAATCGTTTTACAAGTAAATTTAAGATGGATAGCAGCTTACCTAATCGCCTTCTTCGTGTCTTCTCGAACGGGCCCGCTCAGGCTCGGCAGTCTCTTCCAGCTACTCCTAGATTTATCTTGTAAAACTTAGGAGAACCTAAATTCTTGAAATTGAGTCCCTCTATCGTGACCGGGAATCGAATATCACCACAAATATCGTCACGGACTACAAAAACATGCCATCGGGACAGAATCTCAATTCACACTGACGCTATAGCAAAAAACAAAAGACGGTCGAATAAAACATCTGTGCCGTATCTACGGCGCGACCTATTTAAATTAAAATTAAAATAAATCAAAATAAATATTATTATTTTTAATTCGCGTAATCGCGAACACACACCCGCCCCTGAAGGTTCCTACCTTCAGCAAAATCAAATAAAGTATTCAAAACATTGTTTTTTTTTTTTGTAAACTATAACCTAACTAGAACTATTTTTTAAACAAACAAAAATACAATCTAAACGTATTTACAATATATACAACAACTACTGAGCCGGGACCTACTGAGATGGTAGAGGATATAGTTTCACGACCAGCCGCTTATAATTTCCGGACCAAGTCCGAACTACAGCCACACAGATAACACCATCGGCAGGATTTTCCTTTCCATCGACATGAAACCACGAACCATTGGGGGTTGGTTCCTGAATTTTGACTATGCTATTGGCCACGAAAGTTTGCCACCTGTCTGAAATAACACGGATCCAGCAAAGAACTATTTCTGAGCCCATAAAGTAAATCGTACGATCGACAGGTCGAAGAAGCGCCAATGTCTTGGTAATCGTGTTCACTAAGTTGATTAGAAGTAATGCGGCACATAATTCCAGTCTAGGAATAGACAATAATTTTGTAGGAGCTACTTTCAGCTTTCCACTGATCAGACTGACCTTAGGTTCATAACCAACTTGCTCGACCTTAGCATATAGCACCAATCCATTACCCACCATCGAAGCATCTGAAAACCCCATTAAAGTTATTTTTGCTTCAGGGTAAAATCCTATATGCCGTGGAATTCTCACATCTTTCAAACTAGTATATTCGGACTGAAACTGTTGCCATGGTTTAGCAACTGAGTCTAACGGTGGCTCATCCCAATCTACCCCTTCTTTCCAAAGCCATTTTATAAAAACCGTATAAAGCATAACTGGATCTAGCAGTCCCATCGAATCCAAAATCCGGGAGACAGTGGACAAAATGTTGCGCTTTGTGCCTTCCTTAAGTTCATTATCTATTTGGAATTGTAAGAAATCGCTCTTTGGAACCCGTTTCAAACCCAAAACGCACGACGAATTTTTCTCTGAAAGGTTTTCACGCATTTCTCGCGGCTCTACGTTGGACTTTGAGGAAGGAAATTCAATTAGGTTAGAACCCCACTTAGTTAATTCAAAACCACCCCACTGAAACATATCACGAGCCTTTGGACTGATATCTAAAGCCTCCTGTACCGAAGGGAGTGAGGTGACCAAGTCATCAATATACATATCACGGGGTATCAAATTTGCGACCTCCGGGAAACTTCCTTTCTCGTCCTCGACAAGCAGGTGTACCGTATGCAGAGCTAAGAAGGGAGAGGATGACATCTCGAATACTATACAATTGAGTTCATAAACTTGAAAGGGCTCATCGGGAGAAAATCTCCATAGAAATCTCTGAAATTTCCTATGTTCAGGAGTTACCCACCTTTTTCTATACATCTGCTTGATATCTGCAGTAAGAGCAACTTCAAAAATTCTAAAATTTATGAATAACGACATAATATCGATTTGCAACTTCGGTCCGACAAATAAAATGTCATTCAATAATTTTCCGAAAGTTGTTTTTGAACTCTCATTGAAAACAATTCTCAACGGAGTGGTCAAACTTTGAGGTTTGGATATTCCTCGGTGTGGGATATAATATCCTTCAGGATTCAAATCTGCATTAGAAACTAATGATGCATGACCCTGATTTAAATAATCTAGGATACCATCCTTATACGTTTTCCTAAATTCTTGTGAACGACTAAAGCGTTTTTCTAAGGCTATGATGCACCTTTTGGCAACAGCAAGGGATGACCCTAAACCAGAAGGATCTTCATGGAAAGGTAAACGCACAATATACCTTCCACATTTAAGCCTCCTTAGAGTAGAGGAAAATATCTCCTCACACTTAGCATCTTGAGAACTTAAGATTGGTGTTGGAGGAGTAGGAACTTCCTCTATTTCCCAAAAGGATTTCAATAAATTTTCTATCGGCGTTTCGACAGTACAACAGAGTGATACCTTAGGTTCTACGCTCTGAATGATTGGCGCTTTTCCCATCAATACAAATCCAAACGGGCTTTGTATTGCTATCGGTTGATCAGAGGAACCCCGAACTTGACGCCCTCCCAGAAAATATGGACAAAGCTCCGAACCAATAATTCCATCAATGGCACCAGGATTGTCAAAATTTGGATCTGCTAGCTCTAAATTTTTAAAATGATCCATTTGAGCCCTATCTATCGGGGTTGACGGCATTCTATCAACAATTTTGTCAACAACGAACGAATCAATGTCATACATAACATCAGGATTTCTTATTGATGACAATACAAACATTGTTTTGCCCCCAACCGGTTTCGATAAGCCTCCAAACCCCGAAATAGAGGATTTTATTTTTTCAATAGAGAGCCCCAATCGGCGACATGCGCTCCAAGTGATGAAGTGAGACTGACTTCCTGAATCTATCAACATTCGTACCCTTTGTAATTGCCCCGAACTATCTTGGACGTTTCCTACCACCGTTGCTAGAAGCATTGTATTTTGTAAGGGAGGAAGATGTTTATCTTTATACAATGAACAAAGACTTGTACTCGGATCCGATGTTCGGTCTTTAGGAGGATTCACCTCGTTTAAATCGGCCTTGTTGCGTTGAAATTCGAAATGCAAGAGAGTATGATGAGGTAGGTCGCATTTCGAACAACTTTTAATTATGCTACACTCTTTTGACCTATGGTTCTGAGAAAAACATTTTTGACAAAGTCTCTTATTCTTAATATGCCTATAGCGATTCCAAGGGGACAATTTTGAGAACTTTGCACAATCTGGAATTGTATGCGAACCCTCGGAACAAAATTCACAGCAAGATCCTGGAATGGATTCTGGGGTTACAGATTTTGTAACAAATGAATGAGTAGTGCGTATATTACGCTTTGGATGCTGGAAAGTTTCTGATAGAGGTATTGTCTTAATTTGTTTTTCTAAAAATTTAACCAAATCAGAGTATTCGGGAATATTTTTATTTCTATGAGCGGCCTCAAATTCCCTTCGTGTAACCGGATCAAGAACCCTTAGACCCATATACAAAAAAATATAATCCTCAAGAGAATTAATAGAATCTAATTGCTTCAGCGCTCCGATCGAAGCACAAAATTTATCTAAAACCATCGTCAAACCTTCTCGACTTTCTGATTTGAGCGGTTTAAATCCAAAAATTTGATCTATATAACTATCGGCTAAGCTTCGATCATCATTATAACGATCAAAAAGACTCTTCCATATTACTCTATAATTGTTGGCTATTGGTTTTAGTGTTTTACAAATGCTAGCGGCTGGACCGTTCAATTTTGAAACTAAATATTGTAATTTTTCTAACTCAGATAAGCCCTCGTTTTCGTGAACTAATGTTTTAAACAATTCATAAAACACTGGCCATTCATCTGCACGCCCATTAAAGGTAGGAATATCAATTCTTGGAAGTTGTACTTTCCTTTCCGGCTCAGCATTCATTTTTCCGCCCCTCGAATCACTAGGACCTACCGTTGATTTAGTCAATTCCCTCGCAGCGACTAACCTTACCAATCCTACCATATCTATCAATACATCGTCGAACTCCGGTGTAAAATTTTTATCTAACTCACATTGAATTTCATTAATCCTAAATTCTGTCTTCTCAAACTCAACCACCGTTTCGTCTAAGGATTGATATAAAATTTGAAATTGATCAAGTAATTTTTTATCTTGGCTAGTGACTTTTAAAGCAAGGTCGTATAGACGTTGAATCCTTTTAAAATATTTTTCTTTCTTTGCAATAAGTACTCTTAAAGATGATTCGGACATGTTTGCAAATAATTTTTAATTTAACTTCTAAAATTAATCACTAAGGCAACCTACCAAATAATAACAAAAAAACAGATGTTTTAATTCGATATAATATCGATAAAGAGATCGATCGGATATCGATTTATCGATACGGTTCCTATCGATTCTTGGGCTCAAAAAACCAACCCTTTGCCCAGATTACGAATAGAAATTGTATAAAACGGATTTAACGATCAATCCCAATTTCTAAAAATCCGGCTCGGTCTGGACCAATAAATTATGGTACTAATTGTACCAATTAAAATTTTCTGGTTGTGGACTGTATGATAAAAAATATAAAAAAACTTTAAAGTTAGATTATGCCCAGAATAAGGGATCTCCAAATCGTTTTACAAGTAAATTTAAGATGGATAGCAGCTTACCTAATCGCCTTCTTCGTGTCTTCTCGAACGGGCCCGCTCAGGCTCGGCAGTCTCTTCCAGCTACTCCTAGATTTATCTTGTAAAACTTAGGAGAACCTAAATTCTTGAAATTGAGTCTCTCTATCGTGACCGGGAATCGAATATCACCACAAATATCGTCACGGACTACAAAAACATGCCATCGGGACAGAATCTCAATTCACACTGACGCTATAGCAAAAAACAAAAGACGGTCGAATAAAACATCTGTGCCGTATCTACGGCGCGACCTATTTAAATTAAAATTAAAATAAATCAAAATAAATATTATTATTTTTAATTCGCGTAATCGCGAACAATAATATATATATATATATATATATATATATATATATATATATATTATTTTTTTTTTTTTTTTTTTTTTTTTTTTTTTTTTTTTTTTTTTTTTTTTTTTTATTCACACCTGCCATGCAGTTTGCAATCAGGAAATGTGAGGTAAGGTTTTGATATTGCAGCGGGCATGATAAGCATAAAATGAAAATAAAGTTTTTTAATCTGGTTTTCCAAAGTTTTCCAAATTAGTTGGAAATATACATAAAAAAATTAAAAACCTTTTCAATACATTAAATTTAATACAATTATACAGTAGTTAGAAAACAAAAATTAGATAAATTTTGTACAGTTGGTTCTGCAGATTTCAGTAAACACTTTTCTAGAAGTAATTTCAGGTATGGATACGGAATTACGGAAGTAATACTTATGCAAAAAATAAAGTTATTTATTTTGATCAGATGTATTTAAAAAAAGTATATATAGTAAAAGTATATATTATATATATATATATATATATATATATATATATATATATATATATATATATATAAAACAAAGAAATTAGTATAGACATACATATTATGTATGTAGGTCGAAAGTACTCTCTTTTACAGCAAGATGAACGTCTGTAGCCCTAGTTCAGTCGCAATAAACGTTTAATGTTCTCCATAAAAGTCTTATTGCGAAAATTACATCTTATAATCATAAAGACAGGGTATCTAAATAAAATTTGATTGAAACGTTTATAATTACAGTCTAAGACGAAAGTAATTCAGTCTAAATGATTTTTTGAAATCAACATATTCTATCGCCTCATTTTCCTGTTTATCAAACTTTATTTCTTTTCAATTTATCAGGGTTAATTATATAGTTTTTGATGATTAGCATCATTGTTTGTTTATTGATTTATCGTCACTTTATGTTAATGTGGTTGATCGGATGTTGCTAAATTTTACTTATTCAGGGTTAATTAAAGGACGGATCTTTAACGAGTACCTGACATCGCACAGGCACGGACCACCATTTAACGCCCTTTCCTAAGGACGGCATAACTGAAGAATTTTCACTTTCATTTGTAAAATTTTAGGGCCATCTGCCTGGTTTACACACGCGACCTTAGACATAGAAGGCCGTTATACTAAAATACACCATATTTTAAATTTAGTGATATTTTTAAATTCAGTGTTAATAAATTAATAAGTAATATTTGTAATTCGGCTGATTTATTAATATTAATCAGATACTAATCCCTTGTTAATACTATTTTATTTCTTGGCCCATACTTAGACTATTTTCATATAACATGGGCAACCATCGACTCACAAAAATTTATGTATTACATTGTGAGTATTTGAAGCAAAAATAGTCATGAGAAAAAATCAACACCAAAATGAAAAAATAATGATAGGAAAATTTATTTATTAGTTTATTTGCCCACAAGTCCGATTTAAAACCACCATTATCCACTCCAAAGGGATTGGTGGACAACAAAAAAAAACATTTATTGGGTTTTAAGAAATAATTAAATAAGCATTAATATAATACAAATTTTAATATAAATTGCATATTTATTAGTGAAAAATAGACCATATAAATCATTCGCATTGGTCGAAAAGATATATATGTTTTCTTTTTTTAATTCGAATTTCAATACCAAAGGACCGGAATCCCGAATCCTGAGTGACTAGTAAACAGGGGAATAGCGTAGGCGACCAATTAGTACACTGACCGTGATTGAAACAATTATCAACCGAATTAGCATAAGCTGCTGATTAAGGTATCGGCCGGGGAAGGACGACTTGGCAAATACCAACGCGAGGGCCGATGAACCCGAAATTTGACAATCATTACCCTCAAAGATTGTATTTATGAATACATAAGTTCCTGTATCAGTTCATGCGATAGAACGATTATTTTAACGAAGCAACCTTGTCTCTGAAATTTTGTGATAAATTGTCTTGAGTAGATTACAGATTTTCTTTTCTAATTAACAGTATTTAAATAACAATAATCAGTTTCACAAAAAAAAAAAAAAATAATAATGTATCGTCACTCGAGTTACGCCAGGCGAGTTAATTGCATTGCATTAAAAAACAAAACATAAGAATATACCATTAATTTAAATTATAGTAGTCATATATTTTTCCCCAGATGAGATTACGTAGGGAGTTTTTGTAAAATAAATTGAAGTTTTGAAAAATCTATTCATTTTACTTTCAGTTACCTATATAAAGTAAGGGAAAGTATTGAGAACGTGAATATTTTCTAATTCAAGATTTCACCAGGAATACACGTTTTAGGGTCCCCTAAGTCCAAATGACCAAGTCCCGCAAAAAGGTCTGTGTGGTTGTGTGGTAAGTCTAGCACGAACACGAAAATTCGTAAGAAACTGAAATTACATATTTAAGACAACTATACGTCCGGGATGTAACTGAAACCTTTTCACCAAAATGCGCTGACCGGAAGTGCTACTTCATACCAGGTTTTTTGCACTTTTTTACGATTTTTTCCAAACCGGCTATAACAATTTTAATTAAACTCTCCATAATGATGTAAACTTTAATGAGTTTTAATATCATGTGGGTTTCATTTTGATTGAAATAGGCTGACAGGACTTAAATGCCGATATTTTAAATTTTCTTCCTCTAAAGTACCATTGATTTTGTAGATTCTATAAAAATAACGATATCATCTTATCATTTATAAAAAAACATGTATTGGGTTGATGCAAAATTAATGCAGGTTTTTAGTAGGTATTGTAAATACGCCATATCTTTACTTTAACCATATATATTTAATCAAAATAATTTCCATCTGAATCAATGCACTTTTGCCAACGTTCAACAAGCTTTCTTATTCCACCAGAAAAAAAATCCGAATCCCTGGACTCAATGAAATCACGAAAAGAATTTTCAATGTCGTCCTGGTTTTGAAAATTTTTCTCCCTCAAAAAGTTGTCCAGATGCCTGAAAAAGTGGAAGTCTGTAGGAGAGAGGTCAGGTGAATAAGGCGGATGTTGGAGAACTTCGTAGCCCAACTCGTGCAGTCGTCGAAGCGTTGGTTGTTCAACGTGTGGTCTGGCGTTATCGTGGAGCAGGATCGGCCCCTTCCGATTCATCAATGCTGGGCAAAGACGTTGCAATTTTTGAGTTCCGAGTTCCGCCGCCATTTCTCGTGTGGTTTTGGTTGGTCTTCTTCCACTTTTGACCTCAGCTGGTCGTTGTCCAGAGCAAGATGACGGCCCCGACCTTCCTTGTCTTCAAGGTCGAAATCTCCTCTGCGAAACTTCTGGAACCAACGCTGCACCGTGCACTCATTAATAGCCCCTGACCCCACACTTCATTAATATTACGAGCCGTTTGCGCAGCGCTGCGCCCTAATTTAAATTCGTAAAAATAAATTTGACGAAAATCGCACTTTGACATTTTCGATTCAAGACCTTTGAACACACTGAACAAAACGATTTTACTAAACAAATTCATGGTGAAAGAGAGGGTATTAGATAAGGTTTGTTTTGGTATAATAATGATCAATGTTAGGATTAGCTTTGTTTACACAATTGGAATTAAGATATTGCAATAGAGGAAACCTGCATTAATTTTGCATCAACCCAATAAATATATAAGTTGGACAAATTCGATATCCAACTAAAGTAGAAAACTACTAAACTATTTTTTGATAATTTTTCGTTCAGTAATATTTATGAATAATATACAGTTGGAACGGGAAAGATTAAAAAAAAAAAAATATTATCTTACACACAAGCTTGTAAAGTCAATAAAGAGTGATAAAAAGCCGATCAATTTAACTGATTGTTTTAGATAACAATATACTACATTTTTTTAACACACGTTTCAACATAAATTGAATTTAATTAATTATTTTTTAGTTTAACTCATTTTCATCTCTAACTGTATTTGAAAATTGTTTAATCTATTTTAACAACGGAAGAAAGTAAAAGGCGTGTGTTGCCGACACCAGATTTTTTTCCCTTTATCATTTCGATTATTAAAATAACACGGTACTTGTCAAATTTAACAGTAAGTATATGTTGAGGATTGAATAACTGAATAACCCACCTTTTCACAAACGCGGGAAACTTAACTTTCCAGTCTATTCTCGTTGATCAGTCAATGTTATAAAAGAAAATCATTAAGGAATTAATTTGAATAATAAAATTACCAGGATAAAAAATGACGAAAACGATCCAAAAAGTTATAGTTTTCAATATAGAGCTCAATCTACAGGGAGATGAGATCCTAATAGAAATCTACTTCTACAGAAAAATTAAACTTGTGTTTTATTTAATCAAATCTAAGTCAATTCACTACTTTTAAGTTTAAGTGG
This sequence comes from Piezodorus guildinii, assembly GCA_023052935.1. Lineage (NCBI taxonomy): Eukaryota > Metazoa > Arthropoda > Insecta > Hemiptera > Pentatomidae > Piezodorus > Piezodorus guildinii. The sequence goes on from CM041292.1 coordinate 94,977,637, forward strand.
TGCTGCGGAAGTACGAACAATTTGTTAGGCGAACTTAGTTAAACCGCGATATGTTACAAAGAGTAGGGGAAAAAATGTGAAGATTATTAGAAATAAAAACCGAAGTTTTCAGGGATTTATAATAATAAGTAAAAAATAATAGCGCATGAAAACTTCAGCAACCAGAAGTTTTTTTAATCGAAAAATATCACAACATTGACTACTATAACCTTAATGATGATAAGAAATTAACTACTTCATTAATTTATTACATAATTGATAATCAAAAAAATTTTTTTTGGACAATGTAGAATAAGATAGACAAAACATCGACATGAGTGAGGTATAAATTAAGTTACGAATCCTCGTTAAAAGAAATTTGGGTGTAAAAGCACATTGATCTGATTTGGAATATTAAGGTACTATTAAAATTATATCATGCATGTATCAATGTTATGGTATCAACACCATAATGGGATTTTGAATACTTCTTTCTTGCCTCCTCCTTGTATTTATTCATTATTATATATAATGGAATAGACAATTACCACTAAAATTATGTCAAAAAAATTTAAGACAAAATAATTATAAATAAATACAAGGAGGGAGGCAACGAAGAGGTATTTCAAAATCCCATTATGGTGTTGATTCAATAATATTGATACATGCATGATATAGTTTTAACTTATACTTTACTCATATCTATTTATTGTCTATCTACATTATCTAAAATAATATTTTTGTTATAAATAATAAAATAACATAATGAAGATGTTAACTTCTGATCATTATTAAGATTATGCTAGTCTATATTGTGATCACCATGTTTCACCAGAACAGAGAAATATTGAAATATTTTGATAACCAAAGGTTGAAATATAAAATATGAGTTTATTTTCGTAAGTATGGAGAATGTAAAAAAATATTTTCACTGAAATATCAATCCTTACGAAGAAAAAAAATTAAAATGTCCCCATATGCACAGGTAAGACATCAGTTATGAGCGGGGATAACGAACTTCTGTTTTCACATCCTGGTTTCTCCGCTTGAATCTATGGTAATCCATAATATATTATTGCCATTTATTTAGTTGTCATAATAGTTTAAACAAAATAAAAGAACAGGTGGTGGTGGAGTGGAGGACGACCTGTTGCCATCTGGACCAATAGATGGCGCAGCAGGCAGCGGCCGCTTCTCAGGTGGTCTCATCGCGTTCGTTCCAGCGATCCGTTCAAATCCGAAACAGACAGACATTTTGGAAATATGAACATACAGACAGACAGACAAAGCTAGACCAAGAAAAACATAAGATGTTGAAGTCCTCCCCCCACCACTTAGCCGGCCCGCCGGTCTCCAGTAGCCTCCCAGCCAACCATGAGGCAGCACTCGAGAGCTACGTCCCTCCGCAATTCTCCTCTTCTCAACGTAAGTACGTCTTTTTATTTTGGTCTTTGCGAATGCTGTTTTTAGTATTTATGTATTGCATGCCTTGTATATGTCATAATTGATGTTATCATGGATTTTTGTTGAATTTCCTGTAAATTAAAATTAGTAAAACCACTCATTCTTTTCGGAAACATATCAATATAATTTATCTTGATTTTTATTGCTATTTATCTGCTATTTTTATTTACGACATCTGACGTTAAAACATAAAAATTTTAAAAACAGAAATTTTCTCATACAAGCCATATTATTTACTTTTAATAACATATTTGTTTATATCATAGACCAATTTTTTTCATTTTATAACAAATTAAAACAAAAATCTTATCCCAAATAAATGATAACATCAAATGATAACGCCATTAGTTGAACAGATGGCTTTGATAACCTATTTAGTTCTACAAGAAATCAGTAAAACATGTTTCTTTAATATTATTATTTACACATAAATATACAAGAAAATAACTTAAGATAATTAAAATAAGTATATACTAGGTATAAATGTTGTATTGAATAAACAATTAAGACTGCATGTGCATGATCATTTTCCAAATGAAACATATTAGATGTTTTGTATATGTCTTTTAATTTTTAGGATTACTTATTTAAAATTTTAAAAATATAGACATATAAATATAAAAAAATAATAAAATTAAATAGATGGAAGAGCGGTGTGTTTGTGAAAGTTTCTGTCAATTTCGCTGGAGGAAGTAGTGTTTTTCAAAAATACTATATATTTACGTCTTAAAAATGACTTCGGAAGAGCCGTTTTCTCAAATGTAAGTTTTTTCGTGTTTGGGAGGGACTTTACTATGGACCTGTTGGACCTAAGCCCTTTGGTTAAGTACTGTCCGTCATTTTCCAACCCAGGTGTTCAGCGGCTTATTAAAGAGGTCGGCGCCTCTGACTCACTAACCCAGCGAGCTCTCCTTGCTTTTTGACTATCATCATATCTTCATAATTTTAGAACAATAAAACAACGTTATCATACGGATAAAAATATATATAATAAATTTAGAAATATAAAAAGAGAAAATTTTACAAAATAAAGCGTTTTGTTAGTGAAATAATGCTCTGTCACACTATATTTTTTTTATTTTTCTATTTTTTAGATATGGTACAGATGATTAACTTAAGCAATACAAAATGCAATATTTGAAAGTATTTAAGGAGTGATATTTACAGCAAGAGATGAAAAATCAACTATTTAAATTTTTCCATTCTTACCTTATTTAAGTTTCAATTATGTCATACAAACATGATTATAATTTAAAACCGGTTTCGCGTCTGATAAACCAATAGAGGGATCATTCATTACATATATCTGAGATATCAATCCAACTGACAATGAATTTGAATCATGCTTAAGTTTTATTTGAAATTTGAATTATTCAAAGCACTAGAATCGCTTTTCAGAAAAATCCTTTATTTAATAGAATTAACAATCTAATACATTTTAAAGTTAACATACAAATAATTGTAATATTTACTAGATTATAGACCTTCGGGAAAATTTTGCAATGCCATGTCGTTTTTCAAAATTATTAAGACCATATTATCAATAGTAAATCAAGAACAATAAAACGCTAAAAATTATTACACGATGGTATATTATTTCCAAATAAAAATATTAGGGTATAACGGTTTATATAGCTGTTGATAGGCAATTAAGTAATGTGAAAAGCAATAATTCAAAGGATCATATCATATCACTGCCGCTGATATCAAAACGCAATATCAAAGATAGTTTTTAAACAATTTCAATGATTCATTTTTCATTTGGTAGAAAATTTAATTCTCTATCAAATGGCATTTATTTATTAGAACAAACGGATTTTTTTTTTATTCGTTATTCGGATTATATGCATCTTTGAACGTAAGCTTTCAAATTTTGAGGGAGTGGGAGCTATTTTTTTTTTTTGGTCTTTGTGATTGATCAAATAGAAAATAATAAACCAAAAGCATTTATACAGGATTGCGTTACTATTTCCTTATCTTTTTTTATTCAAATAATTCAAATAAAATTTACTTTAAAGATTCGAGAACACCTTACATTCTATCTTCATCAGCAATAATAACCAAGTTATCAGGAATTCACATCTGTTATAAATTGTAGCTTGACCGTATAAGATTTTTTTTTTTTTTTTTTTTTGCACTTTGTTATTGCGTTTTCTTGATATCGAAAATATTATCGATTTTTTTCTTAAAATAATATTTTTGATCTTAAATAATAACCGATTTTCGGAGTAATTACATCTGTTATAATTTGTTACTTAAATAGACATACGATTTTTTTTCTTTTTTCGCGCTTTACTGATTCTAAAACTCTATACATATTTTTCTTTATCGCAAAAATAACTGAGTTATGTGAAAAATTTCAACTTTTTTTCTTTTCTTTTTTTTTATATAATTATTCACGTTTTTATGCTTTAAAAAATCATACATTTTTTCTCTATTTTCAAAAATAACTGAATTATAAGCGTATTTATGGGTAAAATTACAAATTTTATTCTTTTATATTAAGTAAGCTCCCAAATTTTGAGGAAGGATTTTTTTTTTTTTTGTTTTTGGTCGATTACGAAAATTCATCATTGAAAATAATAAACCAAAAAATCATTATGCAGTTTTAAGTGAATTAATATTAACAAGCTTTCAATACAACCAGATTTTTTACCATAATAGAGTACCATATCTAGGAAATAAAATAAAATTTTTTATATCAATATGTTCTAAACAAGGAAGATCTCATTTAATTATTAAGGTTGATTTAGGGCTGAATAATTCTTCCATTAACACTGATCTTTTATTTCATTGACGTTTCGGGATATTCTCCCATCTTCAGAAGTCTCGTTGTATATTCTGTAATCCCGACATTTACTCTAGTCACACCTTCAGCCAGGTAAAAAATAAAAACGAAGTCAATATCTAAACACTTCAGATCTGAGCAAGAGTATTCCTTAAAAAAAAAAAAAACTAATCTGCTTACTAATCATAAAATATATAACACTTTCATTATTCTTAGAGAGAATTAATAAAACTCAGAACGGGACGAAAATTGAAAATTTTATTAAACAGGTATGATGATTTTTCCCCACGCAGAAACAAGCTCTTTATTCATATGATTTTTTTAACACCTCCGACATATAATACTACTACTAATAATTTATGGAATTGGGCTATTATCAAAGGAAAAATCATAAAACCCTAAACGGGACAAAATTGGAAAAGCATTTGAGCATAATGATGTAAATTAGGATTTTTTTTTCACACGCAAAGCGAAAAAAAAAATCTGCTCATTCGTGTTTTTTTTTTGTGTTTTTTTTTGTATTTTTAACGCCTCTGATATATAATACTACAGCTAATAACACCTCGGACGAAATTTTGACACAAGAGCGCCGCCTTGGGTCCACAAGAGTAGTTATTAATTTCAAATTAATTTGAAGGGACATAAGGCGGTGAGTTCAGCCTCCGGCAGCCGATACTTAAATATAATCTTACTTAGCAATTTAATTAATCGGAAGAGAAATAGTTAATTATGCCGATAAATCCAATAAGCCATAAATTTATAGAAAATTAATATGACACCGTTAATCGACAAAATAGAAAATTGTAAGGCGGTTCCAAAAATTACTGTTCCAGATTTTATCACAGTCCGTCATTCTTGATGAAGTCGATGAATAAATTAGGTTAGCATGTTATCTTTATAAATTTTTATATTACTTTATATATTATAGTTATAAGACGCCGCAAGAAAAACGTTATATATATATATATATATATATATATATATATATATATATATATATATATATATATATATATATATATATATTAATAAAATAGAGATATAATAAAGACTTAACTAATTAAATATCCATACTTTTTTTTTTTTTTTTTTTTTTAAATATCAGATTGATAGAGATAACTCGATTCCTACTCAATGATTTAAAAATACTCTTCGGACTGATGGTTTTGTTTATTAAATTTCGGTTAGAGCTTTTAAAGTGACTATCAGAGCTTGTTACCAATAACTGTGATACCTTTCTATATGATTAACACACGCCCTAAAAATCATGCATCGTTCAAATCAAATATTTAACATCGCTAATCACCGATAGGTTTTAAACAAAAAGGAGGGGAAATGCCAACAAAAAAAAATTCTTGAAAGCTCCAACTAAAAAAAATTAAATTAAAAAAGTTACATTTTTCAGTAGAATATAGTAACAATTAAAAAGGACATGAAGCAATAAGATACAAAAAATGTATATTAATATATAATGAACCTAAAAGGTAAATTTATAGTTAATTAAATAATATGAAATTTTATCTAATTTATGACTTCATAAAAATAAATTTGTATAGATATAGAAAATATTTGTTGATTGTAACTAAAATCAAACTGTATTAAACAATTTTAGTCTTGATAATGGGGGCAAAATCCTGAAACGTCAAAGAATAGTGATGAGTTGTATAGTTAATTATACGAATAATCATATAATGGAAAAATTCATGTTCACACTAATATGTAAAAATACGAAAAACTTCCAGAAGTTGAACTAATCATAGAAAGTAAAATATTGTTAAGTAAAAAAAAAAAGAAAATTATAATTAATGTAAAATATGATTTTGAATGAATTGTTTAAAAATAATTCATTATATAATAGCATTAAAATTTTGACCAAAATCTAAAGGAGTCAGTTAATATCATGACATTTTCCCTTTTAAACATTAAGATTTTTTTTTAAAACAGCTTGATTTTGATTTTGAAACTTATAACATAAATGTTAATATGATGTAGCTCTCATTCTAATTGGAATTACAGGGCTTATATGCCGATTAAAACTTTTTTCGTCTAAAGTACCTTTAGCTTTGTATATTTAAAAAAATGAACCATAATTCTTGTTAGCATTGGTCGAATACGGGTAAATACATATGTTGATCGAATTTGACATCCAACTAAAGGAGAAAAAAAGCAAAAATACTTGCATGTACTTTTTGTAGTTTGAAAAATAGAACAGTAACATATTATAGATGTATAACATACCGTAGGAATATTACACAACTCTTGAGGGACATATGGGAGAGGAGAAGACAGATTAAGAGGAAAGCATTTATGATATTCCCGAGGTCTTTAAGGCCGTTTCGTGGAAAAAAAAAATTAAAAAATATCGTTGGAAAGCTGAATATTTTAGAAAAGCGTTATCTTTATATATAATGCAATACAATTTAATAATGAAGAGAGATGAAAAACGGATAAAACTCCTGCCTGTTAAATCATACCATCTTTATAAATAAATAATTCTTTAACCTTCTTCAACTCTACCTTTATTGATTCTTACAACGGATGTAAGTAAAAGTTTTGTGTTACAGCGCCAAATTTTATTTTTTATTAATACTATTTATTATATTTAAAACTAGCTGTTGCCCGCGACTTGGTCAGCGTCAATTTCTTTTATTATGATCGCTATTAAGAAGTTTTTAAGAAATATATATTTTAAGTACTTCTGTGTAAACGATATTTTTAGTTTTATTTATATAGTGTATTTATATTGTGGCAGAAGAACATACATTTCTCCGCAGCCAGATCTTGACAATGCGACATATAGTTGGTCGTGTAAAAAGCAATTTGACGTAAATCGATACCTATGTGTTTAAATGTTTGTCCCAGTGATTTATTAATGTTACGGCAATAGATAACTTAAAGGGAAATTGAATATTTAAAAATTAAAAAGGTAAATCATTGGAATGCGATTTTAATTTCCCCCATGTTTTCCAGATTTTCCATTGATTCTTCGCTCCTATTGGTCGCAGCGTGATGTTATATAGCCCTAAAACCTTCATCGATAATGGATTGGATTATCCAACACAAAAAAAGATATTAACGTTCAAACAAACAAAGCTCTTAAGCTTTTTATATTATATAGATTAATGAAATGTCATTTTATGGTAATATTTAATGTCATAAAATGAGTTTCATTGAAAAATTCAAAGTATTTTCCCCCTCTTCGCCTACATATACTTAGACGTGGGGACTGTCAAATTAAACTATCACCGTTTTCCTTCAAGTTTTTCGCCGGCGATATAGTAAAGACGCAAGCTGTAGTGAGGGCACGTGGGTGCTGTAGATTTGGGATGTTGGCTGATGGATTGCCGAAAAGGAAATAGAGAGGGCTGGGTGTGGGCGGGGCCGAGGAGTGGGGCAGCGGGGGCGGCGTCTGGGGGTGGCTCTGGAAAATGGCCGCCACTTTCCTCAATCCCAATACTCCATTTTTATTTTATTTTTCCTTCACATATTATTAATTTATCTAATAAAAATACATTAATTATTATCAAGCACAAAAGCGCTGCATTTTAATTATTTCCAAATAATTATATTACAGAATAAAAATATTACAAAGCTTTAAAAAAACGAACAAGCAACACGGTCTATATATATTGAAGAAAAATATCCCATCGCCACTGCAAAATTCAAAGCCCAACAATTAAAACAGTACATAAATTCGTACTGCGGAAAGGTTGTAATTTTTTTTCTCGGGTTTTATGTATTTTGAAGCGAAAGAACACAAATTTTTAGTTGACAGAAAAAAACTTGAGTATGGAGAGATAATGATTTATTTATAGATCAGTGTTGCCCTACTGCATTGTTAAAATACAGCACACTATAATTTCGTTTAAAATAATTCATAACAAGTATAACATTAATATTAGTTTTATCGTTTTTCTTCATATAAATATAAAAAAAAGTCTCTTAAAAAACAAAAAAACTTAGCCTTTACACCTTAACATACTGAAAATATATATACTACATGTACACATGCCATGCCACCACCTATCGGATACCATGCATGTGGTGGATAATACCTAATCCAGTATTATATTTTCTGCCATCTTTGCTGTGCCCCGAATATCTCAAGAAAGCTCCTCGTAAGTTTCCAAACTTCCGCGAGCTCCGAACCAAAGGCCATTACATAAAAGTTTTTCTCCAACAGGGTAAATCGCGGTGTACTAATCCTTTACAACTTTTCCTCAATTATCAAAAATAACTGAGTTATGAGGTATATAAAAGCAACATTTCAATTTTTCTTCTCTCTTTTTTTTTTGTGTTTTATAATTTATATCGGTGCATTCTATTATAATTTATATTCTAAAAAACTTATTCTATATTTTTCTGCACATAAACATTTTTAATCGGCCCCTTTGAATTAATCGGCTTATATCGTCGAAGATTAAAATAATTAACACTGGCTTACGGCGCACAGGCGTATGTTTTTATTTTAATCATCTTTATTCTTATGGTTTTATGCAACTGGAACATAAGACCTTAAATTTTAAAGGGTAGGTATTTTCCCCCCCTGATCGATTACATAGGTTCAATTATTGAAAATAATAAACACAAAAATTACAAAGATAGATAAATACTTGAGTGAAGGGGTGATAGAAAACAAATACGTAGAAAGTTATGTAATATTGTCACGACATAAACGTTTGTTATCAGTTCCGAGTTTAAATAGTTGGTAATACTAAATATTTTATTTTAAATAAAATCATATTAAACTTTTCCAAGAGTAATACGAAATAATAATATGAATAATAACAAACTCAAGGAACTAATGAATACATACCAAAATATTCAACAGGCTTGAGGCAACAACATTGTTTTTATAATGAATAATTATTCGTAGAAAAAAAAAAATATGTTGGTAGTTGTATTGTTACATTTATTGAGAAAAAAAACAACCTAAAAACGGAGGGGGACTTCAAAACTACATTTGAAAATAAATATAAATATAAGTATGATAATTAAAAATCTAGGGTATTCTACTAAAAAATAAAAAGTAATTTTCTGTCCTAGGCTAAACATTTCCTAAAAATGAAAACTTTTTAATACTCAATACTGCGTAAGAGCACAGGAAAAATAAAAGCATATAAAAAAAAATTAAATTCACAGATTTGCAAATTTCTGAGAAAAAACACAATATAAAAACATACAAAAAAAAAAAAGGAACAATATAACGTTATTATATATTTCAAAGAATCTTCGTGCAAGTCTATTAATTTTTTTTATAATATAGTTTACTGATTTGATAAGGTATTGATCACTTTAAAAATTAAATAATTGAGAAGAGAAGGAAAGCGAAGAGGCAAGAACATAGAGGGTTAAAGTAAAACGAAACCGATCATAACAATATTTTGGAGCTAATACATATATTAACATCAATATACAAAATATGGATCTGATTTTATTAATTATTAACCAGTTAGATAATAATTACGATATAATTTTCACAGCAAAATAGTGAATGAATTAAGTAAAAGTACAATTTTACGTGAACTGATTAACGTTGTATATTTCCTCAGATCAAAATATGGACAAAGTTATCTCCCGTAGGGATATCTTAGTTTAAAAAAAATCTTAATGGATAGAAGTATAGCTTCTCATTGAAGCTTATTTGTTTGTGTCAAGATAGCCATATTGAAACTGATTTATTTAATTTCTCCAAGAAAGGTCATATGTCTCACTGAAGAAGGTGAACCACGTTAAAGTTATGCATACTTTAGAAAATAATGTAATTCAGTTTATATTAATAAATTAATCGGTTTTCTTCTTGTTTTTTTCTTTAATATTATTTACTTTAAACGTTTCTTCCTAATTTCTTAACCGTTAAGAAACATTTTTATTTATGAATATACTAAACGGTGTTCATGTTCTTCATTAATGTAGGTTACATATTTCAAACTTTGTACTAACATGGATGAAATTTAATTGTTAGACAGATGATTAATTTGTGAATGTTATTTACAAGATTCAACTTTCGTTTAGCCAATATCTTGGAAGTAGAGTCTTACCCTGTTCAAGAAGTTGAGTTCTATTAAGCTGTAAAAACACTTCAATCTAAAACGGCTTTAATGTCATCAATCATTCAAATTCGATCATAAGTTGATACGAGTATATATCACTCGTTACATTAAACTTAAACCTGTTTCCCCATAATCCAGTTCACTCCAAGTTTATGCCTACACATTTCATAGAAAATTACCTCCAATTTTCGCATAACAGACCAACATATGGTTTCAAAGCCAATGTAATTATATATATATATATATATATATATATATATTAATAAACTTCATAAAGCTTCTTAAATCTGGTAAATAAAGTGTTTTAATTAAATTGTTTTCTCATTTGAATATTTTAATTGATAATTATCTTTGAGTAATATAATGTCCTTCGTTTATGTAATGTATCAATCGTATTGTGTAATAAATGGAGGTTTAAACAAGATAAAATTAATTAAATAAAAATATTATGTAATTTTTTTAACTTTTTTTTAATAACATACTTAATATTCTTACAAGAAGGAAAAACGCAATTGTATTATTTTTTATATATGTAATAATAAGGAAAACGTACAGATTAATTATGCCTGACGTCAAACTCGATTTGCAGAGTAAAAATGACAATTCTCAATCCATTATTCGAATAATCACAACTGAGCTAGGTCTTTTACTTTTTTTTAAATTAACATACTATTCTTTCGCATTGCAATTGAGGATTTTACTATTCCTTAAAATATTAAAATCAGCATACCCCTTGAAATACTAAAAACGTCTTATGTGATCTGAAATATTCAGCCCTTTAAGCTAGTGTTTTGATAAACAAGAATATTAAGTTGATAACTTTTGCATGGTAAAACAATACGAGGGTATTTCATTTTATTAAAATATATTATGAATATAAATATAATTCAACACTAACAGTTTAATAAATAACCATAAGGGGTAATAATATCTTAATTGTTTTATTTTTAAATATACGTTTCAAACAGTACAACCAGATATAAGAAATAAAATGCATAGAATGTAAAAATAAACTTAACAGGTAGAATAAAAACGTTTTATTTTTTAATGAAAATGGATTTTTTTTTTTTTTAAAGTAATATGTAATTGTTTACTATATAAAATAGGGTAATTATTTAATTTCTTGTTAAACTAGGTTCTCTTTGATACTTAAAAAAAAAATTAGATGATTAAGAATAAATATTTGTAAGAAATTGGCAAAGAGTCAATCGACGGAAGAGGCACGCGCTTACATTCCTCCCTAACGAAGGAGCGATAGGCTAATGGGAGCGCCCCTATAGCCACCAAATGAATGGCCATTGAGCTGGTTCCAGCCAACAGTGTGGCCAACCTATCTAGTTCTACTATATCTCACTAATGTTGGCATAACTTCCAGTTTTTGTTGCCAGCCCTGGCGGCACTCTTCCACCGGGAGCACTCTCTTTAGTGGCGCGCCCTTCCAACTTTATGGGTGACGGCTCGGCTCATTTTGTATTCTTTATTCCCATCATTTAGGCCCATAATTTAACCGCGTTAGCTCCGTAGAGGAATAAAGTCCAAATATTACTGCTTCTCGGCGGAGGTATGACAGGATACACGGTTGTTATTGGATATGTTTGGGATTATTTGTTAAAATTATATTTTCTGATTTCTCGGTTCTTAAGGAAATTAAAACTGAATTAAAGGCAAACAACGATCGTAATTCTGTTCTTTCAAGCTTACTAAAGCAGACTATTTTAGCTGCTGAGGAACAATTTTATGATTTTCTAATAATTAACTACATTACTCGATTATTCCGTTATAAAAAAATTAGTCCAATGAATCAAATATAATTAAAATAATTTGTAGTTGGTTAAGATTACGGTCATCAAAGAAATAAGACTTAATAAATGAACTTATTCTATATCTGTGCCTAAATTAAAATGAGATAACAAACAGTAATCTAGCCACATTTTATTACTTTTATCCAACAGTTTTCCTTTAATATCGTCTTTTATTAATTTTTTGTTAGTTATAATCTCGTATTTAGCCTTGAGTAATGCATAAAATTTAGGGTGAAATGTCGAAACACAAATATAAGTTTATTTTTAGTTGTGATTCCTGGGTTGAACAATTCCTCTAACAAACTTCTACAATAATAATATTCTACGTTGAACAATTTTTCCATCATTAAAAATAATTTTTAATTCTAATTAACTTTTAAAATTTCCTTAAACTTTCTTTTTTTACTGAAATAAACTTAGATTGAAAATTTATTAAATCGAATTTAATAACGTTAAATTAATAAACGGAGGGTACTGCTTCACTTCCATGCCCAAAGTGACAAGTTTAAACCTGGCAGATGGCCTAAGATCTTTTATAGTAGTAAAACATTCTTAGTATGCCGTCCTTTGGAGGGGACGTAAAAAGGTGGTCCTGGGCCAGTGCGATGTTGGGTACTCGTTAAAGATCTCTATTCTAATTAAACATGGACACCCACTGTAGCATCGTCTGATTAGCCACGGCAACATAAAGTGGCGTTAAATGAATAAACCAAAAAAAAAAAATTAATAATCGACAATTAGGATGATAAACGCAAACAACTTAGCCTATTGGCATCTGTAATTTCCGTTATCGTAAAGTAAAAAATAAATAAATAAAAAATCTTAATTCGGTAGAAACCGATGTTAAAATAAAGTCAAGAGAGGAAGTTTATACAAACCGCAAAAACGACCCTGATAAAACGTGTCATGAATTTTTTTTACGATAACTTAAAACTTTAAGCAATACCAATAAACAGAAAGGATAGACCTGAAGATGGCAAAAACGAAACTAAATTAGAAAGCTAAATTCCTGCGGGGACGAGTGGCACTTGTGTCGTATCGTTTTCTCTTCGAGAAGGCGGTGACGTAAGCTGCACTTGAGCCGGTGCATGGAGGGACTGCAGTAAATCTGTTGTCGCTCTGCTTCTAATGGCCTCCGCATTACTATTATTCCATTACCTAACTGCAAGCGATCCTATACTCCAAGAATTTCGAAGTACATTGTAATGACCCGCGGAAACATTCTTGTTTATTTAGAAAACATTGGCATTTTGAAAAACCTAGACATTAAACTGAAGAAATCATCCTATATGATAATGGCAAGGCCAATCAGGGTTCAGCTAAGGAAATTGATGCCCACTCCTCTATCACATGGATTTTAAGTAAACACTCAATCGAGCGTATAAAATCCATAACGAGGTAGTTGCGTGGTCCAATTATTGGAATTCTGTTCTGGAGCCCTGCGGCCGAGTGTCGGCAGAAGCAGGATGCTTATTTATTCTGTTATTTTAGCTGTGGGTCGACCGAGGTATAGGTGTAAGGACTCTGGGGGCTTACTCGGCCTAAAAAACGTGGGTACCTGAATATTGGGAACAAAATATTAAGGTACCCACCTGAGCGTGATCTAAACCCAATGACGGAAAAGAAGGAGATGAATCTGATTTCTTAATTAATCCAAGGCTATTAAAGATTTGTAGCGGTAAAGTTTCATACATTTATTTTTGTAAATCCAGGACGATAATTCGGGATAACCATTATAATTAAAAAGGCAAATTTGTCATTAAATATATCATAAATCAGTTACTCTTACAAAAGAGAGCACAAAACACAACTCCTCTGTCATCAACTACACATTCAACTATTCAGCTTAGTTCGAGAGACTGTGTAACTCTACCTATCCCATACAGCGCAGTTTTAAAAAATTAACTATAGTACGCATAAGCAATAAATACAATTTTAAAATTCAATAGTCACAAGGATATTTTGGAATGATAAGTTGAAATAGATAACATAAGTTAATTAAATCATTCTGACATTTTCTTGTCACACCGTATATACTATATTTTTTTATTTTAAGCAACTAAACATAATGTAACATAAAACACAAAATTCAATTAACACAATACAAATAATTTTGAAAGAGCTAAAATATATGTTTACTATATTTTTGTAATTTTAGTGAATCTAAGTGCTCCAGTAGATAATATTACTTATTTACGTTCCCAGGAGTCAAACACGTCTGTATTCTACCACATTTATTTAATTCGTTCTATCAGTCTTGGAATGATTCTGAGGTAAAGAGATCCTCTTGTTGCTTACCCAGCATCCCAATAGTCATTATTAATACCTGCGGGATAAAACTACCGACTGAACGCGATCTCCATCTAATCGACTGTTGGCTAAGAAACAGTACGAATACTGTAAGTCCTGAATCCATAACCCTCCATGGATTGTAGAGAAGCAGATATTTTTTCAAAAATGAAGTGGAAAAGTATGTATTAAAAATGTTCTAAAAAATAAACGAACAAGACGTTTTGGAACCCGTCAAAACACACTCAGTCTCGGTGTCATCAAAAACGCGTGATGAATAGCTCTTAAAGAATGCGAATGAATAGCGCGTGGCATATGCTCGGGGCGACCACCCGATAGGAGGAGCGGACAATGGATCGGAACGAGGTCGCCCTGAGGATGAGGAAGAGAATCGATATTGAACTGGATCCAGGTTATAGAGATAGATCAACGTCAGCTAACCAGCTATACAGGAGGTTCTGACTGTGACAAATACCTCCACAGCTGATCCGCCGCTGCCACCTTGATTGCATTCAAACCTGTCATAATGGCTTTGGATCATTGTTGCTCTCAGAATTAATATATGTCTTCCCTTCCAGAAGACATTTCCAAGTGGTGGTTAGTTCTAGGACTCTTTCAGTTCTCGGAACCGGAATCAAATACATAATAGAAAAGATGCAATTGATAACCAGCCGGAAGTCTAGAAGCTTTTGAAAGCTTAAAGTATTATTGTTGAGGACAAATACTCAGTTCTATAAGTGAACAGATCTATCATGCTATGGTTTAGGATAGTGATGATTATCAAGTTCAAAGCGGAATAAAAATTAAATAATAAATATAAAATTGGAGGCTGATAATTAACTTCACAACTATTTTTTTTTTAAATTATGATGCACTACGTTTCGGCTATAATGGCATCTTCTGGCGCAAAGAACAATTTTTATCTTAAGGTGAGAGAGTACTTACACCCACCAGCCTCGTGATCTACACCTTTTTGGAATAATAAAGATAAAATAAACACATAATTAAACGTGATAAATTTTAAAATAAAATAAAACCTGTCCCTCAAAAACCTATGAATTGTCGCGGGTTCAGTACTTATAAAAATTCCTTCTATTTATCGGCCAACGGCCGCACCAGGGAACGAATGGGCTTAAACCACGCAAGACGCCAGGTTTTCCAACCCAATTCTGGGTACCTACTTTATGGAGGCAAGGTGTGCCCCAGGACAGTTTTCATACTCCAGGGTCACTCCACAGTTAAAATTACAAAATGAATAATTCTGCCTCAACTGGGGTCGAACCCGGGATACTCTATCCACTAGACCACGCAGCTCACTAAATTAAACGTCATAGAAAAACATTGAATTGTTAAATATTCCCAATACAAAAAACTCATTTCATCCTAAAATTTAGAAAAAGGTAGTTGTATATAAAACCAGTTTTTAAATCCGAAACTTAGTACTACTTGGAAATAAAAAAAAAAGAAAAAAAAAACCAAGGATACATTTTAAAGATATAGTTTTTATTTGTTTCTATAACTTCTAAATAAAGAACTGTGATATGAACAGATTATATTTTTTTGTTTAAATCCTAAGCGTACCCAATTCAGCCATTCATCAGTCTTGATCATCTCTGTAACGGGAGGACCAATTTATTATAATTAGACTATTATAGACCAAAGTCTGTTTAACCTTTCCCAAATGTAGCGCCTGTGAAACGAACGAAAAGTATATAATCAGAATTTTAAATGAATCATTAACTGAAAATAATACCTCATTAACAGAGATTAAGAGAGTTTTTTTTATGCAGTTGTATACTAATTAATTTTTTCTTCATTAAAGACAATTTTTTAGACACAAATCAAACATATCTCATAGCGCTTTTAATCGTTATTTTACTTCATTACAATGGAAGGATGATTGAAGGAAGTAATACTTTAAAAAAACAACTAATAGTAAAAGATCTAATAAAATAAACGCAGTTATATAAACTAATCTTATCATGGAGGATTAAGAATTATGAGTCTTTAGCATTTCAATATTTTGTCAGACATCGCCATGCAAGGGATGCACCGTGTACGCGTTTGCAATTCGATACTAAATCCAGAAGTCCCCATTGGGTCATCAGAACGAATTAACATACTATTTAAGAGAACTGCTAATCCCTAATGATATTGCCTTTCATGAATATGAATGGGACCAGATGGTTAATTGATAATCGAATGGGTGAATGATCGGCCACCGATGCTTCTCTGTTTCCACTAAAGGATATAACAAGAGCAAATTAATTGAGCGACCGTTTAATATTAATACAGCGTAAGTTGAAAAACAATTATGAATTAATAAATGTCCAGTATCATTCTGCCCAGCCAATAATCAGCACAGTAACCAGCCTATTAACGAAATAATTATTATGTTAAATGATTTATGAGTTACAAATTTATTTCTCAGCTTAAGTCGTCGTGAAAAGATTATTGAAAGCTTCTCATTAAACGCAACAACCAAGGTTAAATATATTTTTATAGCAGTCCTTCAGAAATATTTTCATTACTTACAGACGGAATTAAATTAATATATACCATATTAATATTTAAAAAATGATTTTTTTGGAAATATATTAAATTACTACATCTTCTCAATCAAATGAAGTACAATATAATACTGTTAAACAATGTCCAATGCTGAATTTTACTATTTTTTTATTAAAATAAATTTATCTAGTAATATTTTTAAATTGGCAAAAACATAAATATTTGTGACCAAATAATTAAACCTAAGCTTCATAAAGATATACGTTAAAAAAAGTTAGTTTCATATTTTCTTTTATTTAAATTAAATTAAGTTAGTTTATTTATTTCCCAACTTGTATTTATCTCTACTACAGGTTGTTGTTTTGATTTTTTTATTTAATATTTGTTTTTTTTTTGTATATATTTGAATTTATTTATTACTGATTTTATTTAATTTGACTTTATCATTATTTCCTGAATATATTGTATGAATGTGTATCACATCACTATTACTACTGTTCATTATGAAACAAATTGTAATATTTCTCAATAAATAAATATATATATATATATATATATATATATATATATATATATATATATATATATATATATATACACATATATATAATTAGTGGGATGTAAATCTTTATGGCAACTGTATTATATTGAAAACGAGCGCCACATTTCCGAGCGGACCATAGTCTCAACTTCGCGCATTACTAACTTCAAACTAAGGGTCTGATTCCGGATTAAATTATATGTAATTCGCCACAATACCGAAATTACTAGAAATGGAACTTAACACTCCCTCTCATTTTAGTAATGGCAAAGTCTAAGTTAAAGGTACGCTTCTGGATTTGGGTAAAAAGGACTTATTGCTGGACTTGATAACAACCAATACAAGTACAATGACTTACCATAGCCACGACGATTTGTGCATGAAGTTAAATAGTAATACGAATTGTCGGTGAGAGGGAAGAGATAAAATTTCAATCCATCCTTATATAACTATTTAATTGTCTTTATTATTTACTTAATTATTGCAATCTTAATAAATCCGCTCAATCCCCACATCATATTACAGAAACACTCTCATAAACACTACTGCAGTGGGGTTAACAAGAATCGCCTCCGAGGCATGCCATAATTACGGATGTTATCGTGAGAGAAACACTTTCATCATCGGACACTGAAAAAATAACTGTTAAATGTTTAGGAAATGTGAGGATTTCTAAAAAAAAATATTATACCATTTGCGGTTAATTATAGCAAAGCTAATTATCTATAAATCCGAAGAGGAGACGACCACAAATAAGAAGGCCTCGCGTGCTGGACCCAGTTCGATTTTACATATAACAAGTCATCCAGGGACGAGTTATCTCTCATCTCTCCTTCGTGCGGGAGCGGTCTCGGGCAAAAGGCAGAATATAAATTTTATTTGATTTTTTACATCTTCTTCTTATTTCAAATACTAACGAAGACAGAATTAGAAAAATGTGAACTGTCCAAAGGAAATATATCAAAGGATGTCCAAGTCGTACGCCGTCCGTCTAGGAGATAAAATCGCAGAATCTTTCCTACTGATTCATCTACCAACTATTTACAAGCCGGTGCATCTCATGGTTATTAATATTCATATTGGCATTTCGTATGTGGACGTCTGGATGAATATATTGTAAAGAACCTTCAAACATTTAAAACAATTTAATGTGACCGTTAGTTACTTTATTTTCGTATTTCTAAAAATGAACTATGGAAATGTAATTCGATAAACTAATACAATTTTCCAATTTAAACAGCTTTAATTGAAGTGGGGAGGTGGGATGTTAAGTTATGTAGGTCTAATGGATCTTTTTGATGCATGGCAACTTAGATAAGTTGCTACTTGATTTCAAGCATAAGTTTCATTTTCACGAAACACAACGACAATAAAATGAACAATCAAGAAATTTTATAGATACCACCCAATACTCTAAAATCCTCAAACTAAGACATAATCACGATACTCCGTATTAATAATAGGATTAGACTGTTTCAAGAATACATTTTGTCACATTAATTGATTAATATTGAGGGTAGGCTGAATTAATATATATCCATGAGCAATTTCGAAATGAGTAATATCTATGTATTTCTATTCAATAGTATCTCCCTTTATTTTTTCTTTGACATTGTCTTCAGGATTGATCTGATATGTTGTGTACTCACACATACCAGCTCAGTGAAGTGAGCAACAGATCCAAGTGGGAATTTCTTCTTTGGTATCCATAAAAAAAATTAAATATTTTATTTTAAAAGTAATTAATTATATAATTACTTAGAAACCTTAAGTATAATAGATCATACTTCATGCATACTAGTAATAATCCTTATGAAGGACATCGGAATAGATTCAATGGCATTTTTGTGCCTTGAAATGCCTATTTCAGCCCATTCGGTAAGCTGAAAGTACCCTAATGCAGCAGGAAAAAGTAAGTTAATATAATAAACAAGATATTCCCGAAAAGCGTAATTTAAGTATAAAAATATATTATTTCCAAAACAAATCCAACCAAATAACTTAAGTATAAGAACTTCTACGGCTTACATGAACATATGTATACATCCGACGTCTTGACAAGCCACAAAGTTATATTTATCAAGCTGATCTACATTTAAACTGGTTTAGAACAATTCGACAAATTCCCTTGTTTATCAGATTCAAACCCCGAATTTGAATTAAATTGGTCCAGATAAACGTATACTAAACACGGTCTTCAAAGTTTTATGCAGATCAGGAGCGTTGGAAAAGAAAAAAAAAACAGACAACAACTAAAGTATCTGTGATGTTCATGTAATTATTACAAGAAGAACGTGAGGGGAAAGGTTTAATTTATTGCGAACTCAGGAAAAAATTTCTTTTTCACAATAAATAGGTAGTATAATTAGTGCATAATGTTTCATTTTACTATCTTGCTAAGGATGCAACTACGGTGAATCATTAAAAGCATAAAAAATATATATACATACAGACATTCCTATGTCAAAATTTCACTTCAATAAGCCGATAAAAACCACATAGGGTAAGCAAAGAACATAATTAGAGAAATATAAGGAGTATAAATAATGTTTTGAAATAAATTATCACATTCTCTCAGTTTAACGAACATTTGAAGAGGGGGGGGGGGAAGAGAATAAAAACAAGTTGTTTAAGAAATTTTAAAATAGCTATACTATGCTTGTAACATTGTGATATGAACAATTTGAAAAAATATTCAATATACAAGATACATCGAATTAGCTAGCTATCTTCAGCTGTATTTCTTAGAAATATTAAATATAAAGTATGCTCTATCATAACGAATTATAACTACAAAAGTAATTTATTAATTATTGCTTGTTTATTCATTTAACATGGGAGCGGCATGGTCTAGTGGATAGAGTGCTAGTCTGCTGTGCTCCGGGTCCTGGGTTCGAATCCCGGCTATGGCAGAATATCATTTATTCTGTTGATTCAGTCGGGGGGCGACCCTAGGGTATGGAGACCCTCCTAGGGCAGACCCAGCCTCTATAAAGTGGGTACCCAAAATAATTGGGGAAAAACCTGGCGGCTGAGCGCGATTAAGGCCTAATCACCTCATTGCACTGCCGTTGGCCTAGAAACAGTACGAATCTCTATATGCACTGAGCCCAAGACCCTTCATGGGTTGTAGTGGTACAGATTTGTATTTATTTTTTTTTTTTTATTCATTTAACGTCACTTTAGGCTACTATGGCTAATCGGACGATGCTACAGTGGGAGACCTAAATTTGATGTGTCCAGGTTTTATTAGGAAAGGGATCATTAACGAGTACCTGACATCGCATAGGCTGAGGACTAACTTTTAACGTCCACTCCGAAGGACGGCATAACTAAGGATTATTTACTCCCATTAAAAAATCCTAGGACCACCTGCGGGTTTAAACCCGTGACCTTTGGCACAGGAGGCACTAGGCCACCCAGCTACAAGTGATCCGATTTATTAATTATTACTTACCAAGACTGTGCAATACTAATTATTTCTATTGAAAATTATGAATTCTATATAAACATTTTAAACGTCAAATAGCAAAATATCATAAATAAGAAGATGACAAATCGCAAATTTCTTTAATTCCACCATTAAAAAACCATAAATGGATAACAGTGTAGTATTCTGTTCAAGATAATATAGTCCATTCATAAACAAATCGATTGCAAACCTATAATAAATTTAAAAAATAATGAACTTATAATCTATTATAACGGCCAATCTATTAAAATGCAATCTATACGGAAATAGAAGACTGATATTCTAGCTGGCATGATGTCGGTCGACCATGACAACGCCCTATCCTGTTGCTCATTGTACAGGTGTAGGCCCATAAATTTAACAGTTATTACCGCTATAAAAGCAATAAAGCCTGTTTAAACGTTATTAAACCTAGCTGGCCCGCTTATGGTATATTTGACTGACATGGGTATGGGGAGGTATAGCTGACCGATTCATGTTTCGTGTTTCACCTATTCAGTCGAAGGCAACTTTCTTTCACACCACTTAAAAAGAACATCATAGAGAACGAGATCTTTAATCCGTA
This sequence comes from Piezodorus guildinii, assembly GCA_023052935.1. Taxonomy (NCBI): domain Eukaryota; kingdom Metazoa; phylum Arthropoda; class Insecta; order Hemiptera; family Pentatomidae; genus Piezodorus; species Piezodorus guildinii. Next base: position 94,999,101 of record CM041292.1, read on the forward strand.
AAAAATAAAGATCAGAATACTGACCATATTAAAAATAATTCTTTTTAGCATTGTGCATAATATTTATAAGTTTTATAATTGATCTAAGCTTAAAGATGACAACAAGTTGGTGAAAGATGACACGCGGTAAAACTTTAAAAGCAAATTACAATTTTTTTTTTTAGATAAATGATTTTCTCTTTGATGAGGGCAAAATAAACGATTATAGTTTCAGTTTAATATTAATATTACTTTCAACAAATAGGCAGGAGAGATGTATTGAGGGTACTGAGTTAAAGGAGTAAGGTCATTATTAAATAATTTGAATATTAACTAAGTAAATGTTAATAAGCCTTTGTCCGCAAGAGTTCAAAATGAGTTTATCTACCCTCTTTGAATTTCCCATGGATAACCCACGATAGCCCTGGGACTTCCTAAACCCCAGCTACTAGCCTGCAAAAGACAAAGGCTGTACCTCCGGCTTGGGACACCTCCCATATCAGCCACACTTCCTTTGTCATGATCTCTGAGAGGAGATTTCAAAATACAGCATTTGTATTGAGCATAGATCTAGGCATTGTGTAAATAGACTGCATATGTATAACCTAATTTTAAATAATAATGTTCTTTATTGAAACCTGGTTATTTAAATTTTTCTCTGCATGCCACCTACTGGGATCGGTAGGCACGATACCTTTGGAAAAGAACATCAATGGTTCCAAGTTAATAAATACATTAAATATACTGATTAATACTGTTTTGAAGGTGCCACTGCCTTAGAAAAGCAGCCGGTCTAAAAAGATATCAGAAGAAGTAACACTGATGAATGACCTTTCGTGTGTATTGATCTAGACATATTATTTTTAGCAAAAGCTTAATCTAAATTGAATATTACCCATATTAGATTCAAGATTTCTCGTTTTTAGTGAAAAAGGACATATGAACAATGGTCGATAGGTTTACGTGCTTTACGTAACTACTCAAAATCTTCGATACCGAAGCATACTTGATCCCTGATCAGAGAAACTCCGGCATGAGAACTGGCATACGCAGAGGCGCACAAACATTACGCATAGACATAGGGGTCGTAAGACTGACCTCACTTTCATATTCCGGAGTCCTTCTGGTTCTGATCTCGCACCATGATTCCAAATCATCTTCCTCTAATGTCCATTACTCTTTTATACATTTTCCGATAGGCTTACTGTGTAGGAGCTGTATTGTTTCTAATTAAAAAATTCAAGTTTTGTCACCTACATTTTTTTAGTGTTGGCACTTCTTTGACACATCCTATCCCTGTTGCTCGAATCAAAATGTTGACGACAGTCACGTAGTTAGAAATTTAGTGGAGAATATTTGTTGTTATATAAAATTTGTTGCTATGACCTACTGTTTAGGAGCTACCGCAGAGGAAAACAAGTGAATTTGATTAGGAATGGAATTTCGTCACGGGAGGATAAGGTTCTGTTCTGAGTCGAATTCGATAATATAACATTGAAGAAACAATGGATGATTGAATCACAGGGATTCTAGGGACATTCTATGCTTTATTCTAGTCTCAAAATATGAATCTTTAAACCCACATAAGTCTGAATATAGTTATATAGAATATAGATGAGACTAAACAGTTGGCATCACAAGGGGGGCAGGGTAGCTGAGTAGGTTGCCTAGCAACCACGGGGGACCAAAATTTGAAACCAAAATTATTACGAGTTCGCATCTCTGAGCTTGGGGGTATTTTCATCTCAGCATTTATCAGTACCCCGTATAGCCTTGAAAGGCGAGATAAGGGTGAACAAAAATAAATAAATAAAAGTTTGTATCATAATATCATGTTTATATTTTTTTAATTAATTGGAAGGTTAAAGCTTTTGACTAGTATTAAAGTATTTGAAAGTATTAAAGCTTTTGACTAATATTGAAGTTGCTAAAATAGTGAGATGCTTATTTAAAAAAAATAAATAATTCGATAAAAATATTTAATAAATAAGCATCAACAAAATGATATATCAATAATCAGTAATCAATACCAATATAGTGATGATTTTCTAAGCTGTTAGATTACCCCATTCCTAGACAGCACGAGCCTAAAGTCCTTATAGCACTTTCGATTCGATTAGCCTATTCCGAAGGTATAGCTCCCACACGATGCCAATATTGCCAACTGACAGTCAACTCCAAGTGGTCACGATTTGAGCCCTTTGCTAACGTTACGCAACGGTCGACCGTGTCCTTTATATCGGGGTCTTGTGCCGCGCCTTGTCATCGTATCTATTGACGAAGAAGAACGGCAGGCCAATGACGACGATTTTCGAGGGATATCACGCGAACGCAAGTCTCTCTCTCACACACATCCAGCGTTTGTACATACTATTAAATAATAACAACACCTAATAATGAAACATATTAGATCAAAAGAACTCAGCCATGCATAATCCAATTTTCGAAATAAGCTAAACGTAAACTTAACATCAATTTACTCCAGATTCATTTTAAAATATTTTTAATCTCAAACATCTCTGCCTTCTTACAATTATTTAATCGAACTATTTAAATAGTGAAAAATAAATTTTAAAAATTTGCTTCAATTTGAAAGATTATTATAACTATAATTTGTCTGCCCTATCGCTAAATGACTATCCTTTCTGATAATACTAGGATAATGCAATGCTAATAAAAGTGTATAACGTTTATGGAGTTTTGTCATTGTTAGTTCAATTTTCTATCGTTTCCCAAACAATAAAAAAAACAATACGTTTCTACAAAAATTAAAGATTATCGTTTATTCAGTAGTAATTTTGAAAAAAAAAAAAAAAAATTAGAATAATATTGGACAAGTTGCACCAAAAAATTACTGAACTTATTAATATCACTGAGTATTGAAGACATTTTTTTTTAATTGCATATATTCAAGAGAAAAAAATTAACTAAACTTTAAATTTTTAATAATTAAGATAATCTAATAATGATAACTAACGATACTTTTCAACATTAAAAAAAAATCGATCTATATAAAATATAAAGCTGGTATATATTAAAATTTAGTAAGTAAATAATCCGATTCCTGAAGGGATTAAACTATATTAGTTTACAACCCTTTTTTTCAATAATAATTTTGCTATTTCGAATTTAGTATTGAATTTTACGTGAGTAACCATAAAATACGCGGTACAGTAAATTATACCGAAACGAATTTAAATTGAGTGTATTATCCTTTAATACCACTTTCATTTCCCGAGTCAAGATTTCAATTCACTGTACTCTGTTATCCCAGATTTAAATGTAATTCGATAAATTATACTTCCACAAGCACAGGAATTATTACAGATCATGTTATTTTTATTTCAAGTACGATAGGCCAGATTTCCAAAGGACTCTTAGAAATGACATATGGCCCTAGTCGGGTACGTACCCTCGGCACAGCAGATATAAGTTAGCCCAGCGTGGCATTTAGTCGACTGGCGAGTAAAGCAAAGCATTGTGCCCCAAACCTGTTACCTTCCTCCAGTCACTGTTAATCTCTGACAGCTCATATATAACGGCTACTGTTAGGCCCACTTCGGGTCCATAAAGTTATCTGGAGATCTATGATTGGGGGATATCCTGTATTATTAAAAATTTGTTTACAAAAGAATGATATAATTAAAGCGGGAATATCAACTAAACCTGATAATAGAACATGATTTGTTTATACCTCTTTCAGTCTGGAGGCAATTTTTAAGTATTCACAATTTTATCTATTCCTCAATTATACTATTATTGAAACTAGAATTATCTAATGATCAAAACATTTTTTTTTTAAATATCAAACAATACTTAAGTACTCCCAAGTGGATGTCAAAGAAAACCATATTTATATTTTTTTCTTTTTCTTTTTTTTTTTTTTTTTTTTTTTTTTACATTCCTTTTATGGTCTAGGAAATATTTATTCAGTATTCCTATAAGGAGACATCATGGTAACTATGTACACCTGTCATTCCGAAGGAAAAGAATTGCACAGGAAGCTTTAAGGTGTAGCCTTTAGAAGTCATGCAGTATGCTTTTAATTCAGAATTCCTATATTAGCTGCACCTATGACTAGGCATTTCCAATAAATGTTTGCAGGAGAAAGCAAACTATATAGACATATCTGGTATATTTATTAAGAGCATATTTCAGTTTACGTGTTATATTTATTTATGCAAAAGTCACAACAAAAATGTAATTTATTTTGCAAAAAAAAAAAAAAATCTTTACTTCTTATATATATTTATAAAATTATAACGCTATTCTTGACTTTGTCGAGCTCCAAAACCAAGAGACGGATTTTGATATGTTCTTCAGTATCATTTAGGGCATTCTTTCCTGAAATTTTATAAAATAAATTCATTGAAATAATGTTTTTTCATTATATGGGAAAATTTAATTATCTGTAATCAAGGCATCAAAAAATCTTCCCCGAAATATGAGTAGTATTATAGACGTACACCACTGGAGAAGCATAAGATTTGAGAAAAATTAATTTTCAATAAAATAAGTAGTACAAATTAACAAAACTTCGTTAAAAGCGCACTTATTAACTCATGCAGATATTTTGTTTCTAATAATGTGATGAGGGAGGTTATTCAATGTTGCGTCCGTACAGTATCGTACTATAATTTGTATAATTCTTCCATACCATAATATTTTAAAAAATATTACGAACCAAATCCATAATTATTGTTAATAATTATTTCTACTTTTAGATCATTTCATGAAAACATATTTCTCACAAAAAAAAAAAAAAAAAAAAAAAAAAAAAAAAAAAAAAAAAGTAGACGTTATAAAATAAACATAATATTTTGATATGAGATGAATATCTCAAACTGAATTTTTTTAAACATAAATATTGACGCCACATATAAATTACACTCATGCAAAGCAAGGGTGAGTCAGTACTGAATAAATTGTGCCTATGTGTTGTATTAAAATCAACTGAACAGGCTTGGTTACTTTTTGATAGTTTAAAAAACAAAAGTAATCACTAACTATAATTGATAAAGAATTACTTAGACTATTCAACCCGTACTTGTCCTAAAATAAATTACGCCATTTTCTACACCAATAAAGGCAAATAGGACGGATATGGAATAGGTAACAGACCTCAAAAGAGACTAATTTATTAATAAAATGTATGTACATATAAATGAAGGATATCTGTCAAACAAAATCGAATAATAGTTAATTTATCCCAAAATAAGAGTAACGCCCCCAGGACTATATCTCCATGGCGGCACCGGAGAAGAATCCCTCCCTCCTCTTTCTTATAATTGCTGAAATACATTTATATCGTTCCAGAGGCAGCGGGCCGAATTATTCCGGAATCTGCGAGGAATTCGAGACTTTGCGGCGGTTCTTTTCCTCTTATACTGGTTTATTTTTTCCCCCTTGTTATATATATTTATCTCCGCTATTTCCCTCAAGTCCCTATGACATCTGTAATGACTTATTCAAATAAGGGCGGGGCGACGGGAAGACGCTAGTAAATTTTTCAGAAGGGAATCTTGTAGAGCTAGACACTAGCGGAAGCTAGGCGAGCCACTAATTGTCCGGACACTCCTATCGATCGGAGTCATCGAATGTCTTCAGCGTTGGAAGAAGTGGACCGTTCGCTCTTAAGGAATGGTGTCAGCCTTATAAATGGGGCGTGCTCTCGGTGGGGCGAGGAATTTTAGATAGGGATGCTACCTAAGACATTTCAGAGATATTTACAGAAGGAGGCTTACGATGCTGAGGTATGAGGAAGACATCTAAGAGGTGTCATAACCGAAATATTTTAGACACTTTTACGGTAAATATTCAGCTGACGATTAAATTGAAGAATAGTCTATAGATTCCAAAAATAATACTTTAACAGCCTTAATACCTCAGTAAGATAATGCTAAAATCCAAGATTTGGGGGAATTAAATCGGACAAAACTGGAAATCGCATTAATACCTGTTAATGGTCCCAAATAAAAGTAATCTGAGTTTGTACCATCGCAGGAGCCATGAAAATAACGTTCTTCCATTTTAGAAAGAAAGACATTTTCTCTAGGAAGCGTCGTTTTCGATTTCTAGGTGAAAAGCTGAAAAAAGTGCGAACAATTTGAGGGTTTTCAGCTCTAAAAAAAGTTAAGCTCACCACCTGCAATGGTGCAAACTAAGATTACTTTTATTTAGGGACATTAAGAGGTATTAAAACGATTTCCAGCTTCGTCCGAATTAATTCCTAAGTTTAAAAAAGAAAAACCTTGTAACTCATCGCGAAACGTTATTTTCATAATGTTAAGTTCAGAGCATTTCTATGATCTTATGCTGTTAGTCAGCAGTAAAATTATTATATCTCTACATATATATATATATATATATATATATATATATATATATATATATATATATATATATATACACATACATCCATACATACATACATACATACATACGTATCGTTCTATTCACTACTTTTATAAATAATATAAACAGTAGTATAGTATATACGATATCGTACAAGTAATCATATTTATTACTTTTATAAATTATATAAGTATATCCTTGAGTTTGTTTTTGTTTCTGTACCAGACACAAAACTCAGTTTTTGTACTTTATTGTTATTCTTAGGGAACTGAAGGTCACAAAATAAAATTTACTTTTCTTTCTTTTTTATTCCAGTAAACAAAGTAATTTTCCCGGATTAAAAACTAGATCTGGTCACACTATTTATTTTATTATTTATACATTTATAAGCCGAGGCCGCACTATAGTATAGATATCCTTAAGAATAAAAAATGTATTTGTGATTTTAGTAGTGTCTGTCTGATTGAAACACTTTCTGGACATTCTCGTCATGTTCACCTTACCCATCGGATAATGATTTCGTAACTAAGAAAACAACCTAAAAATATAATGTATTCCGATAAAAATACCACATAACTGCTTAGCTCATTCAAATCTAAAACCATTGTTATCAATGTCGTAGAAAAATAATGATTTCCGCTAATGAAATAGTCCAGGTTTTAAGAACAGTAATAAGGTGGAAGACGGAAAAAAGTTCTGTACGAACATTAATTTATCATGATTCAAGTTTCCTTGAAAAAGAATTAACGAAATATTTGATAATATTAAAATATATTGTGCAATTTTATTTAATTTCCAAACGTTATTATTTAATATACACAATCCTAGAATCTTAAAGAATATTCGAATAAAATATTGATAGATGAAATAAATATAGGTCACTTGAAGAATATATATATATATATATATATATATATATATATATATATATATATATATATATATATATATATATATATATATATATATATAGTCTTTTTATAAAGATTTTAATTTTGCCGACCTTTCGGCTCAAGCTTGTGAGCCATCATTAGGGCATTACTGAGCCATGACTAAGCATAAACTGTTTAGGACTGAAAGAAAAAGACTGACTCCTGATTATCCCACCTATAATAGTTTCTACAGTCGACAATACGTCCTCAATGCAATTTGCTAAATTTATTCGGAAAAACAACCAATAAAATTAAATGAACACACTTTTTTAAATTATATTTCGAAGAGAAATTTTCTCTTTACACGAAAAAAAACTCGAGTAAAATGAATATAATTAGTATGCGTTCTTTTAAACGACCGAATAGGAACTACTAACTCATAGTAATGAACCAGCCTTTCCTCATGACTCAGGCCTCACAGCAATGAATTAGCAGTTTGCCACGGTCCGAAGCACATAAAATTATTGTCGAGTGTCATAGTGTCTGCCCCATCCTTATTGTACTTCTAATCGAGACATCCTAAAAATAGTTCTAGTAGCTTTTTTATTCGTTCAAGGAGGGAATTATCAATTTCTGACCGTTGTCCACATTCTATTTCAGATAGTTACTTATGCTAATCAATTACTTTCTAGTTTCTGAGATGTAAGTGAGCATCTTCGTCCGAAGAAAGAGGTTCTTTCTTATTACTCTAGGGAGAGGGCTCCTCACACCTGTTTATATTAAACGCGTTTTAGGTGCTGCAGTGGTAATGGGTCCTATAGAATTATATGGAATCCGCTGCAGCTTCAGCCCCCAAAACTTCCCTGCAGTATAAACGCGACCTTAGGGAACTTCAGCACATAACCTTTAGACAACTAAATAATTTATATTTTAAATATAAAAGAGGAGAAGTCAGTTCAGTGTGCAATCAGATTAACACATAATTAAGTAGAAACTTAATTTAATAGTGCCTAAATTTTAGGCCTTCTTCAGGGCTATAAAACAAAATGAAATAGTAGTTATGTTAATGACAAATATTATAACAATAGAAATGAAAGGGGCAAAAGAAATTAAATAAAAGGTGAATAATTAGATAATAGAAAATTAAATAAAAACAATTTTTTTGCAGTATGAAAAAGTGTGTAATATTATAAAATAAAAAAATATTTTTTTCAGTATGAAAAAATGTGAAACATCGTAAAATTAAACAATTGTTTGCATGAAAAAAAAACTTTACAGCATGAAAACATTATATAATTTCAAATATTTTAGTAGTATTAAAAAAATAAATAAAACCCTTTTACTTATCATCTTTATATATTGTATTTTACTACTGGTTGTTATCTGTTGTTTTTTAGCCATGAAGGAGGCCTAAAAATTTAGGTCGAAACGTCGGCACTGTTAAATTAAATTTTCACGTAATTGTGTGTTAATCTGATTGCACCCTCAACTAACTCCTTTATATACACACAGTCAATCATTCTCATTTCACGTTAAATATTAAAATATTTCGGAGTAGGTCTCTGGACCTTCCTTATCTATTGTAAAGCATACTCAACTAAACTCCATCATGTTTACCAGTATTACTATCAACATCATAACCAACGGAAGAGAGCACAATATCGTGTTACCCAAAGCAATACATGCGAGTTGCAGACATGTCACATCATTTCAACATTCATCTTTCCAAATCATATAGAAGTTTAATATATGATTTTTTTTTGTTTCATGATTAATTTCTGAACTATTATACGGCCCTTAGAAAATAAGTGTTGAGAAGAGTTAATAGGTCAAGGAGACCCTGGTGCAATACCGGCTGGCTTTCAACAGTTAACATGGGCAGGGAGTACATCACTGTCATTGTACATGCTTCTATGGAGCTATGTCTTTCACGACTTATCACTCTTAACAGGTTGTTTACACCAGGATGGACAAAAAGCGCGTCTGGTGTAACCATCCGGTGCGCTACTAAAACTATTAGGAAAAACACGTTTCATTACGAGCCTTCACAAACTGTTAACAACAATCTTCGAAAGCACTTAGTGCCTTAGTTTTAGACCCCCATCAACAAATAGTTTAACAGGATATTTAAAAATGGAAACTAATAAATCAAAAATGCTTTTATAATCTACATTTTAAACAAAGATAGATCATAAAAGTACAATTCAATCTTACTACTGCGATCAAAAAAGTCAAATACTTAAAAACTACGAGGTACGAATCGAAAAATAAAAACTTCCAGAATCAGAGATGAAAATAACGTTTTTAGGAAAATTATTAAACTTTGTTCTAATTAGAATCCAATCGCAACGAATTGTTTAAATTGAAACCGATTGTTTTACTAACATTGCTGAGTCAGGAAACCATATACAGCTTGGTTGATTTTCTGGTTTCTTGGAGTTCGATTTATGCAAAAAAAAAAGATAATTTTACAATAATAATTTGCAATTAAAAAAAAGGAAACGTTGCACCAATGTAGTTCACAATGGGTGCCATCCATAATATGAACCTAATTACCAAGCCCGGTGAGTAATATGATGTGATATAAACATATAATAAGATAAATTTATTTTATTTGATGACTACATATCGCGATTTGAGTTTTCGAAGAAAGGAAATTTAAAAAAAAAAGTAGAAATCTAGAAAAAATTGGTCTGTGCATTTTTATGCGTGCCAGTGCATCTGTGTATACTAACAGCACATATACACATATACGTATATGTCTTCATTGAATATTATAATTTTAATTATAAAAATTAAAAACTTTTAATTTTTAACTTCTATCGACGCTTTGATGGATTACTTTCATTGGTATTGTGTGCTGTAATTAAAGGACAAGACTGAAGTTCGTGTTTTTAATATTTTTAAGGTTTTAAAAACATTTTTTTTTTAATCTACTCACACTTTTTTTTTTTTAACACTTAATTTATAGGTTACCGCTTATTAAATAATAACGACTTTATTATAAAACTAATCTATTTTAGAATCTGATTTTAGTAATATTAGGTTATTATTTTAATTTTTTTTTTTTTTTTAAATCTTATACAATATACCCGAGAATAAAATCAATAAGAAACACTTGGCATTAAGAAAAATCAATCACACTTTTGTTGGAAAAGGCGAGGAACATATAGTTTTTCAAGCAACATCACCTGATCATTCTTCAATGCAGGGACTGCTAAACCTTTTTATCATTCCGATAAAAACAAAAAAAAAATTTCGAGTTAGTGCAAAAAATAAAACAATTTCGTTCTAGATAAACAAATAGAGTGCTTCAACTGGGAAACTTCTATACATGTGTTTCATGCCTTTTATATATTTTTCTAAAATTTACATGTTGTATTCTGCAAATAATATTGTAAATTGCAATATATAAATAAAAAATTAAAAAAAAGGTAAACACGGTGATAAATGTATACAAAAATCTGACATGAAAGAAGTATAAAAACGTGTGACGTACATAAAATAACAGTTAACTAATCTTCATTAAAAATGTTAAACATATAAAAATTACTAGGTTCCTTTAATTAAAATGATCCATTTCATTCAACTCATTTTATTTTCTTCTTTTTTTCTCCCTACGTTTCGGCCTTTTGCCATTTTCAAGGAATCTACAAAAAACATTTATTTTAAAACTAAAAGATAAACAACATTATTTTTTACATTCTTATAAAGCAATTTACATACCTCTTTATATTCCATCATGCACTCTATATATAATATATAAATATATATTTTGTCATAATTTAATAAAATAAAAATAAAACTATTACAGGCTGACCAGCCCTGTCCTGGTTGTTATCATCCACTGGATTAAAGAAATGTATTCCCTCATTCTTAACTATTGATATCAAAACCAATATACACACATGTATTGTTTTATTACCACCTCTTCAGTCAAGTCCACATTATACATAGAGTGCATGATGGAATATAAAGAGGTATGTAAATTGCTTTATAAGAATGTAAAAAATAATGTTGTTTATCTTTTAGTTTTAAAATAAATGTTTTTTGTAGATCCCTTGAAAATGGCAAAAGGCCGAAACGTAGGGAGAAAAAAATAAGAAAATAAAATGAGTTGAATGAAATGGATCATTTTAATAAAGGAACCTAATAATACAATTATTCATTCAAACAATTTTTAATTGTAATAAAAATTAATCATATAAAAATTGTTTTCTTAGAATTGGTGTACATTTACCAGATTCAAATCTTTCATATTAGTAAAAAAATAGAAGTTTTTAAGAATTTCGCATAAAAACAGCATGATCGGCAGCAAGAATCCTAGAGAATAGTAAGGATTCTATTTAATGAACATTTTTGAATTTCTTAAAAAAAAAAGTAATACTGTCAATTAAATTACCAATTTTTAATAATTTATCTTTCTATCATCTATCTATCTATCTATCTATCTATCTTATCTATCTATCTATCTATTATATATATATATATATATATATATATATATATATATATATATATATATATATATATATATATATAATACTAAATATATATATTTTTTTACTATTATTATTTACTTATTATAATTATTTTATTTTTAACATGTTTAATATCTATTAAAATAGACAGGCGTTGAAGATATTGGTGTTTTACGCATTTAAGCACAATAACAAACACGTTAGAGCACAAGAAAGAGTAACTGTGAATAAAAAGGACGCTGTTTCATTTTAAATTGTTCTAGGGATCAACAGAGAAATTATTTTTCATAAAAAATCGTCTAGTTCCGATTACCAACTGACTCACTTAATCTTAAATTTCTCATACTTAAATTCATTTCCGAAAGCTGTTGAGATTTCTAATGCGCAGTGATGAATCGATGACAGAACTGGACAACGTTCCCAGCGGAAAAATCTTTCAGATCAATTCAAATCAACCCGCTCTGCCATTTTTTTTCCCCACTCCTTTTCCTAACCTAAATAATAAAAGAGCGAAGTTACCATTGGAACCGGGCCGTGGGAATTACTCCACCCGGGATTTCTTATTCTCACGAGAACCCTTACGCGAAAAAAAAAAAATCAAACGCGACACATTAGCAAATGCTGTCACCAATTAATCCGAGCATATTAGCTAAGATTTCAATAAATTAAAAACAGAACTAGATTATAAAAAAATTGAAGAGCATTAATGAGCGATAAATTTGTAAGTTGCTATTAACGTAAAACGATAAATCTGAGAAGTTGAATCCGGTTTTTCATCGGCCATCATTAATTAATGGGGTAATAATCTGCTGCGAGGGAACTTGTTTAGAGCCGGTGCAAGTGAAGTAAATGATTTTTTGTCAATACTAATAACACTCATTTGCCATTGTCCAACAAGAGTTTTTATTTTATTTATTTTTTTTTTGTTCTGATAGGTTTTAAATATAGGCACTTTCAATAGGTACTGTGAAGGTATGAGAGAGCAAAATTCTCATAATTTAAATGGTTATTCCTAATTAAATATTTGTAACGACTATAATTTATATTTAAACAAAAATTAAAGCTATTATTGCTAGTACAAAAAAATAAAGTCTTTTAGTTTAAAGTAGAAAAGAAAAATATTTCGTTCATGATATACAAGGCAATAAATGTATAAAAAAATTACACACGAAAGAATAACGTTGACCTAAAAAAAAAATAAATAAATAAAACAGTTAGTTGCCATTCTAATTAAAAACGAATTCTTCACGATTCGGTTAAATATAATCACTTGTTAGATTCACATATGAAAAAAACGAAAAAGGGACTGCATCTATGTAATTTTATATATTTAATTTTATTATTAACCTTTATTAAAAATAATTTTTTCAAAGAATAAACGCAGAGATAGACAGGTGATCTATTCAAAATTAGGGATTTCAAAAATTCATGTAGTTTATTTATCGTTTGTAATTTTTGTAAAATAAGTTTTAAAAAAACGGTTTACCAGTGATTTAAAATGATAAACAACCATAGCTAATTAGAATCTCAGGCTCGAAATCATCAGTAAAAAAAAAAAAAAAAAATGTAATTTCATCAACTGTATATAGATAAATTGTCAGACGTATAAATGTCCAGCATTTTTTTTTTCAATGAAACCTTGTTTTTTACATAGAACTTAGGTCGACATGTGGGTATATTTCCGATTTTAAATTTGCATTATCTGTTTTAAAAGAAAAAAAAACTTTTTTTTTTGGATCAATCGTTTATATGCAGAAAAACAACTTACAACCAACTTTAGTATTTTTATTTATAACATCTTTCAGGTAAAAAAAAAGATTCTTCGAAACAATACAATTTTATTACAAAATTCAAGATTAAGACATCAATATGTTTCTAGTATAGATATTTAAAAAAAACAAAAAAAACAAAACATTGTAATACAATAATTACTAGACAAATAAATTAACAACTATTTCGTTTAAAAGAATGAGTTTACGTTATTGATTGATTAGATAACTAACTTTTCCATTATTAAAAAAATTTATTTTTATTTATTGAACATTATACAATAAACTTCCAAAACACCTTAATTAAATTTTCGCAACATTCAACAAAAAAAAAATTAAATTATTAAGTATAAATTTAAAAAATAAATGTTAATAATTTTTAATCGAATGTATTATTTCTCAAAGAAAAATCCAGGTTGTTGCACTTCATTAAAACTATTTTTCTTCATAATCTTGAAAAAAACAACGGGGAACTTGAGTAATTTCTAACAGCCTAATTACAATAACTAAACGGCGTAAAGAATTCCAGTAAGAGTGTTTTTGAACGCTACTTAAATAAACAACGCTAAATGGCACAAATAGCTTAAAAAGGTGCAGGAGCTGACTTCGAGGTTTTTTGCTTCCTTGATGAACTGTAATTTACTTTCCAAATGTAATTTTCATGATGGGGAGTTAGAAAGCTTTTAGAATGGCAAATGCCTGAAGATTGTTTATAATTGAATCATTGGATCACTTGATAGGCAGTTGGAATATTTTAAATAACCGTGTAAATATAATGCTGTAATGAGGGATATAAACAGTTATGAAACGGTTGCGATAATTAAATAGCTATTTGCTAGAAAAACAAAGACGACACTGATTATTTTCGATGATATTTCTAATTGATTTTAAAAAGTAATAGTTTTTCAAACAACTGATTTTTTAAATATTAAAAAAAAAATATAGACAGCAAAATAAAGTAAAATAAATAAAGGAAATCTAGGCTTGATAAACAGAAAATTATTCAGAAACTTTTTTTTAATGTATCATAGCAATTAATTGAACAGCCACGATCGGGAGTAATGATTATTAGTGCAAAAAAAAAAAAAATCTGGTGCGGGCAACACACGACTTTCACTTACCTCCGTTTTTAAAATCGATTAAAGAATTTTCAAGTACAGTAAGAGATAAAAATGAGTGAAACCATTAAAGAATTAATTAAATAGAATTTCTATAGAAACATGTGTTTTATTAAAAAATCTATTATATTATTATCTAAAATAATCAGTTAGTTTTATCGGCTTTTCATCTCTCTATATTAACTTTTAAAAGCTTGTGTATGAAAAAATATTTTTTTCTAAAATCTTTAGCTTTCCAACTGTATATCATACATGTATATTACTGTTCTTATGTTCAAAAACGAAAAATTGTGATAAAAAAATATTTTTTCTGTTTTCTCCTTTAGTTGCTTATCGAATTCATTCAATTTATATATTTACTTTATTTTCGTCAGTAGTAACAAGACAATATAGTTATTTTTATAGAATCAACAAAATTAAAGGTACTTTAGAAGAAGAAAATTTAAAATCTCGGCATTTGAGCACTGTCAGACCATTTTAATCAGAATAAAAACTACATGATATTAAAGCCCATTTAATTTTACATCGATATAGCGAGTTTAATCAAAATCGTCGGAACCGTTTTCGAGAAAATCGAAAAAAGGTGCAAAACGCATGGTATAAAGTGGCTCTTCCGGTAAGCTCATTTTGATGAAAAAGGTTTTGTAACGTCTTGGGCGTATATTTTTCTTAAATATGAAATTTCAGTTTCATAGGACTTACCGTTTCCGCCCGGGAGTTACCACACACATACACACATACCTTTTTGCGGGACTTGGTTATTTGGACTCAGGGGACCCTAAAACGTGTATTTCCGTTGAAAACTGGAATTCGAAAATTTTCACGATCGCAATACTTTCCCTTACTATATATAGTAAGTGAAAGTAAAAAAAATTACATGCGTACATTATAATTAGGGAGAAAAAAAAATGAAAGAAAGACGAAAAAAAAGGAGAACATTATTAAAGATAAAAAAAAAAAATATATGAAGATTTTCCTTGTCCTAGAGCATTACATTTCAAGGATGCTTATCACAACAAGATATAATTATTTATGTTCATAAATAATTGGACGATAAGACTATACCAGTGGGTTTAACCAAAAAATATCGAGGACCTCCGCATCTAACAATGGCAATTATTTTCGTAAAATACCAAGTTAATATTAAATTTCAATCCAGAGCATACTAAAACATCTAATTCCATAACGTTAAAAACAATTCTAGATTTCGATTAAAAAATAAACAAGTAAATTGGTTGTTTATTTTTTACCAAAGACCCTTGTGGTTGAAAAGCCCTAATAAATAAAATAAATAAATCGGTTAAAAAACCTAATATTTTCTAAAATTATATATTATAGAATCTATTCCAAATCATTGTAACAATTTTAAGGAGCATCCGACTAACAATAACCTTTTTCTATTAAAATAATGGATTAACTATTAAGTGATCGCAGTTGAAATTAAATGTCAAGATAACACAAAATGGGATATATGCTCAACTCAGACTCAAAAAACTCACCACTATCCTCAGTAAATTAATAAAATTTAGAAATACAATATAGGTAGGCACCTACTTACTGTCACTACGCAATTTAATGATTCTGTGCAATGCGTTAGTTATTTTTGTTACAAGCCAAGGCTTTTAAGGATTTTTATTAAGGTATTTTAAAAAATGTCTTCCAATACTATCACAAGGGTCCGCGGAATATTAGTTGGGAACAACTGGACTATACTCTTATAATTATATTATTTTAAACTTTATTTATCTAACGCCTTAATGATATTCCAGGCTTTGTAGCTTTTTTACTGCAAAAAAGGTGGTTTAGGTTTACAATGTTTTCTTTGACTTTTTTTTTTTTTTTACCATTTAGGTAAATTAAATAGTTAAACATCATAGTAAGTGTGTATAGTTTTTTATTTACATCACGGTAGGAGACCTAAATTTAAAGGTTTAATAAGGATAGGGATCTTAAACGAGTACCTGAGGTCGCAAAGGTTGGAGACAACCATTTTATCACCCCTCCCAATTAAGGTGAAACATCTGATTTAAAAAAAAAAAAAAAAATCTTCAGCCATCTGCCGGTTTTGGAGCCACGACCTTGGACATATAAGGCAAAAAATTACACGATTGAAACCCTAAAGGGTTATATTAATTTAAATATATTCCATTTTGAGAAAATAAAATAAGAAACTTGATTTTTGGGATAAAAAGGTAGTTGAGGAAGCACATTGATAAGTGGAATCATTGTAATTTAAACAAGAGACCACTAAAAATGATAAAAAATCAAAACATATATAAAAGCGTTTGTTTCGGGAGAGAAAGAGGTCCACAGATGTTGCCGCCGCTAAAGAAAACCAACAAACAGCCTAGTTCTTGATAGCAACGCCGGCTCCGACAGTCGATTACCAAAGGACTTACCATACGAAAAGAGCCGGTTATAGAGAACTAAACAATTTGCACCGTAGAAGAGGAGGAAGAATGAGATGGTAGAAAGGCTAATGATGACCAGGGGTTGTAAGAAAAGAAGAAAGGCGCCGACTGGAGTGGGCTTGGAGCACGTGTGTGCGTGGGGGGAATAGTTCACGGCAGCTTCAAAGGATGATTGATAGGACTCCGGGAGGGCACAATGCTCCACAAACCAAACACTCTCATTGTCTCTTCTTAATTAAATAGTACTGCAGATTGCTCCGTGTCTATAGTACGTCTTCTATAGAGCTCTGTGGGCTTATGGGGCGTGCCACGCTGAAAAGAAGAGTCAAGTGGGATCGACAAATAGTCTATCAACCAACCTTAGTAACGGTAATTCAAAATATTTACTGTTTACACATGTATTTGTTGTTGAAACCATGAAACTAACACCAAGAAAGTATTGCGAGAAATGGTCCCGGTACCTCAGATATAGAAACCATCTAAGAAAAGAATTTATTAATTGAGATGACATTCAAATGAATTATTATTAAATCGCGGTCAATTATAATAATTATTCTTTACTTTAGTTGGCGCGACAGGCCTTGGATGCGCGGTATGTTTTCTTACGATTCACTACGATTCTTGATGACTGTTATAAGATTGGGTTATAACTGCCTACATCTATTTTTGTAAGTGACCAGCAGTTGGCTGACAGGTCTCACATACTCCAGGAGAAGTTGTGAGTAAATCACTGTTCAATTATATGCTTTAAAAAGTCCTCCCAGGACAGTTTCGAGGGATTCGAACTCACAACCTTTGGCGTAGACAAGCGCCACGGAATATCAAGAATGTCAATAGAATAAATATCAAGAAAAACTGTTCAATCTAAGAAAGAAATTATTATAAACCACTTTATGGTGCATTTAATCAGCTCTAATTTAAGTGATAATAGACATATATAAGTTTTATAGTTCCTTCAATACCTAATTTTTCTAAACACAGTCTCATTATGTTGTAATTGCAAACAATTGTTAAAAGTCAATTCTCGCAAGAGTGCCATTCAGCAGGAAACGCAGAAGTGTTACTCTTAGCGTCCACCCACACTTTGGTGCCATCCAACCCAATAATAGGACAACTGCTCGGCGACAGATGAGCCTGGATTGATATTGATGGTACCCAGCCTGGGACAGATAATGAACAAGGAGGAGGGTGACAGCCACCCTACTGTTTCCAGTGATGATTGGTGCTATGATTGATGCCTATGATTATTCATCAACCACAAATGGCTCTATGATTAGTTCCGTAGCGGTCATCTCGACTGCGCCCTGCACCTGGTCCCGGAAGAGTCGCCTACACACAACCACTTTCAATTAGCACTGCTTGGATATACAGGCTTAAAGACGAACATACGATGCATAATATTCACAAAGCTTAGGTTTATCCTCTGGGATTAAAAAAAAAACACAACATAACATTACTATTTAATTTGACGTTTTAGCAATTTAAATAAATCATAAAATATTCTATATATTTTTTATTTTGTGCTTCTTTAATCAATACTATATATATTCTAGCAGGAAGGGAATTGAATCAATGACCTAAAAATCTAACATTTTGAGTATGCGTTGGATACAAAGGGATAGATATGGTATGACATATCTAA
Organism: Piezodorus guildinii; assembly: GCA_023052935.1. Taxonomy (NCBI): domain Eukaryota; kingdom Metazoa; phylum Arthropoda; class Insecta; order Hemiptera; family Pentatomidae; genus Piezodorus; species Piezodorus guildinii. Next base: position 95,017,727 of record CM041292.1, read on the forward strand.
GTTCTCTTTAATCCGATTTTGATAATATTTTCTAGGGCTGGTAACAGGTAGCTTCGATTAAAATGGAGTTAAACTCCACCTCGTAATTTCATAGGCATGCTGACATGACACTTGTCTTTCCATTTTGTCTTTAAAAAAATCAAAGCAACGTCCGAATATAGGTTTTATCATAGTCAATTCACTGCTTTTGCTTACCATGGCGCCAACAAATGTCCAACATATATCAGAGAAAATGAGTAAAAATATTTTGAGTTCATATTTTTATAAATATAAATGTAGCATTATTTTTTCTAAAATGTAAAAGGCAATATTTAAATAGCAAATAAACGCTGTTTTTTCTTCTTCTTTCTTTCGATAAATAGTAGTCATTTTGTATTTATTGTGTATGAAAAAGCGAATATGACAAAAGTAGACTATAAAACAATTCGATAGGAAGAAAATAATTACAAATCGGTTTGTTTTGTAGAATGCTAACCAAATAATATCGATTATCTGACCATAAAATAATTACATTAGTGCATAAACATGGACATAGACAGGATAAATAAAAAGTAAATGGTAAATGTGGGATCAATAATAGTAAATAAATAAATTTTCACTAGCAAGAACAATCTTATTTATCAAAATAATATAACCTATAGACAGTGCTTGAAAAAAACAACGTATCATATTTGTCGGTATAATAAAACATATATTTTGCTATACGACGGATATGTTTGGATTAAACATGTAATTTACATCACTGATATTTAGAAGGACGCTATAATGTGAAAGAAGAAAATAGAAGAATTCATAACAAAAATGAGAATTTACCTGGTATTGACATTAATTAGCCAATAATACTAGGTAGAAGATACGGAGAAATGTATAGCACGGTATAATATCCTATATGTGTTTATACTACATCAGATCTTATACTATATTCTATATCTTTCTATAAATAAGAGCTATTTTGTATTTATTGTGGGTGAAAGAGCGAATATGACAAAAGTAGACTATAAAACAATTCGATAGGAAGAAAATAATTACAAATCGTTTTGTTTTGTAGAATGCAAACCGACTAAAACATTGCTTCTCTGACCACACAATAGTTACACTTGTGCATAACTATGGAAGGACCATGACCAACAGGGAGGTCATAACACCTAATAGTTGGTGTGATAAATAAAAATATAAGATGAAAAACATATAGTTTTTCTAGCAAGAACACTGAGCTTGAACAAAAGCGTACAACGTAGTATATTTGTTATTATAATAATAATTGGGTTTATTTTGTGATTTACATCATTGACTTTTTAAAGGACACTTTAACATGAAAGAATACCTAGAATAACAATAAAACCTATATTTAATAAGAAAATAGAAATCGTTTCAGAAGAATTCAAAACGAAAATTTACCATTCACAATTTACGAGGCATTGAATATCAGTTAGTCATTTATATAAGGTGGAAGATATGCAAGTAAATGAAAAAATGTATTGCACGAATAGATAAATTTCGAAACCGATACATAAAGAGTAAGACGTCATCGATTCTCTAAGTCTTGTTATTTCAATATTGTTAGAACACTAACAGTATTCTTGAGTAAATAACTTACGCATTACCTTGCCTAAAAACCTGGAGGCTAAAAAAACAGAACCATGAAGAGGATGGGCAATGGCTAAAGGGAGAGCCATCATAAACGGGGATTTACGAGCCAGTAGGAGTGAGGACGGCAGCATCCTCACGTAGCAATAGTCTCTATCCATCTTCTATATAACCACCTCTCCGACTAACCCTTTCACAACTTCCTTTTTTATAAATAGTTTTTTTTTATAATAAAAAAAAAATCCATTTGAAGTCCTCATGAGCACCATCAATATATAAGAAGTAGTCACGAGATAACCACTATTCAGAAAACTAGAAAAAATATATCAAAAATATTTATTAACAACCTAGAATATTAAGATTAAATAGCTTTCAAATATATATTTCATTCAAAGATATACAAGAGTGAATAAAAGAAGTCCCCTTTCCGAAATAACGAATATCTCATCTGATTTCTATAAACTTAGTATTATAGTCTTACATTTCCTAATGCGAGAACTGATAAAAAAAAAAAAGCAACACGCCTTTATTTTTTTGAAAATTAAATATTAAGCTAAGCAATTTAAAAAACTCAAAACAATAACAAAATCCATGAGGCTATGTAGAAAACAAGAAAATGAATTACTTTCTTGGTCATATATGAATATAAAACGATGTGCTATAAGCTTAATCTTCTATACTTTACTGTAGAGAATTGGTTGATTGTTTATTTATTTAACGTCCTTTTATGATGCTGTGGCTAATCGTATGATGACACTGTGACCTAAATTTTGCCTATCAACGTTTAATTAAGATAGTGATCTTTAACAAGTATCCTGGCTCGGGTCCATCTTTTAACGTCCCTTTCGAAGGAAGGCATAACTAAGGATTTTTTACTCCCATTAAAAAATCCTAGGACCACCTGCGGGTTTGAAACCTTGGACATAGGAGGCTGTCATGCTAACCACCATGCTACAGGTAACTCTCCATTGTAGAAAATTAAATTATTTGTCAAATTGTTTGTTTGGGTTTAAGCCGTAAAACCATAAGTCTAATGATTTAAATGTTATTTTACAATGTCCCTCATGTTTACATTATAAGCTACGCGAGTATAAAGTTCTTGCCTACTCTGAGTTTATTCTCTGGGACGAACTAATTTCCTGAACACTTCATAAGTGCTTATACTTCAAGACTTCATCAAAACCATTATATGAAATTTAAAAATAATAATAATGAATAAATTTTTTAACACAACAGCAGGATAGTGGATGAAAATGTTTTGACTATAGATTTTCTGAACGCGGAGTCGAAAAACTGTTTTTCAAGTTTTTGACCTGAAAACCACAACAATAAACTGAGAATGATTGTTTTTCATTCAGCAATTAAACGGAAGTACATTTCCACTACAAATACAAGGAAAGGATATCGACAGGTATCCAGGAATACCATCAACGGAACGAAGTATTTGAGTCTATTTCGCAAGAAAAGTGAGAGTCTTGCGCGTAAAAATTGCATAGGAAATAACGAGATAAGTTCAAGGGCAAAGTAAAGTATTGTTTAAAGTCAGTAAGGACAGAATGATTGATAGATAAGTATGGATATTTTAAAACGTCGACTCGTGATAAGGACGCAAGTTTTTTTTTTAATGTATTCATTAAATTTACGGATATGTTAACCATAAAGTCATCCTAATCATTTCTGTATTAAATATCATACAGAGAAAATAGATAAGAGCAAGGAGAGAATCCCAAATGTGTCTCACCGATTTTTATGAATTTTTGCAAGGTAAAATTAGAAATTAAACTATTAGACTTTGCAAAATTTTAGGGATCCAACGTCGGGTAAAAAAATCGGAAAGTTTGCTTTAAAGCTTTATTAAAAATCGCACTACTCACGCATAGAAAATAATCTTAATCTGAGCACAGTTTTAAGAAAAAGGTTTAATAAGGATTAAAAGTACTTTTTTGATGAGATTATATACATTTTTAGGGTCATTACCAAGCATAAAACTTGAACATTTTAATAGCTTATTTTTTTATTAATCCGCTTTGAAATAAGGTAATTTTGAATCCCCGATTATTGTTCCACCTTAAGTAGATCCAGATATATTAAGTAAAATGTGTTTTTCGCGCGCAAACTTTCCGATTTTTTTACGCGTCTCCTGAGGAGTGTTGGCCCCTAATATTTTGCTGAGTCTAATGTTTCAATGTCTAGTTTTAACTTAAAAAAATCATCAAAATTAGTGAGAAACATTTGGTACCTCTCCTTGTTAGTATGTAGATAATAAAAATATTGATTTATTGAAGTTCTTTCACAAAATAAAAAGTGAATAAAATAAAGGTTCCAAATCGCTATTCACGGATTCCATATACAGAGTGAACTAGACCTCTTCGAACATTATATGAATAGGTTTCAAACATTTAGGTTGTTAAATGAGTCGGAAGAGATACTTAAGCTACTGTTCTGAGGATATTTCTAACCATCTCTATACAATATCCGATCTATTCAATTCCAAAGACTCCTACCAAGAGAAGACATCAACTCCTGGGGAATAAGATCAGAAGAAAGTGATAATTGGATTAAATAAAGGGTCTGAAGAAAGAGAGAGAGAGAAGGAGAGAGATGTGGTCAAAATTAATGGCCCGGTTGGAACACTAAACGCCAGATATTTATTGGCTCACAGATAACGGCCGCTTCGTGTGCCCTTCTAATCCCCACAATCCGCATTCTCTTAATGAACTCCTGTAATTATTTATAACATTATTAAATTAACAGTATAATCGTTTTTATATCCGAAGGTGAGAAGGAACATAATATAGATAAAAGAAAATAATTTATAAGATCCCAACTTAATTACTGTAAAATAACTAAGGGGAATTCATTATAGAAGAATTCAAATTGTTCATCATAAATCATATTAATCACAAAATATTTAAAGCCTCATCAACAAGGATTGGAAACAGCATAACCATAGTAAAATATTCCCGTTAGAAATCATTAAAAACGAGCATTTGATAGCTTAGAAATGCTGCTTCAACATTTTTAAAGAAAGAGATTTTCGGTCATAATGTACGATAAAGAAGTAGATGTTTGTTTGTATATTTAAAGTCGCTTAATGCTACTGTGGCCAATCAGACAAAGATACAGTGGGAGTTCTAAATTATGCTTATTCAGGTTTAATTAGAAGAAGGATCTTTAACGAGTATCTGACATCGCACAGGCTCAGGTCTACCTTGTTACGTTCCCTTCGAAGAAAGACATAACTAAGAATTTTTTACTCCGACCAAATATTCCTAGGACCACCTGCGGGTTTAAACTTGTGACCTTTTTCATAGGAGGCTAATAATTAGATGTAAGATGCTAGAAGGACAACCAAATAAATAAGATAAACGATAGAAGTTATAAAATGAACTAATTTGCCATAACAAAAAAACTTAAATTATTCACATTTCTGATCTTCACAATAGCCAAAAAAATTGTTTCTCCTAAGACTTTAGAATCAATATGACCAACGGTTTTGATAAAACACGTCTCGCATTAAAGGAGCATTAGATGATAACAAAAAAAATCTAAATAGAAGGTAATTTTTTCGAATCCTGAAAAAAAAAAAAAAAAATCTGGAAATAAGATTAGGGATACAGATGCATAATATAATGTTACAAAAAATACTATGTAACTAATTTAAAGTTGGCAGATTCTTGGTAGAAGAGAATAGTCCTAGAAGACAAAATTTACAACTTACATATAAATCTAGGTAAAACTAATGGTATTCCAATGAAAATATATAATTAATTCGTAAATAAACATAAAAAAGATCCAGGATTTCTCGTTTGTTTCTTAATCATTTTTAAACATATCAGACTGAAGTAATCCTTTCGCCCTTCATATTTTTAAACAACTGATGATGGATTATGGCTACTACAAACATTGAATACAACAAACTAAACCACTGTTTGATCGTGAAAAACGATACGGTGATTAATAACCAAAAACAAGAAATAAAATAGGAACAATGGTAAGGTTGCTGCTAATAACTACAAGGCTCTTCATACAATCAATCAGGAATTTTAATGAGTGCATGTTACAAAGGAAAATATGGTAGTGCAGTAATGAGATCCCTCTTTGTTTTATTATTCGGCAATTTTTTTTTTTTTTTTAAATATCCTATATGTGTTTATACTATACCAGACAATTTAAATAGCATTTAAATTCATATTCCAAGTTATACTGTAATTTGTAATTTATTTACAATTGAAGCTGGTAAGTATATCTTTTTTTAGCTATGAATGTTTAGTTAACTACATTTTCGTATAAGTACCACATATACAAGAAAAAACTTCTAAAAAAAATTTGAAATTTGTAAGGTTTATAAATATAAGTTTCAGATAATGATGAAAAGAGTGAAAAAAATACGCTAAGAAAAGGATGATTTTAGCACTGTTTTTGAGGAAGTTAGTCATTTTGAAAGTACTTTAGCTCAGTTATTTTTGGATTTAATAAAGAAAAGTAAACAAGCCTTTTAAAATTAACTATCGACATTTTGAAAAAGGAGATATCCACCGTGAACCAATAAGCGATAAAAAGTTCGATGTAATTAAAAGTACAGTACTAGAAGATACATTAAGTATGCTATTTATTGTATATCTAGAAGAAAATTTTTTAAACCCATTTAGGGTCTTAGGTTCATAACATTAAGAAATTAATAATGTATCACGGCCTAGGTCACGCACAGCAGCCAGGTATGTCCCTTAATTTTAGGTACCAACGTAATAGGGGCTGGGGGTTTTCTTTATCCCACGTCGCTCCACGGTTGAATTAACAGGAAATATCTGTGGCGGTCGTGAATAAGTGTTTAAGTCAAAATCTTTCATTTTACAAGTAAGCGACTTAAACTTTACGTAATACCAAAAAATAGAATAATTAACATACAGCTTTCTTTCCACCTGAAATTTCTTCCACCAACAAATCTCTTTAACCAATTTAACACGTCATAGGAGACGGTCTGAGGAAGCGATACGAGGAGTTAACTCATTTTTAATATAACCCGAGTTATCTAGTTTTTTACGACCGCCACAGATATATTATTGTATACCTAACATTATAAATATAAAAACGAATATTAATGAAATATTGGAACGAATATTCTAGTTAGCTTCCTTAGAAATTTTTCTGGATATAACTGGTATGACTAAAAAAGGGGGATAAAACGTGTTTCAAATAAATAAAAAAAATCCTGATATTATATCAACACCTACTGAGTGACAGATTTACGGGAATTAAGTTATCTGTAATTTAATCAATTCGTTATATTTAGCCAACGTTTAAATCATTCTGATCAGCGTTTAAACCATTCGTTAAAACAAACCTATAACGACGGCTTTAACACCATTAAACAGAGGAGAGGTAAACAAGATGAGATATTATTCAAATTGGTCTGGTAGCTTCAGGGAAATAAAACATATCTATCTTCAATATTAGAGGATAAGAAAGAGAGAAGACTGGCTTTGATATCAAAGGGAACGAATCTAGCGGCCCTGGTTTCGGAGAAAATGGCCAATTAAAGTTGGGACTTCTGAGGCCGCCGAAGTAAAAAACCCATTCGGTGGACAGTCCCCTCGACTTTTGAAAAATTAGCACCAGTCCACTGCTACCGGGCTCCACCACCATTTCTTTTTTTTCCGAATAGAGTAGCTTCCTAAAGATATCACTCCTGTTATCCGGTAGCTGTTATCGACTTTTATTCAGCTTTTTGTACCAACTAATACCTGTCTCTATACTGGACTATAAAACCAGTCGGTATAAAATGAAAGTATTATGAAACTCGTTAAAGTTTATGGGACGTTCACTAATATAAATACTAATAAAGGGATCGGCAAAACCGTTAATTTTAATTAGCACTTAAGGCTACTCCTGCTAATTATGAATAACTTTTGATAAAAAGTTTCTAATTCTTGACTAACGGATTTATTAATTAATTAATATTTTATATGGAAAAGATTTCAACGTAATGTTACGAGGTAAGGTGCTAAACAATATTCATTATCTGAAGCAAATGTTTTAGCATTTTAATACAGTTAAAGAACATCGAATTTTTATAACAATTAGTATTATTATTTTTTCTACTTCTACTACCTCTTTTTATAAAGAAACGTAGCTCAAAGATGTCTGGATTCAAATATAAAAAATATTAAATAGGCCGATATAAAAATTATTTGAATCAAGATCAACCATAGAAATTTAAAAAAAGGAAAATTCTCTAAAGCATGCATACCTTTTAGATTTTTCGCTAAATAACTGATCTCTTAACGAACATCGATAAACGATCATGGCTTTTGTGGGAAACTTATTCACATAAGCTTAACAACAGTACTAGAATGCATGAAATGAAAGATTTTCATTTCATGTTTGTATGTATCAACACCGCTATAATACTTTTTTTCTTCAGTAAAACAGATACTTTATTCAACATTTCCAAATCTATTTTCGCTATGTTTCTAAAGATAAGTTTTCTAAAAGTTTAGTGTATTACGGTAAAGTATTTGCTTTTGAGTAACATCGCTTATTAAAACATATGTAAGGAAAATGAATGACAGTTTTTTGAAATATTTAAAGAATTCAAATATTTCGAAAGTTTGATTAATAGGTGAACTGCTGTTGGATTGTTTTAAAAAAATAGAGTGAAAATATTGAATATTTTCAAGGTGTTTAAAGTTTAATCCATTCTTGACGTTAAAACACGTTAATTGTTTGAAACGATTAGATATTTAACGTGAACAAAAAATAATTGAAAATGGCTAAGCAATTTTTATATTCGTCATATGTCTAACATATAAATCAAATCGAATACCGGGACTTTAACGTAACAAACAACGAACATACTACAGACGGGCGTTTATCTGGACTGAATATAGTATCATTTTAATATCAATGATTTAATAAACATATTAAAATTTTCATAAGTGTTCATTTAGCGACACTTCATGCTACTGTGGCTAATCCCACGATAGTACAGTGGGAGTACTGCATTTTATCTTCCCAGGTTTAATTAGAATAGGGGTTTTAACAAGTACCTCAAATCCAGAGGCACGGGACTACCTTTTACGTTCCCTCCGAAGGATGACATTATTGAGGATTTTTGAATGTCTTAAAATTCTAGGTATCTTACCCGCGAACTTGAGTATAGAATGCTGTTATGCTAGCCACTACACCACAGGTGACCGCAAATTTCCATAAGTTATTAACCAATTTTCAGCAAGAGATCTCGGACTATAAGACAATGCTTCTTAACTTCTAAAGTTAATGGTATTCAGACTTCCGTCAGTAATATTGCCTAATAGCTCAAAGCCGACTGTAACTGTCCATTTCTCATAAAATTAAGACTGTCCAGCCCATCAAAACAAACGGGTAAAAAAACCTGGCGCCATCACTACAGCCTAGTTTACATTCCATTAAGCGGACCGTCTTGAGAAAACAAGCGCGCACGTGTAGTTAGCCAATGGCCACTGATGGGGCGATCAAGATGTTACCATATCAGAGGGTGTTTACACAGCCCGTCCTGCCCGCTTCCTGCCCGCCCATGCGGGTGGCTGTGTCCAGCGAGCAACGGTTCTCTATTTTATGGTGTCTGCCATCGGTCGGCAATTAGCGAACCAGCCAGAAGCCAAGGATCAAAGGAGGAGTATCCTCTTCCGCCACGGACTACAATATTAACGGAATAGTGAAAGCGAAGGATGCAGCGAGAAGACCGTAACGGAAAACAGCCATTGGTAGTTGTAAATTTAGAGCCGAGCTCCAAGTCGATATAAAAACTGCAGAAAGGAGGAAGAGGTATGTTTGTTTTTTTAACGTCACTTTAAGCTACTATGGCTAATCGGACGATGCTACAGTGGGAGTCCTAAAGTTTGCCTATATAGGTTTTAATTAGGAGAGAAATCTGTAACGAGTACCTGACATCGCACAAGCTCGGGACCACCTGGATTTGAACCCAAAACCTTTGGCATAGAAGGCTGTTATGCTAGCCACCATACTACAGGTGATCCCAGACAGAGGTATTTACAACTTAAGGACTCTTGCAATCCGGATGATACAAAAATGCTATGGGAGTATATAATAACAGAAGGGAAGACCATATATCTACTATGTTTTCTTCTTGAAAGCCATCTCCACAATCTTTCCACCATTAAGAATTATAAAAATATTAGAATCATTTGACAAAAAACCTATTTTGACATGAAATATATTAGATTTTTAAGTATATTCATTGAGTTACTAAGCAACGTCTATATTAAAATTATAAGATCACTATGCTTTACAAAATATACATCATTTAACCGTTTTTATTTTTAAAAAAACAACCTTCTATGACCAAGGTATGTTCAAACACGGTATATAACGCTAAGATTTAAAAAAAAAAATGTGATCCTGAACCCATTTACGTTCTTAGGTTCAGTACATCCTTAGCCGCCAGGTTTCCTAAAATAACAACATTAATAATCCAGCCTCAGCCGGGGGTCGAACCCTAGGCTTAGATAATAGTAGACCAGTGATCTATTCATCACACCAAGACGCTCCTTGATATTATATAAAAATAAATAAAAAATCGTTAGTAAGACCGTTCATCGGAGGGGACGTAAAGCCTGTTGGATGTCATGTACTCATGTGTAAAATACCTATTCTTACTTAACCTGGATAGGCAAAATTTAGGACTCCCGCTGTAGTATAGTCCGATTATTCACAGTATCATAAAAGTGAGGTTACATGAACAAACAAATGTACAAATATTTTTAAGAATGTGAATAAATCTGCTTGCCAATACATATGCACTTTTTTGTGTTGATAGTTTGCTACTCGCCTGCTGTAGCGAAACTTTTGTGTCCGCAAATAAATATTTATTTAGAAATGTAATAATATACGGTTTTTTTACGAAGACAACATTTTTCGTATTTAATATTCCTTCTTATAATGCATGATAGTAAAATTTATTATTATTAAATCTATTCAAATACGAAATTTATTTTTATTTTTATTTTCCCCCAGAGGCCACCCATGAGGACAATATACACAGGCGGCATGAGAAGGCGAGTAGATGGAACAGCTGGTATACCGGTAAAACAACTTCTCCAGGGATTTACTTAATGTTTTCACCAACTTTTATAATAAATAAGGTAAATATTATTTTATAACAGTTTTAAATATATCATCATTAGTTGAGTTTTTAATCTGTTTTCAAATATCAGCAAACTTCAATTGACATTTAATTATTTATATATTATCTCTAAATGAACTATAAAGTTTTAATCTTAGAATCGTTCTCAAAAAGCTCTATGACCGATTCCGGTAACTGCTAGATGTCTTTAAATCACCTTAATAGTCATGTCTTCTAACAAGAATCACTTACGCATTTTACATGAATTGGTAACTTTTTTGTACTTCTAAATTTTAGTGATTCATTGAGTACAATGTGCATACTATGTTGGATATCTTTAATATTTTAAACGTAGTAACTAAACTGATTTCAAGGTTAGTCATAGTCGGATACGTCTAAAAATTAAGGCGATTTCAATTAGGTAATATAACTATCTGAGGAAATATTCAGTATTTTTCTATAAAACCAATCTACGTGATTATTATAGCATTAAAAAAAAAAGAATAATTAATAATTTTATTTTTACCTCATGGAAGGAAATGATTAATTATGCTTTAGAATGCAATTAAATATGGACATTCTGGACAGAATTGCAAGTTTCAAAAACGCTTTACAAGGAATTTGGTTTTCTTCAGATCAAATCGGATGGAGGGGTTTATATATTTATTTATGAAGAGATCCCACCAACAGGAAAATTGTCCGAAGACAGTTGATCGTATTACAGAAATAGCATTAACTCTTATAATTTCATGACCATACTGATAAACGAAAAATATAATAACATACAGTAACTAAATATAGAAAAATAAAGATTACTTTATACATAAAAATACAAAATAACAACTTTCAAAGGGAATGACAATAATGATTAAAAGAACAAAATTACCAACAAAAAAAAAAATATATATATATATATATATTTTTTTTTTTTTTTTTTTTATATCCACTTTAAATTATATAGTGGATTGTAAATATCCTTTGAAAAGACAATGTTTCCAACAAAAATCTAGAAATTCGCAAATTGCAAACCAAATATAGATAAATTAACTGAGTATCATAATTTAAACATCTAGGATAAACAATCTCTGAAAAATAGTATTGGTGCAAAGCCCTTATAACAAAAAAAAAAAAACGTTTAAAGCTAAATACGAAAATTAGACATTGAAACAAAATAATTAAACCAAAAATATTATATGCCAGCGAAACATCGCCCCTAAATAGTGATACAGACAAGAAAAATCTGACGAGGAAAAAAAGAAGAATAATTAGGAAGATTCTGAGACAATGATGTAACGGAAGCGACTAAAACAAAATAATTATCAAATATAGAGACAAACATGAGGAAAAGAAACATTATGGCCACATAATGAGGCTTTCGGTTAAAAAACGCTTGGAATTGGCCAAACTTACCACTCAACAGACAGAAACTAGAAACAAATTTAGAAAAAAGTTGAAAAATTAGAGGTTAAACCAGAAAGAAAATCCCCGAGAACCGCGGTATAATAAAACGAATAAAAAAGAGTCGAATTCTCACAAAGAATGAAACACTAGAAAATTAAGCATAAAAAAATAGCCATCTTTGTTTAATTTATTACCACTTAGGAGCTTGACGACTAATGATAATAATAATTATTTATTTATTAAACGTAGAGATATTTGGACTGATTAATTTCTTCCAAAAAACTTGATTTATTATTATATCACACATTCGACGTTTCGGGATCTTTCCCCATCTTTAGGACTCTACAAATAAAAATAACAATTTCCATTACATTAAAAAACACTATAGTGAGGTGAATCATTAAAACGTTTTATACAAAATTATTATAAGTTAGGTGCCCATTATTAACAATATTTAAAAACTTACTGTACAACGAATTTTAAAATCAATAAGAGGTATTAAAAAACAATAATTAACAATGTTACATAGTAATAAGTTAATGCAATAAATAAATATTTTAAAATTACCTGGTTTATTATATTATAAAATTCATTTGTTCCGTCCAACATTTTCACTGATACAAAAAATTAAAAAGGAAAATCAGTAAAAACTGAGTGAAACATCAAATCGGAGCAGGGTATCGTTTAGATCTTTGTCCTCAACTGGATTTAGGATTAGACCAATTTATAACTTATGTATGGTTATTGTTATTAAATAGTGTGAAATTCTTAAATACATTTTATTTATAGCAATGGTAACTTAAGTGTCTAGAGTCAGTTTTGACTCTTCAGCGTTATTTAACGTCTACCACTAAGGAGCTTGACGACTAATGATAATAATAATTATTTATTTATATCATACATACACATTATATATATATATATATATATATATATATATATATATATATATATAACCTTTTTAATTTTGAGGGCCCTTGCTATAGGACTGAACGGATGAAGGAGTCCTCGAAAAAAAAAAAAAAAAAAAAAAATGGACAACCATTGAACTAGCCTAAGGTGAACAGTAAATGGAAATGCTAAAATACCCTTCCTCACAAGTGTTATTTCCATGAGAGAAGAAATAACGGTGCAGAGAAGAGGACAGAGAATATAGGGAAATGGCAGAGAGGTGTGGGTGGAAGGGCTCATTACGTCGCCGTAGGTGGGCCGCGGTCCTATCTCCCGCCCGGCTATCTCTAGCTCGCAATTACCGGGGACGCCTTTAGGGCTACGGGGTGTCATCCTCCCGACTCCTCGGCTCGGGAGATCGTAAAGTTATCCGCGATGTGGTCTCTATACTGGGCCAATAGTCAGCCTTTTTTATGGATGATCAAATTATTTTATGACGTATACCATCGGATCTAATAGGAATATTCAGATCCAGACGGATAAAAAAGGGAAATCACCTCTCCCTTTTTTCGAATGCAAAATAATAGAAAATTATCGCACTTATCATTTATAAGGTGATAGTAAGCATGGACTTGTTGAACCCCGGAATCGTTGAATTGAAATTGAACTTTATCTCCTGGAGGTTGAATATTGACCTTAATAAACTGATAAACAACCAGGCTTTAATAATATTGTGTAATATATAATAAAGACGTTAAACCCACACATATCCATCCCTTTCATAAGAAAAAATATGTTTCTTATAACCTTTCAAATTAACACTAGCGTATAAATAATATTGAATAAATAGATGACCGTGCAATGTACAAACAGGATGAGATGTTTCGGATAAGGATCAAAAAATATTAAAAACTATTGGGATACAAGATTCAAGAAGCAACTGCTCAGCTGGCATGCCTGGAAGCCCTGATTAAGAACCGCAACAGGGGTCGAAACGTTGGACAATAAATAGTTTTTCACAATTTTCTAATATTTCTGGACCACCACCATCTTAACCTTCATATTAGAATATAAAAGAAAATGGTGGAGTAATTGACAATATCTTTAAAAACCCGTCAATTTATTTTTGTTATTAATTGTAATATATTAGTTCGATATTTATCCACATATACGCTATTAAGTACCAAATTTTTAAAACTTTTGTTAATTGTTGGGTCTCTTACTTTTTATTAATATTCTTTAAACATCATCTTCAAATTAATATCAACAAAAAATCTTCTAAAAGTCTTTTTCCATATTTTATTACTGTTGTCTTATTACAGCACTATCAATTCATTATTTTTCTTTTAATTCCAAGGGTTATATTTCTTTTGTTGGTCCATCCCTACTATCATAGATGTCATGGATATTTAGCTTACATGACTGAATTCCCAATTTGTGAGGAGAATATTTTTTAATACATGCATTATTTTCGCAAAGCACGAAAATTTACTAGGTATGCATGTATTGCATACTGTGGATGTGGTATCATTCATCATTTATTAATTGGGAAACAATAATCAAGGCACGATTAGCATTATTAATATATTATTCACTAATATCAGTTTTGAAAAATAATTCTGTTTCAACTATATATAATCTGAATTCTTATCGTTTTCTAATTTATTCATATTGACAAGGAAGCATAATTCGAAATCAATACATTCTTACTACTAACAATTATGGAGGTGATTATTTATAAATTAAAAATACAATAGAGGAAGCCATTTTGAAAATTAAGCCTTGTCATATCATATGTAATAGAGTAATACCTAATCTGATATTAAAAACGATTAAATTGTACATTGTGAAAGAATTTAATTAAAAGCTTTTATATACTGCCTTTTCCGAGAAAATCATAAACAATGAGTAAAAGCGATAAAATAAAATGATGTTTCTGGAAAGTCTACTTTAGTGAAAGGAGATTAAACATTTCAGGCTTATAATTTTCTAAAATATGTAATTTAAATATAGTAATACATTTCATTCATAAAAATTTGGCGGATCTTCCTTATTTGGACTTTGGAGGACTAGGGCACCTTAAAAGTTCGGTTTTACAATTTATCGTAAAATAAATTTCTCATAAAACAATAAATATAGTTTATGGAATATTTCATCATTATTTATTGAGGAAACAATGACAAGAACAGTAGCCACATTTTTCTACAACTAATAATTACCACGGTTGACCTTGTTAAAGTGGACAGGGTTATAACAAAAACAAGAAAAAGAAAAACGCATAAAATGCTATATCAGCAAAACAACTTCAACCTTAGTTCCCAAACAGGCCAGTGCATGTTCCTCAAACTGAAACTACATATTTTAAGATAAATATATATACATACACATGTCCGGGATGTTACATAAATTGTTTCGGTAAAATGGACTGTGATTGATTTTAAAATTTTTTTATCATGTTAGGAAATGTCCGGACGGTTTTTGGTCGAACTCATTCGAGCAAAGTGTAATTATAAGGTCTTCAATATTGACATCGTATTTTTAAACGACTAATCCAACAAATTAAATTATCTAAAATACATCCAAAGTTCTTCAATTTAATTCAGCATGATATTCTAGATATCCCAAAATGATCGAGAAATAAAACTAATACTTATTAAATACGTATTATCCTTGTAGAATATTGTAATTTCACCTACTATAAGTGAAATATACAGAAAGAAAAAGTATTGGAATCGTGAAAATCTTTTAATCCGGATAGTAAACGGAAATATGGGTTACCTCAGGTCCCCACCATTCTGTTATATGCATATGTGGTAAGTATAGACCGATAACGAAAAGTCGTACGAAACTGAAATTATATACTTAAAATATGTATATAGATCGGATGTTACAGCAACTATTTTACTAAACGAAAAAACGATCCTCTACAGTACAGTACCTATTACTTTTGTTGATTTGAAATAGCTAAAACCATTTCTCGATGTCAGCATTGCTAAGTAAATGATAAGTATGAAATATAAAAAAAATTCAAAAACAAACTAAAGCAAAAAAAAATATTTTTTTAAAATATAAGAGTGAAAAAAAAGAATAGTAATGAAAAAAGAATATTTTGGGTGTAAAATATCGTTGAATTAAAAAAAAAAATCATGAATGAAATCCTAAAAGTTATTAGAGAATAATAATAGACCTATACACCTAATTTATTGCATTATTTAAGACATTTTGCTTAAAGATTATTTCGCGATGTATCTATGGCAACTATAATAGATAAAATCTTTTTGAAAAGGCATACTATTAAATCTGTAGCTAAACGTAAAATTATTAATTAATTTTTTCTCATTTAATTACAAAAAAAGGATTGAAAAAATTGTTATTTACCATTTAAAAAAAAAAAAAATTTGCAATAAGCAGAATGGTTAATTCGGCGAATCTCTAAGCTACCGCCTCAAAAGTTGTTGGGGTAAATTGCATAGATTGGTTGTGGGCTTTTGGGCCGATGGGTTCATATCGTAAGTCAGTCTGTTTTTTGTAATATTCGGTACCAGAATCAGATTGTGAGCAAGTTAAAGTCCTTGTGGAGTAATTCGTCTGTCACATAGAATGGAAAGACTGGATTTTTAGAAGTATTTCATTAGTTTTGTGAAGCTCACATCATATTTTTGAAATTATTTTTGTTTATTATTATCATTATATATTTATTTTTAATGCAATTTAATAATTACTACTAATCTCTTTATATATTTAAATGATAACTTGATTTTGGTTTCCAAGAACCCTTCTAAACCACAGGACGGATTTTGACACAATTTTTACTATCATTTAGCACATTCTTTCCTGAAGGTTTAAATCTAAAATGCATTGAAATTTACCTTTATTTTAAACGGGAAACATAAGTTTTCCGTAACCAAGTCATCAAAAAATCATTCCTAAAATATAAGTAGTAATATAGACGTATAATATACCGTTGGAAAGCGCAAGATTTTAGAAAAGTATATATGCAATAAAGGAAGTCGTACAAGTTAATATAAAGTAGTTGTAAGATCATGAACTTTACCTAAACAAATATAAAATAGTTATAAAACTAATAGGACAGGAATTTTTGTTATTTGTATAGTTCTTGAACATACATACCAATCAAGTTTATTTATATGGTGAAATTAAATTTTACGTTATCTCTGCTTCACTTAAAATAACAAATAAATTAAACTTGACCAATTACACTTATCTTTTCGGTAAACTAAAACTCCAAATCGGTCAGAAAGATCTTTATTGAAACATAAATGACACCTCATTCAAATTGCACGCGTGTGAAGTAGGGGCGGGTCCGCTAGTTATTTACTAGTTTCTTTGATTATTACCGACGAAATGTAATGAATATCAATGAAGGATATAAGAAGGAAATTACAAATGAGATAAAAAGGTTTAATAAATAGCTGTTTATCATAAATTTTCTTTGGATGGATGTGATTATTAAACTGTTTTTTGTTTAATTCCTTCTACGTAAATACCGATTATTGTTAAGAGAGACTTTTTACAAGTGAAGATATAGTAGCTAGCCAAACCGTTAGAGGCCAGAGGAGGCAGTAATTGCGAGCCCGCCCTAGGACTTGGGCTCGGCGAAAGACAACGGGGATGATGATGCCCTGACCCCTGATCGTCGTGACCCAACCCGATACCATCTCCCCTCTCATATTGCCTCTTTTTCTTTTACTGACCGCTATCTCTGCATCTTATACTCTTGGCGACATACCTTCATATTTCTTGCGTTCTACCCTGCCTCCGCCGTAGTCCTTTAGGAAATTACTATGAAGGAGGGAGCAGAAGAAGTGGAGGAAGAACGAAAATTGACTTGAAGAGTTTGAAAATTACAGGAAAGTTCATGTGACAATATTAATAGATGTATGTAATCTCGCTCGGATCTGATATACTTTTAGACTAACCTCTACTCTAAACTAATTTTAGAATAACTTCTTGTACACTTACAGGATTTAAACACATTACTATAAAGACTATTTTGCCTAAACATCGATACATGAAGATTATAAATAATTGAGGTAGAAATGAAATAATCTTGTTTACGATTCTTCAAGAAAACATTTTTACATAAAAAATGACATATGTCTAACTTGAAATCCTCATACAAGACTTAATTATTCAAATCTTCCACTCTATTACAAAAAGCGCATTTACGTTACCATTATCAAACCCATCTGGAAATATAGAATCGGGCTTTGGGGCTCTACTAAACCATCTGATTACTACCGCATTTAATCCTTACAATCCAAAACCCTAGCAATATCCTAAATGCGCCTTCCTTTGTCACAAATAAAATCATCCATAATGGCCTTAATATGCCATTCGTACTAGATATAATACTTTTAATTCCAAACTCACGACCCACATAAGCCCATTTATCCGCAACCTATCTACCTCACTTATCCCTGATAACCCTCCAAGGCGTTTTAAAAAGAAGATGGCCCCGGGGCCTAACTTAAATAAATGTTGAATTTCTACTGCTGGGTAATTCCTTAATAAGTCCTTTTACACCCTTTATTATTATAATTCATCACTATCAATGGCTGTATTTACTGTATATACAGTTGTGGAAATCAACAAAAAAATTTGTTTTAAATAAATCAAAATCAGTGATCAACGTTTCGTTTGGCACAGAAGAAAATGTTCGATACTTATATTTATTTTGGTAATATAACATTGATTATTTAATTAACATTTAAATTAACAACAATTCTTTACTAACACTTAAATTTTTTTAATTATCTATATAAGAATTAACTGTATTGAATATTGATCACTTATTTTAATTTTAATATAAATGATTTTTGAAAGAAAATACAAGCCCATTTATTTAGTATTATAATTCTTCAGGATAATATTTTTAAAAAATGATATAAATAATGAAAATTATGAATACATGAAATAAGTACTTATAAAAATCAATTCGAACAGAAATCTCTCCTTTCATCAAAGAATTAACACAAATTTGGCAACCTGTACAACTAAAATGAACAAAATAACATGCAGCAAAATGATACGGCAAAGACCTAGAGGAGTTTGATGTGAGACCTCTATACAGCAAAAGGTCATCTTTGATATGATGCAATAATATACAACTGGAGAGAATATTTTTTAATCGTCTTTATATTAAGATAAAAAAAAAAAAAATAATTAATCCTGGGCAGGAATATATTTATTATTGAAACATACTTTTTATTTTAGTTGGTTTTATCAACAAATGTTTTAATGTTATTTAAATGTTTAGAAAAACATTTTTTCTATAATGTTATTATTAATATTGAGATAAACAAAATTATCTTCATTATTTTAGAGCTTTTAAATATAAAAGATCATTTGTTAAAAAAAAACAAAAACAAAAAAAACATTCAAATTAAAAAAAAAAAAAAAATCACTATATGCGAAGATAAATGGGAAAGTGGTTGCACCCACCAAACACTAACCGCCTTGATTTACACATTAATTGCCCCGAGCCTTTCTAATCGCGTACCTGCTTGGCCTAACACGTATCGCCATCGGGATCAGATCATCCCCTGGTACTTGAAATCGTAGGGAATGACGATGCATTTCGAAAATACATTATCGGCGGAGGCATGCCATATATAAATATGCGAAAAGTGTTGCTAATGGTGATGTTATGCAGCGCAGGGGAAATAGGGAGTCATATCACGTAGTCAGTGATTTCCTCAGTCTATATTAGTCCAGATATACACACCATTGCGGACTGCAAATGAACAACGCAAGCTGGCAGTTAAGCAGTTCGCAGGCGAGAACTGGATCGTATCAGTAAGTAGAAAAAAACGCATATTAGCCACTGTTGTGCCATATCGTTGGTTCGTCATAATTTTAACAAAATTCATCCCTAAAATAATTTTGATTTGTATCAAATGTATTAAATTCCATTTAAAAATGAACGCGCACTAATTCTCTGTAGGCTGAGTGTTAATTATATTCAACAAAATAAGTATGACGAATTATTCATAATTTAAGTTCCGTTGTTCACATACCGATAAACATATTAGACCTTACACTTACTTAAAACAGGAGTTTTAAGTAACATATACATCATGTATTCTATATATATTTACAAGAACAGAAAGGTGGTCTACCGTTAAATTATAAATTACAGTAAAAAATAAAATAAAAAAATATATATAATATATATATATATATATATATATATATATATATGTACTGTTAAAAATCTTGGCATTATCATCGACCAAAACCTATCCTGGAAACCCCAAATTGCCCAAATTTCCCGTCGATCGATTTGTACCTTGAAATTATTCCACCGATCCCGCCACCTCCTACCACAATCTACCCGTAAACTCCTAGTTTCATCACTCATTTTCCCCCACTTTGACTATGGTTGTGTGGCATATGGCGGCCTCTCGAAGGTGCTCGAGGACAGAATGAGAAGGATTATGAACTGCTTTTTAAGATTTGTGTTCGGTACCTCGAGACGGTCGCACGTATCCCACCTCTACGACGAGTTAAAGTGGTTAACCCCAAACTTTCGAAGACAATATTTCCTTGGATCATTCCTTTATCAAATCATAAACTCCCACCATCCATTTTATGTCTACAGCCTTTTGATGTTTAAATCCTCAACCCATCATCCGGAAACAAGATCCCGTCTGTCCGACCTCCACACTCCTTTCCATAGAACCAATAAATATGACTGCTCTTTTTTAGCCCGGTCCTCTTCCTTATGGAATACCCTCCCTTCAAACATCCGTCATGCTCCTTCCCTCTCATCGTTTAAATCCCTCCTCTTTCAATACTTTCTTTCTCTTCAATCAGATGTAAGCTAATTTTTATCATGCCAACTAATGTAAGGTGAATTTTACTTTAATGAGATGTAAAAGTTACATTTTATGTTTATTCTTATTTATTCATTCCTAGAATTTGTAAATAGAGATGACACTATGACCCTTTATTTTTTTTATTATTATTATTATTTTATTTTTTTAATTCTTATGTTATCTAATTTTTTATATATTGTTTTTGGCCAGTTATAATTTATTATTTAGTTCATAATTGTTATTCTTAAGGGACATTGTCCCAGAATAAAGTTTTGTTTTCTATTCTATTCTATTCTATTCTATTCTATATATATATATATATATATATATATATATTTTAATCTAAACTGGGGAGCGGCCTGGTCTAGTGGATAGAGCGCTAGTCTACAGTTCTACGGGTCCTGGGTTCGAATCCCGGCTATGACAGAATATTATTCATTCTGTTAATTTGGCCGGGGGGCGACCTAACGGTATGGAGACCCTCCTGAGGCAAACCCAGCCTCTTTAAAGTGGGTATCCACATCGGGGAAAAAACCTGGATGCTGAGCGTGATCGAGGTGATATGTACTGAGGCCAAGACCCTTCATGGGTTTTAGAGCTAAAGGTTTTTTTGTTTATCTAAACTGGAAACTACTCGAGTTACCTCCTTAAAATAGATACATCGGGCTTTATTTTTTTCGGAGTTTTTTATCAAATTTTTTATTATTTTATTTTTTTTAAGAAGGATGAATATGAGTATATTTAGTATAATTATACTCTACATGATTAGAAATTGAATCCAATATATTTTTACTGTTAGTTAGTTTACACTGATAAAATATTGTATACCACCGTATAGAGTAATGTTTGTTTACTTATTTAACGTCACTTTATGCTACTATGGCTAATCGGAAGATACTGGGACAGTGGGAGTCCTAACTTTTGCCTATCCAGGTTTTATTAGGATAGGAATCGTTAAAGAGTACCTAACATCGCACAGGCTCGGGACCTGATCAGGTCGGGGTTTGAACCCGCGAACTTTAGCGTAGGAGGCTGTTATGCTAGCCACCCAGCTACAAGTGATCCCCTCGTATAGAGTTATGAGGGTTTAACGAAATTGGAAATGTCTTCAATGAGTTCCATCATTTTTGAACGACAGGAAATAAAGATAACTCTAGAAAATAGAGATAAATATTAGAAACAAAAAAAAAATCTCGTTAATGAGCATTTCAAAGGAATAAATGACTAAAAATAAACTATTGAATCTCTTAATGAGCAGTCCTTCACTATTCAGATCTATCTTTAGCGCTTTAACCCTCTCTTTGGTTAGGCACTACCTTTAATCACACAGTCGCACTTATTTCTACATTCGAAGGTTCCGCTCAGATAAAAATCTGGCTAATCCACAAAGGGTCTCCAAGGCGATAAAATAAAGTATAAATAAACTTCTTACTCATCCACTGGCGCGTTTAATGAGAAATTGTTAAAGAAACTCAATTATCTGTGTAATTTACAGGCAGCAGTCGTAAAAGGTTCCAACAACCAATTCCTTACACGCCTAAAAATAACACGTCTAGAACAGCAAATTTGACTAAACTTTCACTATAGAAGATACATAATTACTACAAGTTGATCAGGTATAAAAATGGAACTATCAGAGAATAAAGAGTTTTTTTCTTTGCGAAAGGGTTTGTTTTTAACAGTTATAGATGGTATAGAAAAACTATTTTAACTTCTGCCTACAGAAAAATTTCAAATATACCGGTTTAGTCGCATGGTTATTATGACAAGCAACGTTTTGTCACAGAGCGTTTCGGTACATGAATTCAACTTTTACTAAATTCTAAAATTGTTTCCAAAATAGTTCTGTTAAAGAACTCTGTCAGAAGTGTATAATTTTGGTTTATGCCTATTCATTTTTATGAATATATTTTTTCAGCGATTCGTTGAAACAATCAATTTACGTTGATAAACAAGTTTTCTCGAATGTAACATTATTCCATTATATTGGAAAATTTAAAAATTAATTGTTATAAAACCCTTTAATTATATTGAATAAATAAATACTAATTAAGTGTGATTTCCTTTGAAAATTAATTTTACTGTTAGTGATATTTATTACTCGGAGAATTAATAATATTATCATGGGGTTAGCAAGCGCTCTTCAATTAAAAATATTGGGAAAATAATAATTAAATAAATAAAAACATAAAATAAATTATTATGATAAAATATGTGGTTAGAGTCTGTTTTTCTTCTAAATACGTATGTTATTTTTAAATTGATATGCACATAATCATTTTCTGGAATAAATAAATCACATTTTTAACGCGCTTCCTTCAACAAACGATTTTTAACCTACTCGCTCTCTCCTAACAAAAATCCTCCGTTCGATCTTGAATATTACTTAATCATCATGGTTTCAGTGTAGTTGAAATTACACTCGTAGTTTTCTACAACTAATAAAAATGAATGAATCCTTGAAGACGGAGTACTCTGAAACGTAGTTAATTAAATATTATTACCACTAATGACGATATATTCATTATTTTTTAAAAATATTTTGTTGTTCACTACATATATATAAGAGCATACAAATAATAAATTAAATAAATGATGATATTCATTTTTTTCGAACAAACATTCATTTATGATTAAAATGGTTAATAGTTCTTCCATAAAATTTATTTCCAACAATTGTTTTTTGGGTCTACGTTTTAGGGACTTTCCCCTATATTCAGGGCTCACTGGGAATAAACAATTATTTCTCAATTTTCACATATTTTTTATTTTAATTTAATTTTTTCAAATAACTTAATTAGGGGCCTGAGAATATGTTGGCTATATAAGTAATTTTTTTATGGTGATTTTTTTATTAACTATACAAAAACTTTGAGAAAATAGATACAAATATGATAGAACTAAGAAACCAATGTTTATTGACAGTGAGCCTTGAAGATTGGGAAAAGCCCCGAAAAGTAGACTCAAAATAAAATTTTTGTAAGATATATTTTAATGAATAATAAAGAACCATTTTATTAATCTTGACTAAATAAATGATAATTTTAACTCATTATTACCTAAACAGCTCATAAAAGTAGAACTATTTTTCCATCCGAATTAAAACCTTGTCCAGTAATAAATATTTCCAACATAGGCATCGATATGTCTAGCTCGACTTTTTTTGATTTTCAGTTAACAGGTTTCAAGGTTTTACTCACATATTTCTAAATTCATAACATACTAAATTTTAAAATGATGTGAACGATTTCAACTTTCTCCCCGTCGGGCTGGAGAAAGACAAATTCTCACGATATCAGTAGGCTTGCCGGACACTTGTTATTTACGACCCGGCTTCCAGGACGGTTACGCAGTCGAACATATTAATAATAAGAAGGGACGGATGAAGTAAGAAGTAGACAAAAGAAGACAGCAAGAGGGAAGGAAGGAGCGACTGGAAGCCCCTCCCGAGATGCTAGATATGTATCTAGAGTTTACCATTAGTTATTTATAATTTAATAAGGCCATTGTCTGCCCCTTTGTCGTATATTATAGCCTAACTCAAGGCTTCCTCCTGTATACAGCGCCCTCCCCGTGGCTAACTGTTTATCGGGTATTGTCTTCCCCTCGCTCCGGGTCGCTAAAGATGTCCCCGCTTTCACCCGGCTACTGACGGCGGCATTATCTCCGGGCTACCGCCTCTGTCAAAACAAAATTAAAAATGATACATCAGATCAGGAGTTGACTACTTCAAGGAATAGTCTACTTTGCTTTTAGTCAATAAAGTCTCCATTCCGGTTCAGAAAACTGTTAAAAACCTTGGAAATCCATTTCCATACACAAATAGCTCTATAGATTCTGTGAATCCTTACCTTTAAAAACACATCAGCTACTTGTTTGCTGTCTTATCTTCCCCAACTTTGATTACTGTTGTCTGGTTTATGGGGGACTAACCGATAACTGGAAATAAAATTATAACGTCTTATGAACTGCTTTGTAAGATTTATTTTCGGAGCAGGTAGATGTGACCATATTTCTGGCTATTATACCAACTTAAAATGGCTATATTCTTCTGTTTGACGGCAATATTTCCACGGTACTTACCTATTCAAACAGACTTTAAAAAACAGAAAACTTTCCTACATAACTGAGCTTCTCCCCCTTTGTTCTGATATCCATTCGTTAAATACTTGTACTCAATCAATCAATATGTATACCCCATCACATAAAACTAAATCCTTTCATAAATCGTTTCTCCTTCGTTCCTCATCCTTCTGGAATTCGCTATCTCTATCCGTAAAGCCACCTCTCTTTATTCCTTCAAACATCATCTCTTCCACTACCTATTCGTATCTCAATCTTCCATTCCATTGTAAAATATAGTATAAATAAATGAGTGTATAAATTTTCAAAGATTTATAGATATATTGAATAGTTGATCTCTTATATTTTATTTTTTAATGTAACCAGACGATAAGGATTTCTTTTAGTTCATTGCAGAATTTTTTTATTTCATTTCATTTTCATTTCACTTTGGCCTGGAACGTGCTTGTCGAATAAATTTTATTTTTAAACTCTTCAAGCCCACATCAAAGACCGAGAAGTGTGGTGTCAGAATGGCAGAATAAAAATAAATTTCAACAAATATCAACTTTGTACAACCTTTGTCCTTCGTTGCAAACTTGCGACTTTCTACTCAAGAGAATCCTTTAATGACACTTAATTATTCCCTTTTGAACAGATTCGATACCTAAACACTCCATCTTGACAAACGTCTAACTTGGAATACTCGTACAAGACTAAAACTACAAGGAACTGCTCGCCGATATCGACTACTTATATCATTGCTCTTACTTCGAAAGGGCGGTCAGATCTTATTTGAATATCTTTATATTTTACACTCTTAAGCTCTATTCTCTTTACTAAAGCGATATGAAAATCATGTATTCTCTTACTACAACCACTCAAGGTAATGGCAGCAAAAATGCGGTAATGGAATAATCAACGTAAAACCCACTATGGAAGTAATTTATTTATTACTTTTTTTTTTTTTTTTTAACTAGACGTCAGACATGGCTGGATCTGAACAGTCACTGGGGGTTGACGGCTGTCCGTGCTAACTGATTGCGCTGATGGATTGGAATTCGATTATAAATATCACTCCATCTATCGCCACATTGGTAATTCATCCTCAGGCAAATAGAAAAGATTTAATCAACCGCCTATTGTAACCTGTATACCTTGCAAAACGATAACAAAGTTGAACGCTAATAACGCATAATCAGCTCAATACTTGTTAGCATTGGATATATCAAAAAAAGAGGAGAATCAATAAATAAATAAAAAATATATTTAAAACATAAAACCTATATCAACCTATATGCTGTTATGAATTGAGGATACTGAGGGGTTCAGTTCATTAATAAATAATTTTAATATCAATCAAGTAAATATTAATAAGTCTTTTACCGGCAAAAGTCAAAAAGGCGTTTTCTATCTTCCCCCTCCCCATATGAAATAAATATAGTAAAGAACTGTTATTTCATGGATATTTTTAACGAAAACGAATCAAGGAGGGGTGTGGTTAAAAATAATAAGAAAAATAAACTTTACTATTATTGTTGTAATTGAGGTTATGAAAATTGTATTTATTAACTGGTATACTGGGGTAAGTTACTTGAATTAAAAAACAAATAAATTATGATTCCTTTATCTCTCTCTATATAAAACGATAATGCGATTTTGGTTTCCGCTAACTCCTTCTAAACCACAAGGCCGATTTTGATACTGTTTTCACTATCGTTAGGGACATTCTTTCCTGAAGGTTTATAAGTAAAATACATTGCCATTTAACTTAACTTTAAACTGGAAAAATAAATTTTCTGTGACCAAGTCGTCAAAAAATTATTCCTGAAATGCAAGTAGTAACATAGGCGTATGATATGCCGTTGGAAAGCGAAATAATTTAGAAAAGTTATTATGCAATTAAAGTTAAAATGCAAATTATTCAGTAAAATAAATCGTGCGAATTAATGTAAAGTTGTTGTAAGCCCGTAAACTTATGAACTCTCCATCTCTAAATACATAAAGCGATTTTGGTTTCCGCAAACTCCTTCTAATCCATTAGACCGATTTTGATAAAATAAATAAATTGTACGAGTTAAAATAAAGTTGTAGTAATTCTAAGGTTTATGTCATTCTAAACATATGTTGTTGGTAGGAGGTAAGGTGAGCGGCGTGGTCTAGTGGATAGAGCGCTAGTCTGCTATGCTCCGGGTCCTGGGTTCGAATCCCGGCTGTGGCAGAATATTATTTATTCTGTTAATTCGGTCGGGGGGGGCGACCCTAGGGTATGGAGACCCTCCTGGGGCAGACCCAGTCTCTATAAAGTGGGTACCCAAATTAATTGGGGAAAACCTGGCGGCTGAGCGTGATCAAGGCCTAATCACCTCATTGCACTGCCGTTGGCCTAGAAACAGTACGAATCTCTATATGTACTGAGCTCAAGACCCTTCATGGGTTGTAGTGGTACAGGTAAGTAGGAGGTTAAACATAAATGACAACACCTCATTCAAATTGCACCCTTGCGTAGCAGTGGCGGGTTCACTAGACTTTAATAAAATCTTAGTATTAAGTTAGTTCTCGACAGAAAAATTACGACTTGGAAATCCATTATTTTAATTCTAATAAAATGTCCTACCACCAATGTCCTAATTAGGACAGAATGTAATATTACTCAATAAAAATTCCTTCTAAAATAAAAAAAATAAAATCAAATCACCGCTTTCCCCAAAATTAATATTTATCATACCAATTTCGCTAATGTATTTTTTAATTTGCATTGAAAGTATTAAGTAAAAACTGTCAAATATAATACATTTATATTCTAAAATCTAAGATGGCCTCGGAATCTACTTATTTTAATATAGATTGGTAATTTTTCACAAGTCTTTAATTATCTTAAATTACGTACAATAATTAACACTACTAATTTCAGTCGAAATTATAAGTTTATTGCAAAAAAAAAATAATAATAATAAAATAAAATAAATTACCAAAAGAAATTAAAATGGAATGAAAAAATCTTGATATTCAGATTTCGGATATGGTTCTGGATAAGCGTAGTTACTGCGTAGAAGCTGTACAACCACAAGTAGTTAGGTTTGTCTGTTTAAGGAATAGCAAGACGGATTTCGTATTAAAATTTAGTCTCGATAAAGTTTTGGCGAATACGGGAGAAGTTAGGGCTTCGAGAGATAGGGAGAGCGGGCGACGCCCTTGAGATCCTTCGGAAAAAGCGACGTAGCCGAGTAGGGACGTGTGAGGCATACAGGAGGGACACTTGTAGCCAGTCTAGGTAAAAACCCGAGGAATGTAGCTCTAGTTAGAGTGTCTTAGGTCTCCCGAGAATCTGAACCCTTCTTATAAACTGCTTACTGTTCCAAAGAAAAAATAAGGATAAAAGAAAAAATCGTCCTTTCCACATTGGCCGGGTATTAAAGGCTCTCTGTTCTTGTGAGCTTTAATTGGATCTGGAGTGTAAGGTTTATATTTGCTGGCGGGGACTGATGGAGGAACAACGACCTTCTGTATTCTTTCAGCTAAGGAAGTCGACTGGCCGTTGAAGAAAGCAAGAAAACAAGAAAGGATGAAAAAAACCCACAAGCAATACGATAAATGTTTGAACAGGAAGAGTTATTGCATGAAGAAACGGTGCTGGAAGAAAAAAAAATGTCTATTGAAAAGCATATTTCATACCTATGATAAGGAAGAATATTATGATGTTAAAAAAAAATCATAAAAAAACATTTAATCCTATTTCACAACTCATATAATTCACCAATATTCTTTACTCGAATAATGGAATAAAAAAACTTGTGTTTTTTTTAAATTAGATGTTAGATTTTTTTAAATTTATATTTTATTGAATTTCACAACGGTATATAACATAAATACAACAAGTAAAAGTGTTAAGTTATAATAAAGGACATGAAAAGACTTGTGAAGAAACTACCAAGCGGTAGAATTTCAATCTTTATTTAATAAGTAGATTCCGAGGTCATCTTAGATTTTAGAATATAAATGAATAATTTGTGACAGTTTATACTTTATACTTTCAATGCAAACATTAACATTAATTGTTGAACCGAAATTACTTAATTTTATTGTTACGCATAATACATACAAAAAAAAGAATTACACCGATACTAAAAAAATCCTAAAGATTTTGTGACGCTTGTAAATATTGCCATTATTTTATTTTATAATCTATCTTTTTTTCAACATATTAGCTGCGTGTTATTCTTATTTGTGGTAAGCACGAAGAAAAAAGATCCAAATTTAAATTTTTTTTTTTTTATTTTTTTTTTTTTTTATTGAATTTTACAACTGTATTAACATAAATACAATAAGTAAAACTGTTGAATATTTAAAAAAAAATAAATAAATAAATAAAAACTTAATTAACTTAAAGATAGTTGTGCATAATATCATAATTCATTACTAAGAAAAGGAATTGTAAAAATGTATATGACGGTAACGGAGTTTAAGATTTTTAAAAAGTTCTCATTAAGAACAGTTAAAAAAAAAAATATATATTCATTTTTCTCTCCTTTAATAATTACTAGCTGTTAAGGTTTTTCTGGTCGACAGTTTCCATGTTGCAACCAAAAGAATTGAAAATTTGACAGAAATAAATATATACCAAAAAATATTTTTAAAAACACACCATCAGGACATAGTTAGATTTTGACAATACTATTTTTTTTTATTTTAATATGAATCACAGATAAAAAAAAAAAAAAATCATAACATGGAACAGGCGGTGAGTCACATAAATGGAATAATATTTGTAAAATAATAAACTAACATCTTTGAACAGTGTAAACATTAATTATTTATAAAGAGAGGAATATATTTTAAATTTGTATGCTATTGAATCGGTCCTCTAGTGTCATTAACAACAATGCATGCTATAAAATTACTAGAACACACATTTTCACTTGAAACGCAATGAACTGAAATTTAAGGGTCATAAAACTTTAATTAACCATTTATGTATTCATATTTTTTGATACAAAATATTTTTCCCTCAGGAAGCAGAAATATGAGCCGACGAGAAGAGGCAGCAAGGAGTGTCCAGTAGTAAGGCACAGATGAAGGTCGCTCAGTAGGAGTTGGCAAGGTCAGTATTTATCTATCTCCTACACATGTATTGTAACAATTATTGAAGGAGGCTTGGTCAATATCATAAGACTTAGAACATAAGGAACACCTGTAGGTTTCAAACGACTAAGAGGGCCTTATCTGATCGTTTGGACTACGCGCGCAAAAACGTAATATAGGAGTAAAATACATAATCTACGCGCTAATTTAATAAATATCTCAAAAATCAACTGTTAGCACATCCATTCGTACAGAATATCAAAGAATACAAAGTAATATTACTAACAACAACATCTACATTCAAAGCTAGGTCCAAACCTTTATATCATACTTCTATTCAAACAATTATATTTAAAATAACCAAAAAAAAAAAAATTATTTTTGCTAAATCTAAAAAGCATTTTCCTTAAAATTAAACGGAATCCTAACTTCCTCTACAACTGTAGAAAGTGCTCCATTAGGCACTATCGAGTACCGGCCCGGACTGACAATAAACAAAGTATCATTTTGTTTGTTTCCTTTGCATACATTTTTAATTATGAAATTTTACTGTGTTTTTATATCTTAGTTATAGTTTAGCTCTATGTAAACATATATTTAATTTTTTAATACAATTTTATATAATTTATTATAGCTTTTTAACTAGTGGAGGGGGAAACAAATGGTGAGACCGTCTAATATTTTTTTTAAACACTGAATTTGTTTTTCAAGAATATTAATTAAAACAGCATTTTCCTGGATGTATAAAACATTTATTGGAGACTAAATTTTTTGTGTTATTTGAATTCACGAATTAACCAGAAAATTAGTTTTAAATTCCTTATGAGTATAAGAGGGGATGGGAGTAGTCTAGTGGCAGTTACTGTTAACCAGTTCCTGGGTTTGAATCTCGGCTGTGGTGGAATATGATTTATTCTGTCAATTCAGCTGAGAAAGAGGGGAGCAACCCCAAAGTGTGGAGACCCTCTCAGGACAAACCTAGTCTCTATAAAGTAGGTACCCGAAAAATTGGAGTGGGTAAACCAGGCGGCTGAATGTGATCTCGGCCTAATTACCTCATTTCACGGTTGTTCGTTCAGAAACATTAGGAACCTATACAATTACTGAGCCCAAGACCCTTCATGGGTTGTAGGTACAGGTTTTTTCTTCATTTTTAATTTTTTTTTTTTTTATTGGTATAATATGTTTTTATAATCCAGAATCATGAACTAAAATTTTTAATATTAATTACCAACCATAAGAAAGATTTTTTTAAATCATAAGCTTACCGAGGAAAGTAAAAAATACTCGTGGTACAATACAAAATTATACTGATGTATTTAAATAAAACTGATGGGTGAACACACAACTTTCACTTCCTACGTTGATAAAATCAATTTAAGAACTTTTAAATAAAGCTAGAATTGAAAAAAAAAGTTAAAGAATTACATTGAGCTTTGATGGAAACACGAGTATCAGATTAAATAGTATAAAAACACTATCTACAAACAAACCATTAGATTTATATTATATATAAGTAAAACAATTTTTCTTAAATCTTTAGCTTTCCCGGTATTTCTACATCAATATTATATTTTTGTATTAAAAAAAAAATGATAATTTACCTCAAAATTATTATTATATGTGATCTTTTCTCCTTAGTTAGTTATAGATTTTTTTTTTTAAATTGTACATTTGCCCGTTTTTTATCAATGTTAACAACACGAACCAACAAATTACTAATCCTAGGGTGTATTTTTACATATTGGAAATAGAATTACATACGAGAAAAATTTATATTACTTAAATAGCGAACATTAACACCTAGTAACTCTATCTGGATGGATTTGAATGAACTATTTCGGATAGTTTCCATTCTCATTACACTCGATCCCTTTGATAATGAGCCCTAGATATTTCGTAATGGGAAGAGCGGTGATAGCTGGCACACGAGGCGCGAGGGAGGGCACGCGAGAACAGCCCATGGAGATGAGAAGCAGGACCGCCTAATGCGAGAGTCTTGTAGCAGCACATGAAAGGAACCAAAGCCGCCTTCTATACGTTCCTCCAGTGTCTAACCGCCAACTCTCCTGTCTGTATTTAATATCTTACATCTTTACTAAATTTTTAATGTTAAAATACATCAAAATTGAGTTTTAATTACTATAAATGAGCGGAAAGTCTAAAAGAGGGAAACATAATAGTAAGATACAGATGATATTCTCCTGAAATGGCAAAATATGACAGATTAGTTTATTATCTGTTGCTCAGTTTATTTTCTATTCCTTCTTTTGTCAATATTTCTATTAATAACCTAATTACTGAGTTTCAATGGTAAAAATATATATATTATATATATATATATATATATATATATATATATATATATATATATAAACACACACACACACACACACACACACACACACACTCTCTAAAGGATACCGTTCAAATCTACGATGATTTTGAATCTTTGGTCCGTTCGGTAGAGAACTAACTATTTCCAAGAAAATAGTTGTGAAGCGAGAAGGAGATATTTAAACGAGGTGATGCTTATTTTTTACTGCAATTTTTAAAGACTAGATGAGACGCAAAAGGGTCTCTCGATCCAAAAGTTGAACCCTTCTTGGTCTTTCTAAGCCCGAATCGAACACAGGATTGGAATGTTAGAAGCAGTAGAAGCAGGAGGAAATGACAAGTACAGTGGCATGTTTAATAAATTAAAACGAATCAGATGGTTTGACGCTTTTGGTGATTGTATTCACTATAAAAAAATCAAATGTTTCCGCTTAAAAGAAGAATTGACATGTTTAAGGTTCATCTATATATACATATATATAAAATAATTTCGAGATTATATTTTCCTTTAATTCTTTCTAAACCACAAGACAGATTTTGATATGGTTTTCACTACCATTTAGGGCATTCTTTCCTCAAGGTTTATTAGTAAAATACGTTGCAGTTAAGTTTTTCTTTGGAAGAGAAAATTAAATTGTCTATAATCGAGTCATCAAAATATCTTTCCTATAATATGCGTAGTATTTATTTTTTAATTTAAGATATTTATTTTTACAAGACTTTTACATGCGGCCACAAGCTTCAGAAATGAGTAGTATTAAAGAGGTATAGAATAGCGCAAGATTTAAAAAAAGTTAATAAATAGTTGAAATTCTCTTTTAACTATTAAAGGTGAAAGTAAATTTGGACGGAAACTATATTAATTTATTTTATTTTATTTTTTTGGAGTTGGGTGTGAGAAAGCAAGTTGTAAAAATAACGGCTCTATCGGTTTTGAACCTATTTTGATTTATTTACCGATTGATATTTCTTATTTCTGCGGATAAATATAGTAATGAATAAACGTTATGAAATAAACATTATATACTATTTCTATGTTCACTTTTTGTTAAGATGAACTTCTGAGAGGAAACTGATATTCTCCAACTCGGTCAAACAGTGCTTCCTTAAACATAAATGAATAATAAACAAAACCACATTCATATTGCAAATATGCGAAGCAGAGACAGGTCACTTTAAAAAAAGTCGAGACTGAAAAAAACAAAAAAAAAACAAGGTATAAGATGAAGCAAACATTTCCTTTAACAACCACGCTTCCGAAAGGCGCAATAGGTATACCATATCGAACAACAGGTATGAAATTCTAGTATTTGTTCATTTAAGTACAACAGTTGACTTCCTTAGAGTAAATTGAACAATATATAAATAAGAACAATATCTACCTTACACAGAATAACTGATCTATAATTCAGATATTTTTAGTAAAACAATATATACTCATAATGATGATTTTTTAAAAAATATCATCTTCATTTTAAGATATAGATTTAAGGTAATTAAAAAATATATTCTAAAAACACACGTGCACGCGTTCATAAGGGTATTACTCGAAGTAAAAAAAAAAAAAAAAAAAAATGCAGGTTCCAGTTTACATAAAGCTTACTGATCTCCTTGGAGAGGGAACATATTGAATGCAGACGAGGCTCGGGCGCGTACACGAGGAGGCGACGAGGCAGACAATGGCTCCTCTTCGACAAAGGATTATTTGCTTTGTCCCGCTGAACGCTCTCATTAAATGGAATCTATTCCATCTTATACCCGAGATACCGCTTCTTGTCCTAACGAGGATCACGGGGATCTAGTTAGCATTGCTTCTGGCTAGTTAGTTTCGGGCAAAGCGGAAGAGAGGTTCTTATTAAACAGGAGATTCGTAGAGGTCAGAACCAATAGTGTTTTCGATAGGCAAGAAGTACAAAAAAAAAACAAAAAAAACAACGTAATTTCTCCCTAACATCTAGTCAATAATATAACATGACGTCTATCTTTAACTTAACATAACTTCCCAGTCGGGAGAAATTGATTTTGTGGACGAGCTGTTCTTTTCTAGTTACTAAGTTATTGTTTAATTTCAATCCAAAGCATACTAAACATCTCCTACAAAACTTAAAAACAATTCTATATTTAAAAAAAAAAGTAAATTGGTAAAAAAAGATTTATACAGTACGGCCCACCGAATTGCATATGTCGACAGATCCTTTCTCATTATATCCTCAATCCTATGGAATTCTATTCCTCCTTCCATCCATCACTCCAACTCTCTTTCTACCGTCAAATCCCGCATATTTAATTACTTAATGATTATCCAGGCTCAATAGAATTGTAAATAACCTTTTTTCTATTTTATTTTTTTATTTTGTTGTAGTTGTTGTTTTCTTCACATTTAAATATGTCTAGTTTATTTTCGTAATTCTTACTTGTTTACATGTATTTAATATACTTTAAGACTCCAAAGTACACTTTGTATATTCTGTATATTTTATTCTAAAGGGACATGTCCCAGGATAATACAGAATTTATTTATTTGTTTATTTAAAAAAAATCTAAATATTTTCTATCTTCTAAATTATTTAGTATAGTACCGATTCCTAATAATTGTAATAATTTTAAGGGGAATCCGACAAACAGACACTTTTTGTTGTTAAAATAATATATTAAAGATTAAGTGATAACCCCAGATGATATATGTTAGATTCAGGCTCTAAGAACTGACTAAATCCGCAAAAAAATATTCTCAATGATTTACTACAATTTATAAATACAATATAGGTACCTATCTACTATTATTGTACCGCATGCAATTTATTGAGTCTGTGCATTGCAAGGTAATAATGACAAATAGTATGTAACAAAAATATTCTTCATTAACATATAACAAATATATTTTTAACTAAATTTCTGAAATAGAAACAGTCGTAAAATTTTAGACCCGAGCAAACTCCAACAGAGTTAGGGCATTTCAAACTGTTCGTGAACAAAACGTAACACAATGAAAGTTACAGACCCCTGGACAAATCCATGGAAAAAAACTCTGAAAACATTCATTTTGCAAGAACACGAAATAGTGTTCTAACATTCAAACATTCATTTGCAAGACAGTCAGAAGGACTAAGTAACAATTACAATAAACTTCAAGGTATATCCTGATGCATAAAATACTCATAAT
Organism: Piezodorus guildinii; assembly: GCA_023052935.1. Classification (NCBI taxonomy): domain Eukaryota; kingdom Metazoa; phylum Arthropoda; class Insecta; order Hemiptera; family Pentatomidae; genus Piezodorus; species Piezodorus guildinii. The sequence continues at coordinate 95,053,215 of CM041292.1, forward strand.
GTCATCAAATTTAATTATCATCGTAAGACTTTATCGAAAGGTTTATAGATATCCGATTCCAAGGAAAAATTTAAACGTACCCCGGCTATTATTATTTATAAGCTTCAACAATGGAACAATTAACAAATATACACCTCCTTTAGAGGGAATAACGATGCGATTCTGCCAACTAAGCTGGATATCGAGTATCGCTGAGGGTGACCTCACCGTCTAATAAACGATTATCTCTAGGCACTAACAGTAACATCTGCCCTAGCCTTTCACAACAGAGGCTGCTTGCATAGTGCATCGCGGAACAGTTCAGCACAAGGGGCGTCTTTCTATATGCAATCGTAACAATGAGTAATTTACCGTGATAAATAATAACATTATATCATAAAGAGTAACTTGATAATAATTAATGATTCAGCTCTTTAGACGAAAATAAAATAAATGAAATTGCCATTTTGAACTGGCTACTTTGAACCCACACATTTACCAACTAGTTTTTCTTTTCTTTTTTTTTGTAATCAAAACATATATATATATATATATATATATATATATATATATATATATATATATATATATAATATATATATATATATAATAACGTACTAAATAAACAAAATAAACGTACAGAAGAAGAATTTTCGGTAAATAAAAAATCCAGGTGCATGACAAATTAAAGTTTAATATCAATCTTCTTCAAATTTGGAAATTTCAAATTAATAATCCCAAGTTAGATACTAGCCTATTTATATGGTGTCGAAAACAAAAATTAGATGCATATTGTTTTATTTAAAAAATAAATTCTTGGTGCTCGTTTGGAGACCCATGAAATTCCTATCCTAATACACTCCGAGACTACCAATGTTTCATTATGATCGACATAGAAACAATTTTTTTTTTTTTTTTTCTCTCTGCAATCAGATCAAAATATAGTTTATATCTATTTATATGAATTGTACAGGCAATTTATATTTCATTTTTAAATAATCGAATTCTTCTCGTATCCAATCCTTACAATCCAAAATCCTTAACGCTCCTTACTTTGTCACAAATAAGCTCATCCATAAAGACCTTTATGTTCCATATGTTATTTAACTAGTTTCTATCTTATTATCCTCTTCGATTCCAGATAATTCTCCAAGGCGTCTGAAAAGAAGATGGCCCCGAGAACTTCTAGTCTAGAATATAAATTTTAAAAGATCATTACATCATATCTGGTTTAATCGAAAGAAAACTGACAGGTTGTACAGCAAAACGTATGTCCAAGTACATGGTCGAGATAACAAAAAGGATCTAAAGGGAAAAACCTTGGGATACTATCCCATTGGGGCCTCACCTCTGTTTTCGCTAAAAAAAAACAAAAAAAAAACGTGTAAAAAAAAATTGAATTTAAAAAATCGGAAAAATTTCATAACCTTGACATGAAAGAGACAGGTGCAAGAAAAATTAAGCACAGATATCTCTACCTAAAAAAATTAAAACATCACAAAAAGAAGAGAAAACAATGAAAATATTGTTTTTAAACAAAATTTGATAACAATGAGAAACAACAGTGTCGGTCATAATAATCATTGAAGCGAAACACTACTTATTTTCCTTAATAGCAAATTATTCGTGTTTAGTGCTTGTTATTAAAAGAAAATATTTCTGTTTACGACAAAAGATAATTCACGTATATAATAACAGTGTAATTTTTTCTCAATAAAAAAGTTGTAGGTAAAATACGACGGTTAGGGCCCACATTTCAAAAGATATAAAATCATATATGTTTCTAGGAGATTACAATTCATTTAAGGAATATGAGTAAGGAACCGTTAGGTGAGAGATTAACAAATTCTCGAGGAGAAGGGACGCTCTAAGTGCTCCCGGTTTTTGCGGCTCTTCCAAAGACCATTGTATTCTAATAAGCGTTAGCAGAACCCTTTTATTTCATTCTACCTTTTAACAAGGGCCTGGTCCAGTTTATTTCAAATCTAGCCCTGAGTCGCCGCCCAGGACATGTCAAGGCGTATAGGAAAAATCCCAAGCCTACACCTATATTGAAATACCATTTTTCCCATTTAGGCCCTAGGAAAATACAAATGTTCACTAAAAATCAAGATCTTATGTCACTCCACAATTACGGAGCACTACCTATAATTTTTACCTTAAGCCAATTTTCAGAAAAGTGTTCTGCGTTAAACCCAACAAGCGGTGAAAGTTTTTATATGTTTAAGCCATGTACATCTCGGCTCAGTTTCCTAATTTCCATAAAATTTTGAAGTACACAAAACTACAAACAGTAAAGTGTCAAAATTATTCATAACTGAAGTTAATAAGAAACATGATTTCAATTATTCAAACGTCTTTACTAAAAAAAAATTAAAATGTTTACATAGAGGCTTCATCACTATAGAAATGCGGAGGATACATCTAGAAAAGGCTTGAAGCAAACGTCATTCAATTCTTATTTTCGAGTTTAGGGTGAAGCACGATTTTTTTTTTCTATGATGCTGAAATTAAGATAGTAAATATCGACTTCTGATTAGACTTGATTGATTTCCTTGAATTGTCTTGTCTTACTGATCTTGCTACACAACGTTCAGAGATGCATACTTTAATTCAAGGAGTAAAAGTCAGTTGGCTGTAACAGTATTGAGATTTGGTAAAATGGTTCTCCCAACGATGTTGTTTCAAACAAAAGGGCTATGGAGACATTCTACCAACAGGAAAATTTTGAACCCTTAAAACTGAAATTCTTGTTGTACTCATCGTTGAAGTGACCGACTGATAGCATATTAGTAATGGTAACACAGAATGATTCTTGAGATAAATAAGATACAGTCAGATTCTGTGGAATGTCTTGGAATTTAAATAAATAAATTCTTTATTATCCAGGGACATGTCCCATTAGAATAAAAAATAAATGCGATGAAGTTAAATACATGTTAACAAGTTAATGATTACTTATATAAAATAGACATATTCAAATGAGAAGAAAACAAAAAATAAAAACTTATTTACAATTCTATTGAGCCTGGATATTTGTTAAGTGATTAAATATGCGGGATTTGAATGTAGAAAGAGAGTTGGAGTGACGGATGGAAGGAGGTATAGAATTCCATAGGATTGAAGATCGAATGAGAAAGGATTTGTCGAAATGTTCAGTTCGATTTAGATAATTTAGATGGTGGACATTGGATAACCGGCCCTCCACGCCACAGATTGTTTTAATCAAGAGCTTCAAATGAAATGCGCACATAATGGGATACCTTATGTTGAAAATTAGCTCACAACAGTTAATATCAGCACACCTTTAAGTAGCGAATCGGGGATAAGCACAAGGCAAATAACAAGTATTCAACAAGCACAGAGAGAGGGCAATAAAACAAAGAGCGAAGAGGCTGTCAAATAAAACCGGGAAGGAGGAGAGCTGTGATCGGAAGCTAATCGTTAGGAGACGAACGGCCAACGTGCTAACAGGTCGTGAATGGCTTGAATAGAAGCCGTCTGCCAATTAGGGAACCAGGTAGACAATTTGTAGCCGCCTCCGCTAGCCCTGTCTTGTCTTGACTATCCCGGGCGTCACAGACAATTACTCAAGCCGTGATGAATTAAGGCATTCACGCCGCCTCTCGGAAAATATTTATACCGTCAGATAAGGGCTAAGAGTAGAGCCGCAAAGGGGGCATTAGCCCACACTATGACGATAAATTTGCGCCGCGCCACAATCACTGCCATGGCCTGTCGGCAGCGCAAGTGCCTCTTCTGCGGCAACAGCTGTCGGCACGAGCTACCCACCATAAACAAGAATGACAGACCTAGGAGGTCTCGGGTGCTAATGGTAGCCGCTGAGTCGTTAACATAGTCAAAGTAGCTGTTGGATATAGCGTCCTCTCAGGGTGCCAACTGACACAACCTTGGTCAGCGATAAAGAACTCCAGCAATCTTGTCCAAGTGGAGTAATTGGTATTGAATGGATTTATTGCTACAAAATATTGCCTGCAAGTGAAATTGTAGCCATGAGGCAAGCATTAAGTGCACTTAGTAAGAAGGTAAACGACTCCTTAGCAGAAGAAACTCTTTGCGACATTTAGTGATAGGAAAACTGAAGAATAAGTCCGACAAATCAAAATTCTAACTTTCGCGCTGAATGCAGTTCTATCCAATGAGAAAGAACAGAAAAAAAAATCACAAAAGTTAATGATTAGGATTTCCTCGTCCTATTTATCTTCCCCACTATTGAATTAAACAATTTCTACTCCTGAATATCCGCCAGTAGGTGCTTTCTCCCATGATGTATATAAGATAAAGAATGTTTAGTTGTATTTATCAAGTTCAAAATGGACTAGTAATCTTAAGGATTTTCAATCTGTTCAGCACTACTAACAAAAATCCTGCCTATACTGCCTCCACAAGGAGCGTCTAAATAATTGGCATTAAATAAGAAAAAAATTCGATGATGTTGAGTTCAAAAGCTTTTCTTTATAGTAGTAATACTAAGCCTTTTTATTTTAAGTCAGGGACTATTATAGTATAAGTCATTATAGACTATTATAAGTCAGGGTAATTACCATAACCTCATTTTAAGAAAATAAGTTTATGGTAATTACTTAGAAGTGTTTGTCCAGTAGTTTAAAATGTTAAAGTAGACAAGACTGTTATATAATATTTAATTACTTTTGATATTAGCAACATCACTCTTGGATCATAAATAATATTAAATGAATCCCCGATAAATCTTTCAAATAAAAATTTAAGAAATATTCAAAAGAAATGATTTATATTCTACTTTTAGAATTGGCCATTAAATACCTTTTTCATGTTCATAGTTAGTAGTCATATTTTATGTACTAATACAATCGTTTTTTTTGTCTTTCTTTTCTAAAAAAAAAAAAAAAAAGAAAGACATAATGAGTACCTCGTTACAACGACCATATTAAGAACAGATGGGATTCATTATTTTTCCTAGCACAGCCCGGCCATAATCAAGGATTTTGATGATGGTTCCAGTAGCAATTATAACGGCTCTTAGCAATAAAATAGAACGGATCTAACAACGAGCAATCACATAAAAAGATGAGATTATTATTAGGAACTTGTGTTGAAGCTGCTGACAATGAAGATATTTTACAATTTAATAAACGGTAGGAGAAATTCCTAAGAAGAAATATAATGCCCCGGTTGTAAATACCAAGGGTTCTAGCTGCCCGACTCCTCCCCTCCTATTAAACATAAAAATAATAAAAGTTACATCGGCATCCCGCTCATCCGCGCTGGACACCACTCATTCACTCGCACCATTCACACTTAGCATTCCGCAATTCCATATTACATACACCGTAGACAAACTTTTTTTTTTAAAGATGGGTGATTACAAACAGCTAGCCCTCTTTTCTTTTTATTTATTTATTTTATAATAAGCGTTTCTTTCAACAAGTTGTTTCAAGATATTAAACAGTCGAGCAGATACAATGTACTATCAGTGACTTGAAGTAATGAACATCTATGTACATGAACTCAAATAAAATTTTCTTTATAAAACAAGATTAATATATCTTTGTATGATAACTAGATTGATAAGATATAATTATATTTTTTTCGAATTTACCCATACTGGAAGAAAGAGACAACAACAAACCTTAAGAAACACGCTTATTAACATTTAAAATGATCGTATTGGCATTCAAAATTATTGTAAAAGCTAATGGGAAATAAAAGTTAAGTTCAATAGTTCAACAAAACAGTTGACCATGAACTCATATTTGAAAACTTCCTACTACATATATATATAAACAAATTAAACCTATGATCATTATCGAGCCTGGTTGGTGGCCCTAGGATAATTAATAGGATTCATTCGGATTAGACGTAAAAAGGTGATCCGAGACTATGCGATGTCAGTTACTAGTTAAAGATAACTATTCTAATTAAACCTAGATAAAAAAAATTAGGGCTTCCACTGTAGGATCCAATTAGCCACAACAGCATAAATTAACATCAAATGAATAAACAAACAAACAATTAAACTTTTTAACATTAACTCGTATTACCAACCTAATCAGATGAAATAGGAAAAGTTCATTATATTGGGTTTTTATGAAATTATGTTTATTTGGTCAATAATGTTTCTATATTCTAAAAAAGAATGTTAAGATGCTTTTGTGCATCAATTTAAACCGAGATTCCTTATAAGTGGTATTTTACTTGCTAAAAATGGAAAATAAAAAAATTCGTTTTTGTCATTTAATGTTTTTTTTATTTCCGAAAAAGGAAAATCCGCTAAAAAGACGGTTAACAAAATTTTTAGTCTGTATGACGATGATTATGAGAAAGCACCGTCCGTAAATGGTTCGCTCGGTTCAGAACCGCAAGATTTGGAAGATGGAAGATGGCAGAGTGCTTGGATCGTCCATAAGCTATTGATGATGACCAAAACCAAACATAACCAGAAAGATGGCACAACATGAAATAGATCAAAATAGCACATATATAATTGGTTAAAAATATTAACTAGAATATGGAGTTTTTTTCTTAAATCGCCAGTAAAAATGTGTACAAACTTATTTAAAAACCAGTACTTTCAAATAGCCATGAAACACGTCTTTGAGGTCTTTAAATTAAATGGATTATAACTTCGACCAGTCTATGATAAATGAGTAAAAATATAGGTCTAAATTATGAAAGATTAAAACTTCAATACCCTTCTGTAGCGAGGATGTAAACAGTACCTTAAGAAACTTTCTTAAAAGAGAGCTTAATAAAGTCAAGTGAAATCAGTACATGGCAAAACAATGCATAATTAATTTATAACATGATTCGTAGTTTTAAATACAATAAACAAAAGAAATTTTCTTACTGAATTGATGCATACTCAATGATGCCGGAGCATTAAGACAAAACAAAGGGTAGGTAAGCTAAATACCTAAATATTTTTCGGTAACTGAAACATAAAATAACACACACACACACACATATATATATATATAATCTTCAGTCAATCAAATCCTAGAAAAATTTAAATACTTTTATTGTTCCCTTCGCTTTGATAGTTTCGAATAACTACCCGCACTCTACATATATTGAAAATAACATAGTATTTCTGAAACTTTATTTGATATATAAAAGGAAATGTTCCTGCTGAACCTGAAGACACGTGTCCCCTGGTTTAGCTCTAACGTTTTCAATCTACAACAGCTTGATTTTCTTTTATGGGAATTTTTTTTCATTCATAAAATCCAACACACACAAACGACTGTATTACTCCTCCAAGATTCTGAGATAGCGTTTATGAACCCATCGTAAAAGCCAATTAATATACACAGATATAAATTCATAAATAAACAGAACTATATATTTTACCCCTTGAATAACGCTTTGAAATGTTACCTGTTAGACATAAATTCGAGTTTTCATTTGAACTTTGCGAAGCTTATCGTCCATCTAAAATTAATGGAGTAGGCGACGTCCGTGGGTCGAAAGACAAACAAGAAAAAGAATAATATTCTACCCACTTCCATTATTACGCGATGGCCTTCCATGATCGCCGTTTCATACTCCGTCTTAAAACGTTTATATCCTAAAATATGGTGTCCAGAAAGAAAAAAAAAACCCGTCAGGCAATACCATCAGAGGTTTGGCATATTTTGTTAGTTTTTACTGATTATACGTTTTGCTGTCATATTCTGTCATAGATATTGATTTTCTATGATTCAAGATAGTTAAAAATATGATTTATAGTGATTAAACAAAGAAATAGTTAAATTTCTTTTGGTGAAGAAGAAAGATCATTTAAACTACTTTTAATGTTATAATAATAACAATAATGAGACCAGAACTTTTTTTCATAGAGTTTTAAAATTATATTTATAATGAAATAAAAAAAAATTTGTATTTGCACATAATCTCGTATTGACTTTATGAAAAAGTGTCACAGTTTTATTTATAATTCATAACTAAAAATATATACCAAAAAAAAAATTTTTTTTTTTTAAAATGTTAATAGTTTATATTATACTAGCTAGTTACTATGAGATTAAAATAAAGAGGCTTTCACGTTTCAAATACATAGATTGATAACAAATCAACAGAAGTTGTAAACAAAATTTGGTCATTAAAGCACCAAAGAAATAAATTATTAATAATATCAATGATTATTTAAACTATTAGTACCAACACTCGAGATTAACTGTAATATAATAATCCAATTTGGTATGATTAATTTTTATCAATTCATTTAAGCTTTCTCTCAACTAAGACAAGAAACCGCTCGCCGTTTTCGACTACTTCAACACTTAATAGACAAATGGTCAAACCTTCCTCTTAGCTACAAAATGCTCATTTACATGACTATTATAACACTTATCCGAACCAGGTACCGTTCCTTCCATGACTAACTCCATTCCCACTCTAACCCACTTGTTTCTGTTCTAGCTTCCTTTTCGAGCCCTGATAAACCTCCGAGACGTCTGAAAAGAAGATGGCCTCGAAAACCTTCTTGTTTAGATTGACTACGAGAGTGCTGCCAACGGGTAGTTTCTCTTTATGTATCTTATCATTAACCAGCATATTTACTCGTTATATTGTAATATACAGTTGTAAGTTCAAGTAGGTCCAAATTAAATTTCCTATATTCTAAATTTTTCATCCTAACAACACTAAATAATATTATAATATAAACATGTCAAACTAAGGATGAAAAAAACGTTACGCAATGAAGATTACAGACCTTTAGCCAAAAGGCAAATCCATATTTATTTTAAACGAACCGTAAAGTGGTTAAGGTAATGAAGCATCATTCGCCTATTCTCCACCATTGGACCTACCACTACATACTACATAGTTTGAAAATTATTCGTAAAATGGACAATTAGAAATGAGACGCAAATTTAGAATCCTTGGGACTGCTAGTAGAGGAAGCGCGGTGCTAGGAACGCTTACGACGTTTGGGTTCCGGGAAGGGCGAACGCACCGGCGTAGGCAGTTTCCAAAGCGGCCGTATGACAATGGCGGGGGGTGTAAGAATGGTCATTGTCACCGGCCCTATATAGCCAACCTCACAGCGCAGCCAAATGTCCTTATCAATAAATGTCATTCCCTCCCTTATAGGACTTACCGTCGTTGGCATTTATAAATGAAAACAATGCCAGCGGTCCCCTAAAGCAAAAGGCTCCCTATAACGGGTCATTAATTCATCCGGCGGAAAGATTAATGCCAAATGCTCTTCATTAACTCAAGAAAGAGAATCCGCCATTTTTCGAAACTAAAACGGTAACAAACAGAATAACGGGAGGTGGAATTATCTAACCTGCAAGCAAAGGGATGATGGGAAAACAGGATACATTGAATATTCATTAAAAAAGTCAAGAGCGAACAGTTTATATTGGAATAAACTTAAAACGAACAATCGATTTCGATTCTTAATAAGAGTTTAGTTTCGAAACATGTTCATCGCCGTAGTGTATATTAGTCGAGTTTCTCACTAAAAACTTATATTATCGATATCGTGATTTCTTCATTTCAAGTTTCGAGAACGATATAATGTATCAAATCCCAAATTTTTGGGTTGAAAATATACTTAAATAACTACTCACTAAAACGCATACGGACATACGCCTCACAAATTTATGGAATATCGAAAAACACTAAGATAAAAAAAATTCAGACTTTTCAATAAAAAAACCTTTAAGACTCATTACTCATTTACCCTGGTAAAACAGTAACAAAACTTTATATAAAGACTTACACATACTGAGAAAATATGATGTAACAAATACTCAAATACTTGAATTATTTATCAAGGCAATAAACGATAGTTTAAAAACACATTTTAGGGATCACCTGTAACAGGGTGGCTAGCATAACAGCCCTCTATGCCAAAGGTCACGAGTTCAAATCCGCAGGCGGTCCTAGAATTTCCTAATGGGATTAAAAATCCTTAGTTATGCCATTCTTCGGAGGGGACGTAAAAAGGTGGTCCCGAGCCTGTGCGATGACAAGTACTCGTTAAAGATCCCTATCCTAATTAAACGTGGATAGTCAAAAATGGTGGGACTGTAGCATCGTCCGATTAGCCACAGTAGTATAAAGTGACGATAAATAAATCAATTAAACTAAAAAACACGGTTTTTTTTTTTAATGTTAAGAAGTAAATAGCTTCACTATTTAATGAGATCTTTCCCTCAACTTATCTTTGATCGACTAATTTTTTTTTTTCGACATAAATTATTCGAGAACCCAAAACAATAACTGTTTAATATATTGTTTAAACTTTTCTATAACAGTAATAAAAGCCTTATTTGCTTCATTTCTTTGAGTTTCTATAACTTGTAATGAAATCATGAGTCCTGAGGTAACAGCCAACCCAAAGTACCATCGACTTGACAATGAATTTCTAAAACACCCCAATTTAGATTTTGAGTATCTACCTAATTGTACAAATAGTGATACTCATAACCTTTCCTTAACAAACCCTGTTGACGACATATGTGTGATTATACGGAAGCGAATAGTTTTAAGTTAGCTTATTCGTAAAAAGTTTTAAAACCTTTAATAAAACTTAAAAAATAGGGATTTTATTAGATTGGATGATACTCTCTCAATAAGCATCATAGAAAAATATATATCTTCGATTTAAAATAAATGAATTTATTGTAACAAATTGTAATTCTAATTTAAACTATGGAAAATAATAGCACCTAAAAGGTAATGAAAAATTCGAAAACAATATAACAAGAAGAAAGGAGGACTATATTGAATTCCCAGAAGTTCACTTCATTAAATTTCCAATTTTTCTTTCTCTTCTATCCGAACTTATTAATTAAGTCTGATCCATCAAAAAATACTCATATCACCATTTTCTAAATACTTTACAAAATATAATTAAAAAATTTTAAAACCATATTCTATAAACACAAATCACATAGATTAGAGTGAAAATTAGCTATCATTAAAAAAAAAAAAAAATAGAAAGCTTAAAATGTCAAAAAACGGAAAGTTCTCGTTACGTGCACGAATGATGTTAATAAGGTACCATTACTATTCAGACAGGAGTTAATTATACACAAAAAAACACACACATTGTTTCATCAGCACAGACATTTATAAATTGAAAAAAAAATAAATAAATAACCAATTGTTAACTTTAACTGCTGACAAATATTTTTTCTTCAAAAGTGTCAAAACAAAATTGAAATACAATAGGTTCATAAATATATACAGACAACGTCAAACGACGTGACGACAACTACAACGAGATGGAGAAAATCTTTCAACAATAAACGATAAAGAGGCGAGGCCGGTGTTGAAACATAACAAGGACAATGTTATCCATTAGACCTCCTTAAAATTCCTTTACCTCCAATTTTACCCATTTTAAAAATTCAAATCATATACAGGACCCCTAGGCTAATTGGTTATTTTAATTCAGGATATTATACGATCCGTTTATCTCGACCTACGGTTCAATTTGGTTTTAAATACAATACGGCCTGATCGGCTAATATTCAATTTCAGATAAGGTTTAATGGAAATTCGTGCCTTAAGGTTGAGCCAGGATTTCAATTACATGACTGGAAGATACTCTAGCTGTGCACATTATCTGTGATTAATTGAAAATGTGTTTATTATAAATTCAAAACCATTTTTATAATACATACAAACATTTTAAAAAGGTTGTTCATTATCTTAAATGACTACCTGTTACCGGCTTCTCTTTAATATTGGACATTATGTACTTTTTATTATGTTAATTTAAAGTCAACAACACAATTTCCAAAAGAAGATAATTATATAATTTTTGGCGCGGTAGAGTAGATTTTTTTTTTTTTTTAAATTACATAGCTAACATAATGTACAATGGCTCATTATTAAGAAATGAACGAATATCAAAACTAGAGTTGGTGATATTAGTATTCGTATTTAAGGAATTAAATGTACCTGTTCACAATAATGGCCTCAAATGAATATACATATAATTTTACCTGCTAACACGAATATTTATATTTTTATTTATTTTTAATGAAGCCATATTCCTAGAGAGATCTAATTCATACAATTTTTGTTTTTAGCATTAATGTTTATTTGTTATAGCTAAGTTTATAAGTGGAAGGAATTTTTTTTTTAAATTTAGTAATTGATATTTACAACTGTATAGAAAAAAATACAAGTAAATGTGAAAAAAGTAACAATTGGCTAGATAAACTCTAGTGAAGAAGCTACCCAGCGGTAGCACTTCAATGTTTATGTCATTAGCAGGTCTAGAGGCTACCGTCTTTTCAGTCGCCTCAGAGGGTTATTGGGAATAGATGGAGATGAGAGGATACGGACAAGCGGAACTAAAGGAGGTATATCTAGTTCTGACTAAGTCTGCAATTAATGGGATATTCAGGTCTTTATGAATAGTTTTATTGGTGACAAAATAAGGTGCATTTTGGAGCTTCTGGAGAATCTTGTATGAGGAATTTGAAGGCTTGGTGGATCCCCATAGCTCAATACCATATATCCAAATAGGTCTAATAATGGTTATATAAATTAGTTTTTTGTAGTAGATTTGAACGTTTGTCAAGTAAATGTAACAATCAGTATCTGCGAGCAGTTTCTTGTCTTTTCAGTCTAGTTTGAGGATTCCAAGTAAGACGATTGTCAAGATGGAGTGGGATGTGACGAAAGGATACAGTGGGGCAGGAGGGGAAGGAAATTAAATGTGTACTTGAAAAAAACTAGACTTTTCAAACACGTTTCTAAAGGACTCAGTGTTTTTCAGATGATAGATTTTGATATAAACTAATCGATGGGTCAATAAATAGGGGGTGTCGAAAATTTCATTTCGTAAAAATTGACTTCTAGTATGTTTTGGAAATTACCGTCAATTTACTATCATCGTCTCAACTTACAATAAGCGACACAAGAGTTCACATTATGTCTGAATATTTATTTATTGTTTATTGATTTAACATCACTTGATGTATATTATGGTTAATCAAACGATGCTGTAATCAAAGTTCTGAATTATACATCTACTGATCCATGTTTAATTAGGATGGGGATCTTTAATGAGCACAGGCTTTTGGAACCACTATTTTAAGTCCCTTCTGAAGGACGGCGTAACAAAGGATTAATACTTCTTTTAAAAAATCTTACGGCTATCCGCCGGGTTAGCCTTTAAACTCTCTTTGAACTAAATGTTGCCTGGCATACAATATATTTTTTAATCATAATTATTGTTGTATATAAGTGGAACAGCTTTAACACGCCTAACATGATATTAAAAATAATCTGGATCTAGTTTTTAACAAAATCGAGAATAACTGTAAAAAGAGGAATGAAATCGCACGAAGAATCCTTTTCGTAACCAAAATGAATCAATAAAGAGCCAGGAAGATGGGTAGTGCGTTAAAGTGAGAAGACTGGAAATGAAAGAAGTTTAAATATGAAAATGATTACTGTATCGCATTTTTATTTTTACTTTCGCTTCGCAATATATGAAATGTAGAGTAAGGGACAATCTCTATCGACGAATCCCGGTTTTTCACGCACATCTCTTGGGTTGAAAATAACTTAACTTCTCAAAATGGTCTATGCTGGAAAATCTAACTGGAAAAATAAATCTCATAAGATACTGAAATCGGCTTTTTTAAGATGTTCATACACTACAGATTACCTGACACATCGTCTAATAGGAAGTTTAAATTAATACCGTGGATTTTACACATTATTTCCAAGTACTATTTATTCGGGACAAATCTATTTATAATCTATATGTAAAGAAGTGATCTTTAATAACAGGATAGTACTTTCTACTTAATCTCTATTTGAAAGTCTAAAAAGGCGCGAATCTCAAATAATAATGTGCCTTGTCCTAAAGTACTTTTAATGCTGTCCTCTTGAAATCACTGACCATTTGGCATTATTAATATTACTAAGATATGTATAAATATGAACCATAAACAAAATAATTAGTCCGTCAGTACGGAAAAATGCAACCCATTTTACCAAAATTTTTAGTTTGTTTTATGCATAGCATATATCATGGTATAGCAACACGTATGCCAATTCAAAACGGGTGGATTGCAAAATGGAAAAATGTTACTATCATGGAAACCGCGTTGAGGATAATCGTTATAAAGCAAATCATCAAGTATTCAATAAGCTTCAATTTAAGTGGTAAAACACATTTGCAGGTTCAATATTCAACGATATATAGGTATAAAAAAAAGTACTGCTGAAAAAGAGGTATCACTCTTTTCTAACATTATTATGGTTACTATCATGGAAACGGCCCATCTTATGAGGATGATCGTCAGAACAATTAATATATAAAATATTAAATCACCATTAATTTGAGTTGTGAAATCTATGACGTGATATGCATGAGTTGTACGTCTGTATAACTAATAGTTGTTGTTTGTTTGTTTATTTATTTAACGTTACTTTATGCTACTATGGCTAATCGGACGATGCTACTGTGGGAGTCCTAAATTTTGCCTATCCAGGTTTTATTAGGATAGGGATCTTTAACGAGTACCTCACATCGCACAGGCTCGGAACCACCTTTTAACGTTCCCTCCGAAAGACGGCGTAACTAAGGATTTTTTACTTCCATTAAAAAATCCTAGGACCACCTGCGGGTTTGAACCCGTGCTCTTTAGCATGGGAGGCTGTTACGCTAGCCACCCAGCTACAAGTGATCCCAATAACTAATAGTTATAGAGTTATGTTCTAACAAATATACCAGAAAACCGATAAACTTCTTATTTTTGTTATTAATTTGGTTGATATCATGGAAACGGCTGTTTCTAACAATATAACGGTAATAAACTACTTTACGAGGCATAAAATTAGCTTTAATTCGAATAGTAATAGAAATCCGTAGGTCAGAATTTTGAAACGGGTCTGAAACGGCTTTCCACCCACTTTTGGGTGGCAGACTAATGTCATTTGATTCCTAATTTTAACTAGTATTAAGAGGTCAAAAGGAAAATCGTGGTCAAATTAGTCAAAATTTCGTCTTTTTGATATTTTTCTTAATCTACCCGTTTTGGGTTGGAAGACGTGTACTTTTTGCTTCACCACGAGAGCTGCTTTGCATTATACATACTAAAATGTTGGTAAAATGGGTTGTATGTTTCGTTGCTGGCTCATGAACTAAAAGTAAATGAGAAAAACTTGCTACTTGAAAGGCAAAGTATACCCAGCTAAATGATAAGATTGGCCAAGAGAACAAGACACCGTGGCACAAGCCAAAGAAAGGTCCTGTAATGAAGACGAAGAGACAAAGCGGAAAGGTTGGCCCGAGATCTTGCTCAATACCTCCCAGGGCCTGGAGGAGATTAATAACTGTCGTCGGCGCTCTTCAACGTGTCCGGAGTTTCTCTTCAACAGATGGTGCCTTTATCGCTCCAGGCTACCGCGTCCGCTCTCTTGAAAAGTCACCACATTACATGGATTCGTAATATTTTTTGCTTCATTGATAATAAAACTTATTACTTTCACTTACCTATTTATGAAATATATAGTTAACAAAAGTATAGCGATCGTGACAAATATCGAATACCAGTTTTCAACGAAAATACATGTTTTAAGGTCCTCTGTTTCCAAATAAGTCACCCGAAAAGGTCTGTGCGTGTGGTAAGTCTAGCACGAAATCGAAAAGTCGCGCGAAACTGATATTTGATATTTAAAACTACTGTACGTCCAAGATGTTACAGCAACTTTTTCATCACAATCGGCAAATCCGAAAAGCCACTTTATATTATGCATTTTGCACCTTTTTACGATTTTCTCAAAAACGGCTCTAAGGATAGTGAATAAACTATCTATATCGATGCAATTGAATAGGCTTTAATATGATGTAGGTTTCATTCAGGTTCAAATAGTTTAACAAGGCTTAAATGCCGTTATTTTAATTTGTTTTCATCAAAAATACCTTTAAATTTGTAGATTTAAAATAATTAACCATATAATCTTGCCAGTGATGATAAAAAACGGGTAAATTTATAAGTTCATCGAATTCGATTTCCAACTAAGGGAGATAAGAGCAAAAATATTTTTTTAAATAAAATTTTTGTGTTGTTGAATGTAAGAACAGTAATACAGATGTTTATAAAATATACCTTTGGAAAGCCAAATATTTTAGAAAAAAATATTGTCTGATACACAAAACCCTAAAAGTCAATGGAATGTGCTGAAAAGCCGATAAAACTAACTGATTGTTGTATATAACAATTTTATATAGTTATATTATTCAATCTATAAATATATATTATATTATTATGCCCGACAAAACTAAATATCATTCCTTAAACCCCTATTTATTAGTTGTTAAATTGATCTTAACAACGAAGATAGGTAAAAATCGTGTGTTACCTCCACCAGATTTTTTTTTTTTTTTTTTTTTTATATATATATATATATAAGGATTGACAATACTATCATTGCATATTCTGAACGTTCAAATTCTTAAGCAAACGAGAGTACTTTTTAAGAATTCTTTCTTCCCTTACTATAAACCTAACACATCCGTTATATAACAAAAATCCGTCTAATTCCATAAGTGTAATTATTTTGAACAATAAATAAACAGTAAATAAATATTATAAAATGGGGTTTTTCCAATGAGAACAATTTTTTTTTTTTAAACCTTCAAAATAACTTATTTAAAAATACCAAACTGACAGGCGTTGATTACCACCTTCTAGTTTTACGCATTTTCATCAAACTAACCAATGATTACCAAACTGAGTTTTAAAATAACAATTGTCATACTTGGCCTAGTAAAATTCTGTATGACTTTGCAGATAAAAAAATAAAAAAAAAGAGAAAAACTATTGTAATGTTTTTGTAAAAGACCACTCGTAGACTCGGATGGCAATGAATTACCCATTTTCACTTAGAGAAAGAAATACAAAATAAATCAGTTTTGCGGAGGACGCAGAAGCACCGAGTTTTTTAGAATAGTGACGCCTACTGCTTTCTGATCACGACACCACGTCAATTGACGTGAGCGGACTCCCGGTATTCCGACTGATTAGACTCCTAGATTCGAGCATCAATGGCGTCATCCACATATAATAGGATTAATACATAAATAATTAATAAGAAATAGGAAATCACAATAATAATCAAGGAATAAACAATCTAATAATCCTAATTGACTATGATGTAATAATACGCCGCCCTTGAGTATGTAATGTATCCTGCATCAGGCAAAATAATTTTTGCTGGGATAGAAATGAGCTAAATACTGGTAAGAAGAAATAGTTAATGGCAAAACCTACGTTTTTTTTTTTTTTTTTTAAACGAAAAGTTTGTTTATATGCATTGAGTGCATATTTAAATAGTCATTTAATATTAAGGCAGTTGGGAAGAGCTTGAGCAAAAATGGATTTTAAATCCGGCTTAGGTAGGTCGAAATATATTTAATACTAACTAACCTAATGTATAAATTTCGGCAACTTTGGCTAAAATAGAATTCCACCAGTAGGATAATTTACCCTTCTAACCCTAAGTAAGAACCTAATGGTTTTAAACCCTATTAATAAAATTCTATTGTTGGATCTTATTCTTACTCTGAATCGCTTTCATATACTATTAATAACAAGTGGTTCGGAGTTTTTGCGAAATATTTCTGACATAGCCGTCGATATCTGAAAGAGTTTAGAGTATCATATCACTTAAATTGAAAGAAACGGCGGGCGAGTAATATTCGCAAATTAATCCATTATATATGACAGATTAACTTTATTTAAATTTATAGGATTACCTGAGAAAAAAAAAAACTAAAAAATACAGAAATTCAACAACTAAAGATCTAAAAATACTACTACGTATACACGTACTTTAATTTAAATAAAAAAAATAAAAAAACGCTTCCCTTCTTTTCTTTTACCATCTTATTTTTATTTTACAGTTCGTTCTCATATTTAGGAAACAGAATCGAAAAAATAAAAATATTATTTATAAGAAGGATAAAGAGAATAAAATAATAATTTATTATAATAATAGGACGGGCATTGATAGTAAGACATTGACGCGGATCATTAGTTGTCTTTTTTATTTATACACGCGTTCTTTTTTATTCACGTATTTTCCTAGCGACTTGCTTATTCTTTTTTAGATTACTTATCTTTGCGGTGTGACCAAGATCTATTAAATCTATTAGGTATCAACTGTTTATTATATGTTCAAATTATTTTTCTAAGAGATTTCATGATCCACTCAACAAACTAAAATCAGTTATATTAGAGTATAACTTTATTTAAGACAGGTAGACGAGATGTATAAATTTATTTAACACATTAAAGACCAAAAATAAGTCCAAAACATAAACAAAAAAATCTACTGTGCGCTACATACGATTTTCACTTACCTTCGTAGTTAAAATCAAGAAATTTTAAATAAAGTTAAATTAAAAAAAAGTTAAAGAATTTAATTGAGTTTCAATGGAAATATATGTTTCAGATTAAATAATCTAACAATAGAAATTATTATCAACAATAATAACTCAAATTTATGCCCTTCTAGTCTTTCTGGAATTGAGTTTTACAGCTTGGTGTATAACATAAAAAATTAATGCTAATAAAATAATATTTTTCATTTTATAAAATTTACAAGATTAAAGGTATTTTTACAGAAAAAATAAAATAAAATGTAAGCATTTAAACCATATCAGACTATTTTAATCAGAATGAAACCTACATGACATTAAAACCCGCTAAATTGTACATCGTTTATGGGAATTTGATCAAAATCGTAAGAGCTGCTTTTAAGTAAATCTTGAAAATGTGCAAAATACATGATTTTAAGTGGCTCTTCTGGTTCGCCGATTTTGACGAAAATTTTGGTGTAACACCTCGGGTGAATAGTAGTCATAAATATGAAATATCAGTTTCGTACGACTTTTCGTTCTTGTGCCAGACTTTTCGAGCGACATACATGGTTATTTTGACTAAGGGGACCCTAAAACATGTAATTCCGTTGAAAACTGGAATTCGAAAATTATCACGAACTCAATACTTTCACTTACTATATATTTCATATATAGGTAAGTGAAAGTTAAAATATCAAATTTCAATAGTTAAATTTAAATTTAAAACAGCAATTTCAACTATACCGCTTAGAATAAAGTCAATTTGATTGTTGATTGTTGGGTTCTCACTCCTACAATTACCCTGACTGAAGAAGGCCTAAAATATAGGCCAAAACGTCGGCACTATTAAATTAAGTTTCTACTTAATTGTGTGTTAATTTGACTGCAGTCCAAACTAACTTCTCCTATAAAGCCAATCTATTTTTTTAGCATGTCCATGACAGAATATGAGGATGATAGATAGAAGAGACAGAATGTGGAGAGCGGTAGAGATGACAAAGGATGAGTCATAAGATAGACGAAAGAGGGCAGTGGAAGCGCCTGAGAGGACTGGAAAGCACCCGCCCTTGCAAACAATGGTCCTGCGGAATAATTCATGGGCTGGATATGGTTTCGGCTCACCACCGCGTCCGCTTCCAACCATCAAGGCACTCCATTTTAGGACCAATATCTCCCATTGACGCCTTCTGTTATTTTGTTTTCTTCCGGCCTAACATTCACTCGGGCAGGATACGGTCGTTTTCACTCTCCCTAGGATTCCTAACAGGTTTTCAGATAACCCCCTCACTGTTCATTCATATAATTTTCTACAATAGTTTGCTTTATTATTAAATTCATCAACATTTTTCCTCTTATAATAGAGACTTCCTCAAACTCGTTGACATCTTAGAGTGGATAAGGTGAACATCTAATATGATATATTTAGAAATTAGGATAAACAGGAGAAAAACAAAAAGAAAGTATTACGCCAATAAGAATGGAATACCATGAATTTGGCCACAATATAAACAAGGTATCACAACAATTTTGATTTAAGCATTTTATATTATTTTCTCTTCTTATTATTTTTTTATTTAAAAGAATTTAAGAGATTACTGTAAATTAAAATAAAAATCTATATTTTTATTTGTTTATATATTCTCGGATAAAACGTTTGATTTGATACTAACACCGAACCGAAATCAGAAGATTCTCCCTAATGTGAACAATTAATTGAGTGCCCTACCAAGATTCAACAGGCAAATTATGGCAAGTGATTTTTTTTTTTTTTAATACAAGAATATTAGAAGAAGGACTGTTTGTATGTCCGACTTTTTAATGCTGAAAGGACCAAGTCAACACTGATGACCGTTTAGTGATACATCCAAAAAAAACACTTGCGATCAAAATTGTTAAATAACCTTTTTTTTTAACGACAGAAGTAAAAAAGTTTACACTTCATAAATCGAAGTTTATTAATTTTAAATATTAATAAAAAAATAAAATGCATTATAGCACCAATCTAAATATGTTTCCACTTTGCAAAACTCGGTTATTTGGACTCGAGAGATTGTGACGGGCCTAATGTGTGTGATGAAGTGGGGTTACAAACACACAGCTGGAGGGACAAAAGTGGTTATGAGAAATGGATTTGTCACTGCTCCAAGCATGTTTATATTTTTGGTCTCTTTATATTTAATTGAAGCAACTTTTTATTTCTTAATTTATTTTCTGTATTTTGTTATGGAAGAAAGATTATTTTATTTTACAGTGGCAAATCCATTGTAACCTGCTGTTTATGTGCACTCCTCATTTTGTCTCTCCGCTATTAATTTATTTTATGTATCATTTTATTATTTGACACTTGTGCTGCGAATAAAGAATATTTGTTACTACTGTGCAGTACCAGACCATTCATTTATTTCACTTTCACCTCCTCTAAAAGAACATAACACGTGCATTTTCGTTGAAAACTAAGAATAAAATGATTCCTCAAATATTCCGGAGATAGATGGGTCTAACAAAACAAAATTCTTAGTTGATAGTATTTGCTTAAGTAAACATTTTGTCAAATACATATAATGAAAGAAACAGAATCATATAGGCTAAAATGGACAACAACAAATGGGAAAAAATGTGGGTGCAGGAAAACGCTGAGGCAATATGGAGCTTTAAAACAACATTCCAAATATCGCTGAATGTTTTGATGCGTTTTTTGTTTTTTAATAAAGAACAGGCATTGGTCACGGGCGTGAGTTCATATATTGATGGGAAGAAGTACGCCCTGGAGATAAGAAGAAATGATTAGATTCCTATCGGGAGGTGGCAGCCGCAGTGGATACACGGCTATCTGATAGCCATCTGTATCGCTCGATCCTTCATGCCTGATAATGTTCTCACAGGAACTTACTCTAATTTAAATCCCAACTCCGGGGGTGTCGTATACATCTTAAACCTCGAAAGATGGAACTGGCACCTAGTAACGCCTTTAGTCAATATGGCAAGAATGAAAGGATATCACCACTCCAACTGTTAATTAATTAATCAGAGTAAGGCATTTCTTTTTTTTTTTCTTCATAGAATGGTGATAATTTATTTCCGATAAAATGTTAGAGCTCACAATACCACGTCCGTCCAAATGATATGCCACTAATAACTTAAGATGCAATTGCATATGGATCGATCTATTAGAAACAGTCTAAACCACGCATCTCACCATTTTCGATAATAATGATATTTTTAACAGTTATTCTCTATCTTTTTTTGAATTTTAAACAGTGGATAGAAAAAAAAAGTTTGGTTTGGCAGTAATTTTAAGTCATCTTTGCGGCTGAAAGCATATGTTGGGAAAACCTCAGTAACTATTGTAATTTTTATGATATCAAACCAAAACAAAAACCAACATCACAAGGGCGTGCTTTACATTCTTTGTCCTCGCAACACATTACCTAAATATTAAAAGAAGTGGTTAAAAAAAATGCTCATAAATTAATAACAAAACAAGACTTTCAGCAAGTTAATGAGTTATTATTTCTTAAATAGCTAAGTCATTATCGTATTTAATATAAAAATTTCGATCTAATAGCATAGCTCTTTTTTTTTTTTTTTATATGAATTTATAAACATAACAAAATTCTAGTTTTCGCGATATTTAAATGTAAATATGCTATAAAAGAAAGGCGTGAAATAATAATTATGAAACTAATACCGATAACACATCTATATGATGTGTTCGACTGATTTAAACTTGATGACTTAGACTCCGCTAGTTTCAGAGTTATAAAATTATGTAGACTCAGAGATCTCTAAAACGGTAGTACCTAGGTGAAAACTAGAACTCAAAAATTAGAATTCACAACACTTTCTGTAACTATATATTTTATATATAGGTAGGTAAGTGTAAGTAAAACAATTAAATTACTACAACCATTTTGTTGAATATATCGTAATACATTAAGGAGATGTTATTACATTATGGGCAAAATAAAACGGATCACCTCTGGTGTAGTGGTTAGCGTAACAGTCTTTTATGATCCCGGGTTCAAACCTGGCAGATGGTCATAGGACTTTTTAATGAGAGTAAATAGCTTTAGTTATGACATCCATCGGATGGGACGTAAAAAGGTGGTTCCGAGTCTGTACGATATCAAGTAACCGTTAAAGATTCCTAGCTAATAAAACCTGGATAGGCAAAATTATAACTCCAACTGAAGCATCGTTAGATTAGTCACAAAACTAAATACCTAAACTTTATCATCAGCCCGTAATATAAAAATGGTGGACTATTAAAAGTGGTTTAATTCAATAACTCAGTTATTCTTTAAGAAGGAGAAAACAAGTATTAGTGTTTTTTTAACCCAAAACCCGCGAATAGTTATAAAAAAAAAATTGAAATATTACAGATAAATACACCCATAACTCAGTTTTTTTGAATATAGAGAAAAATATGTATAAAGTTTTGAAATCAGTGAAGTGCGAAAAAAAAAAGTAAGTAAATAACAAAAAAAAAATTTATTTATTTTTTCTTAATAATATACGCTTGCAACTCTGTTATTTTCGAACATAGAGAAAATTTTTGATTATTGTTTTTAACCGAAGTTACTGAGTTCTAGAATCAGTAAGGCGCGATAAACAGAAAAAATAAATAATAAAAGCTTATATGGTCAAGCAACAATTTATAAGAGATGTGATTCCCAGATAACTCGGTTAATATTGATGAAACAGAAAGGTGTTCTGGAATCAGGAAATTTTATTTAAATTATTTGAATGAAAATCGAAAGAAAAGAAGAAAAGTAACGAAGTCTAGTATAAATGCTTTTGGTTTTTTTTATTTTCAATGATGAACTTTTGTGTATCGAACAAACAAATAAAAAGAATTACCCTCCCTCCTCAAAATTTGAGGGCTTACGTTTTACGATACGTAGAACCGAAATATGAATAATAAAAAAAAAATCCATTTTCCCTAATTATAGTGGTATAAAGTGACTTTAAATTAATAAAAAAACAATACGAAATTAACAAAATTCTATTGTCCATAAATACTAAAATAAATAAACTTATGTACTTTTGAATACCTAAAAGGAATATAATTACAAGCATACGGGGCCTGCTTATTCAGTGAAAGTTAAACCAGAAATAAATGTAAATTAAATTATAAATTGACTAGCGAAGGGCAAATTAATGAAACTACCTTCCCTCATAACTGCATAAAATTTATCACCTTTTAGAAATCTAGAAAGTTATAAAATATTTTAGAAAACATTTTAACATCACAGTTTATTTCACTCCGATGTCGCATGAATATTCCATTATAGGATTGTTCATAAAAATCTGATAAGCAATACTTGAGTAACCAAGTGAAAATTATTAAGATACATGAAAGTATACTGGATGTTTTGAATTCATACTCTTAAATGAAAACAAAAAAATTTTAAAACATGAAAGGATGAAACATAAATAATTTAATGTAGGATTACTGAATATCATTCGGTTGGAAGAAACTCCTTTAAGATTTGATTTCGCGCATTCCTACTTCTAATAAGTGAACAAAAACATAAAATATTTAAAATATCAGCAAAATAAATACCTAGTTAATATAAGTTGGGATCAACTTGATCCCAAATTCTAAAAAAATAATATTGAGGATGTATAGTCGACTGTAGAAACTATTATAGGTGGAATAGTCAGGAATCAGTCATTTTTTTGAAAAGTTTTTAATTTTGCCAACGTTTCGGCCCAAGCTTGTGAGCCATCATCAGGGTATTACTTAGCCATGTCCAAGCATAAACTATGTGACTATTCCACCTATAATAAAAAAATAATAAGTGCTAAAATAATGTTCTGACCGGAAAAATACATGAAATTAACTTCCTATTTTTGGTTTATTATTTTCAATAATGAACCTTTGTAATCGACTATAAGAATAATACAAATTATCCCCCTTTCTTCAAATTTGAGGGCTTGCGTTTTAAGGTTCGTAGGACCTAAATAAAGAATTATAATAAATACTTTTATTCGCCGCAAGCTACATTTCTCCGAAACAACTGGACTTTTCTCTTTTTTTTTAAATTCGCTACAAAAATACTAGAGTATCCAACAATGATCCTAATACCTAAACGTTGATATCAGCTAGTAATTTTAAAAAAGGCGGCTGATTAAAAGTGATGTAATTCAATAACTTAGTTGTTGTTTTTTTTTAACCAAAACCCGCGAATAGTTATAAAATAAAAAAAAAATTGATTTCTTATCATTATATAGGCTTGTAACACGATGATAAATATTTTCGAGATAGAGAAAAATTTTGATTGTTGTTTTTAATCAAAAATCCGCGACAAAAATTGAAATTTTACCATTAATATGTCCAGAACTAAGTTATTTTTGAACATGGAGAAAAATGTGTACAGAGTTTTAGAATCAGTAAGGCGCGATTAACAGATATAAACAAACAAAAAAATAATAATCTTAAATAGTCAAGCAACAATTTATAAGAGATGTGATTCCCTGATAACTCGGTTATTATTGGTGAAAGAGAAAGGTGTTCTGGAATCAGGAAATTTTATTTAATGAAAATCGAAAGAAAAGAAAATAGTAACGAAGTCTAGTATAAATGTTTTTTTTTTTTATTTTCAATGATGAACTTTTATTATCGAGCAAAAAATAAAAAGAATTACCCTCCCTCCTCAAAATTTGAGGGCTTACGTTTTAAGATAAGTAGAACCCGAATAATAAATATTAAAAAAATCCATTGTTCTAATTAATTAAAAAATATCATACAATTTTAGTGCTATGTCATAGAGAATTAAATTTCCTTCGAAATGAAAAAGAATTAAAATTGGTTCAGAACTACCAGAGATATAGATAGCATTTTGAAATTAGCAATGGTGATATACCATTTTCTTTTGATTATTTATTGCTTTTCATATTAGTTAATTGTCTTTTAAAACTTATAAACAGCTTCTATACCTTAATATAGTAATTCGGAAATAATAAACCATTGTGTAATAATTAGTAGCGCTTTTTTTATTCATAAAAAAATTAATACATTGGAATGTACAGAAGTAGTATTTGATGGAAAACATAAATTATAAATCTTTCTAATCCGTTCCAAATATTCCAATAACGGCTCTGACCGAGTGGGTAGGAATCGGTCATTAAACCCATTTTTCAGAAGTTAGTAGGCGTAACCAGGAAAGTTTAAAGTCAAAACATGCCTAACAGAAGACTCTCATAGTCGAAATTACACTATGTAGTTTAAAATTTTGAAACGATACCATTAAGTCACATTTGAAAGTAGTGTGTGTACTACATAATATGTATACGTATATATTAAAAATATATTTGCATATGTATGCATTAAACACTGTTTGCAGGATGGAAGGTAAGTAGGTTTTAATCAAAATTTGGTTGGTAAATGATTAAAAATGAAGGGACTAAAGAAATCTCTCCACAGGATGGGCTAATAAAAGCATAGCTTTGAAAAAAAAACAAACAGTGTTTTTCCTTTGTTTTTTTAGGTGCACTACTCAAAAACTTAACACCAACCCTGTTAACGTAATCCTCAAACTCAACTATGGAGGCTTAGAATCCGATCGCTTAAAAAAAACCGACCTATATAGTAAACATGATTTAATCCTGATTCAAATACACATTACACTTTTATAATATCGAACTCTCTGAAAGAAAAGACCTCAAAGCCGAATTTCAACGCAATCGACCTAAAAGAAACCGCTAAGCAAATGTAGCGGTAAATATTTGCTATTGATATTTTGTTAATGAAACGGATAGAAAACGCACTAAGACATAAGTACCACTACAATAGTTTGTTATTTTCGGGAAAATGCAATTAAAATAGCATGCGACAGGTCATATCTATTTTATTTTATAATTGAATTAAACCCTGTTTATATTTCGATCTATGTACTTTATTTTACTTTTGTTTTTAGTTAGAATTGGACGTAATCTTCAGTGTATAAAATTATAAGCATACCGATGCTTAATTATTTTACGACATATATTTTCAAACTTTCTAAATGAGGTGTTTCACGGTTTGTTTGAACAAAAATGATAGGAGAAAATACCTAATAAATTTCACACCTCAACGGACTATAAAGGTTTTTTTTTCTTTCAAAACTCTTAGTAGTTTTTTTTTTTTCGTATTCTAGAAACGGTCCCTTGACCATCGGGCTGACTCCAAAGCACCAGGCTATCAATATTCAGAAAGAAGAGGCAGAGGATTGAGAGTGGATGCGGGGAAGAGAAGGGCCTAGATTAGAAAGACAATGAGAAGGCGATAGAGAGCCGAGAGCTGCCCCAGCGTGTGGTCCCCCGCCATTCAATTCAGTATGCAAACCGTCTCATTTAAATTTGTATGTAGCCTTAAATTGTAACTCCTCTTTCTCTCTTGCCCGGTAATTTGCATCTACAAAGTGGAAAATATGTTTCACTGATCGGCTTTTCCTCTTCACTCGGTTCCGTCCTCAACCTCTTGTCGCCGGTGGAATCCGCTTAGGAGCGACGTGCCTTCCAGGCTGTCACCTCAAGACACCCTTCAGCTCTTCAATACCGGTGAGAGGCACTTTGTCAGGATTCGAAGCATTTGCACAATGTCAAGAGCTGAGGTTTTGACTGGGTGGTCTTTTCAATGAGACCAGTACGAAAAAGAGTTGTCTATCGAGGATTTTACATTTTAAAATCAAAACTCTTCTAATCTGTTACTAAACAAACTTGGAAAAAAAATACGACAAGAACAATTAGAAAAAAAACAAATATTTCACGAAAATATCTTTACAATCTCTTGCATAGTATATCTTTGGTCTCTGAAACTAGTCCGTAGATAGTGCTATGAAATAAATTCAACAGAAAATACTTAATCTTTAGAGCTTTCAGTATTTAGAGGAAGTTTAAATCTCAAAATCTGTAAAGTAGGCTAGATAAAATACAACATCTTCAGTTTAATTTCATATAATTTAAAACATATCCTGGAAACCATGCATTTTCAAAATACAAAAATACATACGAGGAAAAATGGGGGAAAGATGCAAGTGTCGCAGAAATCCAAATAGTTCCTTTTTTTTTTCATTTGAGACCCGAGCAAACATCAAAGTTCGAAATAAAAAAAATTTGGAGAAAAATCGATTAAAGAATTTTCAAATACAGTTAGAGTTAAAGTTAGTGAAACCAATAAAGAATTAATTTAATTAAATTTTCTATAGAAACAAGTTTTATTAGAAAAAAAATATATATATATATATTATATTTATTTATATTATTATCTAAAATAATCAGTTAGTTTTATCGGTTTTTCATTACATTATGTATGAAGTTTTAAAAGCTTGTGTATAAAATAATATATTGCACTAAAAAAAAATATTTTTTTTTCAGTTTTCTCCTTCAGTTGGGTATCGTATTCGTTAACTTATATATGTATCTGTTTTTTAGCAGTGGTAACAAGATAATATGGTTATTTTTTATAGAATCTACCAAATTAAATTTACTTTAGAGGAAGAAAAAGATTTAAATATCAGGCATTTAAGCCCTGTCAGACTATTTAAAAAGAATGAACCCTACATGATAATTATAGCCTAATAATTTTACATCAATATAGGAGTTAAATCAAAATTGTTAAAGTCGATTTTGAGAAAATTCGTATGAAGGTGCAAAATGCAAGGTATAAATGGCTCTTTGGTTAGCTAATTTTGATGAAAAAGTTTTTTAACATATCGGGCGTATAGTTGTCTTACATATGAAATTCAGTTCATAGGACTTTTCGTTTTCGCGCGGAGTTACCCTCACAGACCTTTTTGCCAGACTCTAAAACTTGTATTTTCGTTGAAAACTGGAATTCGAAATATTTATGATCGCAATACTTTCCCTTACTATATATTTCATTTATTGGTAATTGAAAGTAAAATCATATCTCACACAATGCAAAAGTCGAATACAGACAAATGAAAATGACGTTAGTGATGTGTGTTTTGTGAGTGGTGGTATCAGAATGACCTTCGAGGATGGAACGTTCAAAAATATTTTTTTCCTTAGAGAAATTATGTTCAATCTAATCCAGTATCACAGGTCAATAAAATGTCTTTCTCCAGATATGAATAGATAATCATAGCACGGATAACAGTACCCTGATTCATAAGCGAACAGTTGACAAAAACAGAAATGAAATTTTTAAAAAGGAGTAACTTTATAATAATAAAGGGATGATAGCATCAACGATTAATGCATATTTCATTAAAATATGCCATAAAGCTTCTTATTTATTAGAGTGTCATGAATAAAAATGGAATTGGCAAGAGACGAACATTCCTCGGGACGAAAGAAACCATAGATTGTATGCCATGTTTAGGATTAGGGGCTGAAAAAGTTAGCATCTTATGTGAAATATAACACCATAAACCTAGATATCGTTGGGCGGAATGCAAGCATCGTCCAGTTTTAGAGACGGTACTGCCACAAATAGCCGCCGAAGAGCAAGTAGCTAAGGTGAGGTCAATGAAACCCATCTTCTGCACTCGCCGGTAGACTTTACAGCTTTTTATGCAACCCCTTCAAGTTGGTCGTAAAAATGTTCAACTTATAATAAACTTACAATGCTTGAAGTCTTCCCAGCTATCGAAGTGTACCTTGATTAAGATCAAGGACTTTGGTTTAACAATTTATTGGGGGAGAGAGAGAGGAAGTGAAGTCGAATTTTTCAAAACTTTTTCGAACGAATTTCCCTAGAATAACAAATATATTTTCAGTAAAAGGTTTCTCAATCTAAAAAAACTCCATAATTTGGAGGATTTTCAAATTATTGGGAGTAAGGGAGTGACATTACCCTGCCCATTCCATAGAGATGTCCCTCATTAAGTTTTAACGTTACAGAGAGGAGGAGAAGGAAAAATACTTCTTCTCTTAGGGGAGAGGACCTTGAGGTTTGTATTTATGTATGAAATAAACATTAAACGCAATTGATAAGAGAATTACGAATTCCCGTTAATCTTTAGGCTCATTCCTGATGTAAATACATTTTAAAATTTCCAACAGCATCTTCCAACAAGATCCGTTTGCTTTTTTGGTACAGAGATTTGAAAAAAAAAAATGGGATTAATCAAGTGTAAAATCAAACGTAAACAATAATAGATTAAATAAAAAACCTGTACCACTACAACCCAAGATGGATCCTGGGCTCAGTATATATAGAAATTATTTTTTCTAGGCCAAGGCTGTGCAATAAGGTTACACCTTGGTTACACTCAGCCGCTAAGTTTTCCCCATTACTGGGTACCCACTTTTAGAGGCTGGGTCTGCCCCAGGAAGGACCCACACCCCAGCGTCACTCCTCAACTGAAATAACAGAATAAATAATATTATGCCATAGCGGGATTCGAACCCAGGACCAGGAGTACAGTAGACTAGTGCTTTGTCCACTAGACCACGCCGCTCCCTTACTACATCAAATTATCTCGAATATTTCTCTTGCTTACAAAATTTTGGCTTAGTTAAGTTGTTGTCACTAATGTGATAGTATTTTCATTAAGAAAATAAATATAATGTTAAAGTAAAGCGATGGTTTAATAATGAATTACTGAATAAAGTGCGTTGGAATAATCCCTCCGTGTCTAATGTCAAAACCGGTTTTAAGTAAACTGTATGAAGATGTAAATGGAAGCATAGTGGCACTTGATGAGTTGCAGTAACATTTATGGAATATCTTAAATAAGAAGGAGAGGCGTGGTCGAGTGGATACAGCTCTAGTCTACTGTAATCCGGGTCCTGGGTTCGAATCCCGGCTGTGGCAGAATAATATTTATTCTGTTAATACAGTCGGGGGGCAACCTTAGAGTATGGACACCCTCCTGGGGCACACCCAACCTATATAAAGTGGGTACCCAAAATTGGGGAGGAAAACCTTGCGGTTGAGCGTGACCAAGGCAATCACCTCATTGCCTAAAAGCAGTACGAATCTCTGTATGTACTGAGTCCAAGACCCTTCATGGGTTGTCGTGGTACAGGTTTTTTTTTTGTCTTATATATAAA
Organism: Piezodorus guildinii; assembly: GCA_023052935.1. Classification (NCBI taxonomy): domain Eukaryota; kingdom Metazoa; phylum Arthropoda; class Insecta; order Hemiptera; family Pentatomidae; genus Piezodorus; species Piezodorus guildinii. The sequence goes on from CM041292.1 coordinate 95,083,558, forward strand.
ATTTCTGTTTCAAAGGATTTTTTGTTTTTGAGCTCCACATGTATAATGACAGACCAATTTGGCTATTATAATAGGGCAAACGAGACTTTAAACCGTGTATTACTCTTGAAAACTGGAATTTTAAAATTTCCTTCTAAACTTTCTCCCTAATATAAGTATCATATATAGTAAGTGAAAGTAAAAGATAACTAACGATTACAAGTTAATGTGAAGTGCCATATTGAAGGGAGTTGGTAAATCGGCTACTGGGGAGAGTAATACCAGCGGTGAGTGAAAGAGCTGCCTGAGTAGGGACGGACTGCTAAGTTTTATCTTTATGCAAATCGGCTCTGACCAAGAGATATTTATTAAGAGACGCCAGCCCTCGGTCTTATATAGGTTTACAATTAATCAACATACTGAGGCGGGGGATCAAAGCTGCAAACCGGTCTCTGGGAAGACTTTATTGGCGCGCTGCTATCAGGAGCAGGCGAATATCCTAGCCTCAGCTACCGGTCGCCATTCCTGTCTATAATCAACTATTTTATTACGGATTAATTTCCCACTTCACCTTTAGCGTTGATTCTCCATTAACCCGTGGTCTTGATGATCCCTACGGCCTGCCGGCACCTCATGTTTAATATCCTCCGCTCGGCCTTAGCTAGCAAACAGCAGATAGTTTTCAATATACTAGAGATAATAATGATTTCTCCTCAGCATTAATGATGTAAACTTGGCCAAAGGTTATTAGGCCGTTTTGGCTAATCGTAAAGAGAAAGGTGTATTTATGTGCTATAATATACACGCATACGGTTCGGAACCAAATAGGCGTGTGCCATACAATCCGAATGGTGATACCTAAGCTTGAGGACTTAAACCGAATAAGGGTACATTATGAGGTCTTATAAAAGCAAAGTATTATTCATAATTAATCAAAACATAACGTCCCAAATTTTATGTTTAAGAAATTACAGTTTGACTAATTGGGTTTGTATCACTATGGGATTGTGAGCTCATAGTAACGAAAATAGCACTTGGCGAGATAATATTATGTTTATTTCATAACATTTATTCATTGTCATAGTTAATCATTGTCAGAAATTAGAATCACTTAATGGTCAATCGATAAAAATTGGTTCAGTTTATTACTTTCACCTACCTATAAATAAAATATATAGTAAAAATGTATTAAAATCGTGAAAATTTTCGAATTCTAGTTTTCACCGGAAATACACAGTTTTAGGTTCTACGGAGTCAAAAAGTCCCGCGAATAGGTCTGTGTGTATGTGGTAAATCTAGTGCAAAAACTAAAAGCTGAACGAAACTGAAATTTTATATTTAAGACAACTATGTTAACGAGATGTTTTTTGTTTGTTTGTTTGTTTATTTAACGTCACTTTATGCTACTTCGGCTAATCGGGCGATGCTGCAGTGGGAGTTCTAAATTTTGCTTATCCGGGTTTAATTAGGATAGGGATCTTTAACGAGTACCTGACATCGCACGTTAACGAGATGTTACAGCAAATTTTTCATCAAAATCAGCTAACCATAACAGCCACTTTATACCATGCATTTCGGACCTTTGTACGATTTTCTCAAAAATGGCTATAACGATATCGATGTAAAATTTAATGGGCTTTAATATGATGTAGGTTTCATTCTGATTTAAATAGTCTGACGAGGCTTGAATGCCGATATTTCAATTTTTCATTCTCCAAAGTACCTTTATTTTTGTAATTCTATGAAAACAAACATATCATCTGATAACGGCTAAATACGCAAGTTGAGCGAATTTTATAAACAACTAATGGAGAAAAATGCAATATTTATTTTTTGAAATTTCTGTGTTTCTGAAATTAAAAAGATGTATAGTTGGACAGCTAAAGATTTTAGAAAAAATATTATCTAATACACGGAATTGCAAAGGATAATGGAGAGTGATAAAAATCCGATAAAACTAACAGATAAAAATATAATAGATTATTTATGGTGATAAAACACATGTTTCTATTGAAATTCAAATTTAATTCAATTAATTCGCTAACAATTGTTATCCCTCAATGTATTTGAAAACTGTTAAATAGATTTTAACAACCGAGATAAGTGAATTCGAGTGTTGTGCGCACGAGATTTTTTTCACGGTTTATGATTATTTATTTATTTATGATTTTACGGTTCCTATTTTATTCGGTTAATTACTAATTAATACTTCAAATGAACCGTTCAAAATACATTTTAAAAGTTTAATTGATTTTCCATGGGAGTCCCATTTTGTTTACAGTGGAGCATCTATTTTCATGACATGATTTTGAATTAAAAATAATTACTAACAATATCACTTCATGGATTTATGACATTTATTATAGCAACTTACAAACGATTTGGAACGTAATATTCTTTCCAAAATCTTCATTACTATAAAGAAAAAAAATAGTTCTTACTCTTGCCGGCTAGTAAATGGGATCTAGAAAGTTCTTGGGGCTATCGCGGGGTGCCCATGGGAAATTCATGGGAGGTAGGTAAACCCTTTTGAACTTCAGCTGACAAAGGCTTATTAACATTTACATAATTGTATAACAATTATTGAATAAGAGCTTACTACCCTCAGCATCCTCATACATAACAGTTGGTAGGCCTATAAAACCTCCTTAAGCTTGAGCGACTTATTACATACTAATTTATATGAAATCTTGCGCTTTCATACTAATCGTAATCCAAGAATAATTTTTTGATGACAATTATAAAAAATTAAATTTTCCCTTTAAAAGAAAAACGTCATTGCAATGTATTTTACTTATAAATCTTCAGAAAAATATGCTGTAAATAATTGTGAAAACTGTATCAGACTTAACGTCGCGTGGTTCAGAGTTCGCGAAAACCAAGAATCGTGACATCATTTCATATATAAAGAGAGAAGAGAAAAAAAATTTTACCCTCACATAATTTATGTAATAATGATTTTATGGATCAGCCAGATATTTCAAAGGATGTAAATCTCGAAGGAATAAAAATAATAACAATTATTTTTAAAATTAACAACAAGAAGGAATGTTTTAAAATTAACAATGTCTTTCCAACTAAAACCGGTAGACGTTTTTTGAACGGATATTATGACAATCATTGCTGAAATTAATACTATCCTTCCATTCGTAAATCGAATCCCTATGCATTTGGTTCAACAAACGCATTCTTCCGAAAGAGTGCTAAATAAAAACATCCCACGCTCGCCGGCAAAACTAGTAAAAACAGCTTCTCTGCTGAATATATGAATTCACGTGAGGTGCAACTATTTACTATCTATACATTACATAGATAAATATATAAGAACAGAAAATATTTTTTTAATAACTAAGTATTAAACAAAAAAAAAACAAAAAACTAACTATAACGCAAAAGTAAATAAATAAAAGATAATACATATGAAAACATATATTTTAACCTTGTAAATGAAAAGATAAAGAAAATATGTAACTCATACAAGTTTTCGTACGAAGGACGGACCTGTTTAAAAGCGGTATAATTTAGATTTAAATATTCACATTTGAATTTTTACTTTTTCATCGTAAAAAAAAGAAAGAAATCCTTCTGAGAATACTGGAGATAATGTACCCAAGTATCTAACTATAACAAAATACCTACTTTCATATCTATATTATAAACCGAAAAAAAACTTCAAACAACTGCAGTGATCTTGTATAAAATCATAAAATTTTGGTAAACAAGCATTGAACCGTTGTATTATTACTTTCACTTACATATATATTAAATATATAGTAAGGGAAAGTATTGCGATCGTGAACATTTTCGAATTTAATTTTTGGACGGAAATACACGATTTAGGGCCTCCTGAGTCCAAATGATTAAGTCCCAAAGAAAGGTCTGTGTGTCTGTGCGTGTGGTAATTATAACGTAAAAACGATAAGTCGTACGAAACTGATTTCAAATTTAATGCAAATATATGTTAGATGTTACAGAAACTTTTTATCAAAATCGGCTAATCAGAAAAGTCACTTTATAATATACCAGGCATTTTTTACGATTTAAACTCGCTATATTGATGTGAAATTTAATAATGAAATTTAATCATAAAGGTTTCATTTTGATTAAAATAGTTTTACAGGGCTTAAATGCCAATATTTTAAATTTATACACTCTAAACTACCTTTAGTTTAGTGCATTCCAAAATATTAATTATATCACCTAAATGACATTGATGAAGGACGGCTAAATATACAGTTTTGACGAATTTGATGACCAACAAAAGGATAAAAGAGCAAAACTATTTTTTAATGTTCTTTTGATAATTAGAACAGCAGTATAGACGTATAATATACGCTGGAAAGAGAAGTTTTTAGAAAAAAATATTATCTGATACACAAAGTTGTAAAAGGTAATATAAAGTGACGAATAGGAATAAACTTATTACTGATTAACAATTCAATATAGTTATATTATTTAATCTAAATCATATGTTTCCAACGAAAATGAATACACGTTTTATTAAAATCAATTTATAATATTTTTCAAATTGAAGTATAGGTAATAGTTTTTAAATTGATTTAAACATTTGAGGTAAGTGAAAGTCGTTTCTTGCCCGTACCAGAAATTTTCATTTCTAAAAAGTAATATTTAATTGTATCACATTTATGCAATTACCTATAGAACTAACTATGGTCTATTATAATGATGGAGCTATAGTTGATCGTTGAGACTATATGATGGTGAAACTCGACATTTAGAGAAATTCTCATACAGTCAGCCCCAATGAAGGCCCACAATGTAGGCCGATCCGTCGGCACTGAAGTCAAATAATTTTTTCTTATCGGTGTGTTTTCTGAGTGTGACCGCATCCAAACTAACTTCTCTATAATATAGTCTATTATAAATGATTAATAGCAAGTTTCGCAATAAGTTATAAATAATAAATTTAATGTTCATTTTTTTTTTTTTTTTTGAACTTTTTCGAATCAGCCGTTACGAGCCCCTATAATTGAACCGAATGCTCGTTTATCACAAGAATCTTCAAAAATAAAGAAATAAATGTTTTGTAGAACGGGTGAATTCCTAAGAAGAACACTGACTGTATACCCCCCTATACAATGCTAGAACACAGGGCTGGTCTGGAGAACTTGCTGCCTGTTGGTGCAACGGATATTTACAAGTGCGCACAGACACAACTACACGCTCGGACATTCTTAACCACTCCAGCTCCCTTCGCAACTATCTGTAATACTATTGCCTAAAGGATCTCTCGATTATAAAACGTTTTTAAACATTTTTATGTAAGCAATTTAAACATTAAATAAATTGTTTAAGTAAAAAAACCCTGGTAAATAACACATAATAACTATATTCATTTTGGTGACTTTCACGAGAGAAGTAATGTTTAGATGAAACTGACTCACCAAAACAGAACTTCCTTCAGGTGGAATCCAGCCAGCTATCTAGTCATAGCGATTATTGTTAAACTGTAACTCTTAGAAATCATCTTAAAGGAGTATCATCATATAAATATTAACTGAAACTAATCGGTGCCGATTGAACCCTTCTAACACTCGATCTTCATGATCGCCTATCTCATTTTTCAGTAGCAGACATAAATTTTTCTCTTAAGTGTCGAGAGGATAATGCTATACTAAATCCTCATTTTACGAAATAAATATTTAAAAATACACTTAGACCAGGAATAGAATGGTAATGAAAATCAATTATTGTTTGAATTTTCTATCAAATGAATAAAAATTCTCATAGGGGAATAAAAAACTAAACAGATACTACTATCGATAATTATATGAAATGTTTACAAGACACCTATCATTTTACTTTCACTTACCTATATATGAAATATATATAAAAGGAAAATATTGCGATCGTGAAAATTTTAGAATTCCAATTTCCAACGGAAATACACGTTTTAGGGTCCCCTGAGTCCAAATGACCAAGTCCCGCTAAAAGGTCTGTGTGTGTGTGTGTGTGTTTTTTACGATTTTCTCAAAAACGGCTCTAACAATTTTGATTAAACTCGGTATATCGAGGTAAAATTTGATGGGCTTTAATATCATGTAAGTTTCATTCTGATTGGAATAGTCTGATTGGGCTTAAATGACGATATTTTAAATTTTCTTCTTCTAAAGAACTATTAATTTTGTAGATTCTATGAAAGTAACCATATAATCTTGTTATCACTGATGAAAAACAAGTAAATATATAAGTTGAACGAATTCGGTATCCAATTAAAGGAGAAAACTGAAAAAAAAAATGAATGTAATTTTTTGTTTTTGTACATAACAGTAATATACATATATAATATACCGTTGGAAGGCTAATGGTTTAAGAAAAAGTAACTTATACACAAGCTTCTAAAAGTTAATAAATAGTGATGAATAGCCGATAAAACTAACTGATTATTTTTTTTAATAAAACACAAGTATCTATAGAAATTCAATTTAATTAATTATTTAATGGTTTCACTCATTTTTATCTCTAACTGTATTTGATAATCCTTTAATTGATTTTTAAAACGGTGGTAAGTGAAAGTCGTGTGTTGCCCTCACCAGATTTTTCATAATGTAAATGTGAAGAACAAATTATTGGAAAGGTGGAACGGAAAACTGCTAAATTTATCAAAACAACCCTTAATGTGGAAATATAAATAGGAAATACCATATTAAGAAGTACAAAGCGAAATAAATATAAATGTCAGAGGAAGGAAGCGATAAAAGATATGCTAAAAGAAGTATGGAATGTATACTGAGCATCCGGTACGAACAGTCTTTGTGTTCATGATAAATGTTAAGGCTGACAGACTCCAATAACTGAGTTAGGTAACCTGGATGTTGTCAAGGGTGGAGGCAAGTAGTTTCTAGGACAATCTCATTAATGAAAAAGGAAATTAATATTTTTTCATACGCTACCGTAGCCATCGCCTGACCTTAAGAAAACCTGAATGGGCTCGCTTTCTCAATGAAATAAAAGGAATAAATTAGAAAGAAAAAAAAATACGCCAAGCCATGTGCGAAAAGGTCATTATGAATGAATAAAGCGACCATTCCAAATGGATCATGGACAAACAGGATCCAATTTGTAAACTATATATAATAAATAAAACATTCAAATTGGATATCTAAATGCGGTTAAAGAGACAAGCCTTGCAATAAGTATTATATCTGCCCGTGGCGGGTCTATCCTTAAAGGATAATAATTGACATGTTCCCCATATATACTCGGTGAGTGGGACTAGAGGAAAAAAATCCCGCTTTTTCCCACACTCCGACATCCAGTATGGCTTTTACAAGGCTTTATCCTTAAAAAGGAGAGTAAACGTTAGCAATATAAAACCTGTTAATTTTTTTGATTGATTAATGCTAAAGTGAAAGAAAAAAAAAGACAAAAAGACACACATATACAAAAAAAAAGGGAAATCAATAAATAAATAAAAATCAAAACGGCACGAATAAATGTGATAAGAGGAGGACAGGTAGCTGTGGGACTTTTTAATTGGAGCGATTCCCAACACACTGGCCACGGGGCTACTTAGAGTGGAACTGGTTCGGCCGACCCGGGAGACCATTCCTATTTTACTTCCAGATATTTTTTACATTTCCTCTGAAAGATATGAAAACTTTATCAGGCTAAGTACCTCGCAGCTACTCCCATTTACAATTTAATGCTCCCAGGTTTTTTCTCTTTTTTTTATAAATGTAACGAGACTAATTAATCAACTTCTGAATGAAGAGGACTTGAGATAGCCATGGGTTATTTTTTTTTTCTATACCATTAATTTTTATTTTCAAAACATTCAGGTATGATAAATTCCAGAATAAAAATTGCTAGTTAAGCATTGGTGTTGGCGAAGATAGTTGGAGCGACAAACATTATAAAGGCATAGATTAGATGTTTTTATTATAATACTATAAGCTTAAGATACCCCCACTCTGGTTGGAACAGGGTGACAACCGCTAGATAGTCTTTACGATTCAAGAAAAAGGGAACGTTACTAATAAGCAGGATAGCTTCCTCCATATAACCAGTACTCTATGTATCAATAAATTTAATAAATTATTCGTGAAAGATGTATCAAGTTATAAAAAGTTAAATAATTTTCCTGAGAAATTTCAAAGAAACAAAGCTCTTATTATTTTACCCGCATTTACAGTACTTTTTTTTCATTTTAACCAATGAGTATTTTTAATAAGAGACAAATGGTACCCTAATAACCTCATTGCATGGCCGTTGGCCAAGTTTAATAATTAATAGAACAGTACAAAATAGCTATATGTACTGAACGCAAAACACTTCAAGGGTTCCTGAGAGGTACAGTTATTGGTTTTATTATTATTATTATTTATTAATTTTTATTAAAATTAAAAGTTGTTTGAATGAAAATGGATCACTTTAATTTAAAAAATGAACATAAAAATAATTTTTTACTTAATTAATTACATGTATTCCTAATTTGCAAAGATACATAATAAGAAAACGTTTTTATCATTTAAAAAAAAATCATTTGATAAATCTCTTTATCAGATTGACGATTGATAATTTCGAATTTCATCTCATACCAAAAATCGTTGAAAGAGCGATACAGAGTTTTATTAGGTTTTTCAGCCCACCAATAAATTTGAATCTCTGCATAGATAGCACAGCAAGATTTCTAAGGAAGACAAAAAAAGATAAACAAAAATGTGAAAAGCTACCGTCATCATCAAATTAGGCTCCACAATTCATCCACAGAAAAAAAAAATGAAAAATATACTACATCTAAGAAAATGGTATTTTTTATTTATGTCCAACAAGGACTATAATGGAACCGAAAAAGCGAAACAGAGATCAGTTGACATAGCGGAGCGACTTGGATTGATATCGGCGGAGCGGAAGACAAAGATGATGGGAGGAGGGAACGGTCGTAGCCACATTTCACCACCATTACCCATTCATTCCTTCCACCAATGATATTTCTATCCACCTCGGCATCTATAGTTCTTATCTTATAGCTCCTCCGCCCGTGTCCTCGGGGCATTAACTGGATTTATCGGGACCGGCCGCTACCGTGCGCCCCCTTGATAAACAGGCTACCTCCGCTCCTCTTTTATGATTAGCACGCATCTAAATCCAAAGTGATGTCCGATTTTTAAAGGGCCCGAATAAAGGTTATTCGGGATCCTAAAGGTCACGTCCGAATTTATGCAAAACAGCCGGCGAAACGAATGGCCCCAATGCTTATCTCCTTCGGTTTGGAAACACGACACTAGTTGGACGTCCTCTTGTAGGCTTGTTGGAACGATCAAGAGCACAACAAGGGGAAACGATAAGGCCATTATTTTTCCAAAAGATAGAAAACAAGAGTATCCTGATAGGGGCTACAATAATATTAACTGTTTGTGTATGTATTATACTGTTCTACGAGTTCTAAAAAATCTGGTACGGGCAACACAGGACTTTTACTTACTTACCTCCGTTTTAAAAATGGATTAAATAATTTTCAAATACAGTTGGAGATAAGAATGAGTGAAACTATTAAACTGTTTTCTCGTTTAGTTGGATATGGAATTTATTAATTAAATTGAATTTATATAGAAACATGTTTTATAAAAAAAATCTATTATTATTATCTACAATAATCAGATTGGTTTATCGGATTTCCATTACTCTTTATTAACTTTTACAAGCTTTTGTATAAAATACCATTATTTCTAAAATATTTAGCTTTCCAACGGTATATCATACATGCATATTACTGTTCTTATGTCCAAAAACAAAAAATTGCATCAACATTTTTATTTTTTAGTTTCCTCGTTTAGTTAGATATCAAATTCATTCAACTTATAAATTTACCTGTTTTTTATCAATGGAAACACGAGATGGTTATTTTTATAGAATCTACAAAATTAGAGGAAGAACATTTAAAATATCGGCATTTAAGCCCTGTCAGACTATTTCAATCAGAATAAAACCTACATTATATTAAAGCCAATTAAATTTCACATCCATATAGCGAGTTTAATTATATCGTTAAAGCTGTTTTTAAGAAAATCGTAAAAACGTGCAAAATGCATGTTATAAAGTGGCTCTTCTGGTTAGCTGATATTGATGAAAAAGTTACGGTAACATCTCGGGCATATAAGTTGTCTTAAATATGAAAATGGTAACTCCAACACACGGACACACACACACAACCTTTTTGCGGGATTTATTCATTTGGACTCAGGGGACCCTAAAACGTGTATTTCCGTTCAAAACTGTAATTCTAAGTAAGTTAAAGTAAAAATGTGCATTTGGCTGACCTTACTGTCTTGTAATGGCATGCGTAAACATATGATATAATGCAATATTTTGTAGGTGGATATTATTCGGTACAGATTTTTTTTTTTTTTTATAAACAAATAAACACTCCATTAAAGATTATTTTCATTAACAAAGATAAATTTTACAATTTTCTTTCATCACTATAAATAAATCATAAATAGCAAAGTTAAAATTAATGATGTAAGAACTAAGAACTTGTCGGCACGTGCGTTCGATTCCGGAATCCAGACGGAATTTTTCGTAAGGAATTCAGTTCTGAAACAAGTGACCCGAATGCTACGCCAGGCACTCCGAGTAGGCAATTGCTTAAGAAGCAGGCGTTAACAGAGGTCAAACATCGACAGATATCCCTAGAAGGTAGGTATTTAAGCCACCGTATTTATGGCAAAAATTATTAATATGTGTAACTTAAACTAGAAATCGTTATCAAACCTAATGTCAACCGATTTGATCGGGCCGTTTTTACTTATAGTGGGAGCAAGAAAAAAAAGACATCCCATAAAAGAGCAACTTTTTACCCATAAAACCTGTATTTTTAATTCCAGTTTATCTTCTTTTATCTCAAAGAAATAAATAAAAATGTCTAAGTAATCATATTAAAGTAAGAAACGCTCTTTCCAAACAACTATTCAACAAGCGAAATATGATTAATTCCATCAAGAATCATTTAATGATTGGCAGCGATCAGCGATAGAATTAATAATTCTATGCCATTTATAATTCATAACTATGCTCTTAAAGAGTGCGATTGAAATATTTAGAAAATGTCCCCGAGTAAAACTCATTTTCACAGGCTGAACATGCCATTAAAATCTTTATATCGATTCGATTCATAAGCAATAAGTCAGAATGAAATTAAGGTAATAATAAAAATTTAGTGGTAAGTTGGGAGGTAAAAATCACTATGAAAAATATTAATTAATAGAAAAGAACAAATGTCAAATTTGAGATTCTAAATACTATTAAAAAAATATATCTGCACCGCTAACGGTAACAAAAAAAAGTAACTATTCTTCAAACAATTATTGGCTATTTGTAAAATAAAGCAGATTCATTCATACTGAATATTTTCTTAAAGGAATAAAGCACCTATTGTGAATCATCGTTTGAATTTTAAGATGCATCCGACTAACAGGAACTTTTTGTTGTTTACAATTTAACTAACTCGTTCTATAAAAAATTATCTAACGATTAAGTGAGCGCGATTTAAATAAATTATTAAAAGTGATCCGAGATAGTATATAGGGGAGCCCGTGGCTGAGTTGCCAGCGCGCTATTCTCTCATGCTAAAGGTTTTGAGTTCGATTGCCAGTCCCGGACGGATTTTTTCAATATTTGATTAATGGGAATTCACTCACAGCCTCTCCCCCGGGTATGTGAGACCCGTCAGCCAAATGGTGGCCACTCACAAAATTAGGCGTAGGGAGTGATGACCCTACACTACAAAATGCATCGAGAAACTTGAGTGTAATCTCCCAAGAGATTGATTACACCGCGAGGCCTAGGGCCTACACGGTCTGTCGCACCACTGGAAGAAGAGATAGTATATGCTAGATCTAGACTCTAAAAACCGACTACAATCCGCGAAATATTGTACGCTGAGATTTACTAAAATTTAGAAATATAGCAAGTAACTATTTTATATCAAACACCACACGAAATTCAATGCATGCCTACAATTTGAATGGGATTTTTGTAAAAAGCCAAGGCTTACCAAATATATCATTAAGGTCATTTAAAATAATTTTCCAATGCCATCTCGCGGACCCACTGTAATAGAAAATACCAATGAATGCGATCCTAAATTACTATCCTTTAGATGATTTCCATTGAACAAATAAATGTGTTATTTTATTTAAAGTTTTATATTACCTAATTAATCAAGACGCAAAAAGATACCTAAACAGTTTGCATAGTATCATGACAAATCTTTATGCAGCTCAAACTAATAAAAAAATCATATCAATATTACTACGGAACAATCAATAAACTCATTAAATAAAATATATACCAATAAATATCTCTCTATTAATTAATGATAATAGCTTACAAATCATTGAAATTTAACTGAAACTAATTTTATAATTTAATTACAGGTGGTGGAGAAGAACAAAAAGGAAGATTCTAGAAGACACGGATTAAAAAAGAAGCATCAAGAGATACATAAATCGAACAACTCAAACAACTCTGTAATTTAAGTTTTAATATAAATTAATGGAAGTTATATCAACCAACGGAGGGATACAATTAACATCACTCGTAAATCAAAAACTAATTGAGAAATGTATTGTAGACATATCATGTATCTCGTTATTAAGTTGTAAAAATTGATATATTTAATTTAGTTTGGATTGGGGTATAAATAATATAAGCATTAAAAACAGAATAAAAAAAGGAAAAAGATAAAAAGGGGGCGGAATGATTTATCAATTAACGAGGTTCTGAACTTCCTAACTGGTTCAAAAAATATACCTCTTCGGTGTAAGAACACCTGAATCATGCCCCCAAAATTCTTTTTATGACTCCACGACGGTTAAATCTATCATTTATACAAATGCATCTTTGGTTTTTAATTATTAGAAAAACAAAAACATGACTGAGTTGAGGTTAATAGATTGCAATTACTTCTGGGGCAATGCGCCATAAAAACTTCAAATATAGAAACTTTATCGTTATATAATCTCCAAAGCATAGAAATTTAATAACTCAATTTTATGTCAGTCATAAAATGTTTATTATACATGATTCGGCAAGACCACAACGTTCACGTAACCAAAGCATAAAAATTGCATAAATAATGGACAACCAATAATTTCAGTCAATCCTTGATTTTATGTCAACATAATGGCTTCAACCTGGATCCGTAAACTCCTATTTGTTTTTTTTTTGTTTTTTAGCTTAAAGAAAGTACGGTTTGTAGAGATTTTTAAGAAAATATTTTTAATATCCGAATAAATGTACTAATATAATATCCGAAAGAGAATTTATATTATTAACTTTATTTACGTAAGTTTGGGGAATAAAAAAAATGAAATTTTAGATCAATGGTAGTTTTTTTTTTGCTAATATTTTATCTGCATTATAAAAGGCTAGTCATAACATCGTTAAGGAAAAAAGGTGATTCTAAAAATGTGATTTTACATTGTTATTAATATATTCTGAAAGGTTTGCTAATGCTTTACTTTATATGACACACCTTATACATAAAACACATCTGCATGATACCATGCACCTAGTCCCCAGAATCTAATTGTAATTTACTGCAGCGGAAACATAACATTCATATACGGCATATGAAAATATATACATATTTTTTTTCTCAGTACGATTTATGAATAATGCCTGAGCCATATGTTGGGTCGCGAGTAGCCATTCATAGACCGCACAAATATTTTTTAATGGACAACGGTTTTTTGCAAAACACATTTTGTTGTGTTTTTGTTTTTCGAAAAAAAATCTTAATTATTTAATTTTTCTTACAAATTTTACTATGTAAATTTTTCACGATATATTCAAAATGTTCTTCTTATTAAATTGTTTTAGTCGCGAAAACAAAAAAAAAAAAACTTAAGGAAAATTATAACTTTTTTTGTGGAGTGCAATGTTAGTAATTTCCGATGTTAAAATCAAGATATACTGCCAACATACACCACGCAAAGTCTCATCTGGTTTATTATTCACACGAATGTACACACAGTTGTAAAGCAAGACTAAAATGACAATTTTAATGCCTAAAGAGCTCATAAGACCAACCGTTACAGCTGTGTATGCGAGATATCTGAGGTTGTATTACAACCGTTTCTGAATGAAGGGGAAGGCTGGAGAAAGACAAGGCTGGAATCCAGCACTGGAAGCGAGTAAATTTCGCTTCAGCTATCCTTTCCAAGAACTAACGGGCCTCCACCCTTATCTTGAGGGGAATAATTACTTCAATGGATGTATAATTGCTATCAGTATAGTATATAGTAAAAACATTTATAGAAGATTCGTAATTATTTTGTGCCTTGTAAAACTAAACTGTTTAATTAAGAAACATACATAAGTGTTGAAGGAATATCAATTATCATTATTACAAAGATTACAGAAGATTTCTTCCAAAAACCACGTGAGTTTCAGAAGAAATAAACAATTACCTAATAACAAATCATGAAAGTTTATTATAGTTAAACTAATAACTCCAAAATATTTTAAATTTTATGACATAATGAATGGAAAAACTGCTAGACCGAAGCTATTTCACAAGAGTACATAGTAGCCGACGGACATCTTGGTTATCTAGACACCGCCTAAGGTTTGAATAGATAAACTGCGGCTTATTAAACGAGATAAATATTTAATTGATTAACAGAATACCATTCCACCGGTGCGACATTCCGCACACTCCGCCATGGAATGGAATTTCGAAAGACTCAAAATAGTTTAGGCCTAGAGAAAAAAAAAAAAAAATTCGGACCTTCACTAAAACTGGACATCCAGTATATCTGACGTTTTGTTTGCTCTGTTTTTCGTACGAATCTAATTTATCGTGACAGGGTTTTAGGAATTCGGACTGCTTCATTATCAGACTTTTTTTTTTCATCTCATTTTTTTTGCATTGCAAAAACCAAAAATTTATGGAAACTAGGTTGTAGTCGGGAGGAGAAGATTGCCAATTAATGTTTAGACCGTGACCTAACAAGGAAGGTGACAATATAATATCATTATTATAAGGAGAATTACCAACAAGACTAGACATGCAGAGCTATTAATTAATGACTACATCATTCCCCAAAAGTTTTTCTTTTAAATTTAGCTAATAAATAAAGCATTTGTGCATTATAAATAAATGAATTAATTATTTACAAAATTTAATAAAAAATACAACTGCATATTGCTAGGACAAATGGTGTTAAACACAATATTAAGATTTTGAATAATTCATTAGTGTATAATATTTTCTTTTTACATTACATATGAAATATATAGTAAGGGAAAGTATTGCGATCGTGAAAATTCTCCAATTCCAGTTTTCAACAAAAATTCACGTTTTAGGGTCTCCTGAGTCCAAATGACCATGTCGTGTAAATAGGTCTGTGTGTGTGTGTGTGTGTCCGTTACTGTTGTAAGTCCACCGCGAAAACGAAAAGTTCTACGAAACTGAAATTTCATATTTAAGGCAACATATAAGCCCGAGGTATTACAGCAACTTCGTCATCAAAATCGCTAACCAGAAGATCAACTTTTATGCCTTGCACTATTTCAAAAACGACTTTAACAACTTTGATTAAACTCCCAAAAGTAAAATTTCTGATTGAAATAGTCTGACAGGGCTTAAATGCCAATATTTAAAATTGTCATCCTCTAAAGTACCTTTAATTTTTGATAATCTATAAAAATATTCATGTCATCTTGTCATCATTAATAAAAAACAGGTAAATATATAAGTTGAACGAATTTCGATATTCAACCAAAGGAGTATATTGCAAAAATACTTTTTTAATGTAATTTTTTGTCTGCGATCATAAAAACAGTAATATACATGTATAATATACCGTTGGAAAGCTAAAGGTTTTGAAAAAATATTATCTTATACATAAGCTTCTAAACGTTATTAAAGAGTGATGAAAAGCCGATAAAACTAACTGATTGTTTTAGATAATAATATATTAGATTTTTTATTAAAACACAGGTTTCTGTAGAAATTCAATTTAATTAATTCTTTATTAGTTTCACTCATTTTTGTCTCTAACTGTATTTGAAACTTCTTTAATCGATTTTACAAACGGAGGTTTTTGGATATCCTGCCGTAATATTGAATTCCGCATAACTGAGAAAAGGTAATAATGCCGAGTAAAAACCAACCAATATTTTTCTGAAATCATTCCGTGTATATATATATATATATAAACTTCTTTTACGTTCTAAATAGTAGAAATAAATGTGGGGCTTGGATTCACACCTGGGCCAGTTAATATTTATTCAGTGGCGGTCTCTCGCAATGAATCTTGACACTCCTACTCTTGTTAGAATGAGGCAACAATGACAGGGCAGCTGTCAAGGGTTGGCAAAAAAGAATCAAAAGTAAGTGTTTTGAAGCTTGCCGGGAATATTTGATCGTTAAAAAAAAATACAGCAAAATGTAATAAAATATTGAATAAATCTCTAATTATCAGTATACCGTTATAATATATAAACAATTATTTATAGTAATTTACAACTATATTTAACAAATACAATAAGTTAATGTAAGTAAGAATACATGTCTTGAAAATGTCTTTCGAAAGAACTATCCATTGGTAGCTCTTTGTTAACTATTTTAAGCGAGTAGGTCCCAAGACTTCCTTTCGGTATATCAATGAAGTTCATTTATTATTTATGCTTATATTTGTCTAATTATTTCATTTTCGAATGTGTTCAAGCAAAATCCATGCTCGTTTGTTTCGCGTTTTTTTTTTTGTTTTTTTTTAGTTTACATTAATATTTTTAGTTTTTGGAATTTTTTAAACATTACATTAAAATGAAAGAATATTCTCAATAAAAATTGAGAAACAATGGATGATAATCAATAAGAAAAATAACTGAAATTGATCAATACGAAATCGCGATTGTTTTTATTTATTCTTTTCGTTTTAAATAATTATTATCTCATTTTCAATATTTGTTTAACACTTTCATATTCTTCATCGATTTAAGAACTTTAATCAAAATAGTTAAAGCGGCTCTCGTTGGCCGATTTCAATGGAAAAGTTGCAGTAAAATCTCGGACGTATAGTGAAATTTCAGTTTCGTACGACTTTCGGCTAGACTTACCACACATAAATACCTTTTCATGCCTTATAAATAACCTTTCATTACTTGATAAAAAAAATATGTATTTCATTAACATCCATAATGAACTGAGTAAAAATAAATTCTTATACTTCAGTACTTTTTTTACTCGCGGGTCTTTAAGAAGTATCTGCCTTAATCCTATAGAGAACGGAATCACGGAAGAGGTTTGGAGATTTTGTCAGTTAAAAATTATTGGTTGGAGGGAGGAAAGGAGGTTGATCCCCCCCCCACAACCTCTGGCCCGAGAAACCCCGAGGTGATCAAAAGAAAATCTGCTAATAACAAATATGTATATTTAAAAAAAAAATATTATTACTAATTATAAAATTTTAATTTTTTTTATAAATCGTTCATACTATGGGAGAAATAGAGGAAAAATATTTTTAAAAGTTAAAAAATAAGTAAACTTTGCTCTTCAGCATCATTGAAATATTGAAAAAGTCAGAAAACCCCACAACCAAAACAGTAAAACCAACCCTTAAAAAACAAAAAAAAACAAAAAACAAAAAAAAACAAAAAAAAAAAACAATGGTTTTCTTTTTGTTATCGATAGTTAAGATACCCTGAACTGGGAGAGATGGCTCTGTGTTGCTAAAGAGCTATCAGGTAGAAAGTACGGGATGGAAGTCACGTCGCCTAGAACCTTATTAAATATCCTGCATAGCCAAGGGGGGCGAAATAATAAATTGCAGCCGAGAGCTGGTAGATTGATCGCCCGGCTACCGGCACATCAGTCGGGATATTGAGTAGCGAGCTGCCCTTTATATTTAGGAACTAATACTGCAAGATGGATGTTCGTCAGGTTTACATCCACAATAAATATATTCGATAGATCTTACAAATCGTCTCGATCAATCCAGCCCAGATATGGGCCTCTTGGGAGGTCATACGAGAAAATATTATAGAAGACAGCATGAATTTTAGAAACATAAAAATTTAAATTTGAGCCGAGATCGTTTATCAGATTAAACAATTATTACTGGACTTCATATTATCTATAATATTAAACAATAATACGTTCACTTTAAATGGCGGTGCCAAATTTAATAATTTTGTTATTAAAAAATAATTTGTATTTAGTAATATCAAATTCAAAATTCAAGATAACTTTTTTTGTTCAAATTTCGTGGCTCTATATCAAATTAAGTTTTTTTTTACTTTAGTTTATTGTGAAATAAAACAGTCAATTATTCACTTGGACTAAATAAAACCTGTAGATGTTCTACAGGATAATTTTTTTTTTTATATAATTCGGCATTTAAGCCTTCTAGGACGTTTAAAAAAAACAAAAAAACTAATAACTATAAGAATAAAATATCTACATTAAATAGAATAACTAAAACCTAAATTACGTCTGTGTGTGTGTGTGTGTGTGTCCGTTACTGTTGTAAGTCCACCGCGAAAACGAAAAGTTCTACGAAACTGAAATTTCATATTTAAGGCAACATATAAGCCCGAGGTATTACAGCAACTTCGTCATCAAAATCGGCTAACCAGAAGATCAACTTTTATACCTTGCACTATTTCAAAAAACGACTTTAACAACTTTGATTAAACTCCCAAAAGTAAAATTTCTGATTGAAATAGTCTGACAGGGCTTAAATGCCAATATTTAAAATTGTCATCCTCTAAAGTACCTTTAATTTTTGATAATCTATAAAAATATTCATGTCATCTTGTCATCATTAATAAAAAACAGGTAAATATATAAGTTGAACGAATTCGATATTCAACCAAAGGAGTATATTGCAAAAATACTTTTTTAATGTAATTTTTTGTCTGCGATCATAAAAACAGTAATATACATGTATAATATACCGTTGGAAAGCTAAAGGTTTTGAAAAAAATATTATCTTATACATAAGCTTCTTAACGTTATTAAAGAGTGATGAAAAGCCGATAAAACTAACTGATTGTTTTAGATAATAATATATTAGATTTTTTATTAAAACACAGGTTTCTGTAGAAATTCAATTTAATTAATTCTTTATTAGTTTCACTCATTTTTGTCTCTAACTGTATTTGAAACTTCTTTAATCGATTTTACAAACGGAGGTTTTTGGATATCCTGCCGTAATATTGAATTCCGCATAACTGAGAAAAGGTAATAATGCCGAGTAAAAACCAACCAATATTTTTCTGAAATCATTCCGTGTATATATATATATATATATATATATAAACTTCTTTTACGTTCTAAATAGTAGAAATAAATGTGGGGCTTGGATTCACACCTGGGCCAGTTAATATTTATTCAGTGGCGGTCTCTCGCAATGAATCTTGACACTCCTACTCTTGTTAGAATGAGGCAACAATGACAGGGCAGCTGTCAAGGGTTGGCAAAAAAGAATCAAAAGTAAGTGTTTTGAAGCTTGCCGGGAATATTTGATCGTTAAAAAAAAATACAGCAAAATGTAATAAAATATTGAATAAATCTCTAATTATCAGTATACCGTTATAATATATAAACAATTATTTATAGTAATTTACAACTATATTTAACAAATACAATAAGTTAATGTAAGTAAGAATACATGTCTTGAAAATGTCTTTCGAAAGAACTATCCATTGGTAGCTCTTTGTTAACTATTTTAAGCGAGTAGGTCCCAAGACTTCCTTTCGGTATATCAATGAAGTTCATTTATTATTTATGCTTATATTTGTCTAATTATTTCATTTTCGAATGTGTTCAAGCAAAATCCATGCTCGTTTGTTTCGTGTTTTTTTTTTTTTTTTTAGTTTACATTAATATTTTTAGTTTTTGGAATTTTTTAAACATTACATTAAAATGAAAGAATATTCTCAATAAAAATTGAGAAACAATGGATGATAATCAATAAGAAAAATAACTGAAATTGATCAATACGAAATCGCGATTGTTTTTATTTATTCTTTTCGTTTTAAATAATTATTATCTCATTTTCAATATTTGTTTAACACTTTCATATTCTTCATCGATTTAAGAACTTTAATCAAAATAGTTAAAGCGGCTCTCGTTGGCCGATTTCAATGGAAAAGTTGCAGTAAAATCTCGGACGTATAGTGAAATTTCAGTTTCGTACGACTTTCGGCTAGACTTACCACACATAAATACCTTTTCATGCCTTATAAATAACCTTTCATTACTTGATAAAAAAAATATGTATTTCATTAACATCCATAATGAACTGAGTAAAAATAAATTCTTATACTTCAGTACTTTTTTTACTCGCGGGTCTTTAAGAAGTATCTGCCTTAATCCTATAGAGAACGGAATCACGGAAGAGGTTTGGAGATTTTGTCAGTTAAAAATTATTGGTTGGAGGGAGGAAAGGAGGTTGATCCCCCCCCCCAAACCTCTGGCCCGAGAAACCCCGAGGTGATCAAAAGAAAATCTGCTAATAACAAATATGTATATTTAAAAAAAAAAATATTATTACTAATTATAAAATTTTAATTTTTTTTATAAATCGTTCATACTATGGGAGAAATAGAGGAAAAATATTTTTAAAAGTTAAAAAATAAGTAAACTTTGCTCTTCAGCATCATTGAAATATTGAAAAAGTCAGAAAACCCCACAACCAAAACAGTAAAACCAACCCTTAAAAAAAAAAAAAAACAAAAAACAAAAAAAAACAAAAAAAAAAACAATGGTTTTCTTTTTGTTATCGATAGTTAAGATACCCTGAACTGGGAGAGATGGCTCTGTGTTGCTAAAGAGCTATCAGGTAGAAAGTACGGGATGGAAGTCACGTCGCCTAGAACCTTATTAAATATCCTGCATAGCCAAGGGGGGCGAAATAATAAATTGCAGCCGAGAGCTGGTAGATTGATCGCCCGGCTACCGGCACATCAGTCGGGATATTGAGTAGCGAGCTGCCCTTTATATTTAGGAACTAATACTGCAAGATGGATGTTCGTCAGGTTTACATCCACAATAAATATATTCGATAGATCTTACAAATCGTCTCGATCAATCCAGCCCAGATATGGGCCTCTTGGGAGGTCATACGAGAAAATATTATAGAAGACAGCATGAATTTTAGAAACATAAAAATTTAAATTTGAGCCGAGATCGTTTATCAGATTAAACAATTATTACTGGACTTCATATTATCTATAATATTAAACAATAATACGTTCACTTTAAATGGCGGTGCCAAATTTAATAATTTTGTTATTAAAAAATAATTTGTATTTAGTAATATCAAATTCAAAATTCAAGATAACTTTTTTTGTTCAAATTTCGTGGCTCTATATCAAATTAAGTTTTTTTTTACTTTAGTTTATTGTGAAATAAAACAGTCAATTATTCACTTGGACTAAATAAAACCTGTAGATGTTCTACAGGATAATTTTTTTTTTTATATAATTCGGCATTTAAGCCTTCTAGGACGTTTAAAAAAAACAAAAAAACTAATAACTATAAGAATAAAATATCTACATTAAATAGAATAACTAAAACCTAAATTACGATAACAATTGAATCTATATCATAATAAATAGTATTTAATTATGCTTTGATTTAAGAAGTTTAACTCCAATTAGTTGAACCGTTTTGAGAACATTGTGAAAAGATGTAAAATGCCAGGTATTAAGTGGCATTTTCAGTAAGTCGACTACAACGATTATGTTTCTGTACAAGTTTTAAGCTTTGATTTGGAACTTTAAGAGTCACCAAAGATTAGGATATTGAGGTTTTAATTATAAGCATGAGTTCAAAACGTTAAAAACACCGGTTACAACTACAATTTTCAAACTAGGTTCTATTTATGATTTGATAATCAGATAGTAAACAGAAAACAGATTATGGCGATAAATATTAGTCGTTCGTTTCATAAATCAATAAGCGATTAATATCGCAAACGTTATCGAGCTAATATAAACTTAGCGAATCCATTTTTAATTTAATATTACACCAAAAACAACAAAAAATGCTCATAATATAAACACAACTATAGACATTTGCGATAAGAGGAGCTAAAATAATGTTTTTTAAAACCGTTTGGCGAATAAAAACAATTATAATAAGTAGTAGGCTTATAATTCTAGATGGTTTTTTTTCTTCATATTCTGTCCCGAAATACTCGCCTAGACCTAATCTCCATGGGGACTTCTCAGGTTTCTTTTGGCTATCTATAAAATCTATTCTAAAGCTTGTGAGACCCGGCCACAGTTTCAGAAAGGATAAATCAAAATAAATGTTATAATAATGTATTTAAAATTATTTCCGTATCAGGATTTTGTATGTAATTAAAATTTGTTATGATTTTAAAAATATAAAATAATTTATTATCATTACAAAAAATACAAACCGAATATTTAACGTATAGTAATAAAACTGATAGTTAACATACACTCATAAGAAATATAATTTAAGAAATTTGTATTAGTGATCAGTACTGCATCTAGTAAGTCATGAAATTAATTAAAAAGTTTATCGTAACAAAATAAATAATCCATTACAACAAAATAATGTATCCGAATTCACAATATATAGCCAAAAATAATTACTTAATCGGTGTTGTTTTTTTAATTTTTTTTATTACTATTATTATAGTTTTGATTTTCTATCTTTAGCAGTATTATTATATTATTTTATTAATTAGTACCATCTCTTCTTCTATATATATTTATTACCACATAAATAACTCATTTCATTAATAACACATAACGTTTGGAGGTCCTATTGCCTCATCATCAGAATAATGACCTACCATTTCTGTTATGGTGTTCTAATTCCATATTAAGATTAATTTAGTTTCAATTATCTATCATGAAGAATATAATTATATTGTATTGATTGTAACCATCTCTTCTTTTGTATAGGTATATATTTTATATCTTTTGTATAATTAAAATTTATTTAATTTGCAGGAAGAACATTAATTTTAGTACTAGAAACAACTTTCATTTTAATGAATTATTCTGAAGAAGAGGCAATATGACCTCGAAACGTTATGTGTTATTAAATAAATGAGTTTTATTAAATTATATTATATATATAATATATATATATAATATATATATATATATATATATATATATATATATACATATATAAAATATTGGTGAAAAATAATATTAACCGATTTTTGTATATATAATATAAATTAAGATTTATTTTTCAAGTAAATTTTTAAAAAAAGTTGCAAAATATAAGAACAAAATCAGTTTAAAATATAACTTGTAAGGAAACCATCCCTTGAAAATAACACGACATAGCAAAAATGAAAGCATCAAACTACAAAGAAAGACAAAAAAAACTATAAATTACTATTAACTAAAAAAATATGTGAACAATAGTCGATTTGTAATGTGCACTAACGATAACCGTTAAAAATATACCAATACAATTTCCGAATTCCTGCCGGAGACTAACCATTACCTTCACCTACGTTCTGGAATGAGAGGATAAAAGCAGGGGTCGAAAAATGGGCAGCTATTTTGACAACCTTATTTGGAAAGGTGTATTTAAATATACCGATTGAGAATGATTGACGCCCACGATGTGGGTTAGTCACTCACCTTGTCTGCGGTCTCAACATATGGCAACACATGGCATTTTTTTAATATTTGTCTAATAATATTGTAATTTTTTTAGTGTTTTTATAAGGACAGGTTCTTAATAAAATTATTAGCGTAGCGGTACATATATTATTTTTATCTTATAATAAAAAACTTTTATCGACAGAAAAAAAACTATTACAACATAAATTGTAATTATCTTATACCTAACGGCTTTTACATATCCAAGTTTATCTGTTTATCCAAAATTTCGACTTCTTAAATAAAGAAAAATCATGGCATAACATGTTATACTATCAAAAAATTGAGTACTTTAAAGAACTCTTAGACATATACATTTTAGAACCTACGCTTCAAATTGCAAGGCCAGCTAAAAAGACTAGACTTCGAAAAATCAGAATTTTTCGAACGGGATTTGAAATTCACGAGTAAGGATAAGGGAAAGATTTAGTTAATACTGCTAGATATATACGTGCGAACAATGGATCAAATAAAAGGGGACAACATGGCAGAGGATTTGACAGGGTATCGATCACTAATTAACCCATTCGAGATGACGTATTTTTTCGAACACGGTCCCCCAGGAGCTAAACGTTTTTTATTTGTATATTGTATATGGCTTTAGATAATTTTTAGATTTTTTGGTACACAGTAAAACCAATGCAAAATTTCGTTTTCTGTACTTCACACAACTACAGTACGACTATTTTACTCAGAATAACTGATAATTGCACATTACTGTTATTGCACTCACGGTGTTCAATAGGTCTCGAATGGGTTAAAATGATATAGAATAAGATAGATTAATGTAACGTAATCGTCAAGAAATAACAATAAAATAATATTATTATTTCTTGACTTTTACATTTTTGTTTATAAACTAAATATTCAAGCTAGTCCAAGTTTAATATCAGCAATTGACGAATAGAGGACGAATTTTTACCAAACGAATACATCATTTACAATTCAGAAACAAAAAAATGAATTATGTAAATAACATTATATATATTTTTTCGGTTTTATGTTTCAGGCAATGAGATACACGAACTTCGAAGAATACACGAGCAAATACGGATAGAAATGGAAACACTTCGGATTCACTGTCGCCGAGATTTTTATGTAATCAATAAAGTAAAACGACTTTTGAATTTATTTTTCCATTTCCTCCTATCCTTCACCACCCCATCAAAATCAATATTAATATAAAAATGTTTGGAGTTGGAATACATGCTGTCTGCAATAGAGGAAGAAGGATTCACAGCCCAAGAGAACCTATAGTATCATCAGAATGGCAATAAAATTGGTCAACAAATACACAATAAACTGTGACAACCCGAAAAAAAATTATGGTTTACTATTTTATTATTTATATATTCGATGAAATATCCAACCATGAAATTAATATAAATAATTTACGACAGGATCAGTTTTAGGAATAAAATCTGCTAAATAAAACTCCAATAATACAAGACCCAAATAATCATTTAGAATGCGGATGTGTCGTTTGGTCTTTCGCGCTAAGAGGATATGATACTAATCGGCTCAGAATTTAATCCGCAGTCGATTTCTTCAACAGTTCGATAACGAATACGTAATGGGGGATAAAAAATTTGATATGGGAATATCAAAGTCTACAAAACAGAGAAAGTTACCTAAGACAACACAGATCATTGGTGCAATAAATAAATCAAGAAGTGCTCATTTATAATAAGATACATAAACATTTTTTACCGCATAGTCATTTGGTTTCAGCCAAGAGAGTTTATTAGAGATACTACAAACCAGCAACTACAATACAGCTATAAGGACCTGGGGGTGATTTGGCATCATCCAAAAAACGTCATGGAAAACCATTTTCATAGCTAAAGACGTAGTAGACTGTCATGTGTTCTTAAAATCTTATCCAATCGACTAGCTCTCATAAACAAACCCTGTGACAACCCGGAAGTAGTAACAACCTCGATCGGTTCTAACAATAGGGAAAAAATAATATTTATTTATTTAGTTTCACTTTATTAATTATTTATTTAAGCCCTCTGCCAGAATAATGTTGTCAACAATTAATCAATTCAGTGTTATTTATACAAATATTTCTAAATCTGATCAACATTAGAAACATAAACGGGGCAGGGTATACAGTACCCGCGTTACGAAACGGTTGTGAGGGTTTAGCGTGTCTAAACGGAGGACACGGTTGGATGAACCTTTTATAAACGCCTATCTATATGTATCTGCCTATCTTTAGCGCGAAAAACCTAGTTAAGTAAATTATTAAAAATTTAGTTTAACAGTTTTCTTTAATTTTATTAATTTATATATATTTTTCCACCCGTTACATGGCATCTTAAAATATAAAAAATTGTTAAAAAGAATGTATTTTTGATTAAACAAATGATTCGACTTGGTAATGCTCATTCAATAAAAATTTGTCGAGCTATTTACGAAAGAAATCGAACTACATTGGATGTTTTTAATTGGTATCATTACCACTTTATACCTCCGGAGAGGCATGTTCATAACACAAACTCTATTTACTTTAAGTTTATTATCATATCCTATCATTAACGTCTATTATAATATCTTATCATTGACGTTTATTACTATACCTGGTGAAACGTTAATTTTTATATCCTTTCTGCCTCACAGTGGCTTAAATATCGTCAATACGGTCGGTGTAAAACAGCCACAGGGATTGGCTTTCAAAAATATAGCGAGATCATTGCTTTATGATAAAGATAAGAAACTCAGCTATCGTTACATAAAGTACAATATTAGGGATACCTACTACGTTTGCTATAGCACATTTTTTGTACTATATTGCTAAGCCCGCCGAGTTTCTATAGTAGCATGCCAGGCGGGTTTAGTAAAATAGCACGAAAAATGTGCTATAGCAAACGTAGTGAGTACCCCTATTATTGAATATTAAAGTTGTGCTGAACCCCTAGCATTATAAAATGAAGTTGGGTGCTCCTTTTTATGACGTCTTACTCATAAAACCAAGTACAAAAAAAAAAAAATTTAATAAGTGTGAAATCTTACACGTATTATTATTTCTAAAGAATAATTCCTAGTAAGATAAATAAGGTAGAAGTATTGAGAGAATGAAATAGAAAAAATTAATAGTATTGTAAAAATAAAAACCGTCGTAATTTTTTTTTTAACCCTATTTTTAAACAATTCATACGTTATCATTTTATAAAATATTTGGTATCTTTATCCTTAATAAAAAAGTAATTACCCGTTGGTTGTAATTGTTTTGTTTTTTTTGTTGACGATTTGATTTAATATAAATGGCTATTTTCTACGATGTTGCTCGCTTGTTTTAGAGCCATGAAATAAATAAATAGTGAAATATAATATATGGTACCTCTAGTATCTAAAAAGTCCCTATCAAAGAAAGTCTAAAAATACGAATCACATGATTCTAAGACCAATCACACAATCAAAAACTTTTAAGAATGTGTTAATTGTATATATAATACATTTATTCTACAGAAACTAGTATTTCAGTAATTAAAGTCATTATGTTTGGAGTAGACTAATTAATATGTGCCTCTGTAATGTTTATGATTTTTGTATAAATAAAGAACATATTTTCAATTTATATTCCTCTGATTAAAATTCTCCATGAGATTTTCATTCACTCACTTCCAAGAAACTCTCTATCCCTCACAGTCTAAAACCTTTCAAAGAAATCATATCAATCAATGAAATTATTTTCTTCCGCTTAGCATGTAAAATATGAAGCAGCACATTGCATATCTAATTAGGTTTATTAAAATAAGTTTAAAATACATAGACGGTGTAGTACTTTGTATTGACACGGCTATATTACGGTAAGATGAAAATTAAAACAATTATATTAAAGAAAATATTAAACCTGCAATATAAATCTGGCGCGCGCAACCCACGACTTTCACTTACCTTACGTTGTTGAAATCATTTACGGACTTTAAAATAAAGCTACAGATAATATATTAGAATAAATATATTCAGTTTCGTAGGAAACTGTTATGTTTTAGATCAAATGATATAACAGTTATTATGCACAACATAACAATCAGCAACGTTTATATCCTATTAGTCACTTAACATTATTTTCCACAACTATGTATACAAGATAACATTTCTGTTAGGTATTTAGCTTTACCAAAGTACACTCTGCATTTATATTGCTATTCTTGTGTTCGGAAGAGAAGGAGGGGAGAGAAAACCTAAACATGTATGTTTGCTTTTTTTTCTCCTTTAGTTGGCTATCTGATTTTTATTTATTTCCCAACTTGTATTAATCTCTACTACAGGTTTTTTTTTTGTTTTTTTGTTTTTATTAATTGTTATTTTCTTGTATATATTTGAATTTATTTATTTCCGATTTATGTAATTTGACTTTATCATTATTTTCTGTACATATGTATGAATGTTTACTACATCACTATTGCTACTGTTCATTATGTAACAATTGTAATATTTCTCAATAAAAAAAAAAAAAAAAGTTGGCTTTCAAATTCATTCAATATGTATATTTAGCAGTGTTCATCAATGATAATATGATGATGATGACGTTTAATTTTTCGAACCTACAAATTTAAAGGTACTTTAGAAGAAGGACATTTCAAATATTGGCAATACAGCCGTGACAGACTATTTTAATCAGTATAAAACCTGCATGATATTAAATCCGATTAAATTTAAATGGATATAGCTAGTACAATAGACATCGTTTTGGCCGGTTTCGAGAAAACCGTAAAAAGGTGAAGTAGGACCGCCGCTTTTGATAGAACATATCGGGCGTATAGTTGTCTTTAATATGAAATTTCAGTTTCGTAAAACTTTTCGTTTTCGGGTTAGACTTACCACACATAATATAAATATTTATGTATAATTACCCATAAAACCCTTTCATTCGTTGACCAAACGGTAACTTCTACCTCATAAGACACAACTTGGAGCACCCTAACGACGTACACGAGTCAAGAGAAAGCCGAAAAAGATATCAAGGCGATTGTGACGGTAATAGGCAGAGTTTAGTCCCGTCACGGTTCTCATCCTAAGGCAATTACCAAGAGGGGCTTACTCACTGTCTATTTGGGTGGCCACGTTTCCCTCCTAATGCACCAATACCTCATAACAACCGGGCGATACAGGAAATAAATTGGAATAGGAAATAAATTTCGACAAAAATCCATTCATTAAATATGAATCAATTCAACAAGGATTTAATAAAATTGCATTAATAGTCTTTGGTAATCGGCTTCATCTTTTGGCCTTATCATAAAAATATTAAAAGAGGAATTTTATAATAAGATTATAATAAAAAATAAATACACGTTCAAAAAAGCAAAATATAATGAAAAAGATTTATTATTTTTACAGACCAATATTCACACCAAAATATTTATTTCATTATAAAATTATCCTTATTATCTTCGGTCATAATTACTCCGAGAGATTTGAGGTGCGATCGGGTTTGAAACAGGGTGACTCCCTTTCACCTGTTTTGTTTAATATAGCCTTAGAATATGTTATAGAAAAGGTGTTGTGTACCGAGAAAGGCTTAAATATGGGTGACAAGATTCCGGTTTTGGGGTATGCCGATGATTTGGTACTACTAGGTGAAGACACGGAAACTATACAACTAAATACAAGTGTGTTAATAAAAACCGGTAAACAAATAGGTCTCGAATTAAATACCGATAAGACGAAATATATGATTAGTTGCAGAAACGGTGGCGATCTTGATGCTATTAATATTTCAGGTCATACTTTTGAACACGTTGAGAAATTCAAGTATTTAGGTTCAATGATAACAAGAAAAAATGAAATCCAGGAAGAAATAAAGTCCCGGTTAAAGGTGGGAAATGCGTGTTATTATTCAGTAGCTAAATTACTTAGCTCGCGGCTTCTTTCTAAAAACTTAAAGGTTAGAATTTATAAAACTATTATTCTTCCAACGGTTCTTTACGGATGCGAAACGTGGCCGCTTACTTTGAAGGATGAACAACGGTTTAAGGTTTTCGAGAATAAGGTACTACGTAAAATATTTGGTCCGAAGAGGAATGAGGCCACTGGGGAGTTTAGAAGGTTGCACAACGCGGAATTGGGGAGTTTGTACCCTGTGAATGTAATTCAGTTGATAGCATCGCGGAGACTCAAATGGGCGCGTAAAGTTGTTGGGCTTAGTGAGGAACGGATTCCGAGAAAGTTGGTATTCGCTGAACCGACTGGTAGGCGTCCGAAAGGTAGGCCGAAGCGTCGATGGGAGGATTGCATTAAGGCTGATCCCGGGGCTTGGGCTTGACCGGTGAACATTGGACGAATCTGTGCAGGCGAAGTTTGGTGGTATCGGCATCGAACCTTCGGGTTCGGTAAGCCTATTATTATTATTATAAAATTATCAAGAATAAGTTTTTTGCGATAAAAACGTATTACTACTTATCCTAGAACTTTTTTCATTAAAGGGGAGAATTTATATAAAATCCTGTCAAGCATGTCACGTAAATTTCATTTTTTTTTTTAATGTCATTTAAGAATAGACCTCATTTTGGAAGAATCTGAGCCTGAACACAGTTTAAAAAAAATAACTTACACCAAACACTAACGACTCCCCCAAAAAAATAATAAGAAAAAAAAATCGCAATATTTAAAAGTGATCTTCATAGTTGTAATATCCTTACGTGAGCTCTTTGCTTATTTATTTAACGTCGCTTCATATTGCCGTGGCTAATCAGAAGTTGGTATGTTGGGAGTCCTAAGTCATGCTAATCCAGATTAATTTAGGTTAGGGATTTTCAAAGAGTACCTGATATCGCACAGGCACCAGACCATCATTTTACATCCCCCGCGAACGAAAGCTTAAAAATATATTTAAAAAAAAAACAGTTTAAAAATTCTTGAATCATCCGCCGGGTTTTAAACCGTTTAGGCATAGAAGGGTGTTATGTTAACCACTACACCACTGGTAACCTCTTTTATCAAACTTAACATGGGTTAAGTTCACGGGAAAATATTAAATTTAAATTAAATAAATTTGTAAATGCTTATATTTTCGCTAGGAAATAACGGCATTTGGGTAATTAATTCAATTTTACATCTTCATCAGAACCATAAATATTAAATATAATGAGTTTAGCACATACAAACTTTTATATTTATTCTGAGATTCCTAAGAAACGTTTACTTCTGTATGATCTAGTTCTTAGTCAAATATTTTAAACCACCTAAGAAAACATTCATCGGAATCTACTGCTGATTTAGCATCTAAATCGGTGAGATCCCAAAGATCGTTGTTTAAGAAAATTCAGATTAAAGAAAAGTTACCCTCGTTAACTATGTAATATAACAAAGATTTACAGCGTGCATGGTCATCCAAGTCCCGTATAGCTCCTGTCCTTCCAATGCATGAAGTTGTAGTTCAGTTACGAAACAATAAAAAGCTTTCAGCCTAACATCAACACAGATAAAAAATCACGTTTTTAGGTATTATTTTCAAAAACTTTAAGAAAAGATGTTATGAAAAGATAACTAATAAAATGGCTTGACCGTTTAACTGCTGGTAAGTTGTTAAATAAATTTGTCATATAATTTCTCGCATTCATTTTTTAATAAATAAATAAATTAGAGCAATAAAAAACTACGTCTAGAAATAAGCTCTGGTGAAAAATAAGACAGACTTGTTCTAATTGAATACGTTTCATGATCTTAATAATGAATATTGACTCTTCTTGCCAAAATAAATACGTAATAAAAACCAAACCAAACGACCATTGAATTATCAAATACTTCCTTTCACAATAACTAGCGAGTAAAGTTTGTTAGGTTTGGAGAATAATACAGCTGTTCTTGCCACACGATTATTTTTACCACTTTCATTAGTAAATTTTACATATGAACGTTTCAAAAGCTGTTTTTTTATTCAATATATCTACTATGAGTTTTTTTAATTTTTTTTTTTTTTAATCAAAATGTATTCCTTAATGTTCAGACCGTTTGAAATGCAGGTAAAATACGCTGGGCCCGAAGAGAACTAATTAACGTATAATTTAGTTTTGGCTGAACAACATATGATACCAATTAAATTACGGTAGATTAAAGAGAAATCATATTTAAGCTAAATCCTGAGACTGAAAGTCTAACATTCGGATGAAAAACGAATCGAAAATGGAGACTGCAGGAACACTATCATCCTACGATTGTACTTTGTAAGATCCTTAATACTTTTGACTAACCTCCCAAAAAAAAGTTCCAAAAAATCTAAATACATAAAAACAAATCCCCTTATCCCTTGGTAATCGCATCACGCGTGAACGACGACCGATTTCGCTAACTCTTTTCTGGTTTTGTTCACTCAGGAGAAGAATCTTATGAAAGAAGAAAAGATAAAAGTTACTTTGGTAGCAGTTTTTTTTTAATTTTCTGTGGTAATAATAATCTCTCTATCTACATATATAAAAATAAACCCCTTTATCCCTTGCTGATCACATCAGGCATGAACGGCTTTACCGAATTCACTAAGACATATATAAGACAGGACATCTTCTGTCGGGTCAGTTAGTAATTAATAAAATTGCTTTCATTTTCTCAAATTTAGAGCCTACGACGGCTAAAGATAATCTTACAATGAGACAGAAATGAAGCAAAATTAAAAGTGAAAAAAATACTGATGGTATATAAGATTACTCCCACAATTAATATCAGGTGATCAAAATTAAACAATTTTAATCATAATTATAAATATTTAATTTAGAATAAATATGAAATGCCCCTTTATCACAAACGTATAGGAATTCCAACTTTCAATCATGAATCTGCTTCAAACAAAATAACTGAACAAGGTAGTAGAAACGTGTCATTAATATAATAACAAATACCATCACAAAGAAGTGAATTCGTAGGAATAAACATAAAATTATATTTATAATCAGTTTTGATTCAAGAGGAAAAGTTTGATTGCGTCTTTGCCGTTTAAAAACAAAAATCATCAATCGAAAATGTTAACTTGTTAGTAAGAAGTTTGTTAGTAAAAGAGCTACAGACTTAATCTAAACCACGCCATTTGATTTCTCAAAAGGCGAGGGGGTATTAAGAAGAACTAGGTTGAATTTCAACTTACTGTGATGTTGAGACATACTGTAACACATTGGTCGGTCCGAGTTAGGCACAAATTAACAAGGAGACAGAAGAAACAAAAAAAAAAAAAAAAAAAAGGCATTCTTTAGACGCTGTTGAGGTCGATAGACAGCGAAAATGGTAACACAAGCAATTCACTGGTATGTGTCGTTAATCAAGTGCACTTTGGCATCCATAGTTGTGCAACTATGGTACGACATGCTTGCTTAACTCTTATAATTACACAAGTAAACTTTCAAAGCTTTTGTATGCATACAAAATAATAATAACCATTCTTATTCTTATGTAATCTATGTATATCATGCATGCATTTCATAAACAACACTTTAAAACAATAATAAAACAAAGGAAAACAAAAATAAAACAAAATAAATGATTTACATTGTAATTTTATTATTTAAAACAAACAAGTTAGTTTAAATTACCCTTGCGTTGCGTCATGGACAACAATTGTACGTAGTCTT
The DNA here is from genome assembly GCA_023052935.1 of Piezodorus guildinii. Classification (NCBI taxonomy): domain Eukaryota; kingdom Metazoa; phylum Arthropoda; class Insecta; order Hemiptera; family Pentatomidae; genus Piezodorus; species Piezodorus guildinii. The sequence goes on from CM041292.1 coordinate 95,116,749, forward strand.
CTGTACTTTCTTCCAGATTATTTACATAACATGTACAAAATGTTGTAACTATCACATTAACATTTGTTGTCTTATAAATATATTTCATTCAGTAATAAAAAATAAATATATTTAGAGATTAATTAATATTTCCAATTGGTGAACAGCCATTCGTTAAAAAAAAAAAATATTTAAAAGAAAACTGTAACGTGATAGTGACAAGACATCACCCTTTATCAACAATAAATAAATAACGTAATATTGTTTAAAGAAAATATTATAAAATAACCTGTCCCTTCATCACAGGAGCTCGCATTGCGCAAGCTCGAACTCTCATCAAAAGAAAACAGAATAAACAACAAAAAATATACAAAAGAAAAATAATAGAAGTAACTAGAAAAGCAGATTTACAATCCCATGTCTAATATAGACTCTTTTGTTTGATATAAAATATATTTAACAAAATAAATAGCAATAAAAATCTGATTCAAAATCACGATAAACATTCATCACACATTCCCTTTCAAATCTCATTCACACATGAACACAATAATTTTTAAATTATTTAGTAATAACTTGTGGAGATTTTTTTATAGACTGTGCCTCCATTAGTCGTTACTCTACTTAATTTTTTTTTAAAATTATCATTTCACTCTATTTATAATTATTTATAGATTTATGTATATAATAAATTTAATAAATTTACAATCTAATTAGTTAAATTACACTTATAGCTTGTATAGCTCTGTACAATATGCTGGCTGAACCGAAGGGACTTGATGCAACGTAAATATTAATAATTAATTTAATCTAACGTCCTTAGTCGATTCAGCAAGCGTTAAATATTTGTTTGATAAACAAAAAAAAATAAATATATATATATTTATATATATTGAAAAAAAAGAAATAAAAATATATCTAGCTATTGAAAAGATCCAATCATGCTTAAAAGCCAGCCTGGTCATGGTGGCAGATGTGGCGGGTCCGCTTTTCGGTGACTAGGGCTGGCCAATTAAAAAATAATTACGAGGGAGGCTAAGATAAATGTAAAAATAATTAGCCCTGCTATGACGTAGAGATTGGGTTATTTATTAGGGCAGCTAACTCACCGCGGGGTGATGGCTCCCACCGAGTGTGAGGGGCCATTTGTGCTCTTGCGTAACTTCGGGGCTACAACTTGCGGGAAGCGATTAGAGATAAGTAAGCACCCCGGACCTAATTCCTATCACGGGGCTTAACGAGCTTCACTTCAAAGCAGCCACCGGTGTTTAGATAAAAAAAGAAGAAATAGATACAGTATCGAAAGAGATAGATTTAATAAGCTACTGTAATTAACCACTTAGCACGACATATTCTCGTCGATGAATTGCATTATCTGGGATTTAGAGACTTTTGTTTTCAATCAAGTGGTAGCTAGATATCGAAATATGTATTAAAATTTAATTTTTCTCAGAATAAATTAAATAATTAAATTGATTTCACTCATTCTTGATTTTTCTTAGACAAAAAAAAACCAATCACGCGAGTAAACAGAATAATTTACTTATATTGAATTTTAATTTTATGTCAATTAGGATTTTTTTCAATATTATTTTAATACAAATTTACATTAATGAATATACTGCTTTCTTCAGTCAACAACTGAGGAGAAAATATTTGTCTTCTTAATAATTTATAATTGTATTCGTTTTTTCTCCCGCCATAAAGAATAAAAGGGGAATGTTTTTAAAAAAAAGACTTTTACGAAAAGAAAACAATTTAAATTAGCAACATATTTCAAAAAATAACCCCATTCGATTCCATAAATATCAGAACTGTATGGATCAAGAAAATTTGTGCTGAAAAATTTTGAGGAGCAGGCTGCTATAGCGTTGATAATATCAAAATTAATGTCTGGATTTCTAATTTCACATTAAAACATAAAATTTAATATTAATCAGTGTTAAAGACAATTATTATTTTTTTCATATGTTGTAAGATTTATTTACCTATTTAAATAAAATACCATGCTTTGAATAAATAAAAGTCTGTCATAAATAAACTATGCAATAAAAATAATAAATCGTCGGTGATACTAGAAGTATTGGGATACTAGAAGTAATAATGAACCCCCCCCTTTTTTTTAACCAAAAAGCTGATGAAATATCAAACATATTCAGCTAGAGAAATGAAAGTTTGACTTTCGACTCTAAAGTCCAATGAAAATCTAAGTATAAATAAGGATATTCATAGTTTTGGAAAACCACTCATCAATAGAAACGAAAAAAACAATCGATTCTGACAATGACCAGGCTGACAAAATAATATATCGTGCACAACAAAACCATGCTCACTACATAGCGTTTCGGAAGGACGGGCCTTGATCGTTGGGCAGGCGGTTGGAAACTGGTGCTGTTTATAAGAAGTTAACTTACAAACAATATTCACTATAAAATACTGACAAAACAAAAAAAGAATTATCAAGTTTCATTGATTTTTAGTTTGTCATTGATGTTAAATACTATTTCGTTATAAACTTTCTACCAATACCACCCCTTATAAATAGAAGGGAGTAACGGGAAAGATTTTACAAATAATATGACAAGAGGATTTTATAAACTCAGGGTTTATTACTAGTGAAATAGAATGATTTAACAGGATGTTCAAAACTATAATTTGGTCTATCAAGAGGAGTAACCAGCACTTCAGATTAAGTAGAATAAAGCGGGAAGAATTTATATCATATTTATTAATTAAAATAAAATAAAAATTTAAACAAGTTATCTGGAATGTTAATAATAATGGATTTTTTTGCGTACATCAATATTTTGAAAATATAATCAATAATAACAATAATTTGGTTTTAAAATAAGTATTAATAAATTAATCATTCCTGACAATCGTAATTTTAAATAATTAATTTTTTTAAATAATTTATAATAGTATTTTCAAGTTTTATTCAAATATTAACTTTTGATCATAGAAGGTTATTTATTGCAATAACGTATAAATAAAAAAAAAATATTTAAAAATAACAAGTCAAACTAATAATTAAATACTCATATGTATATACTGAAACTACTATTGGAATAATGAAGAAGGTGGCGTGGATATGGCAGAGACTTGAGATCTACTATATGCAATCCACAAATATGGAACTCGATTATTTCACTCGTTGTAGAGCAAATTGACACGATAGAAGTACGATGGCTACTACTCTCTAAGAATAGCATTATAGGAAAAGCGCTCAACGCTGGGGGTGGGAATGGGGCATGTGTGGATGGGGCGGGTAGTGAGGGAGTGGAGAAGGACAGGCCTGCTGGTAGCCGGCGGGGCTGGAGCAGGGGATGAGGTGGGGAGGGGGCGACTGGTGGAGCATGAGGTGGTGGTGGTGCGGCGACCCGTGGGCCAACCCCTGCCCTCCCATCAGGCCCGCGGTCCCGCTCCCGTACAGCTGCCTTACTTTCTGTTCCTCCTCCCCGATGTTGTAGGACAGCTCTGTCTCCTCGAACCCCGTCGCCGACATGCGCTGGTCCCCTCCAGAGGATGACGGGCAGGGATCCGGCGAGTTGAGGCAGGTCTGGATGAGGGCCTTTCCTGCCTCGGAGGTGATCATGGGCTGCAACTTCCGCGTAGCGAAAGTATACACGTGCCCGGTCTCGGACGCTACGAGCAACATCACTTGCGTGCCCGTCAGCGTCGAGAGCTCGTAAGCCTGAAACAGAAAAATTAAATATTAGTTTGAAGGAAATCATAGTTACAATATTTAAAAAATTAAAAAACGTAGCTTTACAATTTTCCCTAGCAGAAACAACCCACTTGGAAAAACATATTATATTATACGTTTATATAGAACAGAATAGAATGAGTTTATTTGCCTTTGGGAGTTTTCTATACAAATAGAGCCTGGTCAGGATACAACAATTATAAGTGATAAAAATGAAACGGAACAAATCCCAATAGCATAATAGATAAGTATTTAATCGGACGATGCTGCAGTGGGAGTCCTAAATTCTGCCTACCCAGGTTTAATGAGGATAGAGATCTTTAAAGAGTACCTGACATCGCACAGGCTCGGGACCACCGTTTTACTTCCAGATCATGGATAAGTCTATTTATAATTCCTAATGCTTGTATTCAATTTAATGCTCTAAGGGCGCGTTTATACTGCAGTCGTTTTGGGGGCTTGAGCGATAGCGGGTTCTATATGTTGTAGTTCTATATAATTACTGCTCCAGCCCTCAAAACGCATGCAGTATAAACGCGCCTTAAGTGAGAACTTGAGTTTGCGGAAGGAGTGGCAGACTGATGAAGCATGGAAGGTTAAGATAGAAATCTACTAAACTAATCTATTAACAAAATATGATTTTAATTTGACCAACATAGCTCCTAAACGGTAGTAGGCCCTACCGACAAATAGTATATAATAAAAAATATTCTCCAATAAATTTCTGAGATGGGAACTATCGTAAAATTTTTGATACATGAAACACCAACAGAGATAGAGCGTGCCAAAAAAGCGCACACTAAAAACATTTGAATAATGTAGAAACTGAAACGGAAATCAATTTCCACTCGCCTATAATACGCCCTGATGATCACCCACAATGGGGGTTGAAACGTTGTTAGAAAATAAATGGTTGAAACTACCTAATTGTTTCATTAATCGACCGCCACCCGGCTTTCCTTCTTGTAATTCTCAACGGTCTACTAATTATATCCAATATGATAAAAACATTTAAACAAAATGTGACTTTTTATTTTTTTCATTTCTAGCGACAAATGTTATATTAAGAGACAACTTCAAATTTTCAATATGAGCAACAAAAACGATTTTTTTTTTACACAGAGCGTGTCAAGCCTACTTAATAAATGTAGCGATACCTGGCATTTTTCATGCTAACGAATACAGCTCTTAAACGGTGGGTGATGCAAATCTTATACATCAAAAAGTTTCTATACTAAATTTCTGAGTAGAACTAATGTAAATGCGAGCAACACCAACAGAGCTATAGTGTGAAAAAAACCTTACCCAAAAAAAGTTACATACCCCCAGCCAAAAGATACATCCATCTCAACAAAATAAGCTATAAAAATAGTCAATTATTTGATAGAAAAAAAAATGAACAGTGATGGAAGCAACTTAAGGCGTTATAGTATAGTCTACTGCAGAACTTAAAGAAGGATAGCCCCGTAGGGGGAAGTGGATTAGCCACTTTTCAGGGGTTTGGACGTCCCTGCGGCCCCAGTCTAACACACACATTCCTCTGACATTGGATACACTTACAGTCTTAGGTTCTCACTCAACCACCTCTACACACTTGAGTCCGTCTCCGCGGGTGGTGCGCTGGCTGTTCCTGGGGTCTCGGGGAAACGGGCTGCAGAGGGTACAGAGTTAAAACGGTGGGCACCGCCGGCTGCTCGGTAGCTGACTGGGCCTGAACCCACTGTTAGCCACAGTGGGAAGCTGCCTAGAGTAACGGGCGAAAATCCGAGGCATACCCACGGAGCCGGGTGGCACCCGGTATTGAGTCCCGCGGGTGCGTTAAGGGGGAACGCCCGAGGCCACTGCAGCTGTCGGTGGAACCGAATTCGCTCCGGGGGCTCGTCTGTGGGCCGCGCGTTGGGACGGACTCTTGAACTCATACACCTTTAACACACCATAGATCTACACATTTATTTATTTTTTTCTAATATGATGAACGTCCCAGATAAAAATACAGCGCTTCAGGTGCACAGCGCGCAAGTAGAGCAGCTCAGCTCAACTCCCTTTACTCAATCCAACATCGAGACCTCCCAAGCTCATTTCGTGGAGAATGTCCCGCCCTATCAACAACCCTCCCTCACAATGGAATCACATAGTAGCGATGCTACACTCGTACCTCTACCATTAACCTCAACTTCATCCCAATCTCCTTCCACTTCTCTTCAACCGCCAAACTCTCACGGGCAAATAGAAAATACAGTCCCGTTTCGCACTAAGTGGTTTCCGTGCTATATGGTGATGACTCTGGCCGAAAATGACCAACGGAAAACGTTTGCCTCATACAGCCCATTTAAAGTGGCAAAAGCTGTCAAATCTTGGAGTCCAGGAACTTCACTGAAATTCCTCAAAAACGGATCAGCAATGTTAAGTGTAAACAATGAAAAAGACCTTGCTAATCTACAACGATTTAAAATCTACGATGGTATAGCAGTAGAAATTCTGCCCCATAAAACTCTAAACCACACTAGAGGTGTCATTCGCGCAAACGAGCTGCTTCATTGCTCCGAGGAGGAACTGATGGAGGAACTTGCTCCAATGGGTGTAGTGAAAGCTCGGCGAATTCACCGAACCATAAATGGCATCAGAACCCCAACAGCCACAGTAATCCTTAAGTTTCTCCGACCAACTGTTCCAGAAAGGATTCAATTGGATTTTCTAACACTACGGGTCCGTCCATATGAACCTAATCCGATTCAGTGCCGGTCTTGTTACCGATTTAGGCATACCAAAGCAACCTGTATGACTGTAGCTTGTGGCGTATGTGCTGAGGAGCACTCCGTTGACACATGTTCAAGTCGACCGAAGTGTGTAAACTGCTTAGGTCCACACCCTGCCTTTAGCAGAAACTGTCCTGTTTACGCCAAAGAGAAGGCCATCGAACAAATTCGAGAGACCGACAAGGTATCCTACAAGAGGGCGGAGCAGATATAAAAAGATTCACTCCCCCTAAGCCTGATGTTTCATTCTCTCAGGCACTGAGAGCAGATCCCAACTCTAATTACGGGACTCCTCCTGAGGTCGCATCCCAAGTGGCTCGTGCTGCTGTTCCACCAGTCTCCGATGCTCCACCTCTGACTGCAAAGATGGGCTCGGCGACACCACCTAATGAGGCTGAATCCCTACTTCCATCGACAGTCCCTGAGCACACATTAACCAAGCAGCTGTCACAACTTGCAGGGCTTATAGACACTATCTCCTGCCGGTTGTTAGCACTGGAGCGGCACATATTACCAGGTGATACAATTCCAATTCAGCCGCCGCTTTCCGCAGGCACTATAACTCCCTCAGCGCAATACTTCCGAGATACCAGTTCATCCGCTGATGTAGTCCATACTCCGTCGTCCTGTGATCTTCACACTATGACCGAACCACCTCCTCGAAACATTTCAACTCGCAACCAGAGTGAAAAATCATCCGCCTCTTCCGCAGGTGGACATAGAAATCCTAAACGTCCAGCATCCCGACTATCGGCTGGTAATGATTTACCCAACTTTGAATCAAATCCTGGATCCTATGCTTCGACGAAGCCGCCTCAGAATAAGCGGCAGACAAAGGTCGAAAAAAAGGCTCCTAGGACAAAAAATCCTTCTAATAAATGACAATATCCTCACGTGAACTACGGTTTCTGCAATGGAATGTAAATGGGATTAAAGTAAGGAAACCTGACCTCGAAATCCTCCTTCGTAATAGCCAAAGTGACGTTGTCTGTATACAGGAGACGCACTTGAAAACCTCAGAAATATTCAAGATAGCTGGGTACAGCGTAATGAGGAAAGATTTTACTACTGGACTGATAGCCTGCGGTGGTGTTTGCATTTTAATAAAAAATGATATTCCTTTCCTCCCGGTCCAAATCAACAGTAATCTCCAGGCAGTTGCCATCAGAATTCTGGCATGCCCATTGGCACTGACAGTCTGCTCCATTTACCTCCCTCCAGGAACTCACGTCACGATACAGCAGCTCGAACAGTTATGCCAACAGCTTCCATCGCCACTTCTTCTTCTAGGGGACTTTAATGCTCATAATCAAGCCTGGGGCAGTAAACTAAATGACATTCGATCTGAAACAATAATACAGATTATGGACACCCTTAGCCTTAACTTGCTTAATAACGGTAACCCCACTTATCAGTGTCCCCGATCTGGAGCCCAATCATGTATAGACTTGAGTCTATGTACTCCTAGCCTTCAGACTACTCTGTCATGGGAAGTACTTAATGACCCTCACGGCAGCGATCATTTCCCCGTATATATTCACACAGCTAGTAGAGTAGCCAACGTGGCGCGCCCAGGGTGCTGGCTGGTGAAGAAGGCTGATTGGTCGCTGTTCCAGGAGTCAGCTAAAATCTCTCAACTTGATGTGAACCTCGACGGGTGTGGAGCTTATAAACAATTCGAGGCTGCATTACTTCGGGCCGCGGAAGTTGCCATCCCTTATCGAGAACCGAGCATGATCTCAATGCAGCCAGTCCCTTGGTGGACTGAGGAGTGCCGCTTGGCGGTACGCAAGAGAAAACAGGCCTTAAGGAAACTGTCTCACAAGCCCTCTCCACTCAACCTGGAAGCCTACAGAAATGCAAGGATTCATGCGCGTTACGTTATAAAAATGCAGAAAAAACGTGCCTGGATAAAATTTCTTGATAACATCAGTTCCAATACCCCTCTAGAACTGTTTTGGAACACGGTTAAGAAACTAAACGGTCGGTTAATACCTGGACCCCCTAAGTTGCTTCAAATCAACCAAGAGGTCGTGTCAGACCCTCAGAGGATAGCTGATGCACTTGGACAGCACTTCTACGATGTATCGGCCTCACAAAATTACCCCCTACACTTCCAGCGGCTCAAGAACGACCGTGAAACAACTCCGTGCAACATATCTATTCCCTCCAGACGCAGCACAAGTACGGCTCTCAACCACCCCTTTTCGGAAGCTGAATTCCAGGTAGCACTAGCCTCGTGCAAAGAAGCATCCCCAGGGCCAGATGGCATTCACGCTAGTATGGTAACCAGCCTCTCAGCTAAGGACAAAATTGCACTCCTTCATATTTTCAATAAGCTCTTTCTAGGAGAGCAATTTCCACTATCATGGAAAGATGCTATCCTGATCCCGATTCACAAGAAAAATAAACCCCCCGATATTGCTTCTAGTTACAGACCCATCTCTTTGACCAGCATTCCATGTAAAATTTACGAAAGGCTAATAGCCAATCGATTGCAGTGGTACCTAGAAACCGAAAATATGCTACCAGCCTGGCAGAGTGGATTCCGTAAAGGACGAAGCACTCAAGACAATCTTGTATTCCTCTCCTCAGAAATACTTACAGCATTTGGAGAGCGCGAACGAGTGTTAGCTGTATTGCTCGATGTTGAAAAAGCCTTCGATCGAGTTTGGAGATGGCTCATCATCTCCTCTCTACAGAAGTGTGGTATTCATGGTCCTATTCTTTCCTTTATTCGGCATTACCTGCGAGACCGGTCGTTCAGAGTGCGTTGCGGAAATACAATGTCATCTCGTTTTGTTCAAGAGAATGGTGTTCCCCAAGGAGGTGTCCTTAGTCCTATTCTATTTTGTTTAGCTTTCAATGGCGTCCTAGGTAATATTCACCCACCAGTCCAGGCACTGCTATTTGCGGATGACCTATTGCTTTGTGTTCGAGGCAAACAAATTACTGAACTCACCAAATCGATGCAGTCTGCGCTCCATACTGTGGAGAACTGGTGTTCAAACAACGGTTTTAAAATTTCCTCAGCCAAATCTACAGCAATCATCTTCGCAAAACGGGCAGCAAACATCTCTCAACCTTTATCTCTTTTAATAGACGGGCAAAGGATAAATGTAGTAGAAAAGGTCAAGTACCTGGGGGTTACGTTTGACAGTCGCCTATCCTGGGGCCCGCACATCCGTGAGGTCAAAGCCTCTTGTATACGAGCACTCAACTTACTTCGGATGGTCACAAACACGGCTTGGGGGGGAGACCGTATGGCTATGCTAAGATTATTTAGAGTGGTTCTACGGAATAGGGTAGAATACGGAGCATGTGCATACGGATCTGCCGATCCGACTCGTCTAAATGCGCTTAGAGTGATCGTTACTACGGGGCTGAGGACAGCCATCGGCGCGTTTCGTTCTAGCCCCATTATCAGTCTCTTCGGCGAAGCCGGGGAGTTGCCATCCCATTATCGCCGACAACAAATGGAGGTTAAATACTTCCTTAAAGTTCTCGCAAACCCTCATCACCCACTAAAACCTCAATTTCTTCTTTCTTTGCGAGAACGGCCGCTGATGCCTACTCTTCCCTCTCGGGTCCACGACGCGATTCTGCCTTTCCGCCAGAGTTTAGAGCAGCTATACCCCATCGGGCCGTCCCCTATACCTCCCTGGTCCGTCCCTTCTATCCATTGTCAACTGTCTCTCACACGACTTCCAAAACTCACGACTCCACCAAAAGTATACCAGCAAGAATTTTTAGAGCTTATCCAAAGGTACCATAATGTTAATGTTTATTACACAGACGGCTCTAGGGGAGAACTAGGCGCTGGAGCTGCAGTTGTGAGTGAGGCCCAAGTTAACATGTTTGCCCTCCCTTCTATATCGAGTAGCTATACCGCCGAAGTAACTGCCATCCTCCAGTCCCTCCTTCTTCGCCAGCAATCTTCCTCTCAAGTAATCATATGCACCGATTCCCTCTCCACTCTCTCCTCTATCCGTAACATATATTCCTCTGACTATCTCATCCAAAGAATTCATACCACACTTGCATCCTTTCCCTCCCGGGTCAACATTGTTTTCTTCTGGGTTCCAGGACATTGTGGGATCTTGGGGAACGATCGGGCTGATTTAGCGGCACGTCACGCGGTTTCCGAGGGTCTTGAACTTCAAGGTGTGAGCCTGCCTGACCTTGTCACTTCAATTCGATCTAGCATATTGGGTTGCTGGCAGCGGGAGTGGGCGGCCCTCGAGAACAATAAGCTTCGCCTTATTCGGCCCCGCGTTGGCCCTTGGGGGTCTTCCTGCCGGCCGTCTCGACGCGAAGAGGTTGTGCTCGCGCGACTTCGTATAGGACACTCTAGGTTGACCCACGGTTATCTCATGGCCCGTGGACATCCGCCTCTCTGTCGATCATGTCAGGTTCCTCTCTCAATACTCCACATCCTCACAGAATGCCGACAATATACCGCTTCACGTATTCTTTTCAACCTCCCCACCGATCTGTCGCTTCTTCTCTCTGATTCCTCTCCTCATATAACTAACATCATTCGCTTCCTAAAGTCAAACCATCTTTACTCTCAGATCTAAACTATACTCTCACTCTACTCCTATAATCATGTAACCTGTGTCTAACGGTGTAAAGGCGAACATGACCCTGGTGGTTGTCGCCTCGAAAAAAAAAAAAAAAAAAAAAAAAAAAAAAAAAAGAAGGATAGTTAAATTAGTGATTACAATATTTAAAATAAAGGAAAATTTTAAAAAGTACCGACGTTTCGGCCTAAATTTCATGTCTACAAATGACGATACAGGTTAATCTTAAACAAAGGAAATCTTCGAGTGACTATTCCTTTCCCATATAAACTTATGCATTTATGGCTTTTCTTTAATTAAACCTGAGGGATACTAATTACTGGAAACAATTTTATAGATTTTACGACTAATGTAGTTCCAAGGTCGCCTTCCCTTATAAACATAGAACATAAATATTTTGTGATGAAAGGGCGCGAACTTGAGGGTTTATAAGTAAGGGATTGGTGGCATAAGAAATGACAGATTCAGAGGGAGGAAGAAACAAAAAGGAAACGTCAACAGAGTAACCAATGATAATAAAGCTTTTCTTATGTAAAATACTACTGGATATACTAAATATGTTCCCGAAAAAAGTAACTCTGGCTTATCACTAGTTAAAGAAATATTCCATAATACGATAAGGCTCATAAAACAAGAAATCGGTCAAATCAAAGAGTAAGTCACTTCACAGTTAATTTATGAATCATGATTCGAATCCATTGGACAGACATTTCCATTTCCATTTTAATATCAGCCGTAGATTGACACTGGAGTTAACCGAACCACTTCAGAAAGACTAAGCCTCTAGATGGGCTTAAGCTAGTTCATAAACCTGGCGGTTGAACGTGTATGTTGACAATACTTCTCAGGTTTTATTGGATCGTTGGCCAAGACATAAGACCAGCCCAAGACCTCAAGATCCTTCCTTCATTCATAATAGAACATTGGGCCATTTTAATTAATACACAAGATAAAAGGTTTTGGATGGTAAGTAATTAGATAAAAGAAACGTTTCGATTTATTGATACACTCCAAAAGCACGTATTCAACTCCGTATGTACTAACTACTTTGAGGTACAGGAGAATTTAAAAGAAAAATGGAATTAACGGAATCATTTATACTAAAACTATATAGTAAGAGGATGAGGAACTATAAAAAAATCGAATAATAATTATTACCAAAAAATTACTTTATTTTTTAGATAAACAAAATTCAGAAACTAATTACAATTTAATTTAATATAAATGACATTTAAGAACCCCGATACGCATTTTTTGTTTCTCTTAAAGTTTAATCGGAACTATCCTAAAAAAAAATCTCGACTTAATTTATGGAATCATAGAAATCAAACAAGTGGAAAAAACATTAATAATCGTATTCAGATAAAGAGCTATTCTTCAGTCGAATAGATTAAAATTATTATAATAGTATTTATTGAGGCCAAAATATAATTATGAAATGATATTTGAATCCCTAATACTTATAGATATAAATTGGGCACAAAATCTGCTAATGCTAAAATAAAAAATATTTAACAGGGTAAATTAATGAATTATTCTTAAAGACGGTACGATTAAAACAGTATTTTAGTAATAACTTCTTATTCTACAAAAAATGATTAATTAAAAAAAAAGACTAGTTCATATTATATAACCATTTAAAAAATATTATTTATATATATAACAAACTTATGTTGTTGTTTTCTACTAAGATACTGAAGATAATTGTTTTATATTGCAAAGCCCAAATTCAGAGGAGGAACAAATTCCAAGTACTGTGAATAATGAATAAAAACTGAAGCGAATGTACTAGTTTATGTTTCCTTCGTCATGAACACTGAAATAATTTATGCATTAATTATTTCCAACCTTACTGATTATCTTTAAAGCCATAAAAGAAAAGAAGAAAACTATATTGTGAATTCTAGACACAATAATTAGAAAAACAGCGTAAGAATTATTATAAAATAAACCAGACTGAAAAATCTAAATTATTTTTAATGAATGATTTATACAAGATTACGTGTGGTTAAGGTGATTATATGTTTGAGGAAGAAATTAAAAAGGACGAGAAACACTTAGGAAATAAATTCATTACAATCATCAAAAAATTAATATACCGAAATAAGTAAACATTATTCTTGATTATAGATAATTATCAATAAGAATTTATTAAAAACGAAAGGAATAGGTATCCGAAGATTTACGTAAATCAAAACATTTAAATAGGTTTGATAATTCTTTTATATATATATATATATATATATATATATATATATATATATATATATATATTATCATTTATATTCTTCTTTAACTAGGATAATCATTTTCTACAGATAGATAACCACTAATATAACTATGGACATTAAAGAATTATTGAAATATCATTGTTTATAGCCACCCTTGACAACATTCTCAAGCCCAATCGACACATAATATTAAGGTAACCCAAGTTCCAAGTGTTGTCTGAATTCTTCCTTAATTCGCAGAATCAAAAAAGAAATCAAGGAACTTAGTAATTAATACTGGCGAGCGATGTTATATAGCGAGGAAGGATCCTGGTGTCCTTAATTTCCAATATCAAACCATTTTCTTCTTGTTAATGTCCTTTTAATTACCATAAATCAGACGAAACATGCCCACCGAGCTTACAACTTTCCCGTTAAGCATGCCTTACAGGAATTAAGCAAACTGCATTTACAATTCAACAAACCTTGTCCATTAACTGTGAAATTCTAGGAAGGCGGTGTAATACAAGAGCTAGAAATTTGAATGAATTATAGACTTGTATATTGAAGAGTAACAAGCAAGAGTCACAAAAATGCATACACCAACAGCAGATTATAATATCGTTAATTTGTTTGATAAATGATTATTTTAATCAAAACATCCCTGACCCTTTGCCAGCCAATACCCCATTTAAGAATTATATGTAAATAATTCCAACAAAACATTTGCATTACACAACTTTCTCTTAACTTCCACAACTTAAAAAAATCACAAAAAATCTACAATAGTTTTCATAGAAAACTCTATATTCCATAAAAGAATATTACCTTAGAAATTATCTACATCCATCTTCAAGTCAGCACTGTTTTAATCGTACCGTCATTCAGAATAATTTATTAATTTACCCTGTTAAATATTATTTATTTTAGCATTAGCAGATTTTGTGCCCAATTTATAGCTATAAGTATTAGGGATTCAAATATCCTTTCATAATTATATTTTGGCCTCAATAAATTCTATTATAATAATTTTAATCTATTCGACTGAAGAATAGCTCTTTATCTGAACACGATTGTTAATGTTTTTCCACTTGTTTGATTTCTATGATTCCATAAATTAAGTCGAGATTTTTTTTAGGATAGTTCCAATTAAACTGTAAGAGAAACCAAAAAATTCGTATCGGGGTTTTTAAATGTCATTTATATTAAATTAAATTGTAATTAGTTTCTGAATTTTGTTTATCTAAAAAATAAAGTAATTTTTTGGCATAATTATTATTCGATTTTTTTATAGTTCCTCATCCTCCTGCTATAAAGTTTTAGTATAAATGATTCCGTTAATTCCATTTTTTTTTTTTTTTAATTCTCCGATACCTCAAGTAGTTAGTATATACGGAGTTGAATACGTGCTTTTGGAACGTCTGTACCATTTCTATTAATTTAAATACTGTCTTTTTTCTAACAGGGAAAATATTTTCCCTTTATATTAAATATAATAATCGACTTCTATTGAAAAAGCATCATAAGCATCAAAAGTAAAAATAAAATAATACATTTGTTCAAAACTAATAAATAAAATATGTCAGCAATCTAACCACGGTCTACTATTAATCAGTCAAAAGTTGCTAACCTTGACTTTCAATGCAGAATCACTCATTTGTTATGGAACAACAGTTTGTGACGCATGTATTAAAAACAGGGGTTTAGAAAATATTATGTTGACCCATATTAAAAAATTGATTTGGTTAAATAGGAAAATAACAGTATAATATAAATAGTTCATAAAAATAAGACTTCGGTTTCTGAAACACCGCTAAACACCTAGTTCGACGTTTCTGGAACATTATCAAAATAAATGAAAAATTCAGACAATTTCGGGTACTGTGCCTTCCTGATAGTAGTCTTAATCACAAAGAAGTTGATAAATTTCTAATGTGCACGGTTTTAGAATGTTGTCCATATCGGAAAACAACTAAAACAGTAGACGTTAAGCAAATGCATCCTGACAGAATTAGGATGAAGCGCATCTCAAATCAACCTAACTCCTAACTAGATATATACATGCATACAGAAAGAAAAAAAATTGAGATAGAACAGAATGAAAAAAAAAAAAGGCACTAATTCAATAAAAATTAATACAACAAAAACTAATAAAAAACGTAACAACTACAGCAAATAAAGATTTTAGAAATAATGAAACATATGTGAAATAAAAGTAGACGATCATTAGTCAGATTTCGTCTATGCTTTTACGTTTATTTCGGTCATGAAAAAAATAAAAATAAAAAAATCTAAAATTTGAGCAATAATTATAAACTAAAATATCTTCATCTTAAAATTAATCCTCTCTTTCTAAATCACTCTAACTCTGATAAAATCCAAGAAATGTTTATTGTCTTTTGATTTATGATGACGTATGATTGATACGTATTTTTACGTAGTTACAATAGATTATTTACTGGTAATATATTTTTAATCATAGTAAAACACAGTTCGAAAAGTTGATGTCACACCACTGATACCATAGGAAAATTCAAACAAATAATTTTTAAACCCCGTCTGAATGTTGCTGGGTTGAAATTTTGGCAGATTTCTTAGACGTTTAGTATTGGTGGAAAAACAAAAAAAAAATCAAATTTCTACTAATATTTCATTCTTGCAATGAAAAGCAAAAGTATAAACTTAAACACTTGTTTTCTTCGAACTATTCATACATTATAGATTATTCACTGCTAATATATTTTCAAGCATATTGATATACAGTTTGAGCAGTTATCACACCATTATGCAAATAAATAAAAACAAATTATTTTTTAAACCACATCTGCTGTTAAAATTTAGTACTTTACGGAAATATAAAACCCTAACATTTTATTGATATCAAAACATTCGAAATGTAGCAATACACTTCAGACAGCATACACAGATAAAAGTACCAGATAAATAGTGACGTATAAAGCGTGAGACCGGTAACACAAAATCGTGTTTCTTTTACTGTGTAGAAACTAAACGAATAACGATTTTAAAAACTTTTTGAGAGCCTCTATATTGTATGCATATATCTGAACCCTAAGTTATTCTAATGACAGAGGTATCACTGGAAGAGATCCCTCCATCGTAAGACAGTCAACATATATTCATCCCTGGGTGGTAAGAGGACACCCACATGAGGAGTTTGGAGCGCAGTTGTAAAAGAGTCGCTGTCAGGCCGTAATAAGGGACATCCATTACCTGCCTCGCTTCCGTCAAGCAACAGTTCTTTCTCCGACCAAGAAATATGACACCACTCCCTAACCCAAGAATTTAGTTGTCACTGTGACAGGGATAATCTATCATCATCTACCGTTTTTAGAGGTTTTGAAATCATTCTATGGACAAAAATATAGATGGGATGTTATAAGGTATTAAAATGTATTCTTCAACGTAATGATAAAAGTTGCCTACAACTGTCAGTAACGAAAAATCGTGCTAAGATTAAATTAAAAATGAGCACTAGATTTATTTTTAACGAAAAAAATGAGGAATTAAGAATTAGAATAATTTTTTGACTAGGCAAAACTGTTTATATTGATAGAAGAATGGTTGACTGTATGAATAAACTAAGGAGAAATTCGTTTGGACTGCAGTCCTCGAAGCACGTAATTATTGTACCTAAACAACCCCTGAAGGGTCTTATGCTTAGTACAAATAGAGACAGGTGCTGTTTCTAGGTCAACAGCCGTGCAATGAGGTGATTAGGTCGAGATCACACTGTTTTTTTTTTTGTTGTTGCAATTTTTAGAAATCCACTTTATAGAGGCTGGGTCTGCCATAGAAGCATTTCCATACCCTAGGTTCCGGAACCCAGTAATTGCCACTTTTCGCCCATTTAAATAAATTTCGCCCATTTAAAAACCTCTAAAATATATTCACGTTTTTTTTCTCCTAAATGTTTCTAAGGAAACTTTTCAAAGTTCGTTATTCATTCTATTCTTTGTATATTTTTTGTTTATAATTCATTAATAATTTTTAATATTATGTATGAATGACATAAAAATAAATACAAATAACTTTAAAAATGGTATGGTACGGAATTGGAATAAGAAATCAACATACTGAATTTAGATTTTTCAGATTTATTTGTTATCTATTAGTTTAAGGTAATGGACTATGGATTTGAACCCTGGAAACGGAGAACAGTGGACTAGTTTAACCACAAGACGACGCAGCTCCCCAGTTAAATTAAGTAAACTAAAATTCTGCCTTTTAAAGCGATAAGTGTGGCTTCAAAAAATAAATTGTTTACTTAATTGAAGTGTTACAATGACTGCATCCCTAACCTAACTTCTCCTTAAAACTGTTATAACAATTATTTTAAACATGAGTTTAGTAATGTTTCCGATTTACTTTTCCTAAAAATAATAATAATATTAATGTCTACTAAATATATACTATTTTACACAAACAATGTCGCTAATCTAACTTTAAAAAGCAGTCGGACGACGTAACTGTTAGGAGATGAAACCTGTTTTTTCACAACAGATGGCCCAAAATTAGTTTAAAACTGTTCGACATATGAATAGAATATTTTTTTTTAAAAGTAGATGCTAATTTTAGATATAAGGTAGAATATATTAGTACTCCAAACAGCTTAAAACTACCTTAACGGCAGGTACAGCGCACTCAAGGTTTCAAAGTGGGCGAAATCCATACATATTAAAAAGTAGCAATTGCTGAGTTCCGGAACCATGAGATTGACTTGACCGAGAATAGATAAAAATACACACCTTAAAATGAGGTTCTAAACAACCAAGATATAGACTCTTTTAACTCATGGTTAAACGTATTGTATTTTCTTCAACTGTTAATTGAAAATGATAAATTATAAGTATATGTCTGTGGCGGTCGTGAATAACTGGTTAAGTCAAAATCTTTCATTTTACAGGTTAGCGACTTAAACTTTACGTAATAGCTTAAAATAGAGTTATAACATAGAGCTTTCTTTTCACCTGAAATTTCTTTAACCAATTTAACACGACGTGGGAGATGGCCCGAGGTAGCGATACGTGGAGTTAACTCATTTTTTATATAATTCGAGCTATCCAGTTTTTCACGACCGCCACAGATATTAATCTATACTAATATTATAAAGCTGAAGAGTTTGCTTGTTTGAACGCGGTAATCTAAGAAACTACTGGTTCTAATAGAATTTTTTTTTTTTTTTTTTTTTTTTTTTTATTTAGATAGTCCATTTATTGAGGAAAGCTCTAGGCTATTTAACATCACGCTGCGACCAATAGGAGTGAAGAATCATAAGAAAATCTGGAAAAATCGGGCTAAATTAACTTCGCATCCCAATGACTCCAAATGATTTACCTTCTAATTTTAAAATAAGTCAATATCCCGATCGAATTACGTCAAGACTGCTTTTCACACTGCCAACTATATGTCGCATTGTCTAAATCGGGTTGCGGAGATCAGTATGTTCTTCTACCACTAGAAAATATCAACTGCAAATATCATTTACACAGAACTTCTTTAAAATATATTCTTTTAAAAACTTCTTAATAGCGATTACAATAACAGAAATTGAAGTAGACGAAGTCGCGGGAAACAGCTA
Organism: Piezodorus guildinii; assembly: GCA_023052935.1. Taxonomy (NCBI): domain Eukaryota; kingdom Metazoa; phylum Arthropoda; class Insecta; order Hemiptera; family Pentatomidae; genus Piezodorus; species Piezodorus guildinii. Next base: position 95,135,582 of record CM041292.1, read on the forward strand.
GTTATAAATAAATTCGTTTAAAACATGTGAATACTCGTAGGAAAAGAAAACTGGATTTGAAAGAAGTGCATTATTATAATTAACTTTGAGTTAATTGTGTGGTCAGCACTTGGCTCTAAGTCCTCTAATTTATCCCTAACTACCAATGACTAATGTTAGTTACTCATGTTATTTATTCAAGTTATTATTAAGGATGTGAGTGTCTACTCAACTCTGTCAAAGCTAACTGATTTTACGTCAAATGCATAAACTAGGACGTCAAGTTTTAGTTTGTTCCAACGTCATCATTCATTCAGCAAAATACTTAACATTTTTAGGTATAATTATGATTTCAAAGAGTTAGGTGTCTTAAAAGTAAAAAATAAAACAATAGTAGAGTAGAAGTATCTTAACAAGAGCCATGGTAAAATGCTTTTCAACTAAATTAACCCAATACTTCCAGAAAACAACAGTAAAGTAAACTCATAGCACAACAGGATAAGATATATATAATAGAAAAATTAAATACAATTAATTTAATTTTACAAAAAAATAAAGATTTTAAACAAATGGATAGCAATATACATTATTCAAAATTCTTGAATTCGAGCGCACCATCATGGATGATCTAGCTAATGTTCGTGATTCGAAAACATTCTGGGGTGCAATAAACAGATACAAAAATAGGCAACCACAATCTTCACCGATAAACTGTGAACAATGGCTTAATTATTTACAAAGCATATATCCCCCGCGGGTCGACCAAAACGTATCGTACTTCGGAGTACTTCATCCCCTCCTCGACTCGGTCATTAGCCTCGAAGAACTTCAGATTTCCTTAAGAAAATGTAAAACTGGCAAGAGTCCTGGTAGAGATGGCTTCAATTACGAATTTTACAAAAATTTACCCACTAACTGGCAATTATACTTACTACATTTATATAATAAAATATTTGAAACGGAAAATATACCAACATCCTGGGTAAAAACGGTGTATATTATGATATTTAAAAAGGGTGACAGAAACCTACCAGAAAATTACCGTCCGATTGCTTTGTTGAATTGTATTATGAAAAATATTCACACAAATAATTTTAAATAGGCTCACTCTATGGTGCGATGAGACGAATGCTCTTCCCGAAGCACAATCCGGGTTTCGTAAAGATAGAAGCTGTTTGGATAATTTGTTTATATTGACAGCTCTTATTCAGATGCAGCTGGGATCTCGGGGAAAAAAGTTTTTTGCCATCTTTGTCGATTTTAAGCGAGCCTTTGATTCGATTAATCACAATCTCCTATGGCAATCTCTTCACAATCAAGGCATTAGCGGAAAAATTATTAGAATTTTAAAAAATATATACCAGAACGCCTCGGCTGTCGTTAAAAGTGACGGTATGATATCAGAAGAGATCGATGTCACATTGGGTCTACTGCAAGGGAAATATTGTCCCCTTATTTATTTAGCCTTTATCTAAATGATATAGATGTGTTTTTCCGAAGCAAAAATGTTGGAGGCATAAAAGTAAATAACTCGTGCGACATACTGCTACTCCTTTACGCGGACGACCTCATTATCCTAGCAGATAGCTATACCGACGCCAAAAACAAAATAAATATTTTGAATCAATACTGCCTGATGAAAAGGCTAGAAGTTAATACTCGGAAAACAAAAATAATATGCTTCCACAAAGGAAAATGTAAACGGGTTGGCAAGATATACTATGAAAATAGTGAAATAGAAAGAGTACCGGAGTACACGTATCTAGGAGTACCATTTTCCGAAACGGAAATATTTTACAAAGCCACTAACTACTTCATATCCAAAACGAAAACTGCAATAGGTTCTGTTATCGCACTTTGCGCAAAAACAAAACTAAGATCGTGGGAAAACAAAATTAAAATAAATAATGCAATAGCAATGAGTATCCTCTTTAATAATGTGCAAATATGGGGACTAAGATATGTAGACAGGATAGAGAGCGTAAATATCAACTTTTATAAACGTTTATTTGCATTAAACAAAAATATACCTTTTTTATTAATACGGTCGGAATTTAATGTTCCCCATTGCCTAATCTCAATATTAAAGTTTTCTCTCTCTTGGGTGCATAAAATTTTAAAACTCAGTGATAACCGACTCCCTAAAATATGCTTTAATACATTAAAGAAAACTTATAAACCAACAAATAAAGAACAAAAATACAACTGGTTTCACCAATTATACTGTATATTAAATCGAATAAACAAACAGTCTATATTAGAAATAGAAAACCCGGCTAGTTTTCAGTTAGAGATGCACAAAACATTGATACTGTTTACAAATCATATGGAGACAATAGATAAACAAAAGTTAATCACCCCCGGTAAATACAACCCACTCTATCCGTCCATTCATAACAATAGACATAAACCTCAAGCTTACTTATTATCAAACGCACCGTTCCGTGTCATAAAAATATTTGCACAATTAAGACTCTCTGGAAATTACAATATTAAATTAACATTTAACAATATATACTACCAATTTAAACCCAACGAAAACTGCACGCTATGTAACCTCAACGAAAGAGAGGACTTATTTCACATTTTCATTCGATGTCCCATATACGCACCGTACCGAACCTATTATATCCCTAGGGCCTTAAATATGAACATCACAAATTTTATCGCCCTATTTACCACCGATGATATTGATGAATTGAAAAATATTTATTATTATGCCAGGCAATGTTGCCAAATCAGATCATTTATAATAAATGAATAAACATGTTTGTTAACTGTATCATATTATTTATCGTGTTTCGCCATATTATGTAAAACATATATTTATATATTTATTATATTGTAAACTATTATATTATTCATATATTGTATTTGAGTTATTTTGTTATAAGTTTTATTGTAATACAATGTACCTAGAGCTGATAACGTAGTGAATTGGTGTCTTGCTAACTTTTTTTATTGAAGTATGTTTTTTATTCTATATTTGTTATGTAGCCAGCTCTATTTGTATGGGGGTTACCCCGAAAGCAAATAAAATTATTTATTCATTCATTCATTCATTCATACATTATTCAAAATTTGGACTGGGATAGTCCCTCCTAATTGAATAGAGAAAAGCAGGAACTAGCAATCCCATACTTCTCTCTAATTCCCATCAGAGACAAGAAGGGCGGTATGGTATTGCATTGCAATCAAATATTAAAATACTCAACAAAATATAAATATTTATCGAATTTCTTTAAAGTATTGTATTTATTTGTATTACCTCAAATATAAAAGAAGATAGTATGTTCATTTCTTCTTCCGATTTCGAAAAAAGCATATATAATGTTACTCGTATTCATATTTATGTTATTCATACACTAATATCAATACTACCGAAAATTATACAACTAGTAGAATGAATAAACCAACTTCGAAAATGTAACTAAAGTTTCTTAGCAAACATTAAGGAGAAAAAAAAAACTTGAAAATAGTTTATCTGCTTTTAAGCAGGTGAAATTTATACATATTAAAAAGTGACAATTGCTGAGTTCCGGAACCTAGGGTATGGAGACGCTCATAGGGCAGACCCAGCCTCTATAAAGTGGATATCTAAAAATGGTGAAAACCAGCGGCTGAGTGTGATCTCGGCCTAATAACCATAATGCACGGTTGTTGGCCTAGAAACAGCACCAATCTCTAAATGTAATAAGCACAAGAAACTTCGTGGTTTTGTAGGTACAATTATTTAAGTGCTCCAATGACTGCACTCACAACTAATTGCTCCTTAATACATACGAGTCAACCATTCGACCATATTAGAAACCATTTGATTTATTAGAGTAGCTGGAATAAAGTATATAAGCTCTAAAAAAAAAAAAAAATATGACACAAGAAATATTATCATCCTAGAAGAAAATAAAAAAATACGTTTGAGAAAGTAGTTGCAGATAAAGGAATAGATAAGACTTCAACTAAAGACAACATAAAAAGTTATTTATGGGATCAAAAATCTGAGATCGTAAATCGAAACCGAAAGACATAAAAACCAAAATTAACTATATGAATGAAAAGTCACATGTCTAGCACTCACCGGTCAACGAATTAATTAGTAGCATCAAAATTCAGTCCCGATTCTACGATAAATTCTTCAGATTCCGATCTCAAAGAAAACCAGAAGATATTCAAAAATTTTAACAGAAAAGAACTATTGGAAAGATAAAAATACACATCTAAAAGATACCGTGGGCCCATAAATAACTTTTGATGTAGGGCGGAGGAATAGATAAGACGGTAGCAGCCGAAAGACGACAGTGATAAAGATCCTGTACATAAACAGGAGAGGATGTGGTCAGTAAAAAGGGTCCAAGAGCTTTTAAAACGTTCAATTGAACTGAAAGGACATTAAGGACGAAAATTGCCAGGAATCCTAATGGCTGCGGCTCGAGCCCCGCCGCTTCTTCTTTTTTCTTTTCTTTCTTTAAACTTCTTTCTGAAAAGAGAAGAAAAAAAAAAGGAAGGAAAAGAAAAAGGAAAGAAATTCGAGAAACGCTACTCGTTACAAGCTTCCTGATTCTAAATTCTGAATGCGGCAGAGGAGTTTCGAAAACCCACTCCTCAACCGACTTCAGAGGCCGTGCCGCTGAAATTAATCAGCCTCCAAGTAACAGGCATCCTTCGCAATTTATTCCAACCTCAAGCTCATCAACGATAACAAATGATCCTAATAATAAAAATAAATTGAGAACAAAAGACCATCGGGCACATCATAAATATTAAATCGCACTATATAATACAATCAAACTAACGAAAATAAAGACGGTAGTGTAAACACAACTCCTAATAACCCTGAACTAGTCGCGCCAAACTGGTTTAACATCAAGGGCACATTAAATATTAACAAGCTCCAAAATACAATAAAACAAAAAACGAGGAACATGCATTTTTTTAATATTGTCGTTAGATATACAATAATTTAAAATAAAAACGAAAAAATAGAACTACTGTCAAATATTATTAATCCTTAAATTGTTACATAATTTAAAACAGCAACAGCAGATATGAAACCAAAATAAGCCGGAGGTAGACACCTAGATTCAACAATAAATTGGATTCATAATTTTTTTTAAATTTAATTTTTATGCTCTGAAGTTATTTTTTAACTTGACGCCAACTGCTTATTTTGTTATTTATTAATAATTCTTAATAGTTATAAATTTAAATAAGAAATCGCAGTAAAATTTTTTATGCAATAAAAAGTTAAAATACAATTCAAGAAAATTTTCTCGAAATATAAGTACAGCAACTAATCCGATGAAGTGATGTTTCTGAGCGTCCACCAACTCGGAAACATATTTTTTTATTTGAATTCAAAACATCGTAGCCATAAAAGTTAGAACAGTTTTACAAAATCTTATTTGCAAGCATTCATCTTGAATTCGGCATGTAAATAATATAAAACATTCCACTAGACACGAACACAACACCAGTGCCCCTTTCACTACATTTTTTCATATGAATTCATATAGAACAAAGACATTCATATGGAAATCAAGTTGACATATTTAGAGTTTGGGACTTCCATGTAGGGCTAGGCAGTTTGGCAAAGTTCCATGCTCGCTTATTCACGAATCGTGTGCTGCATCTTCATTGTGGTGATTCAAAGACTGATGAGATTAATTATGTCCTTACTTCATTGCATACACAAGTACCCAGAGTATTTAAAAAACAAAATTACGTCCAATCGAATATCTGATATCCATATCCAAAACCACAATATGCTCGAATTTATAATGACTGATAATAGTTTCAGTACGACCTAAAAAATACTCGATTTCTCGCAAATAAAACATTATCTATTCATAATGCAATATCAATATCAAAAAAACATTATCAAATTAGTTCCATGGAAGTATTTAAGTTTCAGGTTCCAAATACTAAAAGAATGAAAAGGTGAAGAGCGTACTTTCAAACCTATGAATATAGACATGTCGATATAAAGAAAAAAAGCTTTTGAAATTTTAACACCGGGAGTAGTCATTACGCCACAGTAGTGCTTATTTAATTTAATTCTATGGTTGGAAGCCAGCTTCGTCATTATTTGTACGAAAATAGATTATGAACATTACATAAGTACTAAATTTAACAACAATTACTTATCTTGAAAATGCACAACTTATATCCACCCACACAGTAAATTGTTCCTTTAACCTTTGTTGTTTTACATGTTATCTAAAACCAGATAGAGATAATAATGTTTTAATACACGTCGTGCTGCTCCAATACACAGGTTGCTATATAATAAACAGCATACTAAATAATAACTAAGCGTACAATTAAAAGTTTTATAAATGCTCCATAAAAGGAATAATTCTTACTGTTCCAGCGTTTCTTAGGCCAACCGAAGAAATCGGGAATTCATTTAAAACTTGAATACTTATCTCCCTAGCACGGCCATGAAATAACACGTCTCCAATAGCAAAATTTTTTGGGTGCGTTTGGCATAAACCGGTCTAAATTGTCTACGACCGTAGAAGCACATGAATAGCTTATCTGTTCTTCTCTATATGTATAAAATGATGTCGCGATATTTTGGTTCCGGCTACTCCTTCTAAACCAAGTGACGGATTTTGATATGTTTTTTTCTACCATTTAGGTCATTTCCTAAAGGTTTATGAGTACAAATACATTGCAATTAAATTTTTCCTTAGAAGAGATTTTCTCCTAGGTCTTTTGCAAATAAGGTAGCAAAAAATCTTTCCTGAAATTTAAGTGGTAGTATAGACGTACAATATACCGTTGGAAAGCGCAAGATTTTAGAAAAGTTAATATGCAAGAAAAATGTCGTACATGTTAAAAGAAAGTTGTTATTAGCCCATAAACTTATGAGCATCTCTTCTCAAATGAACCGACGATCCCAAAGCGATAAACTCTAAATTGGTCAAAAAGTGCCTTCATAAAAAAGAAAAGAAAAATGACAATACATTCATGTTTCACCCATGCGAATCAGGGATGGTTCACTAGTTTAATTTATAATTTAAAAAATGTCGGTGCCGTGATATCTGAGGGGAATAATATTCTTTTCATGTTCAACGAGGGATGAATGCCTTTTCCGCTAAGTTATCCACGACCTATTTAATGCTTCTCAACTTCCGGATCCTAGTAAAGATCTTTAGAAAAATGATTAATTTCTTATAAATTGAGAAAAGTAAGCGGATGATGACGAGGTCTCCCACAAAGAGCCAGTTGTGGGAAGAGTAGGATGGGGTAACCGCCAGCAGTTATTATCCCATCAGACTGACAGGGCACTTTGGAGGGTATACAAACATCACGAGCTTCCCTAATCGATACTAAACACTATCGTCCACTGCTGGATCTTACTCTACAGGTTCTTAGCAGCTGAGGGCGCTACCGTTCTGGACTCTTTGGTGCTGTTTCGTGATCTTGTCTGGCCTTATTTGCCGTTATAATTCCAGCATTTCATCCGCTCTGACAGTATATCATTACCAGCCCCTATAAGCTAATTAATTTACCTAGAAAGTCTATTAATTCAGAACGATTTATTAGCTCTAGCAGAAATTCAGAGAAATAAAAAAAAATTAATAAGAGGTAACTTATCTTTTCTATTACTCATTTAAACATTCCAGTAAAAAGTTGAATATACGCCGTCTAAAGTAACGAATATGTGATGTCGATTAGTGCTTCTAAAGTTCAAAGCCTCGAATATATTATATTAATTTACCATTATATTCCTAGTCTACTGCCAAAAAAATTATTAGTCCGTGGTGACGATAGAAGAAAGGCACTGTCGCATTGACGATGTTTAAGGATCAAGTTTTCATTCATCAAGTTCAAGGAACTCAAGTCAGTAAAAAATAAAATGCGCATTTTATTTTTAAAATCATTTTTTCTTTTCTATTCTAGCTTCATATATTTGGTCATAGTTTATTATTGTTTTATGAAATAAGACAAAGAAAAATTAAAATTGTAAAAATGGATAAAAAATTCACATATAAATACATATAATTTCATAAATATACATTAATATTAGCTATATTGATCAATATAATTAAACCAAACTCATTTTCCTTGATTTTAAATATTATCCTTCTAGATTTTTATCCTAAAGGAGGCCTAACGTGGCAAACCTTCACTGATATTATGTTATTAGAGAATATGATGCTCGATTAAACAATGAATTAGGAACCATTATTACGAATAATCTACCAGAATATGCATGAACCCAGAAATTCACTAGCCTATTTCTAATTAGTAATACCTACTTTGCTTCCAGGTGATACTCAGAAATAACGTAAATAGACCACAATTGGAGAATAAAATCCTATATCTTGTGATTTGAGTTCATAAAATGAAGGAAAACTTGAGATTTTAGCACATATCCAATGATTATTATTTTTACAATTTCATGAATCAAATGTATTTTTATTAATTACAAACCAATTTTATTTATATATAGTGGTGTATTTATTTATGAAAGTGGTGTATCTGGTACGAGAAAGACCTGCAACAAATGGGATAGTAAGGTCGTTATGGATAATTTTATTTTTGGGCGAAATAAGGAGCATTTAGAATTTTGCGAAGGACTTTGGATTGTAAGGATTGATACAGAGGAATTATATGGTTTAGTAGAGGACCACAGCTCGATTCCATAAGTCCAGATGGTCTGATGACGGTAACATAAATAAGCTTTTGTAATAAATGTAGTTTGAACGTTTGTCGATAAATGTTGTAATGATCGATAATCATACGGGCAGTTCTTGTCGTTTTTAGTCTTGTATGAGGATTCCATGTAAGGCGTTTGTCATGATGGAGTCCTAAGTATCGGATTTGTTCAACATCAATGAGTGGGGTATTAATAAAGGATACAGTGGGGCAGGAAGTCATCGGTTTGCGACGAAGGGTAAAGATGATTTGATGGGATTTTATATCAAAATCTTTTTTTTTTTTAATATATTAAATGATATTTACAACTGCATGATGATATACATCTAGTAAATGTGATACAAGATCAAAAAATTTAAAAATTATATTCTTTCATTAACAATATTTTGAAGAATTTTATTAATTTTCTTCATGGTGATATTGTTTCGCAACTATTATTTCATGAGCCTTTTAAGAAAATTCATTCAGCCTCAATGATGCCATTTCCTTGTTGAATCGCCGATACATTCCGGGTATAAATCACTGCTGTCTTATTCGTTTTTCCTATTTGTACACTAATTTCTTTGTAGCCGGCGAGGGCAATTTCATTGTTAGCTCGTGCTTTGTCCTAGCTAGAGAGCTTATTAGAACAGATAACTATAAGAACCTAAACGCGCACTTAAGTACCCGAGGTCGATTTATGAGGTTACCTTCACAAGACAATAATCTTTTGTAAAAGATTATCGTAAAAGCAGAAACAAGAACAGTTCGACATAAAAATGTGTAGATTAGGCATGAGGAAGAAACCATCAAATATAAGTTAACTTAAAGATCTTAGCATAAAACTATTATTTCAAATGAATAAAAAGACATGCGTAGATTATGCACAGTGGGTAGTGTCCATTCTTCCTTTCTCCGCTTCTTCGGTTCGAGTCAGGGTATGGAAGATAATTATTTATTCTGTTTTATCAACGGCGGAACGACTATTAGGGTATGAGAACTTCCTGTTCCTCACTTAGTCTCTTTTTATGGATAATCTTAATTGAGAGAATAAGTTGGTGGTTGAGATTAAACTTTTCATAGGAAGAAGTATTGAATTTAAGAATTATCCTGGGTTTACAACAAAAGTTGTAAAGATGCCTTGATTAATTACATTTTTTTTTTTTTTTTTTTTGTAAATAGGATTGTATACTTTCTATCAAGTAGGAAAAAATACTAAAGCAACCAAATGACAAAATATAATTTTAGATTCGTAAATTAAAAACGAAAATTGATGAGAAATTTTTAAAAATTCAACGCCAACTTACGCCATTTATCCTGATGGCGGTGGCTAAGAGAAACAGACTTTTACATTCTAAAAAAGTTCTGCTGCAGATTCCTAGATATGTAAATTTTATAATTATTAGCATCATAGTACAACAATGTAGAAATTTGTTAAATGCAATAATTGTTTCAAGAATTAACACAATAAATTAACTCTGATTCAAATATTCTTAGATTCCACACCTGATTAATTGCTTGTATAGAGACGGATAATACTGCCCGACTGAGAATCCAGTTCGGTTCTCTTAAAATAAAAATGCAGAAATGCACAAGCGATTAAAAACTCTCGTGTTGCTAATAACTATCTGCTTCATAGCATCTTCATCTGATGCAGCTCTCAAGATAGCGGCAGATTTAGAACGCCATCGTTATAAAAGAGCCCAGAACATTTTTACAACAGAGAGCCTAATGAAGAGGTTCACTTAACTAATTGGTGGTGTGTAAAAGCCTTAATAACAGAAGAAACAGAGCCGTCGGGGCTAACAGGGGGATATATAGCTCCCAGCAATAAACCCATCTTTATTGTGCTCTCGTAAACGGCTCCGCGGTCTCGATGGTTTAATTCGCAATCCTAAACTGTTATCTTTCAACGGGCCCATGATTATTTATACAACTTCGCCGTGTGCGGCGGGATAATAAAACTGAGGTAGGGTTCAAATACTTCATCATGGAATGAAGAAACGAGTCACCCGACCCAACTTGGCTATCACCAAATAGAGCAGGGTGTAATAAAAAACATGCCGACGAAGGGTCTAGTACATGATGATGAGCTAATAATAGGGCACTGATAGAAGTCTATGATTATATACTTTCTTCAATTTCTAAATAGATTTATTAATGAAGAATTAGTCTTATTTATGATGGGGCAATCGAAATTAATTTACCTCCAATAGGTTTGAATGATCAGTTTATATTCAATAAATATGTATATATATATATATTTTTATTCAAACCTCCATTATACAAATGAATAGATACAATATTAAACATACATGCATAAAGAACCTTATTTGACCTAAATTAATACTATTATCAGAATTTCAATAAAGATAAGTTGTTGTTGCTTATTTAAAGTCACTTTATGGTACTCAGCTAATCGGACGATGCTACTAGTGGGAGTCCTAAATCCCGTTTTAATTAGAATAGGGATCTTTAACGAGTAGAGGTACGAAATACCACTGAGTCATGATACGTCATACCTCTTTAACTATCAAAAGTGTAAAGACTAAAACTATTAATCAAACTGTAACTCAATAAACATAAGTTATTTGTAAGTGTGTGTGTGTGTATTTTTCCATCCCTACTTCGCCTTCAAAGCTCTATGGAACTTTCTTAGGCCAAGAGGGTGAGGGCAGGTAATAAATGCCGAGTTAAAAGCCCAACGATACCAAGACACGAACACGTATTTTTTTTTTATTTTAAGTTTCTGCACACGGTTGCTGGGCAACGGACGGTCACAGCAACACACTTGGCCACCCCAATCACATTTATTAATATATATTCTTAAATAAATTTGAATCCAATAGTAATAATAATAATAATAATAATAGGTTTAGCGAACCCGAAGGTTCGATGCCGATACCACCAAATTCCGCCTACACAGACTTGTCCAATGTTCACCATTCAAGCCCAAGCTCCCGAGATCAGCCTTAACGCAATCCTCCCATCGACGTTTCGGCCTACCTTTCGGACGCCTACCAGTCGGATCAGCAAATACCAACTTTCTCGGAATCCACTCGTCATCAAACCCCACAAAAACTTTACTCGCCCATTTGAGTCTCCGCGATGCAATCAGCTCAATTATATTCACAGGATACAAGTTCCAGGATACAAGACTCATTACGACAGCTCCTTGGTACGTAAACAACAGAACCCTACATACGGACTTACAGCAACCAACAGTTGACCAACATATACGAACACTCTATTCTCGATTTCACATTAAACCTAACGACCACGACAATAGACTGATTAACGACATGTCAGTTGCTGAAATGCCGGTCAGAAGAAGGCTAAAACGAAGCTGGATGAGGGACCTCCTCAGCTAGATTAAAGCCTTGGAAGGGGTGCTGCTGGGCACTTTACTTCCCCATGCCTATCATGTCTAATCTCATTTTGTCCAGCACATTTGCTGATTGTCAGACATCTTCTGACAGGTGTAAATAAAGATATAAAGAAAAAAAAAAAAAAAAGTGAAAAGTGTGTTTTCAGAATTTGTTTCACTTCAAAGCTCAGAGTTTTTCAGTTCGGGGATAAAAAAGTCGGTGTCACGTTGGGAAAAATGTGTAGAAAAAGAAGGGAGATACTTCGAATAAAATTATCTCGTTTTCATATCGTATTTTTAATAAAAATCCTTTACCTTGAAAACGGACATTTCATGTGACACAACATATATAGTAAACAATCCATCGGATTCTGATAAAATGACGGAGTATCATTTTGTTTAAATCTGCTATTGCAAAATTATGAGTGTATATAGATAAATAGATACATGAACTGATAACACGTTGTTTTTTTTAAAGTCGGTTAAAAAAGGAGCCTACTTATTAATAACTTTAACTGACAGCTACATTAATAATGCACGATAAAAAAAACAAAAAACAAGTTTTTAATTGTGCAACAGCAAATGTTCTTTGCAAATCTAGAATATTATATGACAGCGATTATCTCGAGAATGAATTGGCGCCATATTAATTTGTTTTCTTTTTAACTGTTCGGCAGATTTCATGATTACAAGATGGCTCGGGTTACGAGTTTCTTCACTAAACAACTCGGAAGAATTTAGGTTGGAGCTATAGAATTTAATAGAGGTGAAGACATTGGATCTGGACATTCGGTATTGTACTCTAAAAGTGTCGCGTGTCCAAGCTATTGTTCAGTCCCTAGTACTCCCTCCTGACTAAGGCTGCATTGTCTGCAACTCCAGGAACTGTTTACAATGTCGGCTGTCTTTTATAGCAATCTCCCCTTACAGCTGTCTTAGAAGCATTATTGATTTAAAACAACAGACAATTAATACATGTTCTTTCCTATTACATTTATAGTTGTTAGTATAAAAATAAGAATTAATTAATACTATTGACTCACCTACCTCAAAGGTAGTAAAAGTTCTGAAAAGTTTGTTGCACTATTTGTTTTTGCAATATTGTTTTTTTTTTGTTTTTTGTTACTTGTTGAACAATAAAGGAGATAAGAAAAAATAAAATAAATCCATGACTCACCATAAGTACCTTAATACATCAATACTAACTTAGAGCTGAAGTTACCACAATAACGTTGATAGTTAATAGAGACATCATTTAAAAAAAAAAAAAAAAAAATGAATATTGCATTCATTAAGCAAAATAGAAAAAGTTATAATAAAATAATCGGAAATCTATTTTTTCAAAGAATCTATAAATTTAAAGAAAATAAAGATATAATAAATTTTGTAAAATATTTTTATTTTGGATGATGGAGAAGGATTTTTGTTTTGAGTTAAAATTTAAACACAACAGTACGAGAACTTCGATTAAGAGCAATATGTCATTTTATTACATTCTGAATAGAATGTGTTAATTCCTTTGTTTTATATATGTTTCATTCTTGGACACACAGGAATAAGTCACAGCACCCTCTTAAAAAGATTCCGTTATTTTTTCAAGACTAGGGTAGTAAATCTTATAATTAACGTATATAAAGAAAAATCGTCAATAAATTATAATGATTTGGGTATACAGTACCGAGTTTTAGTGTTAACAAATCATTTTATAGCACAAGGATGAAACGAATCTTTCTCAAAATATTCCAAACTACTTCAAAATTTAAACTATTTACCTACAATTTAAAATTTATTTCAAGTGAACGCAGATATTCTTTCGTATAAAACAGTAGCTATATGCCAGCAATACACCCATATGATTCAGATGGGACCCGATACATTTACACTTTTTTTTTAAAGTAATTGAAGATTTAAAAATCAGATAGGATAATCAAAACATTTTGAACATAATTAATTTATATAATGGATATATGGAATTTTCATTTTGTTGAATTTTATCCCATTATTAGTCACAAAAAGATTTTCTTCATAAGGCACGCCTAATTTTTAAGTCTAGAGTAGAATCAGTAACCTGCGTTATTAATAAAATTTTGCTGCCTGATCAGTTATAACTTTTTTAAGAGTAATAACTATAATTGTCATTAGTATTAATTCGTATATTAACCTGTTTATAAAAGACATTATATTATACTTAAACGATTATATTTATACGAAGAACCGGTACATGTGGTATTTATGTAGCGCACGGAACCAGTATTTAAAAATAATAGTCTTGTTAGCACTCCACAATGTCTGATATTAAGAAAAATAAATGTTTTTAAAAATTGTATTTCCTCCAATGGAACCAAATTCAAGTTATGAACAAACTATAAATTTAGCAGTAAAAGTTTACTTTTCGTTGCAAAGCAGTGCGTCAAGGGGGGAAAAATAAAATAAAATAATCTTTAATTTATTTTTAATTACTATACATTAGAAGAATCGAAAGTATACATTTTTAATCAAGATGATTTATAATAAATATTTACTTTTGCAAATTGTTATAAAATATAATTTTTTTTTTTTTTTTAACATATACTTTCGTTAAATGCTTTTTTATAAAAATCCATCTTCCTAGATAAAATAAACGAACTGATGAACAGTATTACAACACTAGAACGCGCATTGGTAGGTGCTGCCATCTAGTGGTTAACGACCGACTCAGTTCACAGAAGTCCTATGTTAGCTAAATAACTCCATAATAAATAAACAAACTCAAGAATATAAATCTAGTAGTATAATATTTTACGATCACTATTTAGCTTTGAATTTAAATTTAAAAAATATTAACTCAAATACCGAAAATATAGCACAAATCATAGCTAACTAAGAATCAAAACAAAATAACTTATCCGAGTAATGATTTAATATATAATTTAATAAAATAATTTCATATTAAATTAAAAATATTGATCGTGTATAATAAAATGTAGATCCGTCAAACAGCGTAGCGTAAAATTTTTTTATTATTATAAAGCATAAAAATAAAAAGAGGTTTACAAAAACTTATAGAAAATATGCATTATAATTTTTTTTTCTCTCTTCATATTTCTACATTCGCACCTGTCAGAAGCTATCGGACAATAAGCAAAAGTGCTGCATAAAAACTGAGATCAGACATGGTAGGCATGGGGGAGGAAAGCTCCCAGCAGCACCCCTTCCTACGAATTAATGAAATTTAATCACAATTTAAAAACAAATCAATTTAAAAGTAAATACCAGGAGGAAGAAAATACTAATACATTTTTCTTCCCTATGATTCTGTTACTAATACGCAATTTAAGATCTTTTCTGATCAGCTTATTCGAAATGTGGCCATTTAGCGCTGTAATTTGTTTGAAAAATTTTTTGTTTGAATTAGTCTTAAAACAAAGCCTTTGATGCTAAATCATGGTTTTACATTATAACGGACTTAATTAATATGGAAAACATATATAAAAGAAAGGAATAAACACATGATTTTTTTTTTTTTTTTTTTGTAACAAATACAACATGTTATTTTTTGTTGTAGTTCTACTCTGAATGCAATAAAATTTCACCTTGCACTTAATTGAAGTTTTCGTAGTTCTGTGTTTAAATTTTAACAGGGGGTTCTATGCGCAAGGTCTCGAGTTCGAACCCACAGGTGGTCCTAGGATTTTTTAATGGGAGTAAAAAATCCTTAGTTATGCCGTCCTTCAGAGGGGACATTAAAAGGTGGTTCCAAGCCTGTGCTATGTCAGATACTCGTTAAAGATCACAATCCTAATTTAACCTGGATAAGAAAAAATTAGGAATCCCACTATAGCATCGTCCGTTTAGCCATAGAAGCATAAAGGAACGTTAAATAAATAAACCAACAAATTTTAACTAGACAAAAATCTTCTCCATCATCCGAAATAAAAAATATTTTACAATATTAATTATCATTATATATTTATATTCTTTAAATTTATAGATTCTTTGAAACAATTGATTTCCAATTATTTTATTTTAACTATTTCTATTTTTTTTGATTGTTGTTACAGTTTCTATAACGAATAAATCTGAACTAGTCTATAAAGCTAATAGAAGAGAACATGTAACTTTACAAAAACGTTATTCATTCATATCTCTATTTCGGTGTCTCTAACCTAACTTTATGACACAACGTACCATTTAAATTTATAATGTAAAATAAACAAACTGGATAACATGATATCATAGTATAAAAAACAAAAAAAAAATATCAATCAATATATATATATATATATATTCGATGGAAAAATAAGAATATATGAATATATCAGAACACTGGCCCCCATAATAAAGGGGATATTCAAAAATGAAAACGTAAATATTGTGTACAAATATAATAATAATTTTTAAAAAATGCTCTACTCTAGACTTAAAGATAAAACCAGTAAAGAAAAATTATCTAACATTATATATAAAATAGATTGCAGAAATTGTGAAGGCACTTATGTTGGCCAAACTTCACAATATTTAAATAAAAGAATTTACGCGCATAAATACAGTGTGGAATCCAAGAAAGAAGAAACGGCCTTAACGCTATCAAAAACAATCACAATTTTGATTTTAAAAATGTAAGTGTTCTATAGCATTTCCAAGTCAATTGTAACCTTTTCCAAGTCAAATGTAACTTTTTCCAAGTCAAATGTAACCTTTTCCAAGTCAAATGTAACCCTTTCCATTTCAAATGTCACCTTTTCCAAGTCAAATGTCACCTTTTCCATTTCAAATGTTACCTTTTCCAAGTCAAATGTCACCTTTTTCTTCACTTCTAGCCTTAAATATTCCGTTTTATTTATTTATTTATTGAAAAATAATTAGTTTAATTAACATTATGACTTTTTTAATAATTTTGGCATATAATAATTGATATTTTTTTTGGGTCTCTTAGATATTTGATATCAAGTTCTGTTTTTTACTAGCTAATATTTAAAAAAAATAATTATCGTCTATTTAGTTTTAAGATAGTTGTTGATTTTGATTTTTTTGAGAGGAGGGGTAGTTTTTTGGAATAATTAATGTGTTTTCGAGTATTATAATTAAATTTTTCGAGCTGTATTTTTTATCGCTCGCGTACATTTTAACTCGCATTAAATTTTAATGTTTTTTATTGATATAGGGATTAATTAATGTGCTTTCGGGTGGTTATGATTACGTTTTTTGAGCTGTATCTTTTATCGGTCATGCGTATTTCAACTCATATTTACTTTTAATGTTTTTTATTGATATAGGGATTAATTATTTTGCTTTCGGGTGGTTATGATTACGTTTTTCGGGCTGTATTTTTTATCGCTCATGCGTATTTCAACTCGCATTTACTTTTAATGTTTTTTATTGATATAGGGATTAATTATTTTGCTTTCGGGTGGTTATGATTACGTTTTTCGGGCTGTATCTTTTACCGCTCATGCGTATTTCAACTCGCATTTACTTTTAATGTTTTTTATTGATATAGGGATTAATTATTTTGCTTTCGGGTGGTTATGATTACGTTTTTCGGGCTGTATTTTTTATCGCTCATGCGTATTTCAACTCGCATTTACTTTTAATGTTTTTTATTGATATAGGGATTACTTAATGTTCTTTCGGGTGGTTATGATTACGTTTTTCGAGCTGTATTTTTTATCGCTCTCGCTTATTTTAACTAAAATTTACTTTTTATGTTTCATATTGATATAGGTGTTAAAATTGTGTTTTCGGGTCCTATAATTATGTTTTTTTAGTTTTATTTATTTATCGCTCCCGCGCATTTTAACTTGAATTTACTTTTAATGTTTTTTATATATAGAGACATAATTAATGTGCTTTTGGGTGGTTATGATTACGTTTTTCGAGCTGTATTTTTTATCGCTCTCGCTTATTTTAACTAAAATTTACTTTTTATGTTTCATATTGATATAGGTGTTGAAAATTGTGTTTTCGGGTCCTATAATTATGTTTTTTTAGTTTTATTTATTTATCGCTCCCGCGCATTTTAACTCGAATTTACTTTTAATGTTTTTTATATATAGAGACATAATTAATGTGCTTTTGGGTGGTTATGATTACGTTTTTGAGCTGTATCTTTTATCGCTTATGCGTATTTCAATTCGGATTTACTTTTGATATTTTTTATTGTTATAGATGTTTGTAATTATCTTTTCGGGTCTTGTGATTACGTTTTTTAAGCTGTTTTTATTGTCGCTTGCTCTCATTTCAACTCATACTTTTTATGTTTCATATTGATATAGGTGTTGAAAATTGTTACTCATTTTAAGTTACTCTTTCTATTTCATAAATATTCGATAGAGGGATCGTTTATAGTGTTTTCGGGAATACTAATAGAGTTTATGACATTTATTTATAGCTAGTGCACATTTTAACTTAAATGAAAAGTGATCAAGAAGAATGCGCAATCGCGATGTAACGTCCAAATCAAAAATGTAATCAGATCCTGCAAAAAAACAATAAATAATTTTTACATCATATTATAACATAATACCTACGGTTCGTAGAAATTCCCAAGCGCATAAAAGAATAAAGTTCAAAACACGTTATGAGAATCCCCTAAAACAAAAACAAAGAAAGACCACTGCAAATGCAAGTTGAAATGAGAGCAAGCGACAATAAAAACAGCTTAAGCAACGTAATCACAAGACCCGAAAAGATAATTACAAACGTCTATAACAATAAAAAATATCAAAAGTAAATCCGAATTGAAATACGCATAAGCGATAAAAGATACAGCTCAAAAACGTAATCATAACCACCCAAAAGCACATTAATTATGTCTCTATATATAAAAAACATTAAAAGTAAATTCGAGTTAAAATGCGCGGGAGCGATAAATAAATAAAACTAAAAAAACATAATTATAGGACCCGAAAACACAATTTTCAACACCTATATCAATATGAAACATAAAAAGTAAATTTTAGTTAAAATAAGCGAGAGCGATAAAAAATACAGCTCGAAAAACGTAATCATAACCACCCGAAAGAACATTAAGTAATCCCTATATCAATAAAAAACATTAAAAGTAAATGCGAGTTGAAATACGCATGAGCGATAAAAAATACAGATCGAAAAACGTAATCATAACCACCCGAAAGCACATTAATTAATCCCTATATCAATAAAAAACATTAAAAGTAAATGCGAGTTGAAATACGCATGAGCGATAAAAAATACAGCCCGAAAAACGTAATCATAACCACCCGAAAGCAAAATAATTAATCCCTATATCAATAAAAAACATTAAAAGTAAATGCGAGTTGAAATACGCATGAGCGGTAAAAAATACAGCCCGAAAAACGTAATCATAACCACCCGAAAGCAAAATAATTAATCCCTATATCAATAAAAAACATTAAAAGTAAATGCGAGTTGAAATACGCATGAGCGATAAAAAATACAGCCCGAAAAACGTAATCATAACCACCCGAAAGCAAAATAATTAATCCCTATATCAATAAAAAACATTAAAAGTAAATATGAGTTGAAATACGCATGACCGATAAAAGATACAGCTCAAAAAACGTAATCATAACCACCCGAAAGCACATTAATTAATCCCTATATCAATAAAAAACATTAAAATTTAATGCGAGTTAAAATGCACGCGAGCGATAAAAAATACAGCTCGAAAAATTTAATTATAATACTCGAAAACACATTAATTATTCCAAAAAACTACCCCTCCTCTCAAAAAAATCAAAATCAACAACTATCTTAAAACTAAATAGACGATAATTATTTTTTTAAATATTAGCTAGTAAAAAACAGAACTTGATATCAAATATCTAAGAGACCCAAAAAAAATATCAATTATTATATGCCAAAATTATTAAAAAAGTCATAATGTTAATTAAACTAATTATTTTTCAATAAATAAATAAATAAAACGGAATATTTAAGGCTAGAAGTGAAGAAAAAGGTGACATTTGACTTGGAAAAGGTGACATTTGAAATGGAAAAGGTGATATTTGACTTGGAAAAGGTGACATTTGACTTGGAAAAAGTTACATTTGACTTGGAAAAGGTTACATTTGACTTGGAAAAAGTTACATTTGACTTGGAAAAGGTTACAATTGACTTGGAAATGCTATAGATGTGGAAAAAAATAAAGAAAAGAGATTGATTCTCGAGATGATGCACATCATTAGCAACGAACATACTGTAAATGCGCGGAATGATTGCACAAAACTTAGCAACGTATACAATAATATTTTAAATAAATTGGGAAGAATAAGTAGACGAAATTAAAAAAGTTGTATTATGGTTAATATATAAGTTGTTTATTGTTATTAGTTTTTATCATAATTATTTATATAAAATATTTTAGATTGTTTCATAGTTATTGGTCTATATAATAGTTTGGTTTGTTTTATTGTTGTTTTGTGATATATTTTTTAAGCGTTGTTGACCTTGTATTTTTAATAGAATAATTTTATTGTATTTATTTATTGATAAGTTGAGCTTCGGCCGCCAAGGCTGGGGAGGGCTTGGAGATCCCAGTGCCCTGTGTTAGCCTGAGTGGTGTGCCGGTGCTCAATAAAATTCTTTGGTAAGATGTTTTTATAATATATTGTACCCGGCTATAGATAGATGATTTATGGAAAATGTAACCAACATACTGCAAAATGTAACCAATTATGTTTAGTTGCAGTGTTGAAAAGGATCCTATGTGTATTCATGGACGGAGGATCGAAACGTCAAAATAAAGAAAATTAAGAAGGAGGATTAGTTTAATGACCCAAAACCCGAATTATTTAAAACAAAATTATAATATATATATTAATAGCTTCTTGGTACGTTAACAACAAACCCCTACATACCTAACACATACGAAATCTCTTTTTCTGTTATTATAGCAAACTGCACGGAAACGACAATAGACTTATAAACGATAAGTCAATATTCAAAAGGCCTGCGAGTAGATGGCTAAAAGGAAGCTGCATTAGAGACCTCCTCTGTTAAATTAAAGTATAGGTGAGGATACTGCTGGATTCTTACCTTTTCTATACCTATCATGTCAGCTGCTTAAGTTTTCCATTACCCATTTGCTTATTGACAGATACAAAAAAAAAAAAATTGAAAATGAAAAAAAAAGTATATTCAACCCGTTTATATTAGTGACAATCAAATTCTTAAGAAGGACAGAATACGTTACCTTGGACTAATATTCCACCGAAGGATGGTCTAAGACCCACGCGTAAAATGAAAAACCTTATACAAAAGACTGAAAGTTGTCTCTTCTAAATCGAAAAAAAAAATTATTTTAATACCGTAACTATATATTATTTATATATATATTTATATATATATATATATATATATATATATATATATATATATATATATATATATATATATATGAGATATTGACTCCATACTCAACCCTATTATGCCTTTATTTTTTCTTTATGCAACTTAATTTATAGAATTTAAGATAAATAACTAGGCTCAGAAAATTTCATTACAAAGACGATGTTGTAGACTTAATCTGGTCTTGGCCATTCTGACAATTTTCATCTTTATAAAACAAAACTGGTTATTCTTACGAGTAAAAATAATAAACAGCTAAAACAAAATTAATTAATTAATTATCAGTGATCTAACAGACGATCATTTAAATATCTTCATCGCAATTTTAGAACAGCTAGGTACCTTTAAACATGAACCGATTGTTTAAAAAGCAGACATAAATAAATTGAAAACTTCTGATAATATTATTGTATTTACAGCGTTGAGACGCAAAAACGAACTTGACTCATGGGAGTACAAGCCTTACTAATTAACTCCTATAAGCCCACACCTAGCGACAGGACATCACTGATGGACCAAGCGATAAAAGAGAGGGACTGAATCCCTAGACAATGGGACAGAAGGAGATACAAGGGCCCTGGCGTAGAGAAAGAAAGAGATTGGGCAAAAGATAGCCCTCCTATCTAACAAGAGATCGGGATGAGTCAGTGGGGCGAGGCAAAGTCGCCTACGCTTACGATACTACCACAACTCCACCGTAATTTCTATCTTTATAGCACTTTTTGTCAGATTCACTCCTTTTAATATCCCTGTTCGATCCGGCTTTCGAACGCCTACTTGCCTGGGATATAGGTGAACAGGCGGATATTAAACCACTCTGTAAAATTTGAGGAACTTTATTTCAATTAATACAACGTTTTAAGGAATACTAACACTATGTTACAAAAAAAATATATAATATACAACGTGTTTCGTAATTGCGAAGCACTATTTTAGACATGTGTTCACTAACACAAATTAAACAAAAAAGTTCATATTAACATATATCTCAAACTTATTTATTAAACGGATATCATAGGCTAAAGATTTATTATTTATTTACAACATTAAGACTGACTGTATAAAGTTAAATACTAAATAACAGGTTTTAATCCCCTGTTAGACAAATGAACGATAAGCAATAACAGTAGTTGCTCCTTTGTCTAATTCTGTGTGTTTTAGTGTATCATCGCAGTAATTTCTTTAGTTTTAGTGAATTCTGACACAGTTTAATTTATGTTTATGCATGACGGTGCTCCAGCTTACTTTTCTAGTAAAGTCACTGATCATTTAACTTATTCCTAGTAATGTCACTGGAACTTATGGAGACCGATGGGTTGGTCGAAACGTACCCATCAAATGGACACCACGATCTCCGAATTTAACGCCATTACATTATTCTGTGTGGAGTTGGATGAAGTCTACGTTTTATTCTATGGTTTAAGAAATCGGATCGTGGAAGCCGAAATAACTATCAAGCACCATCCAAGTTCAAGAAACAGAAGTCCCTTTGAACAGTTACTCTAAATGTTGTAATAATAATCAATAAATAGTAATAATAAATCTTTAACCTTTGATATATGTTTAATAAAGGAGCTTAGGATATATGTTAATATGAATTTTTATTTTTATTATGTGTTAGTGAACACATACCATTAAGCTACGTAATGTAGTCATATAAACATTGTAGCTTTTGTTTACTTATAGATGATTCTTAGATAACCACCAATAAGAATTTAGAGATATAACTTTTAAAAAAACTTCTAAGGAAAGAACCATTTTATAAATAGGTGTTTTTGTGCATTTTTACACTTTTCGCAATAGAAGAATAGCTAATAATAATTTACAAAAATCCTATATTAACAAAATTTCAAGATACTTTTAAATCACACATTATTCAATACCTACATTAATCAATCAGAGTAGTTATTTTATTATTTCAGGGATATTTTATTATCTGACAAACACCAAAAAAAAATCTAATAACAAACGGTGTTACCATAAAAGGTAGCTAAAATTCTCCCAAATATGCCATAATCTAAACGTTTGGAAAATATGACAAGCGAGATGTTCCTTCGATTCCTATCAGAAAACCAACAGCTTTGTTGAATTTTCGAATCTATTTAACGATGCATTTAAGAGGACATATTTCCGTGTCTAATCAAGAAGTGAATTTGTATATCAGATATGTATTCTTCAATAAGGAATAACTAATGGCACTAAATTAGTGTTATAATTTATTCAAAATAAAACAAGACGCTTTTCGTAAAAAACTGGTTTAGGAATTTCGGCAACAACAATAAAATTAGATCCACGCTAAGTAGGAGTATTTCAACTCTGAGAAACTTTTTCCATCTGGATTAAATTATACGTTCGCTATTTTTCATATTTATATAATCGAATAACAAAATGTCAAGCAAGTTTGTTAATTTTAATCTCGCATTTTAATCCAGGATACTAGTCTCCGACATACAAGTACAAATATTTAATGCTGACTGCATCCCACACACAGCTTGCCAGTCACTTATCCAACCAAACATTTTTTAAGCTGTTCATTCCAACATTAATTTACTATGAGATGTCAAAGTGTTACTAAGAAACATCAATATTTAAATTCAGAAGCAGGTTTCTTAACTGCGTACTTTATTTTACTTTAACATGTAAAAATGAAAACCCTGCGGCACGGTGATCGGCTGATCTTAGACTAATAACCTCGTTAACTGTACGCAATACGAATCTCTGATAGTCTTGATCCCAAGATCATTCATGGATTGTAGAAGTACAGGTTCTTTTTCTATCATAGTAAGTAATGGGAATCTCAAAAAAAATAAATAAATAAATAAAAAAAATAAAAATATATATATATATATATATATATATATATATATATATATTAACTGACAAGACAGGCCATGTAGGCCCTTGACTGCGTGGTGTAATCTCCTGGGAAAATATACTCACCGTTTCTTGATGAAATTTTATAGGGTAGGGTCATCACCCCCTAGGCTTATTTTTGCGAGTGGCCACTAGTAGGCTGACTGAAAGGAATTCGAACTCAAAATCTAGGCGCGCTAGCCACTCAGTCATGGACTTCCCTTAAAAACATATTACTTTCTATATTTTATCAAAAAGTACCAAGGGGAATTATTTTGTGTTTTGTTCTGTTTACAGTGCACTAATAAATGTAAATATCAGTTTAGTTTCAAATCACTATCACGAAGATCATAACAATATTATTATATTCAATTAAACAATCTCTTCTCATAAATATATTTATTATCTTATAAATCATGCATAACGTTTCGAGGTTTTATCCCCTAATCTTCAGAATAATGCATCAAAATTAAAATTATTCCTCGTTCTAACACTAAAGTTCTTCTAGCACTTCTAATGAGGTGCTCCAATGCCATATTTTAGTAAATATCAAGAAACAGTACATTTTTGTTTGTTTATTTAACGTCACTTTATGCTACTATGGCTAATCGGACGATGCTACAGTGGGAGTCCTAAATTTTGCCTATCTACGTTTTATTAGGATATGGATCTTTAACGAGTACTTGATATCGCACAAGCTCGGGACGACCCTTTAACGTCCCCTCAAAAGGACGGCATAACTAAGGATTTTTTGCTCCCATTAAAAAATCCTAGGACCACCTGCGGGTTTAAACCCCTGACCTTTGGCACAGGATTCTTGAATTTTTTTTTTATTTATACTATATTGAATTTTACAACTGTATTAACATAAATACAATAAGTAAAACTGTTGAATTATAATAAAGGACGTGAAAGGCTTGTGAAGAAACTACCCAGCGGTAGAACTTCGACGTACTTGAATTTTAATTCAGAAATAACAAATAAATATGATTTCTCAAACAAGATGTCTCGATTATTCGTCGATTTCCTGGAACACAGACATGTTTCAGAGCAAAAACAAAACTTCAGGAAACAAATTTGTTCTAAAATCCTAACAAAGACATGACCGAAAAAGCCAAACACTACATTGGTTGATTAGAACATTCGGACTAAGAAAGGAAACTCCGAAATAGATCATTTGTTTACTGACTACCTAGCCTTTCAAGAATAGAATCTACAAACAACATTTCTAATCCTGTATTCCAAATCTGAAAGTGGTAATCATTCGACTAAAAGCTGCAGTAAACAATTCAGAACACTTGGTCTAATCCGAAGATGAATTTACTAATTAATCGAGCTCAATATTTAAGAAACCATTGGATTGATTATTAGGGATTTGATGGATTAATGATCAAAACTATCAGGTTATATCTGATATAAAATAGTTTTTTTTCGTTGATACAACATCTAAATATCAATTTACAGTGCACTAATAAATGTAAATATCAGTTTAGTTTCAAATCACTATCACGAAGATCATAACAATATTATTATATTCAATTAAACAATCTCTTCTCATAAATATATTTATTATCTTATAAATCATGCATAACGTTTCGAGGTTTTATCCCCTAATCTTCAGAATAATGCATCAAAATTAAAATTATTCCTCGTTCTAACACTAAAGTTCTTCTAGCACTTCTAATGAGGTGCTCCAATGCCATATTTTAGTAAATATCAAGAAACAGTACATTTTTGTTTGTTTATTTAACGTCACTTTATGCTACTATGGCTAATCGGACGATGCTACAGTGGGAGTCCTAAATTTTGCCTATCTACGTTTTATTAGGATATGGATCTTTAACGAGTACTTGATATCGCACAAGCTCGGGACGACCCTTTAACGTCCCCTCAAAAGGACGGCATAACTAAGGATTTTTTGCTCCTGTTAAAAAATCCTAGGACCACCTGCGGGTTTGAACCCGTGACCTTTGGCATGCTAGCCACCCTGCTACCGGTGATCCCAACAGTGCATTTTTTATAACCAATGAAGTGTAGATCACTTATAATAAAAATCAAAAACTTTAGGAGCAGTGAATTTTAAGGTTTAAAATCATTACAGAGCAGGTAATCCAAGACACATACCGGGAGGCAGCACGACACAAGCTTTTGGACGGCCAGATAAAGCGCCTCTTGCGGTCGAGCATATATCAGGGGCAGTTGGCGCCTACCGGGAACAGTGAGCCTCGCGAGGGAGAAAATAAAGCAAAAGGAGGCGGAAGGGTTGGAGAATATAATGGAAGAAGAACATATAAAAATAGAGGAGAGGAGGAGAGGGTCCCCGGACGCAATAAACTAGCCGAGGAAGGAGGACAGGTGTGCGGGCCAGCGCCTCCACCAGTTTATAGCGCGCACCGTCCATTCCTCATATCTGGCTACCTGCATTACACTCCCCTCTGATTGCGATTTATAAGTTGCCTTTGTTGCAAGGATTGGCTGTCATAGGGCTCTGTCTTCTTGGGTAGCTGGTGGTCGCGGAGGGGATAAAGAAAAATTACGAGGCGGCTAGGGGAATGAACTGCACATTCAGCCTTACCATCGACTACTTAAAATACAAACATACGCTCGTTCTTTGATATAATATAAAATTATTATAATATATTTCTTATTGTAATATCATGGTTGGGCTCGATAGGTAACTGATGATATGTTATGATCTATGTACTGGAACGTAGTGGCTAAGTGTGTAATATATTGTTGTGATTCTTACTCCCAATCTTAGGTTCGAGCCTGATCGGGACATGTAATTATTTATTTTGCCACAGATGTGTGTCGATTTGAATCGACAAACTCCACAGAAGAAACCTCCTACGACTCAATAACATTAATAATGGGAGTATAGAGCGTGATCTGGACCAAATCAATATCATGAACAACCACTAACCTAGAAGCAGACGATCATTACACATAAATGAACCCAATGCTATACAAAAAGTGGGTACATGGAGTGTGTGGCTAGCATGCTAGTCTACCATTCCAAAGGTAGTTAGTTCAAATCCCAGTCCTAGTGGACTTTTTCAAGCATATAATTAAATGGGGATTCAGTCACAGCCTCTCCCCCGGGTATGTGAGACTCGTCAGCCAACTAGTGTCACTCACAAATAAAGGCATAAGGAGTGATATCTCTAGAAAACATTATCTAGAATTGCGAGGGTAATCTCGTGTAATATCCAAGGGCCTACGCGGCCTGTCGCACTACTGGAAAAAAATAAATCTTCACTGCTTGTAGCTGATTTTTTAATTTTATTATATATTTTTTTTTGTTTAATCCTCTATAGACCCCGTTAAGAATACAGAATATTTTTAAATTATCTTATTAAATATAATTAAAACAAGGAAAATATTATTTTTTTAATGAGTGAGGAAGCCAAATCAATCTAAACAAAAAAGTAAATCATTTTCCCAGTTAGTTTAGATGTATATATTCACGATCTCTATCTCTAACCCCCTCTTGCACAAATTTTCATTATTTTTTTCAGTTTTAACCTTTGCTTTCCCCTCCTAGATTTATTTGGTCTTGTTGATTTCCCTCAGCCTCTAGTCGGGTTTCGTTGCTTATAATAAAACATCTTTATTATTTAGTTTAGGGTCTTACAAAAAGAAAATCATTAGTATACCTAACTACATAAAGGGTATAAATGAATAAAAGTATTAAGCCATCATAACAGTATCACCGAATAGTAAAATTGATTTTTTTTTTTTTTTTTTTTAAACTTAATGTTTTTATTCACACCAGTCAACCTCAAATTTATTTGAAGAAATAATTAGACAGTTAAATTCTAATAATAATGATAAGGAAATTCATAAAAAAAGTTTTAAATGGGAGGAAAAATATAATGTAAAAATGAATAATAAAAACACAAGTTCACACACATATATACAAGTTTTCGGTCAGAAAAAAAATTATAAATGACCAAAATGATCGGAAATAGGCTTAAATTATTTAAGCTGCGAAATATACAAATATATTATTCATGTAATATAACATCATCATTTTAAGAATGTTGGCCACTAAATAACAAATCGAAAAACCTAAATAACATAACCTTGAAAAAAATGTTAAATAAATAAATCAACACATGCGCATAAGCTTTTTGAATATTAGTTTGCCCAGCTGCATTAATTTGTTTACAAGAAAAAAGACCTGAAATTGCTAATTAACTGTTACAGGTGACTAAAAAACGACGAGATATATTTACTAAGAAATGGCACATTTGAACCAAACCAATTGTTTCCCCCCAACAAAATACATAATATAATAAAAAAATATTTTACGTCATTATTAAAAGAAATTGCGAAAAGTATGCATCGAAAATTAAAAGTCATGAATATTTTGAACTATAGCTCAACCATTTTGATTTCATACTTATGATAGAGCTTCTTGAATTTTGTTGTTTCTTTATTTATTTAACGTCACTTTAATGCTACTATGGCTAATCGGACGATGCTACAGTGGGATTCATAAAGTTTGTTAGGATAGGGATCTTTAACGAGTACCTGACATTGCACAGGCTCGGGACCACCTTTTAACGTCCCCTCCGAAGGACGGCATAACTAAGGATTTTTTACTCTCATTAAAAAATCCTAGGACCACCTGCGGGTTTAAACCCGTGACCTTTGGCATAGCATTCTTGAATTTTTTATTTTTTATTATATTTTATTGAATTTTACAACTGTATTAACATAAGTAAAACATAAATACAATAAGTAAAACTGTTGAATTGGAATAAAGGCGTGAAAGGCTTGCGAAGAAACTACCCAGCGGTAGAACTTCGATGTTCTTGAATTTTAATTCAGAAATAACAAATAAATATGATTTCTGAAACAAGATGTCTTGATTATTCGTCGATTTCCTGGAACACAGACATGTTTCAGAGCAAATACAAAAGTTCAGGAAACAAATTTGTTCTAAAATCCTAACAAAGACATGACCGAAAAAGCCAAACACTACATTGGTTGATTAGAACATTCGGACTAAGAAAGGAAACTCCGAAATAGATCATTTGTTTACTGACTACCTAGCCTTTCAAGAATAGAATCTACAAACAACATTTCTAATCCTGTATTCCAAATCTGAAAGTGGTAATCATTCGACTAAAAGCTGCAGTAAACAATTCAGAACACTTGGTTTAATCCGAAGATGAATTTACTAATTAATCGAGCTCAATATTTAAGAAACCATTGGATTGATTATTAGGGATTTGATGGATTAATGATCAAAATTATCAGGTTATATCTAATTTAAAATGTTTTTTTTCGTTGATACAATATCTAAATATCAATTTATTTTGATCAAGACGAACTTTCACTTGTCATAAAACTGTTGAAAGCCAGTCTTTTCAACATTCAAATCTTCAAATTGAATGAATTCTAATTTATACAACAAATATATATATATATATATATATATATATATATATATATATATATATATATAATGGACAAACAAATATTTATGACGATTAAACTTATAAGTATTAAACTGACTGTTATTAGATAGTTTGCATTACAACCTTTGGGTGAATTCTGTGATTTCGAAAAAAAAAATTATAATTGCTAACCACTAATTATCATAAAATTATTGCAACAGCCAAGGTATAAACTTAAAAAGTGCAACATTTAGTTATAAACAGTTTACAAAGACGCCATTTTATACCTAGAATTTAAATATACCTCTGGTCCGTTCCTCTTTTCTCCTAGTATAACAAATATTTCAAGCACAAAAACTTAAAACATGATTTTTCAATTTCTGATTTGTATCTTAATTCTACAACAGGTGCGATATTAAGGGTTACAAACAATAAAATAGCAGATTGATACATAAATCTCAATTTCTTAGGTCGATTGAGAAAAAATATGAGACATAAAGTGCTGAAAGCACCAAAAAGAAAAAACAAAACAATTCATAACAAGACAAAAATATCCTTATGAAATAAGAAGAGCATACAGAGGTCATAAATTCTCTTTTAAATCGGGCGTGAAATTTCTTAATAGCTTCCTTCCTACAGGTATTAAGGGTCGACGCTCAGGCTGTTGAAGGCACTGAAGAAAATGGCTTCTTAGTGTTTAGTAACATCGCTAATCATTTATTTAAATATTAAATGATTATTAGCACGTTTAAATGGGTTTAATAGAATTCTAATCACAGATTATTTAAAAGTATAATAAAAAAAATTGATATACTATTATGATTTATATTCTAAAAAATATGTAAGTTAATATTTCTTTTTTTTTATTTAACTATGCTATTTATAATAATTACGATCTTAGGTAATTGGTCTTGGATGGTAGTCAATGGATGGAATCGTATGATACACCTCTCATTTTTTTATACTATAAATATAATATATTTTTATTTTAACAAATAGACTTTATTTTGATTTTGATTTTAAAAGAAAGCCTTTATAAACTGGTAGTTATAATAATAAAAAAAATGATTATCAAGAATGTTTACATAATTAAATAAAATTTCAGCCGTTATAATTTCATTCGATAAGTACAAGAACGAATTTCTAAACTCAAATTAGTAGATACAATTTATTATGAAAATTTAATAGCCGAAAAATATTTTGAAGGATAACCGTATGATCAATATCTACATTAAATTGATGATAAAACTAATTCTCCCCTTAAGTTTATTTATAGAAAGGTGTAATGGATTCAAAAATAAATTCCTTAAGAGTGTTTAAACACCAAGTTAACTTGGAGCTGAGCCTACCAAAGCAGTCCCTAGAAGACGCTGGTACTTATAATGATAGGCTGGAGGAAGACCATATTATTTAAACAACAGAATATTTTTAGATGGGTGACAACCTTTTTTACTAGACACAAGCTAAATAAATATAGTAGATAAATCATAAATGTACAAGTTTCGGGGAAATAGGAAAACTTAGTGGTTCAACATTTCTGATAGAACTATTCATTCAACACATCAGTTTAAATAAAAACAATTTTAAAATTTGAGTCAACAAATAAAAGTAAATAATTTTTAAAAAGACACAATAATAACTGTTAAATTATTATTTAAAGATTAAAAGTTAAAGCCTAGGACTAGAAACATACCAGGAAATTAAATTACCACCAAAGCAAGACAGACTATTTTTCGCCCACTCAGTCGCTAATTAAGAAAAACATAACAAAAATCATTTCGAAAGCCAAAAACAATAATAGGACTTCCTATTTATGTATATCACTGTCTTAGCGAAATGCAATATAATATTAAATTAAATTGAGGTGTGCTGTATGTGCTAAAAATTACATCCAATGTTAAATAACTGACATGAAGGAAGAGATAGTTCAGATGGCGGTCAAAAAATTTAAGAAATAGTAAAAACTATATATTATTCATGTTTTGACTTGTATGCTGTGGGACTAAAGTGTAGGTGTTAGGTATTTACAGAAAGAACACAAAAAATAATTAAAAGATAAGTAAAATTAATAACATCAGAACAAAAATAGAAAATAGAGAACTGAAAGAAATAGTTAACAAACGCGTGTAAGGTAAGATGAAGGGAGTGAAAACCATTATAAAAAAATAATGATTAAGAAAATAGTATATAAATTGAACATCAAAAAGTCAAATAGCATATTATGTATTATGTGTGATAATATGAGTGACAGATAATAAAAAGTAAAACAAAAATAAAATAAAAGGATATTGTACCTGACTTAGCCTGATGAAGACCCATAACTGGGTCGAAACATATGATATTAAATAGTGTTCACTATTTTCTTCTCGACCTAATCACTTCTTTCGAATTCATTTCATGGTCAACCATTGATAAATTAATATTAATTACTGACGTTTACTGAAAACGAAAAACCATTGACTGATTGCTTTTAACTAATAATAGGCTCCAATATCAAAAACTACCAGGAATGAGAAGCTGACACTTGCCAAAGGATAGATAAAAGTATTTAACTAATGAGAACGACATTCTGAATAAATATTGATTACCTGATTTATCTTCTCCTCCAAAAAATAATTGCTTCATTTGCAAATGATATTTCTCCATTTTAAAAACAAAAGCAGGTTGAACAAGGCTGGGTTCCAGACGTATCGCATTCCAGGGTAGCGCCTCGGAACCAGTGCGGCAGACGCTCGGCTCGTTATCTCCCAACACACGAGGTCCTAAAAAAAACCCTGCGAATTCCTTTCGGTTGGGGAAGTGAGCTTAGAGGGCCGCTATCCTCCTCCTACATGAACAATAAATAAAAGGGATGCCGACTGAGGGCTAACACCGCCGCGGAAGATAGAAAGAAAAATAGTGCCTATTTAAATGAAGCCCCTCTCAGGGCGAACATGAGGAAGAAAAAGGGTGACAAGAAGAGCCGAAAAGGACAGAATATAAATGCCTGATACGTTTTAAGTTGATTTACATAGCTCTCTCGGGGTAATGTCTCTCCCGAAGGTACTCCGTCTACAGCCCCTGTACTTTGATCCAGGTTCCGATTGCTGGAGAAACGAATTTGGATCGATTCTCAACAATCTATTTTAAAGGGGGGAAAACATGTCTAACATTCATGAAACATATGATAAAGAAATATTATTCAATGCAATTAACAATCCATATATTTGTATTATTCTCCGGAAAATGCCGACTTTACAATTTTTAACTTTAATAGCAAATGGAGGAATTAAAAGTCGTCCTTGATTTAATGTGACATGGCATTTCCGTCTAAGAAATGAACCGTAAGTAGGACTAAAATATTTAATTTCAAAGGAAACTGCAAATAAAATATTTTTTAAGGTCGAATGCATTAATATGAATCTATTTCTATACTCAGCAATGCTGCAAATCCAACCAACTTCTCCATCATACAAAATCATCAAAATTATACTCGTAAACAATTTTCCTTTAACAATAAATATAAAGGTATAACTTAGTCCAGGACAATAAGTTAAATTTAAAACCACCAAGTCATGCTACTACCAAATGGAAATATGCCCAACGAACGAATAAATACAAATCACGAAATACTCATATATAAATACATAAGTTAACTCCATACTGACATTGAGCTGAGTTCAGAGCCCGGCTATGAATCAAACAGGCAGGTATAGATTTTCTCAAGAAGGCTATGCCTGGCAACTCGACATAATTTTAAGTTAACAGCCAGTAATGAATGCGTTTGATGGTATATTAGTATTTTACATCTAACCGTTAACCTTTACCGAGCGGTAATACTATTTTTATTTCCTGCACATGATATATTGGCAGGTGGCAGGCAGCTTTTAATATTTCCAGGGCAGATATGGGCTTCGCAGCCTGATCTGAGGGTGAAATTTATGGTAAAGAAAGTTAAGTACTAAATAAACCATGCGGATATATCAGTGCAAAACTTTAATTAATGAAAGGATTAATATCCTGCAAACGGCTTGTTATAAGTGGAATTTTAAAATATTAGTGGAATTGTTGCTTCAGTTTGCTTTCAATACTTCAGAATAGTGGATGAAGGAACTGCGGTAAATCAATTTTCCTAAAGAATAATTCAACATTAATGTCAATTTTCGTATGCTTATTATCAGCTGTTTGATCGCAGCTTCGCTATTCTAAAAATGGAAAAATGTTTGACCTTAATCAGAAAACTCAAGGATTTATCTAAAGTTTCTCTGACATGAACAGTCTTTATTTTGCATTCATAACTCAATTTTTTTTCTCTCCGTTTGATGTTTGAATAGGCGAACTTTGAATGGCTATTAAGACTTGAGACTTAATTTGATGATCTCCAAATACTCTAAATATTAGAAATACTCCATCTATTGAAATTTATACACTCATAATCATACATAAATAAAAGAAAAGAAAAAAAAAAAACATAGTGGCATTGGTTCTTCACAAAAACAATCTTCATAATATCTAACTCAAAAACAAGGCGTAAAATATCCATTGCAAGTAGGAGGTTCTTAAGTCCCTGTCACTTTACAACTCAAGATAAAAATCAAGAATATACAGAAATATTTTCAAGCACTAAAAGTGCCTTGTTGTATACATCACTATTTTTATTTAGAAAATAAAGTGTAATTAATCACCGTTACTAAGTGCAGCTAAAAGAAATATCCAATACATGAATTAGAAATTGAATTGACTATTACATTGAAAATATTATAATAATTCTAAGACATTTTAGGTACGCTGAATGAACGTTCGTAAAAAAGTTCGTTTATCTACGTGACAAACGGATGAGTTAGTGCATAGAGTGTATGTGCATACGAGACATCATACCATACAATACCCATAAAACGCGAAATAAACCACATCTCAGGTCTCAACCGTATCAAGCAGATATATTAGAGTTATGCTAGTTGCATCTGTAATGATGGGAAGTCTTTCATTCATACTGTAAGAATAAAGGAGTTCCGTTTCCATAAGTTTACTTTATCTTAACTGAATATTTTTATTTTATTTTTTTACAAGCGTAACCGTCACAGAATATAATTCAACTATATATTAAACTATTAAGGAATTAATAATGAATAAGTGAAAGTTTCCTCATTCTCTGGAGTTAGTAAGAACGTTAAACCCCAAAATAAAAATTTAATAATTAATGGGGGAAAAATTAAATAATTAAATTAGTTTACCTTACAAGTGAATTTTTCAAAATTAATGGTGGGGATTTTTGCTGAATAACCTGCCTTTGATTAATGTTTAAATTACAACTTATTTATAAAATCATAAATAGAAAAGTTAAGGGCCAAGTCCGTAAAATAACTATATTTCCTTATTGTTTCTCGTTTCTAATGACTAAGCTCTTTTATATACTACCGTCAAAACTTAAAAATTGTTCAAATTTAAAAGTTTAATTCTTCACATATTGTTCTTCTCTTAACTTTTAATTATTTGCTTAGTTTCTCTTTATAGTCTTCGAATAATCTCATCCTAAAACTATCATTTTAATTTTATGTTCGCTTCCATATTTTATTACTGACATCTTATTATGATTTTAATTTAATTGAATTTTATATTATGTTTCTCTTAGCCCTGATGAAGGTCCACGATATAGACCGAAACGTGGGCACACCATTACAATAAGTATTACTAATTATGTGTGTGTTTTTAGATTACCACACCTAGTGATCTTTCTCATCTAAAATAGCTATAGAGTAAAATAAAGAGAAATTGTCAGATTGATTCTCAAGTACCCCATTCATTTATTTATAATAAAAAATGAGCCTTTATCATAAGAGGAATCAAAGATCTAAGTATTAAGTTTAATTTGCATAACTACAGGGTCAAACCAATAATTTTAATTGCCAATTCAGATAGAGAAAGTAATAAAACAACTATTTCTTTAAGGTAGAAGGTTTCAACAATTCCATTCACCTCATAAACTCCCAAAGCGGATATCTAAACGTCCGGTAGCCTAAAAAGCTTTTCTTAAAGATTGGCTTGAAGCTTTTATAAACGCACTTCAAGGCAATTTTTTTTTTTTTAATTAATTTTCAAGTACTCCTAGGCAACTCCCTGTCTGTTACTGAGCGAAACAACTGTCACAAACTCACGTTTTCTTACTGGCCTTAAAGACGATTTTATTTTTATTCTTTACTTTTCAAAATTACTGGCAGGGTACAATCAATCAGTGAAATATTATTAAAGACTAAATTATATTGGCAAAAACATTTCTTTGAGTATAATAAGATGGTTTGTGTGACGGTAAAAATATTTTAGAATGTAGTTTTCAGTATTTTTTAACATTTTCTGACCGCCAGTGAAATATAGAATTTCAAAAATTTTACAAAATCATTATTGCTGAATCATACAAGCGTTTAATTTTATAATAGTACTTTTAGTACAAATTAAACCTATGATAAGAAACGCACAGCGGTTGTTAATTGTTCCCAGAAAAATGATTGTTATTAAGACATGAAAGCCTTACGTAAGACTATACAACCTACGTGCCATAGAATAGGATAAGGTGGAAAATAAGCTGGATGAATGATCTCCATTTGTAATTATATAAAATTAGATTCAAAGTTTACAATGGATGTCCTTGGTCTAGTCTCTGTTTCCTGTCCTATGCGTTTCCTTTTTTTTTTTTTTTTTTTTTAATTCAATCTCAATACTCATTATTACGGATGTTAATTCAACAATATATTTCACAAGGAGATGGTCTCGAGACCTTCTAGTTTAGATTCATAGTGGAGTAATGCAAAGGGGCATTTTCTCTTCATGTATATTATCTGACATCTAATTTACTTGATGTATTAACTAATACAGTTGTAAATCTCAATAAATGAAAGAAAAAAAATGTTCACAGTATAAGTAATTTTATATGTTCTATCAAAAAACTAACGAAAAATAATAAATAGTATTAACACATTAATATCTGTCACATAATCTAAAATGTCCTAAGTTATATAGCTATTTTATGTCATTAGCTCTATATTAACAATGAAGTTAATTTTACATTTTTAAATAAGATTTTATAATGTACTTTAGGTACTTTATAATACGTTTTTTTGTTACAAGTACAGTAAAAGTAACTAACCGTCCCTATTCTGAAATAATAAGCTTTCCGCAGAACTAAACGATACGGACGTCAAAATAAATATTTACAACAAACTTACTATAAAAAGGACATTCAAAAGTACAAATTGCCAAATAAAAATAAAATAAGAGGGGTCAATTTTATAATAAGTAACAAAAACTTTGGCCGCCTAAGTAAAAATCAAGTTAACTCCATAGTAAACGATTTATTTCATTTTTCTATTAGGCTTTATTTAAAAATAATATTTTTTTTTTTTATTTTAACGTAATAATAACGTTCACATACATTTTTATTTAGATTCAAATTCTCAACGTTTCGGTCAAATATGTTT
Organism: Piezodorus guildinii; assembly: GCA_023052935.1. NCBI lineage: Eukaryota > Metazoa > Arthropoda > Insecta > Hemiptera > Pentatomidae > Piezodorus > Piezodorus guildinii. The sequence continues at coordinate 95,172,616 of CM041292.1, forward strand.
GCTGTCGAATTGTTCTTGCAAAGAATATTTTTATAACTCTTAACTATTTTTTAACACATTTTTTTTTATGTTATACAGTTGTAAATATCAATAAATACATTTTTTTTTAAATGTTTTCCAAGAGTAAATTTTAATATTTTAGTATATTTACAACAATTTTAGATTTTAAAAAAAAGTAGCAATTTTTTTTTCATAGTGCAATAAATATTTCAACATTTAACTTAATCAGTTGTTCTACCTTACTTTTTAGAACATAAAAGTTATATGTATTAGAATTTTAAAAATAATTAGTTTTGGAGCTCCATCAACAATACATTTAGGAATACTAGTGTTATTTCATTGCAAATATTATTGCTGTTCACCCTTTTATTTTTATAATCTCAATGTTTTAATGCATAAATATAACCTCTCAAGTCAGCTTCAATCAACTTATGGAGTCTGTATAGCAGGAAATAACCACATAAAATACCTACTAGAGTTTATAATTACAACGACAAAATTAATTTAAACTAAGGACTGTAACGATTAATCGAAAGGAAATTAATTTGTTTACTGAACCTGAACGCAGCATGTGAAATCTTCGAAAGCGCCTGCTTATATAATAAGTAGAAAAGACGATTTAGGAGAAAAATATACCTCATTAACATCTACACAGATATACATTAGAAATAAAAGACCACGAATGTTAAAAGTTTAGCAAAAACACGCCGACAGAAGAGCTAACATAAAATGAAATCTAAAAAAGCGTATACTCTTTCGTCACGAAGAAAATGACAAGCAGAGATATCTCAATCTTAATAAAACCGGTTGTGCCTACATGTATATATTTGATAAGAAAAACATCTTTGGCCTCTAAGAACACCCACTACAGGGAAATGAACTCTGGAACGGACTAAAGAAACGGCGATGACAGATTTTTTATTTTTTAAAGTGTCAAGATTTACACGGAGCACTATGTTGGACTAAGCACTTCCAATGTAGTTCTCTTTTCGTATTAACTCAATTAACTTGTATAAATTACTATAGGAATAAATTGAATAATATGTCAGGTTGTAGAGGCCTATGTTACCACATTCCTACAGGTGTTTACTTCATAATGGCCAAACTCAAGAGTTTAAAAAATCAATAAGTACTTATAGAAAAATTCCAATTTAAGATGTTCTTCGTCGTGCCTTTCCTGATTTCCCACTTTTCATCATCAATGCTAAATTTTTGAATTAATATTTCCAGATCAATTCCTTAATAAATCTAATAACATTGAAACTCATTTTTCAGAACCTTAACTAGAAATAACTAAATATAGAAGGACGGTAATCAATAATCAATTATTATTATTAAAGAGTATTTTATTAATTGTATTTAAATAAATAATTAAATCTAGTCAACAAAATTTTGTAATCAAATATTAATTAGAATTTTAGATAATTATAGCATGTCAGACCTCCTATGATTAGTATATGCTAATGAAATAGCTTCATCAAAAAGACATTAATAAACCACAAAAAGCGGCATCATACAAATTGATGAAAATGATACATAATCCCTTATTTACATAAGATGCGGATATGACCGACTTTATTTTAATAATTTACAAAATATTCCATTCTAGGAAAAATTAGATTAAATTTTATTAAAAATCTTTTATCGAAATTACGTACTCTAAAATATCTAGGGAGTCATATCTATTTATTTATTTTTTCAAAACGAGTTTTATTTTTAAACAAAAGCAATATAAAATAAAATGTCTACCGAATCTGCTAAGAATTAAATAAAATAATTTCTTGAACATTTTTATTCAATATGTTGATACGTAATTCAATATTCCTTCAATGATTAAGTTCAATAATCAAGGAATATCGGAAGAACCGTATTCAGAATCAATTGACTTAAAAATGACGATATTTTCTTCACAGTAAAACAGTGAAGTAAAAGTGAGGTTTAATAAAGAAAATAATAAAAACCACATGAACAAACTCAACTTTTCCCACTATAAATTTAATCTGACAATTACGGGACAGTTCAAACTCAATTAAACATTGGTAAACTAAATTATCACAAAATTTATTAGCGTATTGAATATTCAATATAGACTTTCATTGGTAATAATATTTATTTGTCTGTAAATCGAAAGTCTAAGAATGAAAATTAATTTATATTGCTAAAATGTGTAATAAAAAATAAGACAAGAGTACATAAAATTATATAATACCAAATATAATAGAATATTTAGCAAAATAAAATCTAAGATTAGAATAAGTAATAATTAATATATTCCACATCCAAAAATACTATACCAATGTGTATTATTGTATCTTGGAATTAGGGACTTTGAAAAATAAAATATCCAGATGTACGAATTCCATTATGCGATATTTCTACATCTAGAAACAAAATCGGCGCCAAATTATTCAACTTTAACAGAACAAATGTTATAAATGGTTCAAAACTAAAACATATTGATAAACAGAAACAATGAGAATTGCTGTGATCAGGAATTTTTGAAACACTAAATAGATAAAAAAAAAACACACCATAAACACGAGATTCAAATGCTACTTTAAAATCGCATTAAACAAAAATTAAGTGTCAAAGAAAATAAATAAGAATGTTTGAGATTTTGGGTTTACATTATTGTTTTGTTTTTTTTTGCCAATTTTGCTTTATGATTGAAATAAGTTTCTAAGCTTTGTAGGTGTCCTCTAAGCGAAGTTTATAAAGCCATATCATTACTTAAGCATATTTTCTTAAAAATCATATAATTACGACGTATTTCCCAGAAACATTAAAACTAATTCTTCTATTTTTTAGACGATTACACACGTTTAATTCATCGATACTGGTACATATTACTACTAAATGTTAAGTAATTAAATTTAAAAAAATAAAATATGTCAACATATCGTGTAAATGACCACCTTGAAACGACTGGTTAACACTAAAAAGAAGCTGGTAGAGTAGAAGCAAATAGAAAGATTGAGGCTAAAGCGTGAAAGTATGACAGGCAGCTGTAGATTGCAGAAGGGGACTCCCAACAACTGTACAACATGAGGCAGATATGTCCGAGGCATCTGCATTGCCAACTTCCTGCTTCTTCCATATCAACCATTACAATACACTTTGCCAATAGCTCACATATGCTAACACCATTACCTAATAAATTATATAGATTGTGAATTTAAATATTTTTTGTACGAATAAAAATCCGGAGAAGATATGACATAAGACAACGATAATTAAATAAGTAAATTATATATCTTCCAGTGGCGCGACAGGCCGTGTAGGCCCTGGGCATCGTGGTGTAATCTCCTGGGTAATTACACTAACGTTTCTTGATGCATATTGTAGTGTAGGGTCATCACTCCCTACGCCTAATTTTGTAAGTGGCCACCATTTGGCTGACGGGTCTCACATACCCGTGAGGCTGTGAGTGAATCCCCAATTAATTATATCCTTATAAAAGCCCCGCCGGGACTGGGATTCGATTTCAAAACCTATAGCATGAGAGACTAGGGCGCTAGCCAGTCAGCCACAGGCTTCCCTAAATTATATATATATGTATGTGTGTGTGTGTATATATATATATATATATATATATATATATATATATATATATATATACATATATATATAGACAGAGAGAGGCTTTATTTTAACGACATGCTGCCCAAACACATTGTGTCAATAGATTATAATCATTACATATCCTCATTTGTTAAGTATTACATTGACTCAGTATAAATATCGATTGAGACAAATTTAGAATCCGAGTTAATCCACGGAAATACACGATTTAAATACCCTTTCATATCAAAAATAATAGTGAGAAATAGCTGAAAAGCTCAAATCCTCTCAAACCTGAAATGAATACTTCCAAATAGATGTGTGTAATTTTTTTACGAATTTATATATGCATTCATTTTATTTTATTTTTTATTACTTAATTTCATTCGTGTAAAATATTTTTTTAGACCCAAGAAACTAAATTAAATTTCCATAGAAAGTAAATACAAACATTTATTTCAATTTATGTAGGTAAACTTTGTGCGATGTGCGCTAAAGGTGTTCCTTTTTTATAGACTACATTCTACTTTTCTTTTTTCCTTTTTTTTTTTTTTTTTTTTTTTTTTTTTTTTTTTTTTTTTTTTTTTTTTTTTTTTTTTTTGTTTATTAGACTTTATTTATACAACACTGACACGAGCTTTAACAACAAACATTTTTTCGCATGGAAAAAAGTATGGCGATGAAAGACAAAAAAAGATTGCTTAATTTAAGAAGAATTTTTCTCAACACTTGATGATATGCCAACTAAATTTTCTCACTCAAAATAAATAAATCCTTTTGGCATACTAAACACAATGATCTAGCCAGTTAAATGTGAAAGAGTGTCGCTGAAAACATCAGTTTATTAAGCATTAATGGACAATTCCAGCTATTTGATAATGATATTAAAATTTACCTTATAGTCTTCTTAAAGTAATATTTATTACCTGAAACAAATAAAAATAAATTAGTAAGTTTATTCTAAATGATAACATATTTACATATTAGTCATACTTAAGGTGGTTTTATATATATATATATATATATATATATATATATATATATATATATATATATATATATATATATATATATATATATATACAAATTGTTTGAATTTGTAAAAATATACAGTAAGCAAAATTATTTTTAAATATTTAATATTTATAATTATTGTAGGAGCAATGAATAATAATAATTTAAGATCTTTAAGGTAATTTTTAACTGTGACTGAACTATTTTATAAATTTTCATAGCACTGTGTAATTTTCATTAATTTTTGCTAACACTAAACTAAAGAAAGGTTTACTGTGTTATATATGTTAAATTTTAATTAACTGAGAAACGAGAATTCTTAAACTCAATAAGATGGATATGAGCTTTAAATTTCAGTTTCATAATAACAATAGCACTGAATGAAGCACTGGATCAAAGCCAAACCAGATTAAAGTTTATGGACTGTTTGGATCAAAGATGTAAATTCAAAAGATAGAATAATAAGGCGGAAATGTTTAATAAGACAAAAATAGGGCTAGTTAAAGAAGTAAAGGAACACAGCAAAAATACCTGGGCTAGGGAAAACTAACAACAACGATGCATACTACAGATTTCAGAAGAATGGCATTAACTCTGTTATTCCACGAGGAAATCCACGCATAAAGATGAAAAAAAAATCAAGCATAAAGACTTATAATGATGTAGACTGCTTAATAAGCTGATGTCATCAAGGCCTGTTATATGCAGTATTAAATGAAATCGCTTTCAATTTTAAACTCATTAGTTGGTGATGAAAACTTGGTCATACATTTATATAATCAGTTTCCGCCCAAGAATTTTTAACCATTGCAATATTTTAAAATAGTCTATATCCTACAAGGAATGCTATTTGCGGAGTCTTACATAGGATTAATAAGACAATGAATAGGGATATTAATAAGTAGATTTTATCTGTAAGCCCTGTAGGGATGTATTATTGTAAAGTCATCAACTACACATATTGTTCTTCAATTAAAAAGCAATAAAATTCCACGTTTAGTTTGTTCGTGGGAAGAATTTGAACGCAATAAAGATTATTGTATTAAAATACCTGAAAACATGAGTTATTGTTAGATCTATGTTTAAGATTATAGTATTACATACCTCAAAACTTGAGTTATTGTTAGATCTATGTAGTTAATAGTATAAAGATAGGAGATTAAGTAGTAGAAAACTAAATGATAACAAGCATTAGCGAGAGACGTTTCTCCTCTAGGTAGGAATATAAAGGCGCTAGGGAAACTTACAAACGGAACGTTAACAAGGATACTTACCACCCTAACTTCCTAATACGCAAGAACTATTGCGAAAATTCATGAAACAATCCCAAAGAAAGTTGGTCTAAAAAGAGTGAATGGAGGCGTCTAATAACGCCGAACTCCCGGATTTGCATCCTATTAGCATCGATGATACTGTTAACTGGAACGGGCAGCTACAGCCGACAGCCGTGAGTAGGATTAATAAACGGGTTATGAATGCCAGGCTGGACCCAACGTTGATTTGAGGATGGGGAAAGAACAGGTGTCACTGAAACAGATTAGTCCCGATGGAGCATAATTCAGATTTGAAGAAATAATGGGGTCACGTTTTTATTTTCAGAAATCCGCACGACGGACATATGTCAGCGAGATAAATTAACGTTCTGCAAGAAAGGTTTACCCCAGTTAAAAATCCGGGGATCTAATCCAATTGAATGCGGAAGACGCAAAAGCGAACTGAGGAGATAGGGATAGCTAGGCGAAGTTTATGATAGATGAGCCGAGTTGGCAACACTATTCGTGGGATTTCCTTTAATTTAAATGCGGTAAAAGTTGCTCAGTTTAGCCTTCGCGTCATACTAACTCAATTATTTATTTTTCACTTCACAAAGCCTAGGAAATACGCAAAGAGTGTAAGCTCTTCTAAAATCGATGGAAACCTTATTATCACTACTAGATTATCACAACTATAATCAGTCATGTTAATAGTTTTAATCAAAAAGTCTCTAAGATATATAACTTCATGATAACCAGAAAAATAGAAATCCAGGAGGAAATAAATCAGTGGTTAAAGGCGGGAAATACCTCTTACTATTCACTGACGAAATACTTAGCTCTCGGCTTCTATCAATCTTAAAGATTATACTTAATAAAACTATTAATCTCCCGACAGTTTTATACGGATGGTAACCAAGGTAGCTTAATTTAAGAACAACCCCTTAAGGTTTTCTATAATAAGATACTACGTAAAATATTTGGTCCAAACAGAGATGAGACTATTGGAGAATTCAGAAGGTTGATATCATAGCGGCGTGTTGTTGTGTTCAGTGGAAAACGAATTCCGAAAACGTAGATATGTGCTGAACCGACTGGTAGACGTCCGAGAGGTAGATCAAAGCGTCAATGGGAGGATTGTTTTAAGTCAGACCTCAGGGCTCGGGCTTTAACGGTGATCATTAGACGAATCTGTGTAGGCAATATTTGGAACCTTCGGATTGTAAGCCTATTTTTATATTATAACTTCCAATAAGCGGAAATTTACCTCAATAATAAATTTAAGTTATGAATTTGTTTTAAGCGCATTCATTCATATTAAAAATTATAATGTTTAATTTGGAACGGTGTGGTCTTGTGGATCGAGCACTAGTCTACTATACTCCGGGTCCTGAGTTCGAAACGCGGCGATGGCTGAATATTATTCATTCTGTTAATTCTGAGAGCGACCCTTGGGCATAGAGACCCTCCTGGGACAGACCCAGTCTCTATGAAGTGGGTACCCAGAAAAATTTGGGGAAACCTGGTGGCTGAGTGTGACCTTGGCTTAATTACCTCATTAGCCATTGGTCGAAGAACAGGAGTGTCGAGAAACAGTAAGAATCTCTATATAAACAGAGCCCAAGACCCTTCATTGATTGTAGAGATACAGTTTTTTTTTCATTATATTTTAAAAAAATTATTGAAACAGTTATACAATTATTATTTGATTTTTAATAGACATTCAAGAAAATCTAACAATTTTTCAATAGAACCAAAGAAATACAAAAATCTATGTATATTATATATTATGTATACATATATACAATTGAGAGCGGCAAAATTTGAATATTTTTATTTCTGATAAACTAAAAATGTGTACTCCCTAAATAATAAATGAAATAAAATCATAACAGTTACATTAATATAGCAATATTAATAAATGAAATCACATTATTCTATTTGTAACGCTGATATTTGAGTAAATAAAGGATGAATGCTGTTTGATTAGTCATTAGTTGACAAAATAGATATTTTTTAAAACAGTACACAATAAATTGTATTAGAATCAGTTTTTTTAAAATTATTATTATGCACCTTTCAGGTTATTTTTATTATATCACAATCATCTCTATTTTTATTACAACTAAAGCCATCCCTCTGAAAATAACATATCTCGTGGTATTGCTAGTCGGCAAAGGGAACTATACTTTAGGGGTACTCACTACGTTTGCTATACCATACTAATTGTGTTATTTTGCTAAACCCGTCGAGTTTCTACAGTTATTTCCTGTATAAAATTGATGGGTTTAGCACAATAGCACAAATAGCATGCTTTTGCAAACGTAGTGAGTATCCCTTTTATAACATTGTAATCGAAAAAAGTTAATAGTAAAAATATATCCTTATTGACTAAACGGTGCTTTAAAAGGCATGAGCTGTTATTATTATTGAGTAATATTTAGCACTACTGCGTGTGTACCTACTAATTATACATATTAAAAATAAAAAGATAAATAACATTGCTATTTAGGAATATTCAAGGAAATAAGTAAAATTATTAAAGAATTTAATGTAAATAAAAAACTATGATATTTACATAGAAGATTCAAATCACTCAAGCATTAAAGCCAAAAAAGGAGGAATATGACATATATCTACTAATACCAGACGCTCTAATGAGTTTCTAATTAGAAAGCGATTAAGGTTGCAATGTTTAATATCATGAATTATTAAGAAAATATTTGTGAAATATATTAAAACCAGGCCAACATGTTATGAGTCAGCGAATAATGTTTATGCATGAGTATAGAAAGTATATAATCAGAGGGGAATACATTAAGAAATTGTTCAAATTATTGTTGACATCTTAGTCAACTACGGAGAAGCAGCACCGAAGTGATCTAGTAACATAATTACGATAGGTGTTAAAGCTTTAAGAAATGATCTTACTAAATAAGTTTTTTTTTTTTTTAATGAATAACAATTTTACACCTTAAAGCAACATCATTTACATTCATGAATAAATTACATGTCAAACTTAAATTACAGCATTTACAAATCAGTAAAAACATTGTAATCCTTCACTGTTTGATTAAGTTGAAATGTGCCAATTTAAAAATCTGCGCCAAGAAACTAAAATCAATTTAATACTTAGAAAGCTGTACTTAAAGAGCTTATTCCGCCAACCTATTACATAATATGATTTTTATTATATGATTAGAATATGATTTTTATTATATAATAAAAATCATAGCCTCAATAGTTTCATGACTCACTATGGAATTCCCCAAAATGCCAGATATATTGTATACTAAATACCATACAGATACAATATCTGCGAAAAAACTACAGCTATTTCTATTCATTGCAGTTTCACTGGAGAGACTTGATGTAAGACCGAACCTCCTCCAGGTTAGAGTTAACCCTATTTTGGAATTACAATATTTACTTTTTAATTTAAAGAGTATTATTTTTAAATATTTTTACTTTATGTTATGTTAAATGGATATGCTACATTAACTGCTCTGAGTCTCAAATATCCTTTATAAAAAATTATTTAAGGACGTTCAAAATTTCATTATAAACGTTAAAAGTTTCCATTTTTTCCAAGAAAAGGACGTTAAAAGTGATAATATTCTATATAATCCAAAAAAACTAACCAAATCATTTCTTCCTGGTTTATTTTTTTATTGGCTTAGGTCGCTATTTGTTCTTATAATAATTATTTAGTAAATTATTACATATTGACAGAATAATGGACATGGTATTGCTTACTTAAATATTATGCACTAAAATCATTTATTTACTTTTTTTTTATTTTTTTTTTTTTGTTAACAGACATCAAAACTTAGAATAAGACTGGCTCTAGGCTTCAGGCAGGGTCGAAACCAGGAAACAGCAGGTAGATTAATTCAGTAGATTAATTTTGTATAATAGGAGTGAATAAATGTGTTAAGAGATATACAAATTGTCCAACTAAAACTTAGAAACCTATTCAATATGACTTTTACATATTATTTTGTTTTTATAATTAATAATTATATTTCTTTTGAATTTATAATTTATTTTTTGAAAATTATGATGTTGAAAATAGTTCTACAGGAAAAAATTGGTATGATGTGTTATAGCAGCCCAATTAAGTTGGGTGTCATAATTTTGTTTGTTAATAAAGTGTATCTCTCATAATACTATTTACCTCAACTAAGAGCAATAAGTATTAGTGTTCTAAGATTCTAACTATCTTATTTAAATTAAAATTCTAAAACTTTCGAGTTTAATACTAAAAGCACTCCGAAAAAATGCTAAGTATGTTAAAATAAACTGAAACATTTACGTTAAATAAGTGTAACAATCGACTAGCATGATCTAGATGATTTGACAAAAACTTTAATAAAAACTAATATGTTCAGTAAAATGCTCATTTGAGTCGTACAACGTGAACCATTAATTGAACAAATGTTTTTTGGCAGAGTTAGACTTCTGAGTTGGCCGCGCTGGCATCATGAGTCAAGGTGGCCTAACAAATGGGGTATTAAAGAAAAGGATGGCAAAAAATAGATGCACAAGCTAAAAGTTCCCAAGCGAAGCCTCAACTATTCTACCAACCACAATCACAATGCTCAGTACTGAACTTCTCCTGACCAAAATCACTTGGCACCCTCACAAAGGAAATTCCTTTCTAAAAGCATCTAACAGTCGAATCCAAACTGATGTGTCTCTATTAATGCAGTGATTAAGAAAACCGAAATAATTTGAATAATTTACAGAAATATCTAAAAAATGCCACAATATTTTTACAATACAAAAAAATACCTACTTTTTTGCAACAATATTTTGGTTCCTATAAATCTGCCACAAGCAACAGAACGAAACAACGGAAACTCTATATGTGTTTGATTTTTCAATAATGTAATAATAAAAAAAACATATCCATTTAACAACTAAATTTTAATTTAAGAAATATATACAAAAACAGAAGGTGTGCTCATAACACTACTTAGCTACTACCCTCCCCCCTCCCACTCAAGTCAATTATACATTTAGCAGTGTATGAATTAGTAATTTGTTTCATAAAAATTTGTTTGATTTCTAAAAGAACACTATCCGCCACCTGGAAATAATTATTTGTCCTCTCTATACTATTCAAGTCAACTATATTTATACACTTTGCACTACCCTACCAATAATATTATAAATTATTACAAATTGAAAGGTAGGTACTTTGAAGAATTTTTTTTTCTATGAACTTTGGTACTTTAACTTACTCAGACAATTTCAAATTCCATTTAATTTCACATTGATCTATCGATGTTATTTATTTTTATTTTTTTAATGGTAAAAATGTTTAAAACCCGTAGTTTACAATGGACGTAACACCTCTGAAACGATTTTGGTTTCAAAGATACAGTAACATCAATGGCTTACTTATAAGAGCTAGTCTTATCCAAAACCATTCTGCGAAAGTTGTATATTGGATTCCCACTATCACAATGCTTTGCATTACCATATATTTCATACATAGGCAAGTGGAAATAAACATTGCCGTAAAAACAAAGGTAATAAAATAACCTATATATAGCTACTAACGGAAGTTATGATACAAAAGAATGGATCCTTTTGAAACCGTTTAATAAACAATAAACTTGTATCCGGATGGAACGGAGTCGATTATGATGTATTTTTAAACAACAAAAATGGAAAGCTCACCTTCCAGCAACCTCAGTAGCGCGGTGCACATTTACCTCTACTGGCTAGGTCCCAACTGAACAGCAAGGAAGAGATGCATAACAAGACGGAAGACAACGGAGGCATTCAGCCATAAACGCGATTAGCAACGCTCATTGCTTTCTACCTTCCAGTTTGCGACAGAAATTTTCCATTTAGTCAATCATTTATGTAATGAAATATTAAAAAAAGAACTATAATAGCGCCTACTTTATTTTTTAAAACTATCCTCATTTGAGACGTTGATTTCCAAATGGTACTATATCCATTCTAGGAAATTTTACAGGAAGCGCCAAAATCTCTCGTTACTATATTATTAAACCAGCTGATTTGGGTCTTTTTGCCTTAAAATTTAGAATTATTTTTTTACTATAATAATAACATCATATTAAAGTTATGAAATTAATTTTTTTTTGATGATTTGGAGCGAAAATAAATGCGTAATTAGTACTTTTAGAAAATGGCCGCATATCTAAACCGCGTTTTTTAAGGACTTGAGAATTCATGAGATAACATCAAATAGAATATTTAGATAAAACTAAATGATGAGAATACAAATATGTAAAAAAATCAATATCGTAAAAAATGTCCTTTAGTACCTTTTGGAAATCAACGTCTCATTTGTAAAATCTTTGTTTATTAATATACAAAACCATATTACACTTGTGCAATATTGCAAACCATGAGATAATACAATATTATATAGCTTCACATTTTTAAATAAACTAGATATCAGGCAAGTAAATTCCATTCAAAAGCATAAGAATGGACTTTTATTTTGAAATGGGACAAAATAATGGAAGGATTTCACAGATTCAGAGCGTGATGGAGTTGTTGCTACACTTCATCTGGGAGAGTCCCAAATAAGCATTAATAACTAAGCATACACGATTTTTTAGTGTCGCTTTTATATTGGCAGAGTTTCAAAACGGTGAAGGAGATTCGCCTTTAATTTTAGCTTAAGTTAAAAGTCCATCCAAATCATACTTCCATAAAATATGATATATTATCGCAACACTAAACAATCGTAAAATGAAAAGGTTAGGTCACAACAGAATAATATTACGGGAATATTTTACTCAAAGCTTTCTTACAGGTCTAATAATTTCTAACAATATAGTTCCTCTGTCTCTACCCTTACCCTCTCCCCTTACACGAGGTCTTGCCAATGCTTAACGCTATGTTCTAACGACAAAGTTATGCAATTTCCGAAACTCAAATATCTATTGAGATGTCTCAAGTTAATTATTGAGAATAGTAGTGGCATCATTTATTAAGTATAAGTTAATAAATTAAGTTTGTTCTTGGCTACAACGGTTGTCCTTTAAGAATAACATGCCAATATTATGCCGCATTGTCGACTATTTTTCTCATAGAAAGATATAAAGGTAATAAATACGAACTATAGATAGAAAAAAGTTAATACGAATAGCGAATTGTGAATGTGAATAAGGAGTCAGGAATCTGCGATTTCGAGAAAGAATGGAAGTTTTACTTTTTTTCTTTCATGCTCTATTCAAGAAAAAACACGATGGGTTATGCTACAGATTACTAAACATATTAACAACGATCAAGAAGGAATAAAATAAACTTTGCATAACATTCTAATCACAGATGACTGGGTGAAGGAGTAAATTAGAAAAAAAAATACTACAATACTAAAATAAAACAATACCATCCCGCATTCAAAGTTAATATACTTACATTACTGTAAGTACCTATGTAAGCTTATATAGTAAAATAATTCTTGATTAAGTTTATTCAGTGAATCAATACTGCAAGTATATTATGGCTCAGCGAGTGGTCCTAATTAATAATATTAATTAATCTTTAATTATATGAGAAAAAAAAATAATAATCTTCCTTTTGACCGAAAATAAAATAAATATTTACATATATACTTTCCCTAAAGAGAGATTAGAGTCTTATGCTGGCACTTAATATTCCATAATTTTCGGTCCCTATCGAATCTCATCCATAACCATCGGTTCAAAAAAGTTCGTCGGCCCATCCATTGCGTTGTCGACCACTGCGTATCTTCTCGTACAGCGGGATTCACTTGCAGCACTCCTTGCCCAGCTGTCTTTAGAATTCCTCATGACGTAGCCTGCCCAAGCGCGAAAATCCTGGTTAGCTCCCTCAATCTAAGATTCTATCCCTAAGAGAGACACACTAGCATAATTCTCTCCGTTCTTCTTTGACAGACATTTATCTTCCTCTCCAAATTCTCGGTCCTTGGGTGACCATGTCTGGCACACATAGGTTGATACAGGAATGACAGAACTTTTAAAGGAGATAAATTTATATCTCATTTCTTGCCAATCTTTGGAAAACTTTGAGGCTCCGAAATTTCTTACATGTCTTACCTATTCTGGTTTTAAAAATAATAATAATCGCTTTTAAATTAATTTCACACGTTTGAAAGTGAAACGTTGAAATAGGTGAGGTTAATCCTCACGTTGGGATGTTTAAATGTATAACTCAAACTGATCATATTAAAGGTAAGAACATTTGAGAGCTATCATAAAATAATATTAATGCTTTATGTCTTTATATGATTTTTAAAATATTTTTTAAATCTTTTAGTATGATTTGTTAGCCAAAACAAACAGGAAGCAGATTCTTTAAAGGAATGACTAAACAAAAACGTCTAAATTCATTCTTATCATTGGGAAGGGACGAGAAACACAAAAAAGCATAAAGAAAATTCGTATAAAAAAAGATAATTAACAATCTTTATGAAAGGAAGCGACGAAAGGGAAAATGCTGGATATAGATGGTGAGTGGGTTTTGGCCTCATGCCGGCGCAGCCGCAGCGCCCATCCTAATTAGCCCTTGTAAAGAGCACGCGGTTGGAGGTCTGGATTTAGCCTTTGGTGGAAGTCGGAGCAATACTTCTATATATAGTTCAGGAAGTGTGGGCGTTCACCAATAATACCACAGCTGGCCGAATTTCAAATCTCACATCCAGCTCCATCTTATCTACCAGGATGAGCTCCATCTCAACGGCATTATTCTGAGGGCCTCTTTCAGGAACCGTGCAGAGGATATCTGACAAGAGTTATTTTTAAGGATATTAAAAATCGTGACTTGAGGAACAGTTATTTGTAACTTTGGCTTCCTATATGAATAAAATGGTAAAGATCATTTTAGAAGTTTAAATAAAAAAAAAAAATGAAACATAAATGTTATTCAAAATGTTTATTATACTTTTCAATAAACTATCGCCAACAACTAACCAAGTTTATAATCTCATATTTGAAAAAGAATTAGCCACAAGCTGAAACGAAGTCAGAAAGCGCGTTTATAATGCCTAAATCATTAGTAAAAAATATATTCTTCGCATAATATTGTGCCGACCCCAAATAAAGTGATAAGCTGTTGGATAAAGATCAGGGTAATATAAGGAACATCACAATCCAACTCCTTTAATCTATTTAAATTTCATAATCAACAGCTGAAGTTCAAACAGTTTGCGCGGAACTGAGGAAAAGCTTTTTTATTCATTCTTTAAACCAGTGGCTCCCAATAAAAATTTCTTTTAGACCCCTTCAATCAACCAATCATTTCAATGGTAATAATCTATAAATCCTAAATATTAGATGTATATTTAGGTTTTTAAAGAGCATCACCTTACCACGTACATTTCTTGCAAAATACTACTGCTACCGAAACTCGGTACACCAGAAATGGCCAAGTAGGGAAAATGAAAATGAAGAAATAAGAACACGGCTCTAAGTGATCCCTTCAATCTACACCACATTCAACTAATCTCTCTATATTTAAAATGATAACGCGATTTTAGTTTCCGCTGACTCCTTCTAAACCCCAAGACGGATTTTAACACGGTTTTCAACATCATTTAAGGCATATCCTGAAGGTTTATAAGTAAAATAAATAGACGTGAAAAATAAATTTTCTGTAAGCAAGTCATCATAAAATTATTCCATAAGTATATGCAGTAAAATAAGAGTATAATATACCGTTGGGAAGCGCACCCTTTAAAAAAGTTAATATAAAATAAAATAAATCGTACGAGTTTATATAAGATTGTTGTAAGCCCGAAAATTATGAATTCTCTATCTCTATATACAAAATGATCACGCGATATTGGTTTCCCCTAACTCCTAAGCCACAAGACGGATTTTTATACAGTTTTCAACATCCTTTAGGGCATTCTTTCCTGCAGGTTTATAAGTGTAATACAACGCAATTGAGCTGTTCTTTAACCGTGAAAAATAAATTTTCTATAACCAAGTCATCAACAAATTATTCCTGAATTATAAGTAGTAATATAGTCGTATAATATACCATTGGAAATAGTTATAAACCTAATAGTATAGGAACGTTTGTTATTGCTATAGTTTTTTAATACATACATACCAATCAGGTTTATTTATATGGGAAAACTTAATTTCCTGTTACCTCTGCTTCACTTTAAAATAACAAACAAATAAACTTATGCAATTGCACTTTTCCGATAAACTAAAACTCCAATAGCGATAACCTCTAAATCGATCAGAAAAAGCTTTAACATAAATGACACCTCATTCAAATCACAACCGTGCGAAGAAGGGGCGGGTCTGCTAGTCAATAGTAATTCGAATACAGAAATTAATTACCGTTCATTATCTTAAGTGAAGTTGCATATGTATTTCAGGCTTAATATTTTCAATTTTATACCATTTGTGCAGTAGCAGTCACATGCCAATGCTTACTAGAAATTATATTACTTAAAATGTTGAATGTCTCTATGCAGAGCTTGTTTGATTCTTATAAAACGCCAAAGCTTCACAAATATTAAAGAAATTTAAAATTATCCGCGAGATGTGGACCCATAGTGGCCCAAGGACCACTTGTGGGGAACCACTGTTTTAAACGTTTGTAAACAGTCATTCACCAGAAGTTTCTTACACAGCTTCTTTAAAATGTTCCTCCACGTCCTTCTGATAGGATGGCAATGGTGGTATGGCTGATACGATGTCAGGTATTCGTAAAAGATCTCTATCCTAATTAAACCTGGGTGGGCAAAATTTAAGACACCTACTGTAACATCCTTCGATTAGCCACAGTAACATTAAGTGACATTACATGAATATATAAACAAATTAACATTATTAGTAAATAGAGGATTGTCATACGTTTTTTCAGAAATCGTGAATATTTATGCAATGAATCGGCATTTCAAATGTGTGACAACAAAATTCTTTCCTAATCTATAGATCATATCATGTTGCAGTAAATTATAATTTCCGAAAACTATCGCCGATAAAAACGATTTTATAATAAAAGTGAAAAAATTGGTGCGCGCAACACACGTCTTTCACTAACACGACGCTGCACACGACTTAAACTCACTACGTTAATAATATCAATTATATAATTTTTAAACAAATTTAGAAACGAAATAATTCGTTAAAAAATAATTTACAATGGATTTGGATTTTAAAAGAAACAAGTGATTTATTAAATAACCTATTAAATTATTATCTACGAAAATCATTTGTTTTATCGGCTTTTCATCACTCTCTATTAACTTTTAAAAGCTAGTGAATGAGATAATATTTTGTCTAAAATCATTAGCATTCCAACGATAAATTATACATGTATATTACTGTTCTTAAGTTAAAAAAAAAAATTTCATTAAAAAATATTTTTCACCTTTAGTTGGATATCAAATTCGTTCAACTTATATGTTTACCTGTTTTTTGGCAATGTTAATCAGATGATATGGTCAATTTTATAAAATCTACAAAATTAAAGGTACGTTAGAGAAAGAAATTTTACATGGTATTAAAGCCTGTCCAATTTTGCATCTATATAACAAGTTTAATCAAAAATTTTGAGAAAAACGTAAAAAGGTGCAAAATGCATGGTATAAAGTGGCTCTTCTGGTAAGCCGATTTAAATGAAAAATAAACTATACATCCGAGATATCAAGTATTAAATATGAAATTTCATTTTCATAGAACTTTTGGTTTTTGCGCTGGACTTACCACACAATACACATGGGCTCACACACTGACCTTTTTGCGGGACTCAGGGGACCCTAAAACGTGTATTTCCACTGAAAACTGGAATTCGAATATTTTCACGATCGCAATGCTTTCCCTTACTATATATTCCATATATAGGTAAGTGAAAGTAAAAAAATAATCATCAAAGAGAACATTTGATATGCACTAACTCTGACAATACGAAGAACAAGCAAAGGAGACTACACCGAACGGGAGGCGCCACCTATCAATTAGTTGTTCATTTCCAAACTAGGTCGGCCTCTTGTTTAGTTGTTACAGCATTTCGTTACAACCAGTTTCGGAAAGAAGGTAATCTTTTATTTTCAAGAACATGAATATATTATAATAATTATAAACAGTTCGCGAATGCTTCTACAAAATAGGCTTATAATGTACGAATTTATGGGTAACATAATGATTAAAAAAGAAGGACGAGCTTCAAAATTACCCTTAAACCTATAATTAAAATCGTCTGTAGAACGGATAATGCATTCTTCTATAACAGATCAGGTAAACTAATGAGGGTCTTGTCTGATGAAACAGTTGTGAGACCACCTGACCGGTAACAAATCTGCTAAACAAGAAAGAGATTATGCTATATCCTACTTTTGCAGGATATTGTGGTATATATTAAAATACATGATTTAATTCAATTATAAAACTCATGTGATTGTGCGTTAAAAAGGTTATAATAAAAAAACGTGTTTTCTGTTAATAGGTGAATTCTTGTGTCAGGGGTGGTGTTGGAACCCACGCCAGTCTCCCAGCACCAGGCATTTATGAAGCTATTCAAGAATACCGGACGACCCCGCGAACTAAGGCTCTAGCGACTCTTAGTCTCCTCGTTCCAACAACTGTATGCGATGATGTGCGGTGCAAGATGGAGTTTCAGATAAGTTTATCAAGTTCAGAAGTAAGACCTAATCTGATTCACACTCACGCCCAAAAGAGAGGTTCAAAACAGAACAGCCTGTCTATCTGAAATGGAAAGATCAGAGTAAAGAAGGTGTCGTTACAAAGGTTTTCCCATAACCAAAATCATAAATAGTCAAAGATCATCACGGCAATCAATCCCGAAGAAATTCATCTCACTTGAGATATGCTAAACCACCGGATCCTGATCCATCAAGTAGATGTTATAAGAATTAATTGCCACCATGTAAAGCCACCAAACAGGATTTTTGAGGATTAAGGGAATGGTGTTGTATATATTAAAACATATGATTTAATTAAATTATAAAACTTATGTCATTGTGTGTTGTGTGTTAAAAAGCTTTTAATAAAACCGAGTTTTCTGTTAATAAGTGATTTCTTTAATAATAAGGTTCTCAAATATTACAATATTCCCCAACCGAACTGAGCTTCTTCGTAAAAATCCTTTAAAATAAATACATATTGAAATAACATTAAATTATTAATCACAAGATTACACAAAAGCAATTATCATCATTAATGTAAAAATCAAAACGGATATAAGTAATATTTCCAAGATAAAAAAAAATACATCTTTCGTTTGAGGATTCCAGTATGTTTGGCACTTCACCATTTAATAACAAAATACCGCCGTTGCCAACTCCTAAAAAAAGCTATGACAACAGCAAAACCATCTTGAAGCACAACACATTTTGAGTGACTAAGAATCCATAGTTTAACACTCTTTTATAACATAAAGGTTAAAATTAATACCATTATGGAGACAATATCATAAGAGATTCAAATATCCCAAAGTAAAATACATAAAAACGATTATAAAACTTAATCATATAAATAGAAAAAAATTAATTAAATCGCCTCTGAAGACATATTCTTATATAATTTACTACGAAAAACCAGGATCTCCAAACCAATAGTTATTCCTACTTGTGAGAAGCAATGCACTCCAACATTCAAGTATTTTTTTCGAATACATCAGGAGTATTTCAAACCAGTGAGATAATCAGAGGGTAACATGGCATAAAAATTCGAAATTTTATTGTTAGTTTTGATGCATTTAATTATTCGAGCATTAATAATTGTTTTGTAATTAATTCTATTACGCAGGTATACCTAACGTTTTGTGTTTAAGTATTAATATTATTTTGGTAATTTTTTATACAATGAAAATGAACGTACTGGATTGTTTGTTTATTCATTTACCGTCACTTTTATGCTACTGCATATTTATATTATAGTAATCGGACGATAATACATTGGGAGTCCTAATTTTGCCCATCCAGGTTTAATTAGGATAAAGTACTTAACATGACATCGCACAGGTTCGAGCTACCATTTTTGCGTTCCCTCGGAAGGACGGGCATAACCTAAGCAATTTTTTTTACTCCCTTCAAAAATCATTTATTGAACCCGCAATCTCGGGCATAGAATGGTGTTATGCAAAAAGCAACCACAAGTGACCTCTGAAAGTTACTGTATCTATTTAACGGTCATTTCATTTTAAACCTGCATACTTGCTGAGAAAAAGCAAAATTAAATAATGGAAGCTATCAGTAAAGCTTAACACACTAAGACAGTCTAGCAACAAATTTACCAATAACAATTTACTCATTGTATCGAAGTTTATCACTTGGTGCTGCTCACTACTCTTAATAGATATATGCTCTCAGTTCTTGACTGTAATATTCATTTTTATATGCGAAGAATGCGGAATTTTTTAATTTAGGAAGCGCCAACAACAAAATAACTGGATTTATAATAGAAACTTTTTTAAATTTATTTTTTCAGATTCCATCACGCCTAAGGTTAATGTTAATCGAATTATATCTTCGACCGACCATAAAATTTGTAATATCTTAGTTAGTTAAAATAAATAATGAAAAATAAAAACCATAGAACACTATCCTTTACAGCGTTTATAATTCCCTAATTATAATAAAACAGTAAACGTACATTTTATAACGACGAAATCATCTAAAATCCTTATCATTCACTAAGCACACTACGTACAAGAATAACTTAAAATTCAATCGGCTACAAAAGTTGGCAATAACTTGGAGAACTTGGACCCGAGCAAGAGTGCGCAGTATATCACGGCTAAGTCGTGATCGTATATATTAAAATGGGATAAGCCAACATGGGAACACACGGGATTGGAGGCAGTAAACATCACGGAGCCCATCCTTCCCACTTCCTCGTTAAAAATAATATATATTTCAATTTCATCATTTTTTTTTTTTTTTATTAATTCCATTCCGAGGCTATTGGTAATCCGGTGGACAAATACGAATTACTTCGTTTGAAGGTGCATGGGAAAGTTTTCACGTCCTGGTAAAGTTAAACAACTTTAGAGAGGGTTAGAAGGAGGCAGTCAATCATCTTAAATAGCTTGCAGAAGGAACTCGTTCAGAAAAAAGAAGGAAAAAAAATAAACACTTGATAATTTATCCTTATTAACTTACCTAGCACAGTAGAGCACCGCTTGTACCAACCCAATCACGTAGGAATTAGCTTTTATTGAGAAAAAAATAAGTTTCTCAATATATTAACGTCAGTATTTGTTAAATTAGAGATTATTATGAAAATAAAAATAAAATGAAATGAAAAGTAATTTTCTTCTTAGACGAGTAGTCCCCTAAGAATAACAAGAAAAGTACAATATACATGACAATTGTTTGGTCGTTTAAGACTTCAATTTAACAATAAAAGACAGATTTTGTGACAATGAATAGTTATCATCTATACATTTTAAATATTACATACTTTGGGTTATTTTACATATTTTATGGTGTTTGAAAGTGGATAATGATAAGGCTTTACGAATGGATACAGGCAAGAAATTCCAAAATAGTGTAGCACGAATAACAAAGGATTTTTTGAAGAAGACAGATCTGTGAGAAGGTGTATACAAGTTTATGGGTTGGGATCTAGAGTTTACTGAATGCACAGAGGAACAAGTGGTAAGCATATCAAAAATATAAGGAGATTTTTTGTGTTGAAAAATCGGAAGAGACAGACACCTAGGAGGTACTACCGACGGAAAGAGGGATAGAGCCAATTCAACTCGGTCTACTAGTGGCCTTCTATTAGTGGCTCCTTTCCGCCCATCCGCAGAAAATATATGCTAGGATCATACCTTTATCAAACCATGAACTCCCATCATCCTCCCTATATCCATAGTCTCCTTCAATTTAAATACTCAGTCCACTCTCTTAAAACAACATCACACCATTCTGATTTTTACGTTCCTACCCACAAAACTAAAACTTCGTTCCTTTATTATCCGCTCCACTACCCTCTGGAATTCTCTACCTACCGATATCCGCCATACTACTCAATCCTCATTCAAATCCCAACTTTTCCTAAGCCTCCTGTCATCCCAAACTGACGCTAAACAATTATGATATTCCAATAAAAAATTTTGAATTAAGAAAATAAGTAAAAAGCCTACTGCTTAAATGTATATATTGTTTGTCAATTCATATTTTTTCATTCTGTTCAACACCGTCGTTTTCGGAAGATTTTATTTTTTTGTTGTATAATATTTCTTCTTCTTTCATATCTCATTATTTTAAATAATAACTATGTTAATTTTGTCTAAAGTTCTATTTTGTCTAATTGTCTAATAATGTTAATTTTGCCTAATGGCCAGACATACTATATTATTTTATATTTCAATGTACAACCTGTTATTCTTAAGGGACCCACCCAGTTCCAGAATATTTTTTTTTTCTATTCTATTTTATTCTATTAAATAATAGCAAGAGATGTTTTTATTAACTTTCTTTGAATAAATTCCAATAAACTTGCCTTGAGAAAACTATTGTATCACACACAGAACATTACAAAATCCAGACACAGCTCGAGTAAACTTATTTATGGTTCTATCAGATGTTCAATCGTTGAGTTGAAAATTACCATCGGCGCACTACCTGATATTAAAAACTGTGAACGAAACCAGTATTCAGGTTGGGGAATAAAGAGGTAGATCTCATTGTTAAAAGAAATTCTAAATTACTATAAAGAGCAACATCTAAACTAATAAATTAGTAAAACTACAACTAAACGACACACCACAAGTAAAGAGAAATAATGCAAATTACTGGTGTCAAAAAATAAAAGAGTATAAGAATTTTAATATAGCTATAACTACACCAAGTTATGCTGAATAATAAAATACAAACATTGCAGTCTAGTACCAATTAAAATGCGAAATCGTTAAGAACGTGATTGGAAGACGTCTCTCCTATTTAAAGTAAGTACTGTGTATAGTAATTAAAACCAATATTTATTTACGGCCCTCAATAAAAAAAAAAGAAAAAGGAAGAGACATAATCATAAGCTTTCTAAGCAATATTGGAAGCATAAAAAGAAATTGGTATACTAATGACTATAAAATAAACACTTAATACCTAAAAACAACATGGAAAGAAATTAAAGTTATTTACAAAGTTTCAGCCTATCTTTTATGCAGAAAGCAAAAAACAGGAAATATCAGTAATAAAAAGGAGGAGCATGGTTAAGTGGGTAAGGTACTACTTTTTTTTAACATTTGTTTATTTTGTTTAGTCATTTAAAGTCACTTTATTTTATGGTACTGTGGCTAATCGAAAGATGCTATCGGGAGGGTTCTGAATTTTGCCTAGCCAAGTTTAATTAGGATAAGGGTCTTTAACGAATACCTGACATCGCACCAGCTTTTTACATCCCCTCTGAAGGAAGGCATAACTAAGGATTCTTTACTTCCATTAAAATATCCTTGGGTCATCTACCAGGTTTGAACCTACGAAGTTAGACATACAAGGCTGCTATGCTAGCCAATACACCTAAAGTGGCCGATCCCTAGAAAACATTTTACTAATTATAATTTAAGTTAATCAGGCTACGAATAGGTAATTTTTACAATAGGGTGGTAGGCATTTAGTAATGTGATCCTCACGTACACATTTTTTTTTCTTTTTGATAAACTAGACAATGTTAACCAGGACCGGTAATAGGTAACCAAATAATTCCAACTTGAACCAGATCATAGCACATTCGATTTTGAGGTCTTTTCGGTAATTTAGCGTTATATTAATCGGTCACCACAGTCTCTTGAGATGGTCATTTCCCAAACAAAGCCTTTGTGGTCGAGAGTGTTAAGAGGCTGTTGGGGTTTGTGCTGAGGGTGTAAAATATTATTTCGTGGTGGATACACGGAATTTATCATGAATTTTCTACTTTGTTCGGAAGTAGTTTTTAATAACGTTAAACACTAAATAAATAATCAATAAATATAGTTTTGGAAAATACTTATTTCTCTTAAATCAGGCATCACAAAGCTTAATCAGCCTCTTCAATAAATATTACCCTTTCTTAAAAGTGAAACCCATTGGAGAGTTCTAGGCAAAATAATCTTGCTGATAGACTGATCAAATTATTGACATCAATTTCAATAATTTGGCATGCAGAATTACCAATGAAAACATAGTGACATTACCCACGAAACACCAAATTAAGCTCTATAATTTTAAAATTTGTCTTTGATGTTACTTTAAATTAAGATTGATTTTCGTGATGTCAAAGCATTTGAACAATGTACTAATAACTTTACAATTATGTTTCTAATTTAAAAATCAGTAGGCAGAAAGGTTTTAATCGTAGGGGCATATGTAAACCCCCTGATCAATGGTGTGTTGGGTTACGTTTTTGAGGGGCATTGGGAACATGAAACAATGTAGGAGAATAACTGGTCATGTTAAAGGCACTCAAGTCTACTCCTACAAACTCTTAAACAACACCAGCAATTACTTGATTTTTCATATAATCGCCTGAGGCAATATAATAATTAGAATGTTTGAACTACTTAAAGTCAGGAATAATTGATGTTTGAATTCTTTCATTTGATTTTTTTTTTTTTTTAATAATAAAGTAAAATTTCTAATGAAAGAGATATGTTCCGTAATCCCTATAAAAAGAGAAAAGTGCATGAGGGGAAATGGACAGGAAAGCTGATGCAGAGAATACTTTCAATAAGGGAAACCATCAACCACACCCCAAGTGTTAACATAGAACCATAGGAAAAGTAGACACCTTACCCGCTAGCCGTACCCTATGCCCATATCAAGGTTAATTACCGACTATATTGTCTTCAGAGGAATTCTTTTATTGACTCTGCCTCACTTTCTCTTTTATTTATTGTCGAACAAGTAATTAAGAC
The DNA here is from genome assembly GCA_023052935.1 of Piezodorus guildinii. Classification (NCBI taxonomy): domain Eukaryota; kingdom Metazoa; phylum Arthropoda; class Insecta; order Hemiptera; family Pentatomidae; genus Piezodorus; species Piezodorus guildinii. The sequence goes on from CM041292.1 coordinate 95,197,299, forward strand.
CTTATGGTAATCAGTATGTATTCTTCCGAGAAAGCCAAGACCCACCCAGGGCTGTAGCACCAGGAATATTGATAGATAAATAAGATAGGTAGATAGTATAGATATAGATTTTTATTAACACGGTGAAATATATATTAATAATAACCGGAAGAAAAATGCAACATTTATAATTAAAAACTCAACTCCCTGGAAAACATTTACAATGGTCACCCATAGCGTAGTTGCTAGCATAACAGCTTTCTATGCCAAAGGTCGTGGGTTCAAACCTGCGGGTGGCTCTAGGATTTTTTAATGGGAGTAAAAAATCCTTAGTTATGCCGTCCTTCGGAGGGGACGTTAAAAGGTGGTCCCGAGCCTGTACGATGTCAGGTACTCGTTAAAGATCCCTATCCTAATAAAACCTGGATAGGCAAAATTTAGGACTCCCACTGTAGCATCGTCCGATTAGCCATAGTAGCATAAAGTGACGTTAAACGAATAAACAAACAAAAACATTTACAATTTAAATTTATGAGATATTAAATCAAAAAATATTATTTTCACTTTTAACATAAGCTAAACATTTTTTTAAAAAATTCAGGGATTGTGAATCCAGCACATTATACTTCTATGGTCACATGTTATACATTAATCCAAAAATATTGCTCCTATGTTTATGTGTATGATAATATTAGTCTTCGAAGCCCGACTGTGAAATAGTTGCTTTTAAACTATATTTATTGATATTTACAACTGTATAATAAAATACATTCAGTAAATGTGATGCAAGATTATACTGTCATGTAAGGATACTACCCATTGGCAGCTTTACCAAAAACTATGCTGAACTAGAAGATCCCGCTGCCATCTTCCTTTCAGACGCCTCGGAGGTTTATCAGGGATTGTAGAGGTAGCAAGGATTGAAACTAGTGGGTAAGAGTGAGAATAGAGTTTGTCATGAAAGGAGTTCGGGCCAAGTCAGCAACATAGGGAACATTAACGTCTTTATGGATGAGTTTATTCGTGACAAAATAAGGAGCACTGAGGATTTTGTATTGTGAGGACTGGAGGATGGAAGAGTTCGATGGTTTAGTAGAGCCCAAAAGCTCTTCCCCGTAAGTCCATATCGGCCTTATGATAGTCATGTAGATGAGTCTTTAATAGTTAAGCGGAGGGTTGAGCGTTTGTCCAGTAATGGTGCGTTTATAATGCAAGCGTTTTATGGGCTGAAGCGGTACTGGGTTCTATATAATTTTAGGAACAGTATAAACGCGCCCTTGTTGAAAGTAGTCGAAAATTTCGGGCAATTCCTTGTCGTTTTAGTCTTGTGTGAAGATGCTTTAATCATAAGGTGTAACATTAAAAATTTGTAAGTTACCCCTTTACTTTTTCAAAGGGGCCTGAGGATTTCGATATTTCTCATAATAATAGATTGTTCATATATTTACAACTTAGTAGAGTATATCGATATACTTCCGTAAAATAGTAAAATTCCTGGCTTTGTTTGAAAAAAAACATATATGTTTTGTAGTCTTACACATTGCACAGGGGTTTATAGAATAAGTATTGTTTTATCATTTATTTTTATGATACTAAAATATAAATGGGGAAACACGTTATAATACAAAAATAAAAGTATCAAAAAAGAATTGGGAAGGATATTCACAGAATGTAAATTTAGAGAAACTGTTTCTGGCAAATAGTGTGTAGTGATTTCAATTTTGCATATTCATTTTTTTTTTAATATGTTTATTGATATTTATTACAATTTGTTTCAAAATGAACAATAGTAATCGTGATATGATACATGATAATATGACAAACAATGATTAAGTCAAAATACATAAAAATAGAAAATAAAAAAATCTAGAAAAAAATAATAAAGAAGATGAGGAAAAATCATAATAAAAAATCATATAAAAAAAATTATAATAAAAATATAAATATAAAAATAATATTTGCATATTCTAAATTGATATCCATCATATCATTTACATAAACATTAAAAAGGTATAATATTTATCGTCCGTTCCGCAACCATGGTTCAATGGGAATTACTATTATATATTATAATCAATGAAATAATGTAAAAAATTTTAATAATACGGAAACACGAGGAAAACACGCGAATAAAATTTTAAATTTTACTTTCATAATTTTAAAATAAACTGAAAAACTATAAGAAAAGGTATGCTTGTACAATTAAGACTATAAAACAAATTAAGAACAAATCAAACAGCAAATTAGTTTAGTGGTGTTAGTACTAGTCAAATATCAATTTAGACTAGAGAAAGTCCGAAGCCATAAAATACTTTATGTAAAACCCGAATCAGAATCTTATATAGAACCCAGAGAATTCTTTCTGGTCATACGATTAATACTAAGCTCTAATAAGAGGGATAGGGAAACTGTTATTTAGTAAAAATACAAGCAGCGGGTGTGAAAAACGTGAATGAGAAAGTGTAAAACGTGTCCGTCGTTAGACCGAACTAACGAACCTCAGTGATATTTTGCTATCTCATTCGGAGAAATGTTTATCAACAATTAGCCGCTAACTGATTATTTATAATGATGACTAATCTTTTGAATAATAATAGGAAAATTAATTATAAAGTACAATAATTCAAAATATATAATAGTTAACTACGGATTTTTTCCAAGTATGTCATATAATTAATTACATAAAATAGTTTTCTGTTTCCAGTATAACACAATTGAATTCATTAAAAAAAATAAATATATTTGAATAGTCTATTCCATCTTGTTCAAAAAGCGAAACTAATTGAAATATTTCTGACTAGTGAGTAAAACTTACTCCAATGTGTTTTACTTATAAACCTTCAGGAAAGAATGTCCTAAATGATAGTGAAAACAGTATTATAGTTCCCGGAAACCAGGAATCGCGTTATCATTATATATATATATAATATATATATACATAAACCTCTAGTAGTACCTCTACAACCATTAAAGGGTCTTGGGCTCAGTACACATAAAGATTCATACTGTTTCTAGGCCAACCGCCGTGCAATGAGGTGATTAGACCTTGATCACGCTCATCCGCCATGTTTTCTCCCCAATTCGAGTACTCCCATTAAAGAGGCTGGACCAGGAGATTCTCCATATCCTAGGGTCGCCCCCCGCTAAATCAACAAAATAAATAATATTCTGCCATAGCCGGAATTCGAATCCAGTACCCAGGAGAACAGCAGTCTAGCACTCTATCCACCATACCATGCCTCTCCCTTTATATATATATATATATATATATATATATATATATATATATATATATTTTTATATATTATATTATTATTATTATAATTTATTTTTTTTTTTTTTATATATATTTTGTTAATTTCGGGTTTTAGGTCATTAAACTAACAATCTTTCTTAAAGGAGTATTAGTTCTTAAATAAAGAGAATTAAGAAGGAGTGTTAGTTTAATGACCTAAAACCCGAATTATTTCAAACAAAATTTATATATATATATATATATATATATATATATATATATATATATATATAAACATATATATATTAAATAATTCAGCTACGCCTAAAATTTGTATTAATGAGTAGACCATAATGCGATCATTCCTATAGAAATGTTTTAATATTTTCTTATTGTATAAGATGTTTTCATTATAATAACGGTTTTTTAAGAATAATTGGTCGGTTGGTCACTAACAACTTAATTAACTCTGTTTGAGCCATTTTCATATCGTGTAACTGTACTTTTAGTTTTAATAACAAATTTACATTTTCCTCTTTATTGAGAAGAATACATTATATCAAATCGATTAATTCAATTAATAATTAAAGAATAATACCACAATAAGATGAAAACAATCATGTTTATGAAAGAAAGGACTTGAAATTGAAATTTTAAAAATTTAATAACATAAAAAAATATTTGCCACGTTTCAACTTTTTTTTTATTTATAAAAATTATTTCGTCTCAACATTTAAATAATATAATAAATAAATTTAATAAAGAGTTAAGGATCAATTACAATATTCTAATAGTTTTGATTTAGTTTTGAATAACCATTAAACGCAGGACCACACAGGGTCAGACGCTCCGCCTCGATGGCAAATCTCTGAAAGCAGTTGATTTTGGGGTCAGTGAAAGCGTGGAAAGACAGAAATGCTCCGGAGGCGAACGAAAGGTGCCCACATGTTTTCAAAATCTATGAATGCACTCTCGGGAAAATCACATCACCTTTTGTGAATGCACAGGAGACATGTCAAAGTGTGAAAAGTAAGGTAGAAAAAAAAACTACTTTTATATTCAAACATAAATGGTATCGGAAACAAGCCAGCATCATAGCGGTTCCTAACCGGGCGCTAATCTGAAATGAAACGAGACCTCCAGAAGACAAAAACACGTTTGGATCTCAAGATTATAGAGCGACTGATCCCATCCGCTTGTCTCTTAGTGTCTAAAATTGTTCACTTGATATAACTTAATTAAATAAAGGTGTAAACAGGCGTATGACAAGAAAAACAACGTTAAGAAAAAATATTGAACTATGTAAAATGTTTCATTAATGAAAAAAAAATGGATTAAGTGGTTCTCATTTCATATTCAATATTTATTAACATTACAAGAAAAAAAACTTCTTTTTTTTTTAACACGTAGTAAAGTTCCACTCTGCCGATACTGTGAGTGGTTTGTATAAAATACAGCTAAAGGAAGATATGAGATTTCATTACAGCAAGAATAACTTTATAAGTCATTACCTAAGTCCTAGCGCATAAAATTATTGTTAACTAAATTTACTAACAGAAGAAACATTATTTGCAACAAGCCAGAGAAAATATGCAAAAGTGGTAGGCTTGAAAATTGCATATTGATCACATTCAGCTTGTAACAGAAGCCGCCACTTCGCCTTATTGCTTGCAGAAACAGCAGGTTAAAATCGCGTGCAACGTTCTGTGAAGATGCCAATTAGTTTTGAATTAAATCAAGCATTTTTATGAACAAGTATTACTAACAGTAACGGATTATCTATATAACGGAAATGAAATATTTATAATGGAAAAATAATTGATCATAGACAGAATCTATGCAGAAGTTGGTCCTTGAAGAAGATTCAGTGCGGTTGAATAAAGGATAGAACAACTATGTGTTGAGACACTATTAATATATAATTATACAGTATTTTATACATACATATATAATCCAATTATACCTATCTATATATTCATATATAAACAAACATTGTTGTCACATCCGTCACTCAATCGACCTGAAGATGACTAAACTTTGGGTCAAAACGTTGGAAAAATAAATTAGGGTCACTTATTTGAAGTGTTTCAATGAACGCAAAATAAAATATATTTAATCGCCTCTTCCTTTGTTGATAACGTGTGATAAAGATTCGACAAGACTTATAGTTAAAAAACATAAAAATAAAGTTTATTGTTTCAGCTTCTTTAGACATTCTAAATAAAATATCCAGAGAACCTATCATAATTTAAGACATAAGCCAGGTTTACACAGCGAGGGCATTTTGTAAAAATAGTGAAATAATGTAGTAGTATAGCATTATGCGTCTCAATGCATTATTCATTTTAAAATCCTGTATAAATAAATACATAAAGAGGGTGATATAAGGAAATTAAAATGACTCTTTCGGAAATATAATGGATTATTAGAATATTTTGTAGAGTTTCAAGTATGCTTTTAACCTATTAATATAATTCTAAATATGGGTACAACAACCAGCATTTACCCTTCGTCGTATATCCACGACTTCCTACCACAGAGTATCCTTTAATAACACTCCGTTAGTCCTCGTTGAACAGATCCTATACCTAGAACAGCACCTTGAAAAACGCCTAACTTGGAATCCTCATATAAGACTAAAACGACAAGAAACTGCCCCGGTGTTTTTGACTACTTCAACAGTTACTGGACCAACGCTCAATCCTTCCACCCAACCACAAAAGACTCAATTACATGATCATCATGAGCCCAATATGGACTTACGGAGCAGAGCTATGGGGCTCTACTAAACTATCGAATTATTCTCTTACACGATACACACAGTAAAAGATCCTTAATAAAATTCTAAACGCTTCTTACTTTGTCACAAATAAACTAATCCATAAAGATATCGATGTTCCATTTGCTACTGACTTGGACCGAACTAGGTACCATTCCTTTCATAGCAAACTCCTTTTCTATCCTAAACCACTTGTTTCAAGCCCTGCTTCCTCTTCGATTCATGATAATCCCCCTAGGTGTCTGAAAAGGGGATTGCAGCGGGACCTTCTGATTTATAATTCTTATTGTAGTACAGTCTCTACACGTATTTCATGTCAGTGTATTATATTTCAATTACATTTATTAGATGCATTTCTTAATACTGCTGTAAATATAAATAAATGCGTTTAAATAAATAAAAATATGGTTGTATGTGGCTGTCTCGATTTTTTAAATTCTACACCTTTTCAAATATATGATTTTTTTTGTTTTTGTTTCTATAATCATTATTTTTGCATCAAACTCTCACTTTGGAAATCTGGCCTTAACCAATCCATCCTTATCACAGGAAACCTATGGCAGTGGGAGGATTTGACATGCCTGAATACCTGTCGGATGATGAGCTTACTCACCGAGTGTGGGAAGTGAGGCCGATCCCTGCCAGGTGGTGCATTACGTAAAGAGGTGTTTCTCCGATCAGCTGTTCCAACCACTCCGACAGGTCTCACGATCTGGGTTAGAATAATAACTCGGAATGGCTCCGTACCCATATCCTAAGCCTCCTATAAGTGCGAAATACTTCTGTAAAACCTGCCAGTCCATTGGAAGAAGAGGGAAAATCCGGAAAATCTCAGCCGTATTAGATGAAATATCACAAAGGTGAAAATGGAGAAAGGCAATTTTTAGCTGGATTATTAAATATAAGACTTACAGAATCCATAAATAACTAAAATAGATAATAATTATAAGCATGTAGATTATATTCTATACTTCTACAGTCTATGCTAAGATGACAAAATTGTATAAGTAACTTTTTTTAGAAATAAAAGAGTTTTTCAATCCTGGTTTGACATTCGTTTATGTTTAGAAAGGTGGCTAAATGTTCTTCTTTCAGTTAATGAGTAAACAACGAACTATCTTCTAAACATAAACGAATGACACTTCAGAATATGAAAAACTCTTATTTCTAAAAAAAAAAATTACAAACAATTTTTCAGTGGAGTACAGTAGAGTTTACGTATAAAGGTATGATTATGGGGGTCAGTTGTACCTTGGGTGGTTAGCATAACAGCCTCTATGCCAAAGGTCACGGGCTCGAACCCGCAGGTGATCCTTAGGATTTTTTAATGGGAGTAAAAATCCTTAGTTATGCCGTCCTTCGGAGGAGAAGTTAAAAGGTGTTCCCAAGCCTGTGCGATGTCAGGTAAAGATCCTATTCCAATAAAACCTAGATATGCAAAATTTATGACTCCCACTGTAGCATCGTCCGATTAGCCATAATAGCATAATGTGACGTTAAATAAAAACAAACAAGGTATGATTATTGTAGTGACCAAAGTAGAAATACACGTTTTTATTAATTACATCAATCTCATGCGTATTATCATTAATTCATCTTTATTTATCTTTTATATCTTACCTTATCATTAATTATTTCGCTAAGTTCCTTAACTTAAAGGAAAAAAATCGCTACATTAATGTTATCACGTAATTATTCTCATACATTATTAGACGTTAAAGAAAAGAAACAGCCGCTGATTGGTTGGGCTGATTGAATTTGTCCCATATTCACTATTTAATATTAATCAATATATCTTATTAAATGCCTACATAAACGATGATTCTAAAGTAATCATGATTTCTTATGGATTCTCGCCAATTCTCGAATTTATTTATAAAAATAATTATAAAGGGGATTCCCTGATATATTATTGCCAAGACAGAAACCTATTTACCTTATTTCTTCAAAGTATTTCATCAATTCCTGTAACTATCATCGTGTATCGATGTGGTCTCTTAAAAGTCAACATCGCGTATTTTAGGAACATTAGGAATGTATGCACTAAAATAAATAATATTTTAAAAAATAATGTGAAATTAAAGCAATTTTGAATAATAAAGACAAAACATAGCTACATTTGTTAGCTCGACCATAACGCATAAACAAAATCATTTACTAGAGTTGAAATTACATGTTCTGTATATTACTAAAACCACAATTCTACAAATATTGCCCATAATATTGCCATATATTTCATTAACCGTCAAAATGATCATGATATATGTTACCAAAATTATTAAAAAAAATATTCCTTATTTTAGTAAAACTACATACAGCATACTGACTAATTTTTAATATTTATTACATCTAGGACGTTAATATTCAATATAAGTTTATTTTTTCAATGCTTTAGCTTTTTTACTGATCATTTTTATAATGTCTTTGAAGAAACACAATGATTTATCCGATTTAAATGATTTCTTCGAAGCACATGATTATTTTGGTATCTAACAACTGGGTATTTATGGTTCAATCAGGATTGGATTTTTTTTATTATTTTAAATCTATAATTATGGGGAAGCCCATAACATCTGTCGTCTATTGTTATAACAATAACCAATGTTAAATCTCTTTGAACAATACTCGAATTATTTATAATAAATAATGATAATAATTTTAAAAATAAACGAGTAATAATATTATAATAAACATTTAACGTAATTAACCTTTATTACTTTTTTTTTAAGTAAGAAATGAATATTAATTAATGATTATTTTCTAAAATGGAAGTAATAAAATATTAATATAGATATTAAAACATTCCACTTAAACGTTTCGTTATCTGTTCTTTGAATGTGACCATATGCTACTTCAAGGAGTCAAGATATCATTCAACGTTTACGTAATTATTTCTGTGCAAGTCTCGACCGCATTTACTTATTAAATCGAAACACATCATCTATAAATAATAAAATTTTCATAATAATTCTCGTTTCTAAACCATCTAGCTCACGACATAATTTACACCTATACACACAAATATATGTCGTCAATAAAAATATTTATGTTTATTCTTTATCTTGTATAAACAGCAAAGCAATATTAATTAAAACAAATGACAATATTGCAACATCATAGAATTCCATTTCCAACATTATTGCATATATAACGATATATTTTCGCTGCTGGTTACCAGCGTTCTAATAAAAACTTCTGAATAAATGAATGCATTTTCAACATGAATTCTTCATGAAGAAACACAACTCTTTGAAGTTCGCTGTGTATTCTAGCAATTTTTCAACACGTAATATTTCTAGCATACTTCTAAAGTATGACCGGCATAATTTAAAAAAAATGCGTATTCAAAAGTATGAGCAGCAGTATTCCGTTACTAACATCAATTTTTTAAAAATCAAAATGGAGGTGGAAGAAAAACAACTTCTGAAATTCTTTGATTATCAACAAAATTTGGAGAGGCTCTAGACTAGAGGTATCCTCAATTTCCGTAAGATGAGTTCCATATAAAGCTTAAGATAATATTTTTCGGAGAAAATTACCACTATTTTTTTTTTTTTTTTTATATATTTATTTATTCGTATGTATTACAATTTGTCACAATAGACATTAATAATTTCGCTAAAGGATCACATTCATTTGTCGATATTATTATTGTCCATTGTGAAAAATTGTAATACATACGAATAAATAAATAAAAATTTTTTTTAGTGGTAATTTTCTCCGAAAAATATTATCTTAAGCACTATATGGAACTCATCTTACGGAAATTGGGGATACCACTAGAGCCTGAAAAAATTAGAAAAATTAAACTGAAAATTTTCCTTGATAACAACGGTAACCTGCAGGTATTATCCTAACAAAAGGATAAACTGACGCCTCCGAGCCACATTATCAACATAATTAAGAACACTGACGAGGACAAACTGTTGACTATTCATCAGCCTAATTATGAGGTTGAAGTGGACTCAACATAAGATAAGGCTATTTTAAAAATATAAAGTATATTTCGACGTAAATATTATGAATAGTTTTTTAATTAATTTTAAATCTACAATTAATTAATGAATCCACTAAAAATGTAAGGATAAAAAAAAAACCAACAAACATTTTTTGGAACATATTTTAAATTTTTAACGAAGAATATAAAACTTCTACAACAGCCGCTCTATTCTGTGGAACAGGTGCTATGGTCTAACAGTTCTGCTGTTATGGAGGTTAATCTTTTATATGTAAGCGGGAATTCGACATATGCAAATAACCCAAGCGTAGGAGTATACAAATGTAGGTAGGCACTTGAACGTTTATATTGTCCATTGGATCCATCAAGGACACTCCGATCAATCATATGCAACGCAAGGGCGGACATATTGCCCCCTCGGATATATCATACAGCAACATCCTACTAAGGAAAATGGTCTCTTGTTCGTAAAGACATTTCAGGACGTTTTTAACATATATTTTTAAACTTTAAAATCATAAACTAATAAAAACTAATTTATTTCAATGTTTAAGTCACAAATTATAAGAAACGTAATTCCCCCAAAATTCGGTTATTATAGAAGATAGAGGAATCAGGAATTTTATCTGAATTTCTTAAATTAAAATTAAAAGTAAATTTATTCTTATAAGTTTTGGTTTAGTAAAACTTTCTCCCGTAAATAAAATATATATATATATATATATATATATATATATATATATATATATATATATATATATATATATATGGTTATGTATTGAGGATACTGCGGGCTCTTTATTCGTTAATTATTGAAAAATTAAACATATTGATCAAGTAAATATTAATAAGCCTTTGTCGGCAGAAGTTCAAAACGCGTTTACCTACCTCCCTTGCCACTCCTTCCCTTCCTCCTACGATACCCCGGGAAACTTCCTAGACCCCAGAGGCACTTCCCATATCAGCAGCCCTTTGTCCGATAGCAGATCGGCAATTTCTAAAAAAGAGTATCTTTGGAAAGAAGAGGGAGTGATGTGATGAGGGTGAGATTTTAGAATCAGAGGTCAGTCTAGTTCTATCAACAAGAAGAGGAAAGTCGTATAGGAGGTACAGAAGAAGCAGAGATTCGAGAGAGGTCCGTCGGGGGGGTCTGAGAGCCTAGAAGGCAGATACCTACGTTATATGAAACATAACCTCAAATATTAAAAGAGAAGGGGTAGTATTTTTTTTATTTTTTTTTATTTTGTTCGATTACAAAGGCTCATCATTGAAAATAATAAACCAAAATACAAAGTATACATACTAAACAAACACATAAATCACAGAAAGAGATATATCAAAACGACAATATGTGAAGCTTAAAAAAAAAATAATAATAATTATCATTCTAAATATTTTAAAAAACGAGAGGCTAAATAAGAATTTTACTGAGGTCATTTATTTTCAAAATGTAACTATGACGCATTTCAAGACGCTGCATTAATGCATTCGTTTTTTCTGGCTTTTCGAGAAGGATAATCGTTATAACGGTCAGAATCTCTATTTCATGGTTTCACATTACCATACATACGTCAAATCTGTTTTTTAAATTTTATTTAATAGTTTTTATAATAAAAAAAAAAACATGAGAAATTGAAACGGGCGACCAGGAAAGGCGGGAATGGCAATTTTGAATCAGTTGATGGTCACTAGAAAAAGAACTGCACTCCGGCTTTGAAAGAGGAGACTGGGGTATGAAAGATGAAGAAGCGGAGATTTTCTCAAAAAGGAAGACATAAATAAGGGGCGAGAAGACAGCTCTATGTGCGAATCTGAATAGAATTTCTTGGCAGATGAAGTGGTTGAGAAAGAAAGATTTTATTTTCAAATAGGAAAATGATGTAAGGGAACTACCATACCTTTCCACTAGCTATCTCATTATATCTCGGTGAGGGATTCAACTCATGGAGTTTTTCAAATTCTTGTAATAACAAAGCATATTTATTCAATATATAATCCAAACTTGGCTTCCTTTCATGGTATATCAATCAATATTAAATTACATTTCTCATTGGAACTCTTTAAAATAGGATGCGGACCTTTCCAAAGAAATATATGCGATCAAATTATATTCGATTTATTGAATATTGACTAAGATATCAAATGGTATGCCTAACAAACCCGTATCAAGTAAGATACAATAGCACTTTTTTTTCGGCAGTTGAATAATCATGACAATAATCATCAATTATAATTGTGTTCTTTTTTGCAAGTATTAAGCACGCATACATGAAAAACTCTTAAAATAACCCTTCAGAGACAGAGGATCTTCACTTATTTTTTATAATTTTTCTTAATTGAAGCTATTAATTAATTAAAATTAAAAGCCTATTTTTTCTAAAACAACGAATAAAAGCTTTATGATTAGAAATAATCAATAATAATCATTTGTAATCACATTATGCTCAATATTTTTTTGACCTAAAAATATTTAAGTTTCAATAGTAACGATCTTTTTGTACAGGAATTTTGAAACAATACTTTACTTGGCAATGGAGGAGGAAAAGGAGAGGAAGATGAATAGTACCTACATTTTTTTTCAACAATCTTGATCTGATACCACGTCAAGTATTTACTTTTCTATTATTATACATTTTATGGATAAAATTCAAATTTTATTACCTCTCATATAGTGATATAAATGAGTAAATATTATATTTTGCGTTTTTTTATTTATTGTAAAGGTATTAAAATCGTCTATGGAAGCCTCCTACCTAATCCACAATATCTGTACTTTACTAAGTAGACAGCAAGTAGTATATATGACTCAAATAAGATTTTAATATAATAGGAAGATGTTACATATATTGGGCTGATGCGAAATTAATGCAGGTTTCCTCTATTGCAATATCTTAATTCCAATTGTGTAAACAAAGCTAATCCTAACATTGATCATTATTATACCAAAACAAACCTTATCTAATACCCTCTTTCACCATGAATTTGTTTAGTAAAATCGTTTTGTTCAGTGGTTCAAAGGTCTTGAATCGAAAATGTCAAAGTGCGATTTTCGTCAAATTTATTTTTACGAATTTAAATTAGGGCGCAGCGCTGCGCAAACGGCTCGTAATATTAATGAAGTGTAGGGTCAGGGGGCTATTAATGAGTGCACGGTGCAGCGTTGGTTCCAGAAGTTTCGCAGAGGAGATTTCGACCTCGAAGACAAGGAAGGTCGGGGCCGTCATCTTGCTCTGGACAACGACCAGCTGAGGTCAAAAGTGGAAGAAGACCCAACCAAAACCACACGAGAAATGGCGGCGGAACTCGGTGTGAACCAATCCACAGTTGTACGCCACTTGGAAGCAATTGGTAAGGTAAAAAAGTTGGCCAAGTGGGTGCCAGTAGTAACGCCAGACCACACGTTGCACAACCAACGCTTCGACGACTGCACGAGTTGGGCTACGAAGTTCTCCAACATCCGCCTTATTCACCTGACCTCTCTTCTACAGACTTTTTTCAGGCATCTGGACAACTTTTTGAGGGAGAAAAATTTTCAAAACCAGGACGACATTGAAAATTCTTTTCGTGATTTCATCGAGTCCAGGGATTCGGATTTTTTTTCTGGTGGAATAAGAAAGCTTGTTGAACGTTGGCAAAAGTGCATTGATTCAGATGGAAATTATTTTGATTAAACATATATGGTTAAAGTAAAGATATGGCGTATTTACAATACCTACTAAAAACCTGCATTAATTTTGCATCAACCCAATATCAGCAGAAGGTTTATTATAAATAAGTAAATAATCCCAACGAAATAAAGAACGAGGCAGCGAGGAAAGCTATGAAAATGTAGTCTCTCTCCGAATATTTTGTATTCCCAATTTGTCAAGAAGGTATTCAAAGAAAAAGAAAAGAAACGAAAACTAAAACCAACACGGTAAGAGTACCAATGAGATTCTGATAAGTTGGACGAAGCAGGTACTTAATCCCACGTGAAAATACACAAATCCAGATCGATGCATATACCATGATAGATATCGTCTGTTAAATCTCAAAGGTGTTGTTGCAAAAGGAACAGGTGTGATGTCGGCTTCATTGATGTTCCGATGAAATCCTCCGAATTATTATGAAAATAATTCTTAGGCTCAATGTAAGCCATTATATGATAAAAAATAATTGTACACAGGCAGGCCATAAAAAGTGGTATTCAGAGCAGGGTTGCATAAATAGCAGTTAGGGTTGTGGATGGGTAAGACTAGTCCGGCGGGTTATGAAGATGGCCAATATGCAGAGTAACCGACCTTAATAACTTCATACGCTAGAGGCATGCGGTCCCACTAGGCTATAAACTGGATTATCCGCATCTAGAAATTCCTAGGCAGGCAAATGCTCGCCCATTAGATCGAACTAGTGAATATGTCTGTTTCCGGTCGAGGTAGAATGCCACTATAGCATGGCCAAAGGTATGGTACCCCAAACAGAACCAGCTAAACACGAATAACCTATCACATCGTCGGCACCATGCTAAATCAACAAATGTGAAAAATCTCGTTTTTCTGATTCAATGGTGTATCGTAATACTAAAAAGCGCTGCAGATTATTACACAATGGCTGTTTAAAGGCAATTAACTAATAGGAAAAGCAAAATTATATTCAGTGTTTTGGCTTTCCTGATAAGAGCAAATTTTCACATTCGCTAGTTTAGCATGGTGAATTTTATTACATTGAATTACATGGAAGTTTTGACTTGAATGTTCGTCTTAAATATCATGAATAACTATTCTTATTTTAAAAACTACTTTATTTTCAATAATACTACCCATAACATTTAAAATGCCCATTGGACACTAATGTTTCAGAGAATTCCTTCATCTTTAAGGTTTCAATACCCTACACATGCAGTTCTCTTAGTAATTTGTATCTTTATTAGGAAAAATATGAGGTGCTTACATAGAAAAAAAACAGTAAAAAGCTCAATTATGAGCTTGTCAACTTGAACAGACCGCATCACAGTTTGAAACCAATATTACTCCAAACTGAGAACGAATTATTATTTTGACATAAATGTATGTTGTTCTATGAAGATATACCAACGGCAATCAAGCCATAAAATTACAAGTACAGACAGGCAATACCATGTTTGAAAGGGCGATAAATAAATACCATAGCAATAAACAAAATTGTTTTAATCATCTATGGCTTTCCTGCTGATAATGCACACTAAACACCGAGTTGTGAAAATATAGTTTAACATTAACCGATAATTAACTCTCAATGCGAAGCATAAGCATACATGCAGTTGTAACACCATACATAAATTATTTTATTTTACATTCCTATTAAAACAGAAGCCATTATTGCTTATCATACAATATATTAACACCCAATAGGCAAAGCGCCTCTCTCTCCTAGTTATTACATCTATTGACCAATTAATTATCCCCCATTAAACACTGCAGTTAAGATAGTGGCTAGGCACACGCATAAATAATAAGAGATAGCGGTATTAATTTTCGGATTCATGAGATAAAAATATTTAAAAAATGAATAATATTCAGCTTGGGCTAGTAAGAACTTACAATATTAAAACCTTCATTATTTATTTGTGAACATTACTTAAAAGTTTACAAAAGTCACTTATCTGAATTCTGTAATACACAAAATGTTAATGCACTTAATAAAAACTTAGATCACGATAAAAAAAAAAACCTGTACCACTTCAATCCACGGGTTCTTGGGGTCAGTTCATACAGATTCTTACTGATTCTAGGCCAACGGCCGTGCAATGAGGAGATTGGGTCGAGATCACACCAGCCTCCAGGTTTTTACCCGATTAATTCGGATACCCACTTTCTAGAGTCCGCTGTTTGTGTGGATATGTCTGCATACCCTAGGGTCTTCACCCCTAGGCCGAAATAACAGAATAATATTGTGTCACAGCCGGGATTCAAATCCAGGGCCGAGAGAAGAATAGACCAGTACTCATCCAATAGACCACGCCTCTCCCCAATTATGATTAACAATTAAATAATACGTCATTAACAATAGAAACATTTCTCTATGACTAACATTCCTGATATGGAACAATATTTGTTCCTTAATAAATACCTTTTACAGTTCCATCAAAGATCAAGATTGTATTACCTGTAACAAAAAAAATAAAAATATTTACATGTTATTCATTATTTCAGATAACTATAATATAATAATTCACAGAACATGTATAAATAATTAATTAAATTTTTATTTATGTTAAAGTGTCAATTTAATAAATAATACATAGATCTAAAACATAAATAAACCATATAATTTAGTCTTTCTTTATTTTATATTTAACAATAATCAGGCATATATATTTTTTTTTATTACTGCATGATTAATAAATTAACAATGGAAGAGGAAGCACCAGAAACATTTACTATTGTTCTTGATGTTAGCTATTTCTGTTGAATGATAATAACCTCTATTTTTCGAGAAGTGAATTCCCAGAATGCCAAATACACCATCATAATTTCTATAATTTTTTTTGTTTAAGTTTGATGTTAATAAGATAGTTTTGTAGCAAATTTAAACATATATAACAGTTTATAAATAAAAACGCTATATAGTTTGTTGATACAAGAGGAACTTCATTTATTGGAAAATAGCTTAGTGAACCAGTTGAAGGACTACCACAGTCCTCAAACTCAAAATTTCTAGTTCTGAACCGAGCAAACCACTTACGGACGGTGCTTCCTTCTACGGTATCATCGCCATAGGCATTGCTAATTTCATTAATAGTCTCTACAGCGGATATAAAAACTTTTCGGAAATAAAAACTCTTTAAATGACGAAAATGAATTTTGAGAAAGCAAAATACCACTTAAAGATAAGGAATTTCGGTTAAAACTAATGCATGAAAGCACCTTAACTAATCCTTTGTTAGAACATGTAAACATTATTGACCAAGTAAACATGATAAATTAAAATATTGAAAAACACTACGAAATTATTTTACAACTAAATATACATATATGTATATATATATTGAATTATTCACTCTAAATTTTCATTTTCAAGAGCATTCTATCATCGTTTGAAATTTTAACACAAAGTTAAGGATTTCAATAAATAATTTTGAAGACTTTGAAATCACAATTTCTGAAAGATTTTTAAAGCGATAACGTCTGTTTCGCAGAACAGAAAGATTGTCATCAGGGTGCGGGAAATTTCTTCTTTTGAAGAAGATACGGCTATAGAGAATAGATGACGGGATGGAAGGCATACCGAAAATAGGCGTTAAAGATAAATAAAGGGCAGGGGGCATTATCTGCCTTGTAATCCAGGGAATAGCATTAGCGGGCTCCAGCACGAGCTACTAATACTCCAGCCATTAGTACCCTACCTCCCTCTTCTTTTTGCTCTCTTTACCCTCTCTCCGCTTTGCGGCCTCTTCTCCTACTTATCAAAACCTGAGAGCCAGCGGAATTAAATCTCCAGATAGACCGAGGCAAAAGGAAATAGAAAGCTTAGGGTAAAGTAAATGCATGAGTAAGAAAAATTGATATCGGGACCTATTGTCTGCGCCTCTCGCATCGAAAAGGCCACGACGAACGAACAAGGTAAGGAAACGCTCAATGGAAACAGATTTTCATCAAATTTTAAATCGAGAAAACGTTAATAAAACATGATGAATCTGCTTTATTTTATACCACCAGTTAAAAAAAATTCTAATAGCTCCAAATAATTTCGAACAAATCCATATCAGAGGATGGACTAAAGTTCATAACGTTTGCTATCAATGTAATGTTTTAGAAAAATCCTTATTTGTGAATTCCTCCTCCCTCCCCCCTCCTATTTAACCGCTCGTCTAAATAGGTAGCTGTTCTTATGTAGGTAAATGGACTTATATTTTTTAAAGGAATCTCAGGAAAACTAATTTAGATAAACAAAAAAACCTGCCGAAATTATTCAGGGAAAAAAACTTGATATTTCATACATGGAATAGAAGAAATAAAGTAATTGATAGACATGAATCAAATCCAAATATCTCTTAATTACTCTTTCTAAATTAATTAATAAATATCGCGATATTATTAGGTAAATACTATGTCTGCAATATTACCACTTGTCTTTGAGAAAGTTGGCTATTGCTGGGCATTCTTCATAAATATATCATTACCATACTACAAGGTAATCCCGTGAAGCCTATTAAATAGTAAATCTATCACTGAAAATGTTCTAAAATATAGTAAGACTGTTCAATTAAACAAAAATAATTTTTATTTTTAATGTAATTTCGGACTGATTGTTAAAACTATCCACAAGCAACTCATAAATCGCAATCAGTTAATAACAGGCATTCAAAACAATAAAACGATCTGTAATAACCAATAAACAAACCAACAATCGTAAACATCCAGGACTACCCATAAGGAACGACCTGAATAATACACTAACATTATATCAGAGGCCGATTGAATCAGTCAAAGGAAACCTATAAATACAATGAACTGACGGACAGCTTGTGTAATGAAGAAATAATACACCATTGCGTAACAAATGGAACACTGGTTTAGTTATGGTCAACAAAGAGTTATAACTGCAAGTTACAAATTAAATTTACAGAATCAATCCCCGGTCGGCAAGCTCGGAAAGGCCGGGAAACATAGTGCCGTAAAGATCCCTGCCAAAGTATCAGTTACAAACATGTCCTAACTAGCTTAACTACTTTTCTTCGAAACGGAAAATAAACCGCATTTGAAATCGTGAAACACAAAACTTCATCGGTAAAAAGATCTAGTAGATCAATTTAGACATGGAAATACAATGAGGTTTGTGAAATTTTAGTTACGGTATAAAAATACTATCATGTTAAGTCTTTATTTATTTATTTTTATTAATATACAAAACTTTATTAAAAAAAAAAAAAAAAAAAATATATATATATATATATATATATATATATATATAATATATATATATATATACAGTATATATATAAAGTAAATATGATAGTTATATAATAAAATGACATAAAATATAAGTAGAGAAGCTTCCCACTGGAAGCACTCTAAAAATATTCTAAACTAGAAGGTCCCTAGGCCATCTCCTTTTCTGTCGGTTAGGAGGATTATCAGGAATAGAAGAGGAAGAAACAATTAAAACTAGTGGAGTAGAGTGAAAATGGAGTTTGTCATGAAAGGATTGATTGCCGGGCCAAATCAGTAACATAGAGAACATTAAGGTCTTTTATGGATGAGTTTTATTCGTGACAAAGTAAGGAGCGTTGAGGATTTTACGAAGGATTTTGGATTGTAAGGATTGGATCCGGGAAGAATTTGATGGATTAGTAGAGCCCCATAGATTTACTCCGTTAGGCCAGATTGGTCTTATAATAGTCACGTAGATGAGCCTTTTGTAGTTAAGAAGAAGGTTTGACCGCTTGTCTGGTAAGTGTTGAAGTAGCCTAAAGCGCCAAGCAGATATTACATCTTGAATGTAAAAACGAGGTTTATCAATGCAGAATAATTATTATTAAGAGCACTACTTTTTTTCTAATTACACTTACTTCTACAAAAGGTATGAAAGGAAAAGCCTTCCTTCTATTTCCCGTTCTTATAATAATCAGTCCAGGGAAACTTACCTCTTAAAATATTTTCATCGCTACTTATTTCTAAAGTTTATTCGAGCACAATTACAATTTCTGATTAATTTTACTTTTGAAGAATAAGTTTCATTAGAGTTATGTCATAGTTATCATTGTTTTGTTATGCACCGATCTTCTTCCACATTAAGTCTAATAAATTTGAAATAATTCACCGACGCAACTAGTATTTTAATTTTTAAGTTCTCATAATTTCTATCCTAACTTAAAGCAACGTAAAGAGTAACTGAGGGAACCCGAAATAGCTAACAAAGGCCGCTGAATCGGAAATTATAGGAATTTATAAATAAAGGCTTGAGATACGTCTTCATTAGGATGTCTATTCAAATCTTATGACAAAAAAAAAAAAAATAATAAAGCACTTGGGGACGGAAATATTAGTGGAGTTGATTGAAGACGAGGTTTGGAGAAGCGACTGGTTGACAGATATATATTTTTTAAAATAAAGCTCCTAAGACGGAGGGAATATATACGAGCTACAGAAATAGACCCCTCCCCTACAATGCCAAAAAAATGTCTCGAGGCTGGGACGACCCAGGAGTACCGAGTAGTGTCTCTCTATTCCTACTTAAATAGACCTCTGAGGAAAGTGACACTTCTCCTTGTTGGGACCAGCCAGCTCCGATCAGGTTTCCTTTTGTCGCTCCATATCCTCTTCGACGGGGGGAGGAGGGGTGACGGCTCTTTTCCATTCCTGTCCTCTTCCGCCGATCCATCCGAGAAGACACTCCTTCAAGACAGTTTTATAGCTGGGAAGGAGCTCATTTTTCTTCCGTTAACGGTGGAAATAAATATAGGGTAGGCTATAGCACCCAACCATATGGAATCATTTTCACTCCATGTGGCATTTCACAATATACGATAAATACCATACTAGATTAAGAATGAGAGTTAAAATTTTGTTATAAATACTTTGACGATCGCGGCTTTCGGTCCGTTTTATAGTAATGAGCCAAAGACGTGGAATTACTTAATTCGAATGGGTCGGGGAGAATGGAGCTTTGTGATGTTCTAGAATTATGAACTTTCCATAACTGTTGGTTATTTATTTAACGTCACGTCATGCTACTGTGGTTGATCGGATGATGCTACGTTAGGAGCTCTAAATTTTGCTAATCCAGGTTTAAGTAGGATAGAGATCTTTAACGAGTACCTGAAATCGCGCGGACTCGACACCACCATTCTAATTTCCCTCCGAAGGATGGCATATCTAGGATTTAACTATCTTTCAAAAAATTCTATGGCCACCTGCCGGGTTTGAACCCGAAATTAGGATTAAAATAGAAGGATTTTATGCTAATCACTGCACATCCAGGTGACCCCATTTTCCATAACTGAAACTACCTTAAATCGAATTGAAGAAATAAGTAAGAAAAAAAATCTGAATACACATTCATCCAATCTTAATTTTGTTGTTCCTGTTTCCTTTAGATTCGGCTTTGAGTCCAATACAAAATATACGAACCATATTTTCGCTAACAGCAATCGAATCCATATTTTTTTTAATAATGTTTAAAAAAATACGCCTACTTCTGAGTTATAAGATAAATGACTAAAGAAAGGTGAGCCAGTAAACATAACTTTGTTTAATTGTTATTGTATGTGTACTAATTTCACATTCCAAAATATTTCATATTCTTCTCTCTTTCGTAAGTAAATAACCGAATTATTGGATTATACATCCATAAAAAATCATTTTTATTAAAAATTTTATTTTTTAAACTGATATCCTGTAGCTCATGAGTTGATGTCGATTTAAGAGGATGATTTCGAACCTATGGGTGGGTTAAGTATGTAAAAATATTTTTTTTTTGCATTTATTTTATTTTTTATTTGGATTCTACATATCACGACTTCGAATTGTTGGAAGGTTAGTGAAAAAAATTGTTTTCCGTTAATTACAAAGATTTATCACCGAAAATAATAAACATATATAGCAAAATCTATTCATCGAAAGAACTTAATGAGACTAATCTGTGAAAAAAAAATACTATTGTATACTAATTCGTTTAACATTACCAAAAAGGGCGAAGAATATACTACATGAAGACAGTGAGTTGGAAATGAGACAGAAGACATGCACGCATCGATGACAATCTGCAGATTCACATCTACGGGCAGAAGGGAGATAAATCTAATGGCTCAATTGCAGGGACCTTCTCTTAAGCTAATTCCCCTTCATTACGTATGGATACTTCCTCAGCATATTTACTAACCTCTTTTACAGTCACTGGCGAGCTATCAATAGAATAGTAAATCTATTGCCTTAAATGGTAGAATAACGATATAAAAATAATTTATAATATTTTCATTATTAGTATAAATAAAGAATAATAAATAGTTTGTATTTTTTAGCTGAAACTATATGCAATGCTTTGGTCCCGTCAGAATATAGTAAAGACATTTACCCTTTTTTGAACAAGCGGTAATTAAAGGACATCGTTTCCAACAACTTAATGTATCGGACAGTTTCATGCTGAACTGCCTTCTTTTTATTCTAATCCTTTTTGCGGTTCGGTATTTAGCTGAAGGATCTCTCACAAAGGTCGATCTGTTGTAGTATAAACATATAGTACCTCATGGATCCAACCGAGTAGGGAGTGATTTATTCACATACCAATAGAAACCACTGAATCATACCGCTCTGATTTTTCAATAATAACACTTCTACAGACGAAAACTATCAAAACGAAAACGATATCGACCACTTGCAAGGTAAGGATCCGGTAACAAAATACATTCCACCACAGTAACATGATACCTAGCCAATGTAAAGTTCTGGATATTTACTTACCTCTCCATCTCTTGGTCAGACATGCTCGTTTACACCAGAATCTACCAGTACCTGCTTGTTCAGCATGAAGTTACTCATGTAGTATACTTTACTTAGTATAAATCTAATATAATAAACAGAGGGCAGTAAGTATCTCTAATAAGTGCCGAATTACAATTTATCGAGATTCATGCAGGAGTTTGGTAATATATTCGAAATAAATATCATCTCGTAACATTAATTTGACATCCTCTAGAGAGATATTGCGGGAAATGTGTTCCTTCTGAGAAGACCCAAGGTAGTAAATAAACTTTTGATTGATTGTACATTATTCTTAGGGACGAAAAGCCCAGAATAAAAATTACTTTTCTTTACTTTGAGTTAAACCGCAAGGTGATACAAAGTAAAAGGAAAAATAAATATAAAATAATATAAATAAATTACCTCCCTATATCCAAGAACTGCAATTTCAGTTCACTCTTACCAAACAAGATTGCTCTGACCTTTACATCACTACCAATAGAACAACAACATTTGTGGTCATTCCTTTCTTACCCGCTCAATTACTCTCTGGAATTCCCTACCTACTCATATCCGCCATGCTCCTTCTCTACCATCCTTCAAGAGTCCCAGGTGTTCCAGAAACTACTGTCATCCCAAAAAGACGCTCAATAAGCCTGATATTTAAAATCAAATATTAATTCAAAAAGAAAATTTATTATTTATTGCTCATATGTAACTGAGTTAATGGATAAATTATTATGAATCATTATCAATGTTTAGTTTTGTTCAACACATTAATCTATCAGAAGTTATTTATTTATTTAACTCTTTTTTTTAATTGTATACTTTAATCCTTCCTTTTCTTCTGATATCATTGTGTATAGGAATTGACTATAATCGTTTACTCTGAGGCCTGACACATTGTATATCTTAATTGTACATTTTAATTGTTCTTAAGGGACCCTGTCCCAGAATACATTATTTTTTTCTTTCTATTCTATTCTAAATTGTGCATTTTATAAATATAACTAAACATTATTCTTCAATTAAAGAATCAAATGCATATAGAAACAATTTTTAATATAAGAAATATAAAATCCGTTATTGGCCGAAATAGAATCAAACAAGCGACATTCTTTGAAGGCTTTTTGAACCGTTAATAATTTCAAATCACGTTTTGCCAAAAAATAAAGAGCGGTTCTGTCTTCATTCCAGCCGCCTCTGGAGCAATCAGCCAACCCTCTGAGGTCCATCAAGAAAATCCGGGCTTCTTCAGAAGCCTAGATGTAAATCCTCTGCTCAAAATGCAGCCGGGCCCGCATAACGGTTCCGAAACTAAAAAAAAAAAAACTTTTTGCGTGAATATACGAAGTTGTAGGATGATATCCGATGACTCACCTCATGTTTATTTTAAAATCCTGTATTATCCCTGCAGGGAATACATGAATGATCGTGACCATCCAGATTTTAAAATTGTAATCACAAATTGAATAAAACGATACTATCATACAAATACTACGATATGAATTTACTTTAATTTGAAATTCATCATCATCCCAAAGCGAACATAAGTAAATTTAAATAAGTCCTTTAGAGTAAGTAAATTTAGAAAAAAGAAAAAAAAAAGAGATTCATGTGACTCAACCACTCCGATCTGCCCACTACACTCTAAAAATAGAGTGTGGATTCATAGGGACCTATCCTTCCCTGCTCCTTGTACTCCAACTGTTATGAAAGCGACAAAAAGAGAATACAAAACTCAAAGTAGTAATCAACTACCATTCAACCAGAAGCTTTCTCACGAGATAAAAAAAAAATTAAAAAATAAATTAAAATATATAACCATAGCGTATGAGATGCTATTTAGTTTAATCAACAAATATATAAAGCGTAATTATTTACAGTCAAACACTTATGCGTTACTCAATCAAACACGTGTTTACCATCTAAAATATTGACAATTGTAAAATAAAAGAAAATATTTGTTTTATTTATATTTGGGGAAACGAGTTTCGACACCGGTAGTATACAGTAAAGAAGTATTTTAATAAGACGGCCTATTTTAATAAATCCATATGCATAACATCAATGAAATATTAAAAAAAAAAGACAACATTAAAGCAGTTATAAATGGATGAACATAGGATATAAGCCTTAGATCCAATTAAAATACTCTAAAGCAAAAAATGTTGAGGTTCAGCTAGTGAATGTGGCAAATGCATAGTTTGCTGATCCCTTTTTTGTCATAAACAATTACACACAAGTTTATTAAAACGAATAAATTACTTTAATCTAGGAAGGAGTTGACATGAAAGAAGTGAATTTCTGATAAATAAAATCTTTGATACATTGAGAAACAGCGATGCTAAATCCAATACCGTTCAATATTTTTGAATAAGATGGACTTAACAAGCTTTAAAAACAATGGGGTCATTATACATATCCGAAAAGAGAATCCACCATAGGCAACATGATAGGAAAAAAAAGTAAGAAAGAAATTATGTTTAATCAAATGACCTATTATCTTTTAAATTATAGTTATGTGTGAAAGAAATTCAAGAGACGTATTTATAGAGATAAAGAAAATTACAAATCAACTGATATCCAGTTTTAAATAATCCTCCAGGTTTTTCTTCCTTAATGTGACCTGAAATCTTTATTTGTATTACCAACTACTTTCGATGTTGTAGGAGACCAAATTACAATAGCATAAAATTAAGACTGGAATTGGTAGCTGAAACAACATTTTACAAAATAAATAATAATCAATGCAATAAATAGATAAGTCTATTATATTCTACAGTGCCTACAAATCATTGTGTAGCTAACCGAAGTTCAAAGCTTTACCACAAACCCGTGTCTCTAAATCAGAAACTTTAAACACCAAGACGCCATTTATGGATACAATTTTTAAATTTGTGAGAACTTTTTAAAGCACGTGGTTAGAAAAATTCAGTGTATCTAACTTTCTGCAGTCAGTTTTCAGTATTGTGGTCTGTAATTCCCAGTAATAGTATTCTTTCCTCAGATTAATTCCAAAATTCATAAAAATATAACGACCCAACATGGGAGATAGTTCACGCTGTTATGGATACTGGATAGAATGGAAGAAAATACAAACGTAAAAGCAGCGTTAAAGTAATTAAAACGGTTTTTATTATGGATTAACGGTGATGAATGAAGAAGTTACTACCAGCTAATAAAACAAAAATAATGACCCTCAAAATGGTAAGACATAAAATAGTAAAACATAATGAATAGTTGAGCAGCGGACCAGTCGTAGCAAAGCAGGGGCCTTTAATAGCCAAGAATACAGACAATGGTAATTAAGTCATTAGAAGCGGGCATTAAAACACAGCAGATCTGTCTTAGGCCTCAATTATCCCCTATAAATTTTTCCACTTAATCAAGAACAAACAAAATAGCTTAAAAGGTAACTTTCTCATGGGAAATAAGACTGCGAAATGGATTGTCATAATGGTGAACAACAGTTTTAGTGTCATATTGGTGAACAACAGTTTTAAATTGATCAGCAACATATAACTACTCATGATTATTAATCAAATAGGAAAAAAAATAAACCAAATGCGGTTCGATTCTTGGAGGGCGATTTTGTATTAAATAAATAAAAATATTAATTATATCAATATGTTCTAAACAAGGAAGATCTCATTTAATTATTAAGGTTGATTTAGGGCTGAATAATTCTTCCATTAACACTGATCTTTTATTTCATTGACGTTTCGGGATATTCTCCCATCTTCAGAAGTCTACAAAAAAATTTTTATTAAGCAATTTACCATCTCATTAAAAATCACTATAATGAAGTGAATGGTTTAAACAAATTTATAAATTAGGAGTCAATTCCTCACCAGTACAAAAGACCCTATAAGTAATGAAGAAAAATTAAATGTTGTATACAAAATAAATTGTCTGGACTGTGAAAAATGTTACATAGGGGAAACGTCCAAAAAAGTTAGTACTAGAACTAAACAGCACAAAAGTAATTGTAACAACAGTAAAAATATAAATACAACTGCTTTATCACAACATAGCATACATTTCAAACATAAGTTTGATCTCAATAGAACACAAATTTTGGAAATAGTCAAAAATAAATAAAATAGAAAAACCATAGAGGCTATATATATCAATAAAAATATAGATAAAACCGTGAATTTTAAAACTGACTCAAGACATTCAAGTTACCACTATTCCGATTTAATTAATAAATTAAAAATATAATATAAATAATTAATAATAAATCTTAAAGAATTTCACAATATGAAATAATAATAACTATATACAAGTTGAAAATTGGTCTAATCCTTAATCAGTTGAGGACAAAGATCTGAGCAATACTCTTGCTCAGATCTGAAGTGTTTAGATATGGACTTCATTTTTATTTTTTACCTGGCTGAAGGTGTGACTAGAGTAAATATCGGGATTACAGAATATATAACGAGGTAACTTTATAATATTTATTTATTTATTTAACTAGGTACTGTGTAACATTGTTAAATTTTTGCTTTTATTGCCTCCTTATGATTTTAAAATTTGTTAATTAATAGTTTTAAAATGTATGTTATCAATTGACTCCTAATTTATAAATTTGTTTAAACCATTCACTTCATTATAGTGATTTTTAATGAGATGGTAAATTGCTTAATAAAACATTTTTTGTAGACTTTTGAAGATGGGAGAATATCCCGAAACGTCAATGAAATAAAAGATCAGTGTTAATGGAAGAATTATTCAGCCCTAAATCAACCTTAAAAATATTAATCTAAGTTTTAGCACTTTCACCAAATACAGATAACCTGTTGATTTGTTTATTATAAAGAAAAGAAAAATAACTATTTAAAGAATTTAAGCCATAAATATGAATTTGCTGCCACATTGTTGTCATACAAAGCTTCCCAAGAACAATAGAGCCGTAAAACTAAGCGGAAGCCTACTCTTAAACGCTCAGACGTGATCTGCAAGAATTAGTAGGAACGAAATTTAATTTTTGTTTGGGAACCACAAGTGAAAGAATGTTCAGAAAAGTAATTAACACGATATTTTTATCTAGTGTACCTTGTTAAATTAAATAATACATATAACTACGCGTTAACTGATACTATAATACTAAAAATAAATAAGAAAAACAATCTAAAATGAAGCATAAGTGATAATCTAGCCATTGCAGTTTCTTTTAAGTACGAATTTACAATGTTGATGAAAACCAGCATTGCACAAATGTAATGTTCAATATTGAAAAAACCAAATAGTTTTCACTAACAAGGAACTCATTTTTAACATGCTATACTATTGTATTAATAATTTATTATATTATGATTAAAATAAATATTAAAAATTAATAAGAAAAAATATTAATAATTCAAAATAAATGGTAAAACTTTAAACTGATTCAATGAGCTGAATGAAAAAATAAATAAAGTGAAGGACTTCTTCAAGCGATACATAATCAAAACTTTAATCAAACAATACTATGATGGAGACGATTTAAATTTTAAATTACATAGAGAAGTAAAAACAAGCCTAGAAGCTAGGAGCATATTCTGTCCAATATTGATATCATAGTCTAGATGATAAACTGGATGAAAAGAATCGGACGAAAATTAACAATAAAATGAAAGGAAAATTCTTGATTAAAAAAAAAACATGATCGAAATTGTTCAACATCACATTCATACAGAGGTAGTAGATATTTAACTTTGCACATATGTTTACAATCCTTGCATATTTAGAATCGCAATGGTGTGTTCACTCTGACAAAACAATTATTTTTTTATTCCATAAGTGTTTATTATTATCATTTGATTTTTATTAAATAAAATTATACATAATAAAATGAGCGGTATCTTTCTGCATTTAGACCTGAAACCCATCTCCACTCTCTATACGAAAAACATCACTATATTACTCTTGAAACAGAGATACATTAATAAAATCACTGTTCAGCGAGTTCCTTTGAATGATAGAAACATATGCACATTCCCTAACATTAGCATATTAAAAGATATTATTAACTAAAATTATTGATAATATAATAAAAAAAGATCATATATGTCATAAAATATTGTGCGCGTGCGACATAAGAGATGCGGAGTTAGAGTACATGTTGGTGCATGTGTCAGCAACAAAATTATAGTCTAAAATGTTTCTCTGTTCCCCTACCTCAGTTTCCCTTTATTCTAATTAATTCCATCGCTCCCGAAAAAGGAACTAGTAAACACAGATCAAGGATAAAGATAAAAGAAAATAAAGAACCAAAAACGAATGCCAAAGAATCCATTTTTTTCTTTTGGCAGCTGTTTTGAATAAGTAAGTTATTTGTAGAACTGTTGTTGCCAGCTATCTCCCACCAAAAGAGTATGATGTGTTTCACTAAGAGCTTCTATATTTCATAAATAACGTATTTTCCAAAATATTAATTGAAGTTAAAAACCCTTCGAAAAATTCTCAATGCTCCTCATTTTATTACCAATAAACCATCCATAAAGAGCATAATGTTCCATATGTTACTGATTTAGCCCTAAACAGATATAATTTCTTTCATGACAAACTAGTTATAATTATTTCTTCCTCTTTCCTAATAATCCTAAAATTCCTAATAATCCACCGAAACGTATGAAAAGGAGACTGCCCCGAGACCTTCTAGTTTAGAATATTTTTAGAGTGCTTCCAATGGTAAGGTTCCCTACATGTGTTTCATGTCCTTTATATTTGGGATATACATTATGGAATACACATTGACTTGTATTCCATTATACAATTAGTTTAGCATAGCATTAATATCTTTAATTTGAAGTCCAACCCAACCTAAAATGGTAGTTTATCTACATATAAACAATTATACAAATTCAGATCATAACTAAGACAACTTACAGTTATTAATAATATTATTCATAATATTTATATGGATGTTTCTGAGATCATTATAGGGGATCCAAGCATTCAAACGAATAATCAGGATCTACTAACAAAAAACTAATTAAAACCAGCTCTTGTATGCGATAATAGATAATCACAAGCAGACAAGGCTAGTTCTGCCTACAGTATATATTTTTAAAATATGACAAAATATATTTTTTATAGGTGCAATACAAAGGAATGATTAAAGGACCCGTGAAAATGGCCAAGGCCGATACGTAGGGATATGGAAAAGAAATAAAGGAGTGTTGAGTGTAAGATGGATCGTTTTATTTAAAAAGAACCAAGAAATAGATTTATTCACTAAAAACAGATTGTAATTATAATAAAAATTAATTCATAATATTTATATCGATGTTTCTGAGATCATTTTTGTGGATCTAAGCATTCAAAGGAATAATCAGGATCGACTGACTAAAACTAATTGAAACTAGCTCTAGTACGCGACTCGTCCTCTAAACTTTCAAATTAATGTGACCCTATATTTAAATATTTTTTTATTTTAATTCTATCAACGACCTTCTTTTATATGACGTCAAAATATTTTTTTGTTATTTCGCCTAGTGCGTACTGAATTTTCCTTCAAGTGAGCTGACAGTCATAACTACCCATTTGAGAAGAATCAAAAACCTACAAGAGATTTTTTTCCGATTTCGGAATTATTTAACAGTTTAATAGTTATATTCAATACGTAACTATGAGAAAATCAAAAATAGAAAAATAATAACCTATTATTTGTAGTATAATGATACGGGAATGCATACCATCTGGACCCCCAAGCACGCCAGGGAACAGGGTTCGTTAGTAGGGGATAAACGACGATAACTATTAGATTACCATTTAACACGCTAGGAAGGGGCCAGTTAGGGCATTGTATGTAAGCAGCGCTCAGGTGATTGTCTACCTATAGCACTACTATTTGGTAGTATAATACTCTTTAACTGTGCCTTACTTCCAATAACTACAGGAGGATCACGTGGAACACACAAAAGTCAATAGATCCAGGTTAAATAGCAAAATAAAAATAATTTAAAGGCTGCATAATTTTCAAATAAAGCAAAAATATATTCACAATGACGAAGAATACAGATATCATCCACAGAATGTCAGGAGCTTTTATGCCTTCAGTGTAAATCATGTAATATGCCTGCCTGTACATGACAAACTCTGTAAATTAAGTAACTCTGTAGTAGTAGTACAGAGAATAAATTTTACATAGCTATTTACACTTATTTGTTATTAAAATACAGTGAGCGGCATAGTCTAATGAAGTGATTCCCAACTAGGGGTCCGCAGACGATGTCCAGAGAGTCCGCGAGATATAGTTGGGAAATTGTATTAAATAATTTTAATCAAAAATCCTTAAAAGTTTTGACTCGTAACAAAAAAAAAAAAACTAATGTATTGCGCTGACTCACTTAATTTCGCGCGGTAAATTATACTACTATAATAGATAATATTGTAGTTCCAAATTTTAGTAATTCACTGAGAATAATTTTTTTAGGATTGTGGTAAGTTCTTAGAGCCTGAGTACATATAAGCCATCTTGGGTTATCATTATGAATTTATTTCAACAGCGGTCCCTAAATCTTTAATCCATTATTTCAACAACAAAAGCTTTTCTCCTTAAAATTAATGCAATGATTTGGAGTACGTACTATACTATATCATTTCAGAAAATATTTAGATATTTTAACCAATTTACTACTTTATTTTTTAATTGAAATCTAGAATTGTTGAAAATGTTATGGAAGGAGATGTTTTAGAATGCTTAGAATAAAAATCAGATATTAACTTAGTAACTTTCTAACGAGCAATTTTTTTAATTGAGGGGTCCTTGCCATCGTAATGATTGATTGAAGGGTTCCGCGAATTTTTTTGTTGGGAGCCGCTGGTCTAATTGATAAAGCAGAATATTATCAATTCTGATATTTCTGCAAAGGGGCGAACTTGGGGTATGGAGATCCTCCTGTGGCACAGGCAGCCTTTAAAAAGTGAGCATCCGAAATGATGGAAAAACTGTTGGCTTAGTGTGATCTAGGCCTAATCACCTCATTGTACGGCCGTTGTCCCACAAACAGTACGAATCTCTAACATATATTTACCCAAGACCCTTCCGGGGTTGTAGATCTACATGCACTTTATTATTATTTTTTTTCCTGTACAGGTTATTTTATTTTTTTTCACTCGAATAGACATAATAGTAGTCAGTTGCATGGACAGATACAACTGCCAATTTTTTATTTTTTTTTTAAACTAAAAATAATATTAGAGATGATACTCGAGGTTGGAGATTAATTATTTATTATATATGTACGCGATTAAATAGACGGGATTTTTAAGCGGAGATTTATAATTTAAAATAAAAACCTCAATACATTTATATCAATTTTGAAAGTACCGACACAAATTTTTGAAGTGTATCGTATGCCCACAAGGTAAATTCATACTCCATGAACTCCACAGGTGAGATTAAACCTGTAACATAGCAAAAGAACTGACAGCTACGTCAAAATAAAAAAATCAACTTTTTATCTTCAATACAGTAAAGATTTTGTATCATTACATTTTAAATTTAAGAATATTATATATTGGCCCTCATGCCAACCCATGCTATGTTTATCATATATAACTCATTTGCTGATTGTAACATATACAGGTGAAAATAAAAAAATATTAAGTTAAAAAAAAAAAAAAATTATATATTGGTGTATAAAATAAGTTCGTGGCTTTTTTTACTGACGATTTCAATGACCAAATTTTTTTTCTTTTCCATTTTGAGCAAGCGAAATACCACTTAAAGATAAGGAATCTCGGCTGAAAATGATAGATAAAATCACTCAAACTAATCCTTTTTTAAAATAGTAGAACAGAGAGAAGAAGTAAACTTAAAGATTGAAAATCGCTAAGAACTTAATTTTAACTCCATAATTTGAAATAAGAGCTATATAAAAAAATTAAAACATACACGTAAGTACTGAAATACATAAAATAATTAATTCCTAAAGACAGGAAAAATAAACTTAAATAAATAAACGTATTCATGCATCAGTCACTAACAGGGTATAATAAGGTTAAAATTGCATTTCTAATAGAAATTTAATAAAATAAAGGAACATTGATCAACACATGGAATCATAAATTAATTTTTAATTTTTCGCAGAGACATTCGAAATACTCTCGTACACACTGGAGCTGCAGAAATGAAAGCATGAATGAATGAGTCCCTCAGGGCCAACAGCCCAATTGATCCTTAGCGGTCCTAGGTTACTTCAGGTAGCGGCTGCAAGGACAGCGATCTCACGTAATAATTATGACGTATAGCCAGCTCTCGACACGATCATATTATATAAATCACAATATAAACGAATATTTTGGAGTTTCTGACGATCCAACTTTTACTTACGGGAGGAAGAGGAAGAATAATTAACGAAAAATCCAATGGAAACCAATATATTTAAAACGCATATTATGGAATGTACATGAAGCTCTAATGACAAAAATAAAACCATAATAAACCTAAAAGAGGTATATGTTTATATAACGATAACGTGTAAAGTGTTAATACATAAATAAATGAACAATGAGTGTTCATAATTTAAGGTGAAGGTCAAGAATTCAATAGTTAATTGGAGGTTGAAACCACTGTTTTTTTTTAATGCAATAC
Source organism: Piezodorus guildinii (assembly GCA_023052935.1). NCBI lineage: Eukaryota > Metazoa > Arthropoda > Insecta > Hemiptera > Pentatomidae > Piezodorus > Piezodorus guildinii. The sequence continues at coordinate 95,230,257 of CM041292.1, forward strand.
GTTTCAGCAAATAAGCCATCTTCAGGAGCAAAACAATTTTTATCTGTAAGGGTACAATTATAATTTATTTAAGAAACCCATTCTAAATATGCTCTCAGAATGTAAAACATTACAAAAATACATAATCAAATAAAAATCGTTTAATTACATAAATTGTAATAATAATAAAATCTAATAAGCTTATATTATATGATTAGATCAACGTTAAATATATATATATATATATATATATATATATATATATATGTGTGTGTGTGTGTGTGTGTGTGTGTATGTATATATGTATTTATATATAAATGAATCCCCTAGTGACCGCATCACGCGTGAACAGCTTGACCGTTTTAGCTAATTCTTTTTTTGTAGTGTCTATAACAGTCAGAAAAAGAATCTTATGATACAAAAAAATTCCTTTGATAGATAGTTTTTTTTTTTTTTTTTTGTAAGGTAATAATATTCTCTCTATCTATGTATAAATAAATGTATAATAAATCGCCTTTTCTTTTGGTGATCGTATCACGCTGAAACGGCTTGAACGATTTCCTTAATTCTTTTTTTGTTTTTATAACAGTCAGGAGAAAGATTCTTATGAAAGAAAACAGAGGAAAAGTTACTTTGGTGTGTAGTTTATATATATTTATATATATATATATATAATATATATATATATAATATATTTATATATTATATTATTTATGTTATAATAATATATGTATATATATATATTATTATATTGTATTATATTTATTGTATATATATGTTTATATATTTATATATATATATATTATATATATTATGTATATATAATATATATATGTTTATATATTATATAATTTTTTTTTTTTTTTTTTTTTTTCCAATTTTGCATGGTAATAATGATCTCTCTATCTTAAAATAAAAGGGAATCCCATTTTCCCTTGGTGATCGCATCACGTGTCAACAGCATGACCAATTTCGCGAATTTTTTTTTTATACGTTTATAACAGTCAGGAGAAGGATGATCTTATGAAATAAAAAAAGAGTAAAGTTACTTTATTAGTTTTTCTTATGTATCTCTTTATCTACATATATAAATATGAATCCCCTTTTTTTCTTGGTCACCGTAGCATTTATGAACGTCTTGAACGATTTCTCTAGGACATAGTTAAGACAGGACATCGTCTGTCGGATCAGCTAGTTTTTGATAAAAAGTAATTTAATGTAATGGATGAAGTCAATATAACCAACCACATTCAACAATTTTAATGTCAGTTAACCATTAGCCAAAAAGTTTTTGGATTTTTTAACAAAATTGGTGAAGTTGTATAACAACTTGAATAAATAAACGACTAATAGAATTCATCAACTGATTAATTATAATTCTAACGAAACCGTGACTACCGAACACTTTACAGCTTCACTCACTGACAATAGGGTATTTCAATATTAATTAAAGTTATAATCAAAATTTAATAATTTATTAAAACACACAATTATCTCAAGGAGCAAAGGTTTCGAACACTGGAGAACGGCAGCACTGAATCGGGCCGATTGGCGACGGCACATTCAGGAGGCCAAGACCCATCCAGGTTGTAGTGCCACGTAGATAGATTAATCATAATTTAATGTTTTCGCGTATCAAGCAGGGCATCCTGAACATTACGAAAAATTTTATCTCTAGAAAGTTCTGCCAGACTGTTAGAACACAACCGTTGAAAGACTTCGAATAATCGAAATTAAGAATGTATTTAAAATGAAGAATGATTAAATATGAACTGCATGAATTTTAATTTATTACCAATAAAAAAAAAATTAAATATAGTTTCATGAAATCTAAAGAAATTTCGAATTATCAATGAGACGTCGTTGATCCAGATTGATCATCGAGCATTTACGCTACCAAGTGATGCATGCTAACAACGGGACATGTAAAAAGTGTTTCTGCTTATAGATAAATTTAAGTCTTCACTAAACACCAATCAACCCTCCTAATCAACTAACATAAGAAACTCATCTATCCAATTAAATCGATTATATATAGATTTAATATATGTACCTATCTAAGCATAACTATCGAATTCCTTCCGTATCTCGACGGGTCGTAAAATTTGATGTTTTCCTAATTATGAAAATAAGAAAACAACCTATATTTTACATGCTTGGAGATAAATATGCTTATATCCTGTTTTTATAACCTCATTCTTATGCAAAGCCTTTAGTCTCTAATAGTTAAAATAATAAATAAAATATCTTCACATAATCTAAGCTATGTAGATTTTGTAAGTAATTAAGTTCTTGAGAAGATGGATTAAGGCTAAGTATTTTTTTTTATTATTTATAGTAATTTACAACTGTATTAAACAAATACAATGAGTATATGTGTAGTAAGAATAAATGTCTCATGAAAGAGCTACCATTGATAGCTCTTCATTTTAAGTAATTTTCAACGGCAAAATAACAAATATTTAATCTTGAATACGATTTTCGCTTGTTATTTTAGGTTCCAAAGATTCAAATTTCTCCTATATCAGTAAAATATCAGTTTCAGCTACTATCAATAAAGTTAGTTCAATTGTAAATGTTGCAATTTCATTCTAGTTCCTCAGAAAATGTAACAATGTTAGAAAATTACTAAGCTAAAGGTTGTGATTGTGCAATAGTAGGCAGCTGTCAGCAAACATATGCAGTCATGTCACTTAGGATGTTAAATTTGCCTATGTAGAGTAGGTGAATATATTTAAAAGCCAAGGATTCACAAACATTTAAGGATTTTAATTGTTTACAATTATATTGTAAAAAGAACTAGAATTAAATTTCAGAGCATTATTTTTTTCTAATGACTGTTCCTACAATAAAACATCTGAGCACAGATTCAGATTCACAGGCATTCTTGAATTTTATTAGTAGGATGAATAAAATTTAATAAAGAATAATTTTATTTAACATAAAAACCATTTTCAAGTGTATTTTTTGTTGACAAACACTCACTAAGCCTGCCTAGCCCGTACTAGCTCGCTATACATCCTCTAATATGCACGTGCACCACAATGAGGTAAAATGGACGAATAAAATCACCAAAAAAACAACAGGTTGTCATTTACACACAGGAACAAGCCATAAGTGGCAGATAGTATGCGATATCCACCACTAATACAGATAACCTTCGCAAATGTGTACATATGTTCAACTCGGAAAAAGAGAGAGAGGGAGAGAGCTGGCTCGGGAAGAACAGTTAGAACCGCGGGGAGAAACGTGAGGGGGGCGGCTGAGATGAAAAGCATTACGTGGCAGGCGGCCACCTGTTCGCCAAATATGCACTTTCTGGAAGTTCGGCGGGGCCAAGTCTAGGGGTTCTGCCCTTCTGGCCTGACCCCATAATACTTTTGGTTCCTAGTCGCTATCCGAAGCAGGTCCTCTCGAATCCGACTCTCCTTTAGGAGTATTTACCACCCTCAGCCTCATTTCCAGGGGTGTCACCCATTCAGTCTTGCGATGGGTCCATCCTCTGGCTTTTCCAGCCATCAGGTGCGTGGGAGGGTCAAGGATCTCCCAGCTGACGTCACGGTCAGCTTAACGTCTGCAGCGGAAGCCGGCGCTATCTGTGCTTCGCCCACGTAACTATTGCTTCCTTATTAGCGAGTGAATTCCATCTTTCCGATGTAAAACAAGTTCTTCAATGTTACCACCAAGTCTGAAAAAATAATTCAGACAACTCCGGAAAACTGAAATTACATAAGATAGCTACAAATCGTTCAAATTATAATAGTTGAGGAATAAAGATTTTCTTTAAGGAGTTTTGAATTGTTGACATAAAACGTTTATTCGAGAAAAAGAATTAATATTATAAATATATATATATATATATATTTATATGTAAAATCAAATTTATACAATATTATCAAAATATTATTGTAAATCGAAAAAAGTAATAACATTAGTTATGAGCTTAAATGGTAAAGTTAATTTTTCTAGGAATGAGAGTTTTTCACATTCTGGGTGTCATTCGTTTATTTGTACACGTTGGAGTTGTTTATTCATTAACCGAAAGAGAAACACTTTATGACATTTTTCCCCCTTCAAGCATAAACGAACGACCATCCAGAATGTGAAAAAACTCTCATTTCTAGAAAAAATGACTATACCATTTTGCTATATGAGCACGGAGTTAAGAAGTGCAAAATAAACGTATTCCAAAATTATTTATTAATTACAATTAGGTTTATAGTGAAATCCATTATTATAAAAAATTAGGCTAGCACAGAATATTACTTCGAGGTTAACAGTTAGTTCTTATTTCTTAAAACACAATACTTTTTTATTTGGATGTTAATCATAGAAAATTCGTTACAGTGTTATAATCAGAGTTTATATATGTTATGGTAAAAAAATATATATATAAATAAAAAGAAGAGATTGTTCCGAATAATACATTCATAGAAAATCCATTTGTACCAGTTGTTTGCAAACAGTTACGAAATCAATGATTTAAAAAAAAAAAATAGAGAACTAAAAATCAGAAAAATATGACAATTAAAAAAACAAAAACTATAGCATTTAAGGATATATTTTTTTAAAGTCTAAATTTACAATGTTCCATGACATTCTATTTAGTTTTAAACTTTTTAGGCCACATCTTACATTTTAATGTACAACTACACCTGTCAGAGCATAGTTAACTAACAAGTTAAGATTTACACGATATCAGATAATACAAACTTTTGTATAAAAAATATTTAATTAGGTTAACATTTTTCGAAACAAGAAGTAAAAAGGGTAGGCCGCGACTTACCTACTTCGTTCAAGGCGCTATTGAAACGTCATTTAATAGACCAATGATTTGAAAAATACATAAATTATTACAACGAGATATACTCTTATATTAAATAAATGACAAGAATTTCATAAGCGGATAAAATGGCTAATATCAATACAAAATGGGCGGAGGTTTTCTCATAATCAAAATAATAAATAAATTCAATTGCCTACAGGATTTTTTTTTTTCATTTCCCGTAGAAAAAATACAACAAACGTGTAATATTTTTCAAACGTGGAGTATTCAGCTAATATAAAGCAAAACTAATGATAGTAAAATAGTAACATTGCAGATTAAATAAATAAATCAATGTATTTCAAAATATAAACAAATAAATAAAAAATATAACGCAGATAATAAATTTTAAAAAGCTGTAATATAAAACAGAAAAATATATATGAAATATTTGAGGAGAGTCACAGAGAAGCTTTCAACAATTATTACATCGCGTTTCTCCTCGTTCACAGCGATTGCAACACAGCACCACATGTGGCCCTCTGGTCAAAATAACTTCTTTACGTATATCAAAATAAGTCCGTGACATTCAAAATAATATACGACAATGTAATTAATTAATAAATGTAGTGAAAACGCAATAATATTTAAGATTTTTTTAAATATAATAATAAATAATACAAAGATAAATTATAAATTTCTAGACATCCAGACATTTTTACTAAAATTATGTCCGTTTTTATGAGCTACAAAAATAATTTATTTTTAATATGTTTTTCTGATGAATTGAGAAAAGCAAAACATACTCAATTAAATGCATTTTAAAAATTAAAAAGAAAAAAAAAATTGTAACCCGTTAATCTAAAGTGAAACGAAGCCTATGTCAACGATGAATATAATTCATATGAATTGATTGCTTACGAAAGGAGCGACCATATGGCTAAACCCAAACAGCTGTAATTTTAGAAAATCACAAATGCTTGTACCGCAGGCGATATGGGTTCAACTTTAACTTCAAACCTCAATCATATGTTAACCTGTCAAAGATTTAAATGAACGATTACCTTCAAATTTCCAAAAAGTATTACAAGATTCTCATGAATTTATGATCTCGTTATAAAACTATTTTTTCCATAAGTTCTCTGCTTTTCGATCAAGGCAAAAAAATAATCCAATTTGAATTTGATTTTATTTGAACACACAAAAAGGCCTTATCAATTTTTAAAAAACAAGTAAATGAGCTATAAAGATAAAAATTACTTCAAACACAGCTGAGGAGAAACTAACCAAACCCTATGAAATCCTATATATCACTCGATAAATTATAAAAAAATATTGTCAAACAAATCAACGATAATAGTAATAAGTTTAAATAGGCAAACCCAAGTTATCCTCAATTTCCCAAGAAGCAAAATAAATGTAAGATAACTTAAGCGCGGAAGATTTCAGCAAATGTCAATTTTTTTTAGTCAAATAAAATCATTATAGCTCAGCAATATAGCGGGACAAGACTAAATCTGAACAATATTGTTTTTATTTTCTTAAGCAACACACTCAATAATATACAATAGTTAAAATTTAATTTATTTCCTAATAATAAAACAGATAAAATATGAAAAAGCTGGTTTTTTTTCGGGAAAATTGTCCTCTATATTTTTCCAAATTTTTGCATAATATGAAAGGATAATAAATATAATAATTTCTACTAATTATGTATTTTTAAATAATTTCATAATAAAAAAATAATTTAGATACTAATTAATAATATATATATATATATTTTTTTTAATATTTACTCCTATTTTATTTTTCTCATAGATAATATATTTATATTTGTATGCAAATATAATTGGAATAGACACGAAAACATTACTGAAAGTAGTTCTTGAATTAATACAATTTAAAATTAGTTTACTTACTTAATAACTTTCCCTCTAGATCTTAAGAATTTAAGAAATACAAAGATATTATTATTTATGTAAAAACTCTTTAAAAATTTAGACGAAAAGTACAATAATTCTGGTGTATAATTATGGATTAAAAGATAATTTGATACTTCAAAGTATAATTCAGGGAATCAATTAATATGGTATCGTTGGATTATTTTTTAGTATTAATTAAGAAAAGTACCAAATAATAAATAGTACATAGTTAAGGACGATTTATAAAACTTAGAAAATATTCCGATAAGTATCGCGTCTGAAAATAATAATTTTTAAAAAATAGAAAAATCTATAAAAATTATTTGTTTTTTTCATTGAAGATAAAATAATATAAGCATTTTATCTTTGGTAATACTGGTCTAAAGTTTGAAATTTAATTAAATCAACAACAAGTAATTATATATTATTGATAAGAAAATATAAACCATATTTAATAATTATAAATAACAATGAAAATTATGAGGAAATCATTTAAGCTTATCTACTTCTTCGGTTAGTCATGCTGATTAGTAAGATAATAATTTATTAAAGACGGAAATAATCTTTTTTCACCGATTAAATGATAAAATACTATTTAAGATAAAATAATAAAACCCGGCTCAATAATAACAGAAAATGTAAACTAAAATGTATTTCTAAAAATGTTTGAGCGAGGAGTGAAGTGTGTGAAGAATATCTTTTTTGAGAATGAAATCAGGAAAACGATTTTGGGAGATTTCTGTGGTATACATGCTTATACTGGTATTATTTTGTTATGAATAAACCATTCATTCATTGATTTTAAAAAAACAAATATTTTAAATGTTTTATAAAAAAATAAATAGAAAGTTGTTTAATAATTTACTAAGCTATACAAATAAAACTTTTAAAAGAGTATTAGCAAGTATAGATTTAATTTTCTTAGCCAGCAATTAATAATAATTTGCTGTAGACAAAAATAATATTTGAACTACAACCGGTTAAAATATGCACACACTCTATTTTTTTTATCTAGTTTATGGGAAATACGTACATCAGTTTCACGGAACTCTTGCAAATAACTATTCTCAGTAACAAGATATTACAATCACTTTATTTTGGGTCATTAACTTCCGTTTTCAATAATGAAAAACCCTCAAAAATGAAATGGAAGCTGAAATAATCTATTTCACTTCACTAACAAGAGATACAAATCTCTGTCCAAAAAAAAAAAGTATCCCATTATGAAAGGACATAAAACCACGAAATGGGACGCTTGCAACCATCAAATCAAACTTACTTTTATAAAAAAACTTACCTGTTTACTCTTAATTAAATATATAAATATTCTATCTAAATTTAAAAATAAACTTTATACAAAAGAAAAATAGTTAAAACGTAAAAATATAATTATTTAACGAATTGCCAAGAAAATCTGTAAGTTAACATCCTCCAACAATTGTATATATGTACATACATATAATCTAAGAGTGAAAACATAATAATTTATAACAACACAAGATTGGTTCCACAATTAACAATATAATAATAATTAGAATTCATTATTCATCGGAAAGATAATTTGCTGAGAATTAATTTTCTTTCGTCATTTTGAACTTAACTTATAAAAATAACAGCTCGAATTCAGTGAATAACTAAAGATAAACAATCTATCTGAGTTCTAAATACATTTATCTGAAACACTACTTTTTTTAAAACCTTTATTAAGATGACTCTACTCAGTATAAAATTATTACAAATCATGGTTGGTTATTTGATAACATAAATTTTATGATAAAGAATAATAAATTAACTTAGGCAAAAAGTATAATTCGTGTTTTTAAAGATTCATAAACATTTTACAAAGAGCAGCTAACTAAAAATAATAAAAAAATGAAAATTGTTAAGTCATTATCAAAGGGAAAAAAACAACATAGTTGTGAGGATTTAATAATTTTTTATTTTTATTGAAAGTATTATTGTTAAAGAATAAAACGATTAAGATACATACATAATGAAAATTGCCCTTTGAATATACCTCTTAATCAAAAAGTGACAAATAAAAAATATTAATAAAATAGACAATCGCTTCCAAATCTAAACCACAAAATAATAAAGAAGGATTTTTTTTTATTTATGAATAAATTTAAATTCCAATAAGTATAGTAAATAATAAATATATAAAAATCCCGATATCACCAAATACTGCCTACACAGATTCGTCCAATGATCACCGTTCAAACCCAAGCCCCCGAGATCAGACTGCACAATCCTCCCATCGACGCTTCGGCCTGCCTTGGTTCAGCAAAAACCAATTTTTTCGGAATTCGTTCTTCATTGAACCCAATAACTTTATACGCCGAATTTGAGTCTTCGCGATGCTATCAACTCAATTGTATCCACAGGGCACAAGCACCGCAATAGTAGGTAAAGTAAATAGATGAATATAGGAAGTAAATTACAAAGGGCAAATAATATAAACCGACAAATTGACAATGCTGCCTTTTTTAAATTAAAATTTCTATGAATTTAAAGTTATCAATTTTTATTTCAATTACAAAAATATTATTAATAAAAAATAATTGTACGGTTTGTCAAAAAGTTCTTCGAATTCACGTATGATAATTAACTAACACCACTGTTCTATGGTGAAACAGACTAGTAGAATATAACATCACGCTAAGGAAATTGAAATAGACCTTAAAAGTAAGTTGAGAACTACATGCCAAGTGTTCCCTTGTCCCAGCCAACAGTAATTATAATTAAGCTATATCACTGCATTTCAGCTAATATTATGGACTGACCCAACTCAAATAAATATTCAATATATATACATATATATATATATATATTTATTATATATATTTTTTTTTTTTTTTTTTTTTTTTTATTGAGTAATATTGCATTCAGTCCCATACGGGACAATGGTAACTGTGATAAGGAAGTAAATATAAACTTCAAAAATATTAAATATAAATTATAAGTATACATACATATATTATTTGCATAATATCGATAATATATTTATTCGATAAGAACATCAATTCGTAAATTGACATACGTCCAACAATCCTAGGGGTAGGGCACAACAGTTCAACAGAAGCCGCATCATACGTACATAAATATACAATTAATATGTAATTAAGAGAAATAAACACACGTTAATTCCTCTCAAGTCAAGTTAGTTGCGCGACTATTTCACGCAAAAAAAAACAGACATTTATGATTTACAAAATAACTCTTAAAAATCTGTTTTATATTTTTTGAATTTTTCAAATTTCACTGAGTGTCATAAGTCCCATGTTAAAAATCGTCGTTTTAAATGACATTCACAAAAAAATTATATTTCAGGAAATTTGTTAATACTTAAATAAAACTAGGTAATGACAGAATCAGCTTTAGAAACAAAGAAAAAACATATTGCATTATTAATTATACATATTATATATAAAGAATTTGGTTTTGAATATTTTTGGTAAATACGGCAAAAGTAAAAAAATATTAAAATAAATTCATAAACAATGTGGAATTTTTTTTTGTCATTATATGAATGCTAAATTATTTAATAAAGTTCATAACATAAAACTATGTATATGAAAAAAAAATCCACGATTCAATTATAATTATTTCAAATTTCTTATCAATACATTTTTTTTTTCTTCATAAAAATGCCATTAACTGACGGAGACATTAAAAGATACACTACAGATAAGTATTTTTATGTACGACTCAAAACAATAAATAACAATCACGTTTGAATTTAAATGAGATTTTACAAGCCGAAAAAAACTCATGAATTCCGTTGAAGAAACTAAAAATAAAAATAGCTATAAAAATCAATACTGATTCATTTAAGGGTCAGAGCAAATTAGATAGAACTTCATTAAGAAAGAAAGAAGGTAATTTATTCCCGATCAATATTTTTATCTCTATCAATGTGAAAGCTCATCAATGAGATTTTATAAAAATAAATAACATTAAAACATAAAAAGGATAATTTAAGGAATTTTATTTATTAAAATATACAATTTAAACAAAGAAAATAAGTAACTAACATACGGAGTACTTCTTTTAAAAAAATGTATTGGCCTAAAAAAGATGTCCTCATGTTAATTCAAAGAAGAAAATGGTATAAACAACAAACATAAAGGAGCATCTGTACATTAAAAATGGCTACATGAGTATAATTTCAAATACTCAGGAAATTCAGTTAAAGAACAAATTTTATTCATCCAACAGAAAATAACCAAAAACCATTTAGTGAGAATTTCAGAACATGGCATAAACTGGAAGAACGTAAATATGAAGTGGGGATAAGACTGCTTGGCTACTGGAACAGATGGTCTAAGTCACGACTTTCTTATCAGCAGACAAAGATAAGCCACTCTGATAAAGATTCATCCCGCCTGCACAGCCACAACATAAATAAAAGAATTTAAAGTATGTAGTACACAAAAAAACAAATACATTTCAACGACCAAAAATTAAAATAAATTTCTGATTTAAATGAAGTAGAGCAATATATATAAAAAAGGATAAAAAGTGCTATCAAGATCTAAACATAACTATTCGTCCTAGCCATGTCATGCGAATTATAATTTCTTTAGATAAAATAATTACTAACACAAAACTTTAAACAACACAATCCTTAACTTGAAACATCAAAGAGTGAATAAAAATTTCAAATACTCAAAACTTGTAATAATTGGTACTTAAAAGTTCTCATAATTATATATTTTTTAAACACGGTAATCTTTGAATGTGCAAAAATAAAACGTTAGGAGTTGAGATGGTATTACATACGAATGGTAGAAAATTGGCGATCAAAGAGTTTTTTTTTTTAGATCTAAAGGAGCAATAAAAATGAATAAATTTGTATGGACAAAACAACTGGAAACAATTCTTATATCTCTTGGCCTTAAAAGATTGAAATCGACTAAAACAATAATTAATTTCTAAAATATTATAGTTCAATTTTGGTAGAATTAACATAAACTTTGAAATGTTCTTATTACAAATGATAACATTCACAGAAATCAGGATAGCGAAACCAAAATAAAATAAACATCAAATTTGTATGTAGCGATGCTAAAAATCACCAATAAAAACAGTTAACAGAAGAAAAAGATAATTAGTTAGTTTGTAAACACTGCAATAGCTAATATCAAAGATAAGGGGAGGTTACACATGATCAGGGTTATGTTACCTTTTTCATGATGCCAGTCTTTCTTTTTGAGAAAGTCGTATATCTTCTTAATTTGTTGTCGATATACTCCATTTTAATCTTAACACGACCTTTTGTTTTCTTGCCATTGGATGGCGGCGATCCTTTCTGGGGTGTGGGCGAGAAACCGTCATCGACAATGTCAGAACCACAATCACCAGACAAACCCATATTTTGCCTACTGTCTTGCTCATAACACACATCGGAAGAGGTTCGTTTCATTCCTCTTTGCATGCCGGCACCACATGAATTCGATAAGGACATCGAACCCCTGGAAAGGCCAGAAGTTATAGATGTAGAAGGCCTACTATGAACGGCATTATTATATATTTCTTGGGCTGTTTCACCGCTCAATAAGGAAATATTGTAGCCCATGCTAAAACGGGAATCTCTTCCCCCTCCTGAAGGGGTATCCATCACTCGACACAACTATCACTTGTCAAATCATCACAGTTTACGTATCACACTAACTTACAGAACACTCACACCATGAGATCCACCATGATCCCGAACGTGCACTGCTCTCCGTAATTTGACCTGTGAGCCACAACAGCCCGCACAGCGCTAGCGTAGGGGAGGGGGGAAAGTAGTACCTTGTTCAACTTTCATCTTGATTTTTTTTAATTTAACTTCTGTAATCATAGTTCCAGTGCGGAGAAATATTTTATTTATGCCTCTACAATTCTTCATAACATTAAAAAAATAACATATATTGAAATCGCGGATGAATACCTTATATACTAAGACATTCTCCCCCCTCTTATTCCATATTTAGAAGTGGATGTTGCCAAATTAGGTAAACTTGGCCTAATAAGGGAAACAAAGATCCACCCTTTCCACCAGAGATTGCTACTGACTTCATTTCATCCCTGCTTTTTACCCCTTGACTTTATTTTATTAATTTTTACTTAAGTTCATAAATATATGGACCAATTAATATAACTATGGAAAAAATTACTGCAGAATAGACAAAATTAATAACAGGAACTCTTCACTTACCAGATATGATCTGTCTAGATGTTCATATTTTTTATCAAAATATAAACAGCAATTTAAAACATAAGTTAATAATAGTGAAGATTTAAAAATAATAAATTCAGTTATCTTCTATTATATAATTAATTATTATATATAAAAATATATCACCAAATATACAAGGATAGTAAAGAAAATCTTTTCAACTAAAATTGTATTCAGATTGTGTTAAAAAGTTGTTGAACTAAGTACATTTTCATACATTTTATAATATTTCATTTATTATAACTGAAATACTTAAAATGTTTAATTATTCAAAAATATATTTAATTTTAAGTTCAATAAAAATACAACAGTAACAAATATATATTTACACTGTTCAGAATTCAATATAAAATACAAAGTATAGTATAAAAGAAAAGTGACTTTTCAGATTTGATATGGTAAATAAAATTGTACTTCAACATGTTAGGATATGTCAATTCAATCAGTAGTTAAAACTGTTATCTATCTGAAATAATCCTAATTGAATGTAGAACTACTAGTGTTACTTCAAAGTAATAACAGTACTACTTTTTACTTTTTTTTCAAAATAAAATTTGATCTTTATTAGATATTAGATCGGGCACTAAAGCATATTTCTTAATCTTTACAGAGGAACAGTTATTACATGATTAACTGTACCTCTGAGAATAGAAAATAAGTTAGTTAAACGCAAATGTGTGATAATACTGAATGGTAAAAAATGAACAAAGTGTATACTATATCTCCATGTTACAGATTTAACCTTGTAAATCTTAGAATATTCTTAAATTTGGGCAAAAACTAAATGAAACAAGAGATCAAGTAGGGCAAAGTGTCATTAATCAACATTCAAGTCTAATCTAAGACTTAATAGACATATAAACCTGTTAAAAAGACTGGAATGCATAATTTTAAATGAAAAGAATGTAAAACTGGAAAGGATTTTATAATGTAATATATAATAAATACAATTAACAGATATACATAAAACAAAAAATGTAAATAAGAATAATTACAAAGTGTATAATAATCTGATTGGACAGTCTATGATCAAATCACTTAAGTAATTTAATGAAAAATTTAAATAATATTTTCAGAAAATTCCAAGACTTTAAAGACATATTTTTAAAAAATGTACAATTAATCATCAAAAATAAAAGTAAATCATGGTAGAAATTATAATTAGATTGTTATATTGGTACTTTGAGCCATCAATCAATGGCAAAAGACGTTTTTTCTCTTTTAATTTTTTTGGAAATTTTTCTTAATATAAACACTTAAAAGAGCACAATTTACTTCCATTTGTCACTTAATTACTTTATTTCATAAGCTTTATCTGTCGACGTTTCGGGGCTGTTTCCCCATTTTCAAGACTTATTTTTTTCATTATATAAATGCTTTTTCATATATAACCCATCATTTTATTTCATAGCACACTGCTATTTGTCCTTATGGGTGTTCATTGGCTCACAGTTGGCTTCACAGCTCACGGGGAACACAGCCCCGAAACGTCGACAGATATGAAAAGCTTATGAAATAAAGTAATTAAGTGACAAATGGAAGTCAATGTGTGCTCTTTTAAGTGTTTATATGACGTTTTTCCTGTTCTTCCTAAGTTGGAGTACATAAGGACGTCAAGTATCAATAAACAGAAAACAAGAACATTACTTGCTTTGAAAATTAAAAACTAAAACTTATAAATAATTATATAGAAGATATAACAAATTTAAATAATTGACTAGCACTTTTTAATTTCAGAATTTACAAAAAGCTTTATAAATAACAAAAATATATAAAATCAACCATAAATTTTTAATCAAAAATCTATACTTCAATAGGTACATAATTTTTAAAAATTAATTTTGTTTTTACAGCAAACATAGATTGTAAAATAATCATAAATCACTTTAATCAAGGAAAATTAGAATTTTTATACAATAGTATTCAATATAATCATAGCAATTAGAGACTTCCTATGTTATTAAATCTTTTTAATTTGTGAGGAAACGTATCCTTATATAGGACGGGATCAGCCCTGAACTCTACGGTTCTTAAAGGAACCCGGCCATATACAGCCGCAAACCTATCAATACAATGAGATCGTTCCACCATGTGATTCAGATCTGCACTAAGCATCTCAGTGTTTGTACACTCTGGGCACTTGAATTTTTTGCGTGGTGTAACCTAGAAACCATATTCATATTATGTTTATTTTTTTTTTTAATACAGACTTTATAAATAGGTTGCTTTTAAATAACTAATTTCTTTCTCTTAGTTTTTTTTTTTTATTTATACATCACGTAAGCTTTAAAATTTTATTCATAAAAAAAATTATGTTCAAACATCTAGGTAAGAAATAAAGTATACCTTAATCGGAGCCTTATTAGTCACATTAGCGACAAGAAAATTCATGGCAATATCCTCACAATTCATATGATCATCCACCCATTCTTTAATGTTGCCTGGCATTGATGTTGTGTACATGTAACTCCAATACTGTATACAAAATAATTTTTTATTTTTATTTAATCAACTTCAAATACTTAAAAGTTTATTTAAAAAAAAAAAAGAACCATCCAAATATCTAAAAATATTTTCATGATGTTAAACATCAAAAATATTTTCTAGAGGGTTTTTTAGAGCACAATACTAGTGCCAAAACAAGCCACATAGTTTAACAGAAAAGCCAGTGGTCAGATAAACACGTTATAAGAGGGAAGGGTATTAATACATTTCACAGCGACTGATCATTATCTGCAGAAGAAGTAATTTTACCATTTACAAAGCGTGATAGTTATCATCTGATAAAGTATTAATACCTCTTTTTCCCTCATTAGCAACTTCAGCTCTTGAACATTAAATTTTACATTTTATTGCCATTTTTTAATTTTTACTTTCACTGAAATTTTTAGAGCACATTTTGTCATCAGGGGTTTTTCACTACCCAGAAGCAATCAAATGTTACCTCCTTGGAGAATTTGATAAGAAATTAGAAATTTCTGATTTTCTGCACAAATAACATTTCAGTAGTTTTGATAACAATTCAGAAAATTTTCGGCATAAGAACTATTCAACCAAAAATATCCTCAAGTAATATATATGTATTTTTTTTCCTTCACCCCAACCTCACCTTTGAAGGCTATACAGGGGTTTCTCGAGCCAGAGGGTGAGGGCGGGGAATAAATGCTGAGATAAAAGTCCCCCAGCAACGAGAGACGAACTCGTAATTATTTGTGGATGTAATTAGTTGACCGTTGAGAATTACTGGAAGGAATTAGTCCGGGTGGCGGTCATTAAATGAAACAACTAAATAGTTTCAACTATTTTATTGTTTGCCAACGTTTCGACCCCCTTTGTGGGTCATCATCAGGGCGCATGGTGGGAGAATGGAAACTCCATTTCCATTTCCATACTCCCACCATGCGCTCTGATGATGACCCACAAAGGGGGTCGAAACGTTGGCAAACAATAAAATAGTTGAAACTATTTAGTTGTTTCATTTAATGACCGCCACCCGGACTAATTCCTTCTCGTAATTATTTGGTTTCAAATTTTTGGTTCTCTGTTGTTAGCTAGACAATGCACATTGAAAGCAATGCGAGCTGACCCTCTCAGCCACCCTGCCCCCAAGTAATAAATTATATATACATTTATATATATATATGAGTATATCAAATATGAGTTCGCACGAAATCAAAGATGATATGTTTACTGATAATTTGTTGGAATCCTCTCCTCCCCCTCAGAGTAATTCAAAACAGTTACTAATAGTCCTGATGTCACACATTTAATGTGTTAAATAAAAACCTTACTCTTTATTTGTTCAGGACATTTTTTTTAAGAAATGAACTAACTCTGTTGTTATAAACTTCTAGTTACTATGTAAGTAAAATATATTACTTTATGATGAAATGCTGCTCCTGTGAGAACCATAGATATCTGATTTGTCCACTCTGATTCATACTTCCACCGGTTTGTAGCATTGTCCCAAACATGAACCCTAGAGGGAAAGCCAACGATTCGATCAGGAAATTCCCTCCATACCTGGAACATAATTCATGAAAAGATTATTCAACCAAACCAAAAACTCAATCATGATTCCATTCGAAAAACACAAAATTCTGCCTTATACTTTTTATATCTTCAAAATCAGCTAAGCAGGGTGTTTGCTTCAAAAACCATAAATGTAGTTATAATTAAATTTTACAAAATTCTTTGAAAAATTCACAAAGATGCCAATTTATTTTCAAAACTCTGATATGAAAGCAATTTAATAAAAAGAATAAATAAAAAGAACACTTCAAATATTATTTTAAACCATCTCCATACACAAACTGCTTGTATTTCAAAGGATAGACCAAAATTGTTAACATTGATTAATGAAGAATGAATTTGTGGAAAATAAAATCTGAAAATTACTTCATAACCAAATTCTAGTTCATCAGCTGTGAGCATAACAATGTCATCATCAATTGTCAGAATAGCTTCAGTTTCTATTTCCTCATATGGATAAAAACGGTTTGAAAGTTTATTCGCTTTAGTTTGAATTACTTTCCATGGTTTTGATATTTTTGGCCACAATGATGCTGTAATAAAATTAAATATTTATTAATACAATATCACTGATTATTTACTTATTTTATATGTAATAGAACTTACCATGTGGTGGAGATTTCCTTTGATTATTCCATATAACAAGGACCTTTGTAAGACTTGGAACTTTGACAAGCTTCTGTATTAATGAAAAGAGACTATCCACCCTGTCATAAGTTAATATCACAGCTGTGAAGCCCTGCCATCGTGGCGCAGTAAGTTCCAAAAACAGAGGTGACTTTACTGGCGACTGAAATTAAACAGTGTATAATTTACATCTTAGACTCAAACTAATTTATCCTAAAAAATATTTGTTAATATTTTATAATCTAATCCTGAAGGATTGAAAAATATTAAATAAACATATTGCTTTATGTCAACAAATAACGCTATAAGATTAAGAATCCTAACCTTTCTCTTTTTTAATCAAACATAGAAAACTTACTGAATGTGGTGGATTATTCCAATCTTCGTAAACTCGTGCATACTGAGGATAAACTCTGTCATTCAAAATGTTCAATGCAGTCAATGTTATAGATTCCATTGAAGAAAAATACATAGAATAAAGCCACTTTCCTTGTGCACTCATTTCCTTTCTTTTCATTGGAGGTATAGCACTAGCAACTTTAAGAATGCTGCTTAAGTCCGCTTCACTCAGAAGCAATGAGACCCTAATATAGCAAGGAATAAATATATAGTTTATATATTTGAATATACATTTTGCTTATAAGTAATTTATTTAGATGCAGTAAAAGAAAACATATATTAATCATAAAAATATTGCTCTGGCATAGATGGAATAGAATCTCCCAAAATCAATGTGACAGAAGCGTTCAGTTGTTTTTTACAGCTTCATACATTAAATAAAGTTTTAAATTATAGTATATCATACCTTTTCCAGTCAATAACATCAGCAAAGGGAAGCACGATTGTATCAGCACTTATGATGGGAATACATCCTGCAGCTAGAGCATCAAGTAAAGTAGGCTGTCCAAGCCTGGCACCTCTTAGAACCAAACAAAAAACTCCTCTCTATAATGGAAAAAAAGTTTGGTCAGTATGCATTTTCTTTCTTGGATGGAATTTCTCTTTTCCAACAAAAAAAACAACTCTATAACTATATCTCTAACAAAATAATAATAACAATAACCAACTATATCAGTTGATTCATGAAAGACTTAGGCCTTCAACATTATCTTGATCCACTAATTACAATCAACTGTGTATCTTCTCTGCCTTCTCATATCTATCTGGTGCAGGTCTGCTTCCACATCATCAAGCGGTCTCAGGCATGGACTAACTAGCATTTTCCATCACTCTAGCAATAAGTAAAGTAGCCCTCTCAAGCCAAGCAATTTTTTAAATCTTGAAGAATTTTATACCAGAGTTAACATGCATCTCATTACCTTTCTTCAGGATCTCCATTCTCCTGATTCATTTACAGGTCCTAACATCATTCAGAGCACCTTTCTTTCCCACATTTCGATGATTTTTTTCATTTTCTTGAGTCAGCACAAAAGCATTTCTCGCCCAAAGAATAGAGTCACCACCCCCCACATTCAGTGGTTCTGAATATCCAACATTTAGGTAATGGATGGGCCTCACATACTTCTAATAAGGAAAGGATAATTGCCAAAAAATATCAATAATTTGGGCAATTAACCATCTAACTACTGACCATGTAATGAAGTACTTGAGTATTACGAGCATCTTCAGCCACCCTTGCCCTATATATATATATATATATATATATATATATATATATATATATATATATATATATATATATATATATATATATATTATATATTTAGGCTATTAAATGTAACTGATAATATAGATATACAAAAATAAAAGTACAAATATACCTAACTAGATAATTTAAAAATTATTCTTAAGTGAACTCTAAATTAATCCATCTTTATTAGTTTTATACCACTGATTTATAACCAGATCTTCTATTTGCTTTAGAAATAAAAATTAAATATACAACAAAAGAACAAACAACTGAAATATTGGGTTGATGCAAAATTAATGCAGGTTTTTAGTAGGTATTGTAAATACGCCATATCTTTACTTTAACCATATATATTTAATCAAAATAATTTCCATCTGAATCAATGCACTTTTGCCAACGTTCAACAAGCTTTCTTATTCCACCAGAAAAAAAATCCGAATCCCTGGACTCAATGAAATCACGAAAAGAATTTTCAATGTCGTCCTGGTTTTGAAAATTTTTCTCCCTCAAAAAGTTGTCCAGATGCCTGAAAAAGTGGAAGTCTGTAGGAGAGAGGTCAGGTGAATAAGGCGGATGTTGGAGAACTTCGGAGCCCAACTCGTGCAGTCGTCGAAGCGTTGGTTGTGCAACGTGTGGTCTGGCGTTATCGTGGAGCAGGATCGGCCCCTTCCGATTCATCAATGCTGGGCAAAGACGTTGCAATTTTTGAGTTCCGAGTTCCGCCCCCATTTCTCGTGTGGTTTTGGTTGGGTCTTCTTCCACTTTTGACCTCAGCTGGTCGTTGTCCAGAGCAAGATGACGGCCCCGACCTTCCTTGTCTTCGAGGTCGAAATCTCCTCTGCGAAAGTTCTGGAACCAACGCTGCACCATGCACTCATTAATAGCCCCCTGACCCCACACTTCATTAATATTACGAGCCGTTTGCGCAGCGCTGCGCCCTAATTTAAATTCGTAAAAATAAATTTGACGAAAATCGCACTTTGACATTTTCGATTCAAGACCTTTGAACACACTGAACAAAACGATTTTACTAAACAAATTTATGGTGAAAGAGAGGGTATTAGATAAGGTTTGTTTTGGTATAATAATGATCAATGTTAGGATTAGCTTTGTTTACACAATTGGAATTAAGATATTGCAATAGAGGAAACCTGCATTAATTTTGCATCAACCCAATAAAAGTTAAGGAAAAAAAAAAATCTGTTTTAACTGTTAAAAATATACATATGCCTTTTTCAATTGCTAAAATACAATAAAAAAACATGTATTCACTTTTATTATGATTAAACCAAATTGCTATTTTTTTTCAAATTATTTTGCTGACAAAAAGTAAAAGCACAGGGGCTGGCTGGAGTGCACAGCTAGTTGGGGATTAACAGTCCTCCGGTTTCCTGAGTTCAGTATACTGCGCAAATATACAAAGAACAGTACACGATTCACTTATACTAACACAAGGTCATCTACAATACACACCCTAGGGTCACCTTCCCTAGGAAGTCCCGGATGGGGAAGTATGTTAAGAAGCTCTGAGGAGGCAGCCCCTCCACCTGACTCGGGAGCAGTGGGCTAATTACCCGCTCTCCTTAAAATACAATAATTACTAAACCTCAGATTCAGAAGAAGCCAGATTGTCTCAAAGTGAAAGACTATGGAACCGCCACAATGACCTAAAATTAGCATATTGCAACATTTTATCCCTCCACAGATAAATAAAAGTGACTTACCTATTTTTTCTCACTTACATTTTAAATATGATAATATACCTGTAATATGTGAGGGTAATGGTACATTCTGGTTCCATGACATCTAATACTTGCATTTGTTACATCATGACATGGCTCTAGGACTAATAATTCATTAGTACTTGATGATAACTGCAACAGTTCTGAATAGTATTCTGGATGAATATTCAGTTGTGAACTAATAACAAGCCATTTCCTGAAATTATGTTATTATCACTAAATAAATAAGTATACTA
Organism: Piezodorus guildinii; assembly: GCA_023052935.1. Taxonomy (NCBI): domain Eukaryota; kingdom Metazoa; phylum Arthropoda; class Insecta; order Hemiptera; family Pentatomidae; genus Piezodorus; species Piezodorus guildinii. Next base: position 95,251,434 of record CM041292.1, read on the forward strand.
CAGAAAATTTATAATTTTAAACAGATATATAGAATTAATTTACAAAAACGAATCGTATTCCAAAATAAGTTTAAGCTAGCTTCCAATGAAATAACATCTCAAAATGTAAATTAAAGAATAATGGCATTAATTTTAAACCTAATATTGAAAAAACTTTTTAAAAAATAGTCATTTTACTTAGAACCATTTAAAGATTGAGATTCAGAATAATAGATAACACTCAAGTGACTTAAAATAATAAACCTTAGCATTATTAACATGTGAAAATGATAATCTGTCCAATGAGTTGTCTTTTAAATAAATTTAATTGATTCTTTTCAGTTAATTTTTTTTGTTTTACATATATATTAATAACATTAAGTAAGGAAATGTTTTAGTTTGATTTTGAATAAAGTGTAATTATTCTGGGGGGCGCCAGTAGCATAGTAGCTAGGATAACATCCTTCTATGCCCAAGGTCATGGGTTCCAACCCGCAGGTGGCCCTAGGATTTTTTAATGGGTGTAAAAAATGGCACAAACATATTTTTAGTAATTGCTTTATACCTGGTATATGAAACATCTTTTAATGTACTAGCCACTGGACTGAACACAGGTAATGAAATGTCAAAACCAACTCTATATGACCAGGAGTCAAAACCAGCTCCAGCTACTATTGCATTTCCAAGTGCCAAGTCAACTACAGTGTTATACTCTGGTGCAGATCCTGGTATCATATTAAAAATAATATGATTTTCACCATTGTTCCAACTGAAACAAATTAAAACTTTATACCATCAGCGACTCTTAAATTTACAGAAATCCTAAATATAGAAATTAATTACTGTGGCAATGATGAAAGAGCTTGGGATGTTTCTTTGGCTCTGAATCTATTTTGATTTAAAGTATCAATTGACACAACAAATAAACATGCTTCAAAAGGATTGGGTGTGTAATATTTACTCTCTGTGATGGTTTTTAATAGCTGATAAAATTCTTTTGACATTTGACTCGTGACAGGATTACCTTTTGAATCATAATATTTTAGAAGAGGGTACACATAAACTAAAATCTTAGAACTGCCTCTATGACCACATTTATAGATATTAAAGCAGTCATAGTAACTACACTTTGGATTTGGACCACTTGAAATAGGAGAATCTAGAGGCAAGGTAACCTCCGGGATGTTATCTAAATTCTTAAGATTAAGACATTCATAATTATTTTCTGATGAATAAATAGATCCTGGTAAAAAGTTTAAAAGTCCTACCAATACAATTAAAATGGAAACAAGCAATACTAAAAATAACAAAATAAAAAACCGTTTGTAGCTATAAAAACCCGGCACAGCTTTAAAAGCCATTGTTTAAGAAAAATCTTATAGAATATATTTTAATAAACGCATTTTATTTAAGCATTTTTTCGATCGAACACAACAAAAAACAAAAATCTTCATTTGACAGTTTATGTAACCTTCGAATGGTTATCAATTATAATTTTTCCAAAGAAGTACCCTTTACCCAGGTAAGATCTTATGGTTGTAGTAAAAGTTGAATCTGGTTTATACTCAAAGGCCGGACCAACAATCAACTTCTTTAAAGTAGATTCATTGAAATGACAGCTGCACATGCAAAATGAACTTCATATTATAAAAGTTTCCTTTTTATTAATGAATAATGTAGCAAGGTAATGGCTCATACCAGAATGTACTTTCAGCTGAACTCAATTGATAAAAATACTTATTGAATCTGGTATTGTTTAACTTTAGAAATTCTTTTCAATGAATCTAACTGTATTGTTAGCTCTTTTTTCTAAAATACTATTTATTAGCTATTAACAGAAATAAAAACATTAGTTCAAAATTATTATTGTATTTACCATAACAGAACTCAAAGAAACTGACATAAATTATTGTTGGAATCTTTTTGGAGGCTTAATGATTTAGTCTTGGTATAATCACTAGTTATAGACCTAAAATCATTTCAAATTTTATTCTAAAGACTTAATTTGGAAAAATATTCATCAAATGACCGATAAGTAGCAACTATCGATTTATCAGATTTGAATTAGTGCCAAAGCTTGTAGCTAATGTAGATGCTAATATGAAACCTTCCGAGTGTTGGTGATTACGTGAAGCGTATCTGTCCTTTATTTCCCGGCACTAATGTTTGCGAATCATTTTTATATTCCGAAATGGACTTCGACTTTAAAGTGAAAACTGCCAGTGAGCGTGCCAAAGTTGAAGATTTATTTGACTATGAAGGCTGTAAAGTTGGACGAGGCACCTATGGTCATGTTTACAAAGCCCGGAGAAAAGATGGGTAATAAAATAAATTAAGTTCGTAGAAATGAACATATTTATATTAACCATGACAACTATTTACAAATCTCTTTTTATTTGATTAGGTCAGATACTAAGGATTATGCCCTTAAACAAATTGAAGGCACTGGACTATCCATGTCAGCTTGTAGAGAGATAGCTGTGAGTTTAATACAATGAATAAATAATATAAAATTCCCTTTATGATTTTGTTAGCTTTTGAAAGGGTAAAATTAAAAATCAATTCCTGATTTCTAATGTTTTTCAGTTACTTCGAGAATTAAGGCATCCTAATGTCATCAATCTTATAAGAGTGTTCCTATCTCATAATGATCGAAAAGTATGGTTACTTTTTGATTATGCAGAACATGATTTGTGGGTTGGTATCATATCTTTTAAATTTGGTTTATTATTATTAGTTATTATATTTATCGTTGATGTAAATCTGTTTAAAATTGATTTCAAATGCTGAATGATGGGTAAATATGTTGCATTATCATAATTTTTAACAGTGAATGATTTGTGACATTGTTTTCTATTGTTACTTGAGTAATCCCTAGTGTAAAAAATCTTTATTCTTTCAATTGTACAATCATACTTTTTTAAATACTGAAGAAATTTATAATAATTAATTTTATTGGCTTTTAAAATACCTTTATCTTATTGTTACTATATTCTTAGATTATGGCCAAAACAGTCCTTATGTATGTCATATACCATTATGAAATTTATGTTTTAGTTTTATATTAAAAAATAAGTAAATAAAATGGTCATTCATACCATAAGACATGCATTATCTGTGGTGTCAGAAGATTAGCTTTACTGCCACATGCTAATGATCTCTAATTCAATATTTCCCTACTAAACTGATTTGTTTTCAGTTGTAATGTTTGTATTTATGGAGATTGATAAAATTGTTTCTATGTTCAATACTAATTTAGTTTGTTATTCATTCATTAATGTTTCCAGGGTTCCTTAAAACAAAATAGCTCTGGAATTTGCTGATCCATTGAGGCACAGACTATTCGAAATATTTTCTATTAATAACTCTACCTTGGCCCAATAGATCTGTCTTTTGTTGCAGCAATCCAATTTCGGTTGTCCAGCGTCTGCATCTAAACCATCTTGCCACTTTGTCCTGGGTCACCCCACTCTACTCATTTATTTATACTTCTCTGTCATGACTTTTTTTTTCTGGATCTCAGATTAAGCCATGCAAGCAACTTAACCAAAATCTTCACAACATAATAAATAAATAATAAATGTGCATGTCTTATTATTGGTCCTATAGCGCCTAGTTTTTTTGTTCTTTTCCTCCAGACCCCTCCTCTCTTATGTTATCAAACATTCTTCTCATTATTTGTCTTTCTTTAAACTTTTGTAGATGCCTTTGCTTCTAACCCATAGGTGAGTATTGGGATTACCAGTGTCTTTTAAAGGTTAATTCTGGTACTGGAAGAAATAAGTTGGCTTTTCAAGTGCTTTGCCAATTCAGTTTACTATGCTTTGCCTGTATTTAGTTCACTAGGCAAATGAAGTCTCTGGTTACTGTTTCAAAAGCTATTATTAAAGCTTTCTTTTATTCTCGCTCATACATTGCCCCAATATCTAAGTCATAATCATATAGAATAGCAAAAGTCTTGAAAATATGGTGCAACTTGTCTGTATATTTGGTTTACAATAAACTTTTTTCAATATCCTCTTAAACAAAAGGCAAGATTAAGGTATTTCCTTGCCTTATTCTCTTAAGGAGGTGTAGAGAAGTGGCAATCCCATCATCTGGTCTTAGTACCACAAACAGCCACTGGCCCTCCAGATTGGAGGAACAGTACACTCACACTCATACACTACAGGAGGTGGAGCAGAACGAGATACTTTGAGGTGGCAGGCAGCTCCACCATCGGCCTAGGGTGCAGTGTGGTTCGATGTCCCTCCTTCCTCTGCCCGAAATTTAATTCATCTCGAAACCTCAACCTCTTCCGTAGATCTCGATAGGTGACTACACAACTGAAGCGGTCCAATGATTTGTTTATCTGGGATCCCAGGTAAATGCTGACAACGATGTGTCAGAGGAAACAGCAAGAAGGATTCTGGCAGCAAATAAATGTTATTTTGCCCTGCATTGATACTTAAGTAATCCCTTAATCTTCAGGATTCTGCACAAGACTCTGATTCATTCTGTCCTCACACATGGAAACTTAGAGCTTCTCCAAAACTGATGAAAACAAACTGCTGGTCTTTGTATGAAAAGTACCATGTCGCATTTATGGGCCAGTACACTCAGGTAACAATTGAAGAAGGTGAAGTAATGCAGAACTGGCCACTGTACATAATAATACAGAGGTAGTGCGGTTCATCAGAATACAGGGTTTAAAATGGGCAGGTCATGCAGCCAGGATGGATGGGAGTAGCTCAACTAAAAAAATTATCCTGACCCATCTAGAAAGAAAAAGAAGAGTTGGAAGATATAGATTACGCTGGATGGATGGGTTTAACACAGATAGCAGAGCTCTTCTTGGACTAGCTAATTGGAGGACAGCTGCAAGAAAATAAGACCGATGGGTGAAGCTTATTGAGGAGGCCAAGACTCAGCAATGAGTTGTTGTGCCCATCTCAAAGAAGATACTATTTCTAGTTCAAAACATTTTTGACACAACTGATTCCTGGTGAACTTCTTGTTTAGGATTTGACATAGTCATTTCCACTAGTCTTGTCAGTCTTCCTGGGACTTCAAATTCTTCCAGAACTAGCAGAATTCCTCTTGGCTAATGACTGCTTATTTGGGATCAAGAAAGGAATGATGTGTAATCAGTTTATATTGTGTGCTTTTTTTCCAAAATCATTTGCTGAGTGAAGTTTATCTCATCAGTAGTTGATTTCTGTTAGAACATGCCTGATAGCTTCCAAGCTCTCTCTCTCAGCAATTTGAAACTAATTTCTTCAACAGAACGTTAGGCTGGAATTGGTTAGCAAATGACAGCAATACAATACTATAGTTACTGCATTGCTTTTTATTTCCTTTCTTGTGCAGAAGCTTTGTTACTCCATATTCCCAATCTCATGGAATCCTTTCATCTATCTATCTAGGTAATGAGAATCAGCTAATATAACACTTTCTCCAGTGTTTCACCATCCTATTCCAATTATACCGCTTGAAGGCCTTCTTTCAAGACCTTTGTTATTTTTAATAGTATCCATGGTCTCATCTCGGTCAGGTGGCTCTATGTCATACTTCTTTGAGAATCGATTACAGCACCTCCCTCATTAACTTGTTCTTTGTTGAGCAATTGCCTTAAGTGCTTTATCCATTCTTAATTTGTTTATGTCTCCTAGCTTTGATTTTTAATTTATTTTTATTTTTCAGCATATAATAAAGTTCCATCGTGCTGCTAAAGCAAATAAAAAACCTGTAATGGTTCCAAAAGGAATGGTGAAATCGTTGTTATATCAAATTTTAGATGGAATCCATTATCTCCACTCAAATTGGGTTCTACATAGAGATTTGGTAAGTAATGATTTTTTTTTCATTATTTTCAAAATGATTTCTGAAATAATTTTTATAAATTAATCTAGCAATTTAATTGTACATTGACCCGCATGTAAGTTCGGATGAACCAGAGTCTTATATAAACCTAACTTGGTCTTGTTTGAGAGGTGCTTACTTTTAAAGAATTTTGCTAGCCTGAAATAGGTCCGAATGGCTGCGGAAATTCTTCGATTAATCTCTTGGGATAGGTCTTTTTGAGAGTTTATTTCCAAGCCAAGATAAACAAAACTTTGTACTCTCTCAAATCTGTATGGCCCGACTTAAAAAAATCCTGTCCCTGGGTCTGCTGGTCCTATTCTTAAGTACTTTGTCTTGGCTTCTTTCATGGCACGTTCAGATCTGGCAGATATGTCAAAGTCATCTGGGTATCCTAATAACTTATAAAAAAGCTCTCTCGACCACCAAATTAAAGAGAAGGCTTGCAAGGGCATCCCCCTCTCTCACGTCACAATTCGTGTCAAAAGGTTCGGAGAAGTCAGATCTGACACGAACTACGCTGTTCGAGCCCAGCATGGTCATCCTTACTTGACGAATCAACTTCCTGGGTATGCTCATTTCCTCTAGCACCTGGTAAAGTCTGGGTCGAGTTATGCTATCATACACAGACTTGAAATCCAGAAAAAGGTATTGCTAACCATCCTGTATTCCTTGCTTTTTTCAGAATCATTCTCAGGGAGAAGATCTGGTCCATGGTTGATCTACCCCTTCTTAATCTAGCCTGGTAGTTGCCTATCTCCCTTTCATCATGAAGGCTGAGTCTGTCAAAAAGAATGTTTGACAACACCTTGTAGGCACTCGAGAGGAGAACTATACCTCTGTAGTTGTTGCAATCCATTTGATCACCTTTCTTGTGAAGCGGACAAATGACACCTTGTCCAAACTTGAGGCATCCTTTCTTCTTCATTAAGAACATGTTTCTGAAATATTCTTGCTAACTTGAACCCATTGCCATATAACTTAAATTAACTTTTTAAGTAATAAACAGTAATGATTAATTATTAATATAAATTTAAATTTGGGATTTATCTTGTTTATTTATGTCCTTTCCCACTACCCAAAGGCATTATTTTGTCTAACAGACTATTGTTCTTTTTAAAATAACTATTTAAATTTACACATAAAATTTACAAAAAAGTCTATCATGACACTACTTATTTTTGAATTTATAAAATCTTGAATCTTACTTTTGGTGGAACTTATTAACAAGGATTTAGCAAGTTCCAAGAAAATACGAATTGGACTCATGAACTACTTGTTTGCATTATTAGTTTGTTTAGCATATCATTTGGTTAAAAATATACTATCAATAGTAAAATCAGATTTCTCAGTTCATGTTTCTCTTTACTCTCTTATTTACTGTTGTTTTTTAATATGTAGAAACCTGCCAACATTCTTGTGATGGGTGAAGGACCTGAAAGAGGAAGAGTCAAAATAGCTGACATGGGTTTCGCAAGACTTTTTAATGCGCCACTTAAACCTTTAGCAGATCTTGATCCTGTTGTTGTAACATTTTGGTATCGAGCACCAGAACTGTTACTGGGTGCAAGGCATTACACCAAAGCCATAGGTAAACTTTGCTTATTTTTAAAATTATGCTTATGATTATTACAGTTATTGGGAGATGATTAGGTATATGCATATTTTATCAAAAATAGAAATTATGTGAAGAATTTTAAAATTTCTTTTTTATTACCTTGTTAAATTTTGTTTTCATCTGTCGTGAATCTTATGAAAATGAAAAATAACTTTATAAAATGCTGTATCTTCATATAAAGTAAATTATGGATGAATATATAATAAAAAAAATGACAACAACATTCAGTATTTATGATCTCTTTTTATACTTGAAGTTCTCGGTTAGTCCTATTTCACTATGATACTTTTACCAAAATATATATTTCAAAGCTTATATTTATGGTTTTATATAAATAACTTTACCATTTTTATTAATGTTTACAGATATCTGGGCTATTGGGTGTATATTTGCTGAGCTGTTGACATCAGAACCTATCTTTCATTGCAGGCAGGAAGATATCAAAACTAGCAATCCATATCACCATGATCAATTAGATAGGTATTCATAAAAGTACTGGGTAGGAATGATTGAATATGCTTAGTAACTGAAAGGTGAACGCAAGACTTCAATCATATTCTTTTTCTTTTTCATCCAACCCTAATATCCCTTTCAAATTATTTACTTTTTTCCCTTTCATCCTCTTCATTTATTTTCGGTGGTGATTTTCATTATTTTTATTTTATTTTTTAATTATACCATAGATCTTTCATGGAAGCAAATAGAATTTCATATGCATCTTTGTTACGAGTAAGTAATTTGAAAGCTCTAGGAAATTGAATTACTTTGGTTTATTCTAGTTTAGAAAATAAAGGATTTTGTTGAGTGCTTTTGACTCCATTACTAATGCATTACTTTTTGTGATTGTGATGATGGTGCTACATGCAAATATCGTCATGATCATAATAGTCTTGAGGTTCAGTGTTTATTAATTTTTTATCAATATATTTGTTTAGTGTCTTTCTGATTTGATCTTTTCGCTGATTAATATTTTTTATTTCATTCCATTTGTAAAAACATAAACCAAAAACATCAGCAATACTGATCGTATAAAATAAAATAAAAAATAATATTTTTGCTTTAAAAAAGTAGTAAAATAAAAAATACAAATTATTTGAGATAACCATTTTGTTAATGTAATAAATATATAACTTTCTGGGTTTTTTTTATAGACTATTTTGCTCTTGATTTAAATATAGTTCATGAACTTTATTGAGCCCTATCGCTGTTTCCAACTCACTGGTACCACACTTTAAAATCAATTGTTTAGAGTACCTCATGAAATTACAATTTCTATATTATGAGGATGATCTATGCGCTTCTTGAAAAAAAAGAAAAATTTTCCTGTGGGATATTTATAAATTCCTTTAATGTTAGGCTTGAATATTTTGTTGTCTATTCCAACTGTTCTTTGGTTAAATATATGGATCGGCATAAAATCAAACCTGATAGTAAATCCTTCCATTGGGGTGAGGCATATTTCTTCACAATACAAATTCTATTTGTTTAATAGAAATATAATTAAACAGAAATCATATTCTGTCTGTTTAATTATTATCTATGGATGTTTCAATATCCTTTAGTTACGAACAATAAGTACATAAGTGTAATTGGATTTTTATTTTTTTTTGTCTTTTGTTTTGCAACTAGGATATTCAATGTTATGGGTTTCCCATTGGAAAAAGACTGGGAAGATATCAGAAAAATGCCAGAACATCCTACTTTATTAAAAGATTTCAAAAGATCTAAGTAAGTATATTCAATTATTTTTCATTTTTATAAGAATTAATTTTATTATAATACACTTATTGGTATTAATTAATGTAATTTTTGTGTTATTTACTTCCAAGTTCAGTTAAAAACATTTGGTTGAAACTTTAGTGAAGTAATTATTTATGATAGGCATTTGTGGCCTTAGAGGCCAAAATGTTGACAATTTTTAAATAAAATTATTTTCTTTTAGGATTGGCCAAAAAAAATATGTACCACAATTTTTTTTCAAGCAATATTTTAAACAACATTAAAACAAATTTTAAGTTACATTTTTATTTTCAGAGATATTTTTTGCTTAAATTAATTAGTTTTGTTTTCTTCTAATCATGTATAAATAATATGATTCGTATATTAAAAAAAACATATCCCCTATCACTTATGAAGCCTTGGGTTTTATTTAATATAGGGTAACCACTTTATAGAAGCTGGGAGTGCCCCTGGAGGGTGTCGATTTACCATCAAAATAACATAATCAACCTGCAACAGCCCAGATTCGAACACAGGACCCAGATAACAACTAGTAGTTTACTCTATAACCCAGTTTAGTAGTTTCTCTATCCACTAGACCACTCTATTTCATAAATTCCAAACCAAAATTTTACTCATTTTGTCATGAACTGATTTAATAAAAAAAACACTATATAGAAATTAATTTTTAACATATAATAATTTGTTAATACCTTCTTACATGTGGTACATAGTGATGCAACCTTTTCAGCCATCGATCGTCAGACATCCTCATAAAATACCCATACCAATTCGGCTATCTTTTCTCAATTTAGTAAAGGATATTCAGAGGTTCCTCTACCTAATAATTATATTATTGATTTTATGTTTGTTATTATTATTTATTTGTTTAAATATTATTATTTATTTTTATTTCAGCTATTCCAACTGTTCCTTAGTTAAATATATGGATCGGCATAAAATCAAACCTGATAGTAAATCCTTCCATTTGGTAAGGCATATTTCATTAACTATTTGTATTCTAAATGTTTTTAAGTAAATCTATGAACATTAAAAAATAAATTAATTATTATTTCAGTTGCAGAAACTGTTGTTGATGGATCCAAATAAAAGAATCACTTCAGAAATAGCTATGCAGGATCCATATTTTCAAGAAGAACCTCTTCCTACTCAGGAGTTAGTTTTTATTTTATCAAATCTTTCCTAGTTATTCTTTTTACATTGCATTAACAAACCATTTCTTTATAGATTCATTTAGTCTTTTTAATCAATGCTTTTAAAAATATTTAAAAACTATTGAGGGTAAACTGTCGACTACTGATATGATGTTGAAAAAAATAATCAGGAGTCAGTCTTAGATTTTTTTATTTTTGTCAATTTTTCATTCCAAAAATAAAAATTTAAAGCATTTGATTTTAGGCCAACCATTAGAGCGTTTGAGTGCCAAACAAAAACCCTATTGTTCTTGCTTGGTGCTCACGTGTTTGGGCCGAAATATTGGCAAAAATAAAAAAATTAAGACTGACTCCTGATGGTTTCTTCCTGAAATACTTAAAAACTTAGTTTGAGTTCTTGTTGTATATATCAGCTGTTTCTGCCAATAGCCGCTGGGCTTATATGTTGAGCTATTGAAAAAACAGGAGAGGCCAGGAAGATGAATCAGAATAAGGGCTATGAAGTGGTAGATGAGACTGAGTCCCTCCAGCTTTTCTAGAATTTTTGGATATAACCCTTCGAATGCTTAACAATTAAAATACAGTTATAAATGACCGACCATCTACTATACCAGGTGTAGAAGTATGAAACCAGAATTTTTTTGTAAAAATTGGACGATTATTTGAAAATTATAAAAAATATTTTATTCAAAATAGTCTCCATTGGAATTTATACATTTTCCCCACCTCTTCGGCAGGTTATGAATGCCACACCAAAATAACAATTGAGACGTTGATTTCCAAAAGGTACTATATCCATTCTAGGAAATTTTACAGGAAGTGCCAAAATCTCTCGTTATCATATTATTAAACCTGCTAATTTGATTCTTTTCGCATTAAAATATACAATTATTTTTTTACTATATTAATAAAACCATATTAAAGTTATGAAATGAAATGTTTTAGTATGATTTAGAACGAAACTAAATGTGTAATTAGTACCTTAAGAAATTAATAGTATTTCTAAATCGCGTTATTAAGGACTTGAGTGTTCTTTAGATACAATCAATTTTAAGATTCAGATAAAACTAAATGAGGAGAATATAAATATGTGAAAATATCAATTTTTAAAAAATGTCCTTTAGTACCTTTTGGAAATCAACGTCTCAATTCTTCATTTAAAGAGAACCAATCGTCGAGCCTTTTTTGTACATTTTCATATGATTAGAAGTGCTGCTCGGCGAGTGCATGTCCCAATGATGCGAATACATGGTAATCAGACGGAGCCAAGTTTGGAGAATAAGCTGCATGCGCTAGTATTTCCCAATTGAACGCCTTTATCGTATCCGTCACCCGTTTTGCTGTGTGTGAGAGGGCATGGGCATTATCATGAAGCAAAATTACTTTATGTTGCCTTTTTGTATATTCCGTTTGTTTCTCATGTATTGCTCGATTCAAATTATTGTTGTGGTAGTGATCTGTTTTAACGGTTTCGCCAGGTTTTAGTAGCTCATCAGGTTTTAGTATACCCTTTTGATCCCGCTAAATTCAAAGCATTGTTTTCTTTCCATAACGATTAGCTCTTGCAGTGGATGTTGATGGTTTGCCTGGATTCTGAGAACATATCTACTTTTCATCACCTGTCACTATTCGATGAAGAAATGATTTTCTTTTATATCTGATGAGCAGCAATGGACAAGTGGTTTTTCGATTTTCTTGCTGTCTTTTATTCAGTCCATGTGGTAACCATTTTCCCACTTTCTGAATCTTTCCCATAGCTTTCAGACGAAGAGATATTGCTTTTTCCGTCATATTTAATTGTTTCTCTAGTTCTTGTTGAGTCTTCATCCAATAAGGCTTGTAGGTCCTTGTCTTTAAACTTTTTCAGTGGTTTCCAATGCTCCTTGTTTCTCACTTCAAAATCACCACTTTTAAAATTTTTAAACTACCCAAAGTATTGAGTTTTGCCTAGAGCATGTTCACTGTATGCTTCCATGAGCATTCTATGCGATTCTGCAGCAGTTTTCTTCAAATGATAGCAGAAAACCAATGCTGTCCGCAAATCATTGTCTTGATTGCCGCTTGATGCAAATCACAGTCTGGCCCGAGATATCATCAAGGCAACATCTATCGCTCTTTTATTCGTTACCTATATTATCTATAGAACTTTATACTTTTTTTAAATAATATTTTTCTTAATTCGTACGTTCGTTTATTGTAAATGAGTTTATCCATTGAGCTGAGTGACAATAGGAAATAAACTTTCACGAGAATTCGTCAAGGAAATCGTAGAAATTACAAGCTGCCTACGGCAATCGGTAGTTAATCCCTAAACATTTGAGGATTTAACAGCAAGGCGCTCGCTCTTGTTTACAAACAGTTCAATTGTGGTATACAACTTTAAATAGACAATATTTTTATTTATTCATTTTTTTTCTCTCATGTCAATAAGGCCGAGCAGAGCCTCCTCTGTAGGTCTTTAGAAATTAGAGGTATCCCAGTGCGCCCGGGAGAAACGCCTGCGGCCCTTTGACCAGCATAGCAGCGGGCCTGGGGATGAAAATCGCTGCAGTGATTTTCAACCAAGTGCGGCAGACTTGAAAGGCGCCGGCCAAAAAAAGATGACCCTACACCACATTCTGTTATCACCCGATTCGTGAGGCAATCGATGCGTGACGAACTGGTGAGAAATAGAAAAGTCAAGAGAGACTTCTCGACGCGAGATATAGGATGGCAAGAGAATGATGCTAACCAAATCTATCTCAGCGAGGAGATGTCTCCGATGAATAGACACCTGTATTGGCTCGCCAGGCAGGAGAGGTCTGAGAAAAGAATTAAGTATGTCTGGTTTGCGGGCGGCAGAGTGCACTGCCGGAAGGAAGATGGCCACCCTGTCATCTTTGTTGACAAAGCCCAGGATCTGGATGTCTTTGGCTGACTCCTGGGCACCTGTCTACCTGCTGGTTGCGACCCGGAATCAATTTTGGCATCTACTATTGTTTTCTCTTTCTTCCGAAATAATTATTTATTAATTTTCTTTTTCTTAAGGTTATTTTGTTTTCATATTTTACTAGGTATGGAGTTCTCCGTCTTTCACTGTCTTCCTTCAAATGCTCTTTATACTATTTCTATTTCATTAATCCATGTTTTGTTTTTTAAATTTGTGTTACGGTTATCACGTCGTTTCTATAGCGTCTTTCCTTCACACTCTGTTTACTTTCCCACCTCCTTTCCTGTCTGTCTAAAGTCCTAATCTCCTGTCATGTTAACGCCCAATCCTTATCCGCCCATTTTATGAATTCCTTCAATATTTCACCCATAACTTCTACCACATTATCGCAGTCTCCGAAATATGGCTAAAGCCCTATATTCCTTCCTCTTCTATTTCCCACCCTAACTACTCCTTTATCTGCCATGACCGGATTTTCCGGACTGGCGGAGGGGTGGGACTGTATATCCATAATAGCCTGAAATCCCGTATCCTAGACATCTCTTTCAATTCCGATTCTCCTCATATCGAATTCCTTTTTGTCACAATTTCCTGCAAAACTCGTCCTCTCCTGTATGCGGTAGTATATCGCCCTCCTTTGGTCCCTTTTTCCTTTCTTTAAATCTCTCCTTTACAAATATATTCCCATGTATAATTATATCATAATTAATGGTGACTTTAACACCAACCTCCTCATTGACTCCAGTGATAAACTTTATCCTGAAAACCTCTTCTTTTCTCTTCATCTATTTATCGTCCCATATGGTCCTACTCACCACCTCTCCAGATCCGACAGCTGGCTAGACCTGCATGTCATTGATTCAAGATATAAACTTCTTTCTGCATCCCAACTTCCGTTTCCGTTCTTATCATCCCATGACCTCATCCAGATAACCTATGATTTCCAAACTCCAGTGTTCCTAACCCGAGAAAATATTTTACCCGACCTTGAATCTTTAAACTGGTATGAAATATATTCCTGCTCTTCCACCGATTCGATGGTAGACATCCTCACCTCCAATTTACTTAGTGTCCTTGACTCCCATGCTCCTCTCAAAACCACTACCTTCTGTCGTCAACCTGCTCCTCGGATGTGTCAAGAGATAAAAGATTTACAAAAAAGGCGTGAGGCAGCCCATAGACGCTTTAGACGTACCATACTGACAGGTGACTACCAAAAGTTCAGGGCACTCAGCAATCTGACACAGACAGCAATTAGACAATCGAAATACTTTCACGATGTCCTATCCTCAGCACCTGATTCCAAATCAAAATGGCAAATACTTCGCAAACTATCCCTCTGCAAACCCTCTTCCTCTCAACTATTTCAGGTCTCACCTGATGAACTAAATTCATATTTCTCATCTGCTTCCACTAACGACTCTTCTCAATTTCTCTCCGACTTTCCGCTAGTCCCTTCATTCAATTCCGATAATTTTTATTTTTCCGCTAAAACCTGTCAAATTAATAAAATTATGCCTTCCCGAAATCTTACCTGTCCTACTCTACATATATAACTTTTCCCTCCAAAACTTTGTATTCCCTACCTCCTGGAAAAAAGCAATCTTACACCTATTAATAAAACTTCTAACCCCACTTCCCCTAAAGACTATCGCCCTATTTTATCCTCTCAAACCTTTCTAAATGGCTCGAAAGAATAGTTCAATCTCAACTAACAAAGTTCCTCGAAAATTCCAAACTGCTTGATCCTCTCCAATCTGGTTTTCGCCCTGACTTTTCCACTCCTGTCTGACTTTCATTAAGTTATTACTCCCCTGAGTGAGTTCAATTTCAGAGGGCCTTTGGAATGGCTTCAAAGTTAATTCTCATTTTAACCCAGATATGTACATATTAAGTCTGTCAGATCCTTTCTTAACCAAACAGTTTTATTAAAGTATGGTTTTATGTTTTGTGTATATTGGAAATGTTAATTATTAAAAATCTACTTCCTATTAATTTCTCTTTTTTTTCTGTTTTTTTAATGCAGTTTATAAAATTAATACTGTTTTTTTTTTTTTTTTACTAATGTTGGTTTGGCTTATAAGAATATACAAGCTTTACATCCCTCCAATAGTTGTTAAGTATTATCAAGATATTATTATTTATTTTTTTTTTTTTTGTAGTGTTTTTGCTGGTTTCGCAATACCTTATCCAAAACGTGAGTTTTTAACCGATGATGATCAAGAAGACAAATCGGATAAAAACAACACACGGCCAAATCAGCAAAATAACGTATGTATTTTTTTATTATTACTTATGATGTTGATTTGTTAGTCAGGTAGATAAACATTAATTTCATTTTATTTTTTATTTTTTTATATTCTTAATAGCAGTATATATTTTTATTTATAAAAGTAAGAGACCATAAACATTTGCTTTCTCTGAGGTGTTTTTTGAATTGAACAATTTTGAGAAGGGAGAGTTTGTTAAGTTGCTCCTGGTTGAGGCCCTTGGCAACATGTTGGTCATAGTGAAGTTATTTAAGATCTCTCAGGCACCATTAGATGTGATTTTAAAAATCAAGCGATAATTTTATTTTTTACTGCCTCCTAATTCCTTGTTTGTAATCTTATAAGATGAGGGCTACAAAGATGTCTTATATCAAAAAAAGTACGGACTCAGGCCAGACTCAGTCTTCAACTTAAGTTCAAAGTCAAGTTTCCTAGCTACCAGAGTATTTATTCCAAAGTTACTGGGCTCAATAAGCATAGAATACCAGAAACTAATTAGTTCAAGTGAAGATGAGTTCAACTTTTTGTCTGTGATAAACAAAATTACATCTCTACATAAATTGTTATAAGTTTCACATGTGTCTTTCTTTGAACACAGCAGATATGTAAAATGTTAAAATATTCAAGATTTATGTTATGTCTCAAATCATTTTAAGCTAACTGTAATCAAATAATGAAATATGTGGAAACTGCTAATCCAATTTGAGTTGCTGGTTCACTTGAACGATGAAGACTTCAAATGCAAAGGTTTAACATAAAGAGAAAGTTGAGGAAATTCATCAATTTTCAGTATCGATAAAGACCTCAGTGATTATTTGAAAAGTTAAAATAAAACCAATTGTGTGGCGACTCTAAAATGTACTACCCTGATTGACAACTACTTACCACTGGGTCATTAAAAAATATTTTATTTTAACCTACATTCTTGGAGAGTAAAGGAACATTCCTATTTAATATTAATCATCATAATAAATTCATAACTTCCCCTGTCATATCGTCCCTACCATTTCCAACTATCGAATATGAAAAATCTTGTTTTTCAGATTCGTTACTTTGCTCTTGCATTGCAGACGATACGGCTTGTGGCAAATTGTCGAAACTCTAGTCCATTTAGAATTCCCTGAAATGCCTTGAATTAAGTACCGAATATTTCCAATTTTAAATATATTACTTTGTTTTACTTGCTTTATCTTGCTCTCTTGAAAAGTGCCAATTTTCATTATCGATACTGGGAAATGGTAGGGGCGATATGTACTCTATGGTCAACAATAACCTTTATAACTTTTTATATCTATAGATATTTTATAAATCAATGTTTTTTTTTTTCTTTGTTAGTTATAATCATGTTTTTTCTTTTAGGTACTTTATGATTAATATTTCTTAAGGACTAAGCTCATAAATGTACGCTCAACAAAATCGAAATGAGATCAAAAATTAATATTAATTTTATTTTTGAGACAAACATAATAAAATTAATCTTTATTTTGTAGTAAATTAACCTTTAAAATTAGTATTTTATTTTGTATCTTTACTAATAAAAAAATGCATGACCCTTCTGGCAGTTTTTTTTTTTTTTTTTTTAAGAAAAATAATTTTACATTTCCATCCCTATTTTCATAAGAGTAGTTTTTATATTTTATGTTGGTATTATGTTATTATGTTTTGTATGAGTTTGTATTATGTTGCTAGGGAGGTCAAGGTGGAGGCGGTCAGTCAGAACAAGGCAGTAGCCATGGACATAGTGGACCTAATGCGAAGAGGGTGCGCCTCTCTCACCCTGGGGGAGGGCAGCAACCTCAAGCACCGCCTGACTTCCATCAGAGCATGATGTTTCAGGTATTTAACGGTTAAAAAAGTGCTTATTCATAAAAAATGAAGTTAAGAAAGGAATTGATGCCAAATTTTAATTGAATTTCTAATCCTTCACACAATCTCTTATCTCTATAAGCTTTGTGTTCAGTACTTTGAAGAAGTCTCATGTTACCCACTTATACAGCGAGCTAAAGTGGCTCCTTCCCCCACTTGCTGAAAATATTTCCTAGAAATATACCTTTACCAAACCATAAACTCCCATCGTCCTCCCTATATCCATAGCCTCCTTCAATTCAAATCCTCAGTCCACACCCTTGAAACAAGATCGCGCCATTCTGACCTTTACGTTCCTACCCACAAAACAAACTTTTGATTGTTCCTTTATTATGCACTCTATTACTTTCTGGAATTCTCTACCTACCCATATCCGCCATGCTGCTTCTCTATCCTCATTCAAATCCGAAGTTTTCCAACACCTTCTCATTCCAACCTGACGCTCTACAATTATGATTTCAATTCCAGACACAAAACTTTCAGTGAAGAAAATAATTGACTACTGCCTAATTATAATGTTTATGTGTATGTATTGTTTATCAATTCATTTTTATTTTTTGTTGTATAATATTTCTTTTTCTTTCTTATCTCATTTTTGTAAATAGTAATTAATTTTTGTCAATTGGCCAGACGTAATTTATTATTTTATATTTCCCTGTTATTCTTAATAATTCCCCAAACCGGAATAAAATTATTTTCTATTCTATTCTAATCCAGTTTATATGTGCTAAAACGTTAAATTTTATTGACTCTATAATTTCAATGCAATTTAGTCACGTAGATCAGACTGGTATGTTGTTACTGTTAATATTTAATTGTGATAGTTATAGAGGTTTTACCAATTATTTTAAATAAAGTAACCTTCAGTAAAACTCCAATTTGATTTCATTTGGAAAATTCAACATTTAAGGGGTTTCTTTATCATTAATGTTCCTGCAGACTTAATCCCTTAATTAATATTTAGTAGTGTATTTAATACAAATACAAGAATTAATATTATTAAGAACTGTGTTATTTTGACATGACGGACTTGTAGAGAAACTATCCGTTGCAGCACTCCAATTCCCTAAATTTCAAATAGTATCCTTGCATGATGGTAATGATTTTTATTGCAATTATTGACTAACATCGATTTAACATTTACATATTTATTATTATTTACAGGGAGGACAACAACAACAGAACCCTAATTTTAGTGGGAGATTTTAGTCATACTTCTTTAATGATCATTTTCAATTTGCTACAGTAAGATTTTATGGTTGATTCCATAATAAATTGTTTTATTTTGTTAAAAGAAAGAAACATACAAGTATTTGTCATTAGTTTTCTATCTTTTAAACATGCTGCTGTTTCTGTGACTTCCTATTAAGTTTTAAATTTTTACAATTTCCTTACTTCATTCTAAAAATATACTAGTTGTAGTTATTATTGCTATTTTTTGGTATTTTAAATACCTAATCAATATTTAATTTTCAAAATGTTGTAAATAGCAAACTGTTGAATGAGATGTAAATAGTAAACTATTTAATGGTGGGATGTAAATAGTTGAAAAGATATTTCAATTTGTTATTTGTAAATATCATGGTATACCTGTAGAATTTTTTAGATCTAGATTATATCTATCTAATTGTAATTATCAATATATCATTACAAATTAGATAATAATATTCTGTTTTCATGCTATAGCAGTGATAATAGAAGACAATAAATCTATCTTAATGAAAATTAATATAAAATATAATTGTACTGAATGGTATAGTAAGTTCATAAAATTTTAAGCGATCTGTTACCTTAATTGCAGAAATGTGAGAACATTATAATAAGCATTACAATTTTAATTATGTTGTCTGCTAAAAAGAGTTTATTTATGTTTATCATTAATTTGTAATTTTATGATCTAGAGTCTGTATTAATATTAAAGTCCTCTGATGAAATAGTTTCACAGAATCTTTATGATAAGACTTTTAGTATTATCATATTTCTTTTAGTATTGTTAAGCCAAAACAATGTACAAGATGACAGAGGCTCTTACATGTTCAAAATGTGTATGATTAATGTATAATAATTCGTATTTAATAAGTTTTACTGCTTTTTGGGGTAGTTTGGTCTGATAATCTTTTTTTAAAGTTCATTTTACTCTGTATTGCTGGATTTTGGAGTATTAATCCACGGTATTAATATTTTTCTCACTTTTGTTTAAAAAAAAAAATGTACACATATTTTTTTTTTGTTAACAAAATAGAATTATCTTGCTGTTTGTTAGGAACAGATTTAGGTTCTATTCAAGTTCATGTGATATTCACATTTTAATTTTTGGACTTTTATTATCCGTTGTGAGGTGAAATGAAATATCAAATTTTGCTTAAGTAAAAATATCAGGATATGAGCTTTAAACATTAATTTGAAGATTTTTTTAAAAAGAAGTTTTATGATCATTTAGATCTCCTATCAATTATTTATTTATTTATTTTTGTAAATGATTTTTTAACATCTTGATCATAACTGCATTTATTTGACTAGTAATGACAATCCTGACAGTGCTCAGGTGCAATATATAATGTTTTTGTCAAATCCATTAGTAACAAAAATACAAATTGTTTTAAAATTCTAAATGAAAACAATGAGTAATAGCTACATTCATTCCATCATTATGAAATTATAGTTAATAGGGTGTTCTACAAGAATTTAGTTAACTTATATAGCTTTTAAAAGCTTATTCATTGTTCTAAAGAAAAATAGGAATTAAAAAAAAATTTCATGAGATGGAATAAAAATTTTATATGCTCTTAAAACGTAACATAATTTTTATACAGTTACTATGTAAAAATAATTATATCACTTAACTCTAAGTATTTATACATGCCATATGTTATTTTTATACAAATTTATATATAAAAATATCAAGACTGATAATGATCTGTTGTAGTCTTCTTGTGTTTGTAATTCACAATTGTAAATAAAGTTAGCAACTTTTAAGGTGAAACCACATTTTTTATTTTTAACGTCCAACCCCATTCATTTTCTACAAGAGCTTTATCTGGTAGCGCAATTTTTAATAAATGTTTAGCTGTCATCACTCCCTGTAACAAAATATTATTCATTAAACTAAATTGCCTAGCCTAATAAATAGGATAGCTTTATGAAGAAGAAAAAAAGTTGGTGAATGATCAAATAAATACATTATATTTTGTTACCTGCAACTTTATGCCTGGAAGTCCTAACATGGAGATTTTTGATTTATCTGAAATCTGAGGGCAAGACAAGTAGATATTGTTACTTTTGGGCCATCTCAGCATTATTACATAAAGATCTTTTCCTGCATTTTTGGTTGTATACCTGTGAAGTTCAATTCATATTAATGCCATACAGAATTAAATAAAAACAATTTTTCTTTATTGTGAACAAGTTCATAAAATATTTGTATTAGGATACTTTGAATAAGGCAATACTTATAACCTTACAACCTTATAAGTCCTATATGTGTATGAATATGCATCTGTAACATGGACACTTAACAAGTCTGTTGCAGTAAAGGTTGATAGTTTTGAGATGCATTCTCAGACGTGTTAAAGAAAATGAAACTAGGCAACAACAAAGAAATGCAGAACTGTAAGGTGAATACCGAGATTTGAATATCTCCAATTTTGCAGAGTGCAGAGACTAAAATCGAATGATCATGTGCTCAGGATGGAAGATCACAGAGGTTCTTTGAAAGCGTACTGATCATGTCAGGTGTGACAAGACCCAAGACCTAGGGTTAGATTACAATCACTCTGGAAGGATATTTTCCTCATATACCTAAGGTGGATCTCACACAATACCAGTCTCAGCTGGTTGACCTTCATTTCATGGCAGGCCCACACAACAGATCTTAACAAATTCATTTTCACTTAGTTAAATAAGTTTTATTTTAACACTTAAGATTAGATGGCAGTTCAGTAGTAATTCAATCTTAGAAAAATAACATTTCACTCAATTTTTTTTTTTATGAACTAAAGATTTTATTCGCATCATTGAACTTATATTGTAGGGTTCAAATTAAATTAAATGGAGAATGAGATTTTGACACATATTTCTGGTCTTCATGTTCAGTTTTCAGAATGTTATGATAAAAATCTGCAATGTGGATTAAAACATTGGTTTTGCAATAAATTGTTTACACTGTGTTTGAGGATAATTTATTTACTGCCATGTGAACTATCTCGACCAATGAATAAGCACACAGTCAACTATCTAGTATTATATACAACTTAATCAGAACAAAAATTCTGTTATTTTATCTTATTTGAATGTTGTGGTTTGGTGTTATGGTTACGTTTTAGTTTAAGTTTAATAATATTTGATAGTTTCTTTTGTAGTTAGATTTTAACATTGCTTGGAGAGCATTAGTCAATAATTTAAAATATCTAATAATTTGATATGAAAGTGGAATGTAATTAGAACCAAGTCAACAATGCATACAAATTATGTTTTTTACTTAAGCATAAAGAATGAACATAAATAGTTCAGGTTTCGTAAAGCAGAAGACTGTGACCACAATCGTGAATCATTCATAACAGGGCCACACATAAAGAGATTTGCTTATGCTTAGTAAGTCGAGGACAGAATCATCTATACCAGATATTTGAGAACTATCCAGAAGATCTGATAAGGTTATAAAAAGACCAAAACATATGTTAAAGTCAGTTACAAGTTGAATACCAAACAGTTCAGTTTGCAAATGTGAATTAAGCTGAGCTCAACTGTGGAGACTATTTGTTGTATTGAAACACAAAATAGACAGTGGAAATTTAACAGTGTTTTATATATATTTGTGATTGAGGTATAGCTCCTGGACCAATATGTTATGTTGATTGTTCAGTTACTTACTTATTAGTAAGAAAATCGCTGGTTATTTTTTATCCCAAAATTAAAATTAGCCATTTCAATAAATTTTTTAAAAAAGTACCGAGTACATGAACATGAAAATGACAGATCCAAAAAAAAAAAAGTGTTTGTATGAAAATTGCTCTTACCATATGTTTGGTTGAGCTGAATCATTCTGGCAAACATCCCATGGAGAGGATGCATATATTGCTTCACCATTCACATTTAGCCATTTTCCAAGATCTAATAATCTTTCTTGAAATATTGGATTAATTTTTCCATCTTTTGAAGGTCCCACATTTATCAAGATATTGCCTAAAATATATATATATTTTTTAATTTATTTTAAAATTTAACCATATGCATATAATGAATAAGCAGAGTATATTTTATAAGGACAACTTATTCTTCCTATGAAATTAGCCCCACAATTTTCAAAAATTATTTTTTTTTAAATAAATCAGTAATTTGAAAAATACAAGACATATTTGTCTTCTTCTTTACCCATAATAATAGCGGTTTCCTTTATGGATAATTTTTCTTTATTTTTTATCTCAATGAATTCATGATTATTCCTGCATTGAAATAATAAGTTAAATAACTTTATTTAAGGATTACCAATCACAATTAATTTGAAATATAAATTCAGCTTTATTCTATTAAAAAATAATTGTAGCTAAATTAAGAGAAAAGAGAAATAGAACATTGATGAGAATTCTGAATAAGATGAGGGGAATTAAACTATATAATATCTACTGAAGGAATTAGTCCGGGTGGCGGTCATTAAATGAAACAACTGAATAGTTTCAACTATTTTATTGTTTGCCAACGTTTCGACCCCCATTGTGGGTCATCATCAGGGCTAAAAAGATACAAAAAGGATACATTTAAAATAAGATTACAAATACTATTTTAAAAAAATTAACAATTGCACTAGAGAATGTCAATATTATAACATAAAAGGAAATAGATGTGCATAGAAATCAATTAATTAAATTACAATGATAAAGGTATACTAATGAGAGCTATACAGACCAGATAATGACTAAAGATAATGTACAAATATATAAGAAAAAATTACATGAAATACAAAACATTAAAAAATGGAGTACAGTGGAGATACGTACCGTCTGGTAGATGAGTGGAAACTGGGTACAATTTGGTAATAAGGAATATAGGCAGGTAGATAGGAAAGTACGTACAAAAGGTTGGGTAAAATGGAAAATACGTACCATATTTCTAGACGGGATCTGACAACAATGAGTAAAATTGTAATATTAACATAAAAGGAAGTGTTCAGATTAAACCTACAATATTAATAACATCACAACGGTATTAGAAGATGTTTTAACAAGATTGTTGAAGTAACAACAATATAATACAATAGTAAGAATAATAATGTATAAACTATATATAGTAAAACTGACTACCTCCCAACCAACGTTTTAATAATTATTGTACATATATTAAGACATTAAAATTAACCAAGTGAAAATATTATGACATAAAATAATAATAAGTAACAATCATTGACAGATCATATAGTTGATACAAAATAGTAAAATAATTACAAATAGGATTAAATTGAATTGTAAAACCATTAAGAATTTATTAAGTGTAGAAACAAATGAAATAGATACATATATAAAATAAATGTATACATACATAAGTAAAAAATAGACAAATAAATAAACAAAATGTATACAGTGGGATGGACATGGGAAGCTGTATTACTTAAGAGAATTTAATATATGGCTGTAGGTGGAGGAGATGCATTGCTTATCAGTTTTATGGTTGACAGGATTAGATTGGAGATGGATGTGGACGGATTCAGCGATGAGTCTTTTTTTTATGGTTGGGAACAGAATCTAAAATGGAACAATCTTGAAAGTTAAATGAATGATTAAAAGTTATGGAGTGTTCGGAGAGTTTTGAGGCTAGAAGGTTTCGAGAGGATATGGAGGATTTATGTTGAGATATGCGGGTTTTTAAGTAGTTTTTTGTTTCACCCACATAGGACACATCGCAATCTAAACAAGGTATTTTATAAACAATATTTGAGCGGTAGAGAGGATTTATCGGGTCTTTAGTATTGGTGAAAAGGTGGGAAAGTTTGTTCTGGGTCTTTAATCCTAGCTTTAGGGAGGGTAAGGAAGATTTAAAGGATTTTTTAATATTTTCAGACAGGTGTGGAATATACGGTAGGGATCTATATTGAAATATTGTGGGTGAATTTTGGTCTTGTATTGTAGGGGGAGTAATGGTCGTTTTTACGTTGTTGTATGAGTTTATGAGTTTTTTAAAGTTTTCTGAGTACGATGACAAAATAAATTCACTTCTATCAGACCTATCAACATATACACCCTCTACCCGTGACCCAACCCGTCCTCTCATGATAAAATTTAACCAACATATCAAAAATCTCTTCGATAATAAATTCATTAATCTATCTACATACAGAAACCTAATCTCTTATAATTCCTTACCCCCACGTCTGTATGGCCTTCCGAAAATTCACAAACCCGGTAATCCACTCCGTCCCATTATTTCAAACATCAATGCACCCTCCTCCAAACTCAGTAAATTTCTTCTACCGTCACTAAAAATACTCAGCCGTACAAACTCCTACGACATTACAAACTCTCTTTACCTCCGACAACAATTATTATCACTTCAAATCCCCCCTAACTACATTTTAACATCTTTTGACGCCGAAAGCTTATTCACTAATATTCCCATTGACAAAGTTCTCCATTTAGTTAAAAAACACTGGACCATTATCGAACCTCACACCACGCTAAATCTTTCTACTTACTTACAATCACTGGAACTTTGCTGCAAAACAGGATACCTCACTTTTAAGGGAAAATTTTACAATCAGGTCTCTGGACTAGCAATGGGAAACTGCCTAGCTCCGGATCTCTCTAATATTGTTCTCAATGACCTCCTGGATTTCATAACGAAAATTTATAAAAACGATATATTTTTCATTAAGAAATATGTTGACGACCTCCTCCTAATAATAAACCCGGAAAAAATCCCAGATATCCTTAAATCCTTTAATTCCTATGATCCACGCCTCCGCTTTACAGTAGAAAAAGAAAACAACTCAACAATTCCCTTTCTAGACTTACTGATAATAAGAAATACGGACGGCTCTATTTCCACTGATTGGTACACAAAATCCACCTATTCCGGTAGACTCCTCAATTTCTTCTCCCAGCACCCATACCATCAAAAAATTAATGTTGCCCAAAATCTCGTCCACCGTTGCCTCTCCTTGTCTGATCCACAGTACCATCCTACCAATATCCAGCGCATTAAAAAGATCCTTACCCTAAACAGCTTCCCACTTAATATCATTAAAAAACTCATAAACTCATACAACAACGTAAAAACGACCATTACTCCCCCTACAATACAAGACCAAAATTCACCCACAATATTTCAATATAGATCCCTACCGTATATTCCACACCTGTCTGAAAATATTAAAAAATCCTTTAAATCTTCCTTACCCTCCCTAAAGCTAGGATTAAAGACCCAGAACAAACTTTCCCACCTTTTCACCAATACTAAAGACCCGATAAATCCTCTCTACCGCTCAAATATTGTTTATAAAATACCTTGTTTAGATTGCGATGTGTCCTATGTGGGTGAAACAAAAAACTACTTAAAAACCCGCATATCTCAACATAAATCCTCCATATCCTCTCGAAACCTTCTAGCCTCAAAACTCTCCGAACACTCCATAACTTTTAATCATTCATTTAACTTTCAAGATTGTTCCATTTTAGATTCTGTTCCCAACCATAAAAAAAAGACTCATCGCTGAATCCGTCCACATCCATCTCCAATCTAATCCTGTCAACCATAAAACTGATAAGCAATGCATCTCCTCCACCTACAGCCATATATTAAATTCTCTTAAGTAATACAGCTTCCCATGTCCATCCCACTGTATACATTTTGTTTATTTATTTGTCTATTTTTTACTTATGTATGTATACATTTATTTTATATATGTATCTATTTCATTTGTTTCTACACTTAATAAATTCTTAATGGTTTTACAATTCAATTTAATCCTATTTGTAATTATTTTACTATTTTGTATCAACTATATGATCTGTCAATGATTGTTACTTATTATTATTTTATGTCATAATATTTTCACTTGGTTAATTTTAATGTCTTAATATATGTACAAATAATTATTAAAACGTTGGTTGGGAGGTAGTCAGTTTTACTATATATAGTTTATACATTATTATTCTTACTATTGTATTATATTGTTGTTACTTCAACAATCTTGTTAAAACATCTTCTAATACCGTTGTGATGTTATTAATATTGTAGGTTTAATCTGAACACTTCCTTTTATGTTAATATTACAATTTTACTCATTGTTGTCAGATCCCGTCTAGAAATATGGTACGTATTTTCCATTTTACCCAACCTTTTGTACGTACTTTCCTATCTACCTGCCTATATTCCTTATTACCAAATTGTACCCAGTTTCCACTCATCTACCAGACGGTACGTATCTCCACTGTACTCCATTTTTTAATGTTTTGTATTTCATGTAATTTTTTCTTATATATTTGTACATTATCTTTAGTCATTATCTGGTCTGTATAGCTCTCATTAGTATACCTTTATCATTGTAATTTAATTAATTGATTTCTATACACATCTATTTCCTTTTATGTTATAATATTGACATTCTCTAGTGCAATTGTTAATTTTTTTAAAATAGTATTTGTAATCTTATTTTAAATGTATCCTTTTTGTATCTTTTTAGCCCTGATGATGACCCACAATGGGGGTCGAAACGTTGGCAAACAATAAAATAGTTGAAACTATTCAGTTGTTTCATTTAATGACCGCCACCCGGACTAATTCCTTCAGTAATTCTCAACGGTCAACTAATTATATCCACATATATAATATGTACATCATATTGTAGTAATCATTCATAGTTTTAGAACTTTCAGATAATTTAGTTTTTAGTAAGTGCAAAAAACACCCTTCTAAAATCATCATAATTTATGTTTTTATGAAATTCCAGAGGCCGTATCCACTGTACCCTGCTAAGTACAACCCTTCAAACAAAAGGAACAAGAATAAAAACAAGAAATATTACCTCCCAATGCAATAGTTTTTGCAAGTAAATCAATCAACTGTTGAGTAGAAAGGTAATCATCAATATTGGACTTCCTGACGTAACCCCAACTGTTTTTATCCAGAGTCATAGCATTTTCCCATTTTCGAGGAAGTAATGTTCCTAAAATTAATAATAAAATTATCATTAAAGTTTTAAAAAATAAGCTTATGAAAAAATCATAACATGATTAGTGTTACAAGCTGAGCTTAAAATAACCTTTTAAATAATGTCTAGGATATTCTAAAAATGAGTAAAGCCACGCTAGAAAATAAGATAATAAAAGGAATTTGACAAAGTATTCTTTAGAACATCAAATGCATTCTAGGCTATTTAAAAACATTTTGAATTATTTTGGCCAAAAATAATAAATGGGATGAAGTATGTTATTCGAAGAAATGATATTCTGAGTTTTAATGTCATAAAATAAAATTTTATTAGCACTGATTTAATTTCTTAATTTATCATACGTACATTTAGCACTAAATAAAATTCCTAGGTATCATACATAATTATTTATTCAAACCTTTATTTTTTACTTTACCCTCATGTTCAGTTATCATATAAGTTGCCATATAAATAAACATCATATATATATATATATATAATATAAAAAACTTGCTATAAAAACTTTAAATAATAAATTTAAAAAAAAATATTAGTAATAGTTCTACATCAGTACTTCGGTATAAAACTGTCTTAAGTGGCATTAATATCCAACAACAAAGTTTTTAAGTAAAAATAACACTATGTTCTAGATGTATGCGAAGGAACCGAGCATGGTACTATTGATGCCAGTAACAGGTAGAAAAATACAGTACAGCTTTTCATACAGCAGTTTCTTGAGAAACTGAGTAATTTAATGAAGATAAAGAGGCAATAATTAGCAGCAACACATTTGAATATATTAAATACAGTTTATTGTGCTATTTGAAAACTTAGCACTGAGCTTGAGTTTATGACGACAGTATAATATACAAATAAAGACTCAAATTAATAAAGAGATGTCCTTTTTTTAAATTTATTGAATTAATATTTGAATATTTTACATGATTGTATAAATACTGTAGACTATAATTAAAATAAATATTTATTTAAATTCTACAAAGTTGCTAATCTTTTATACGAATGATAGACTAGTTTTTCTTAGCTCATAAAATTTATGATATAGTGAAAGTTGTCTATAACAGACTCATGGGTTTGAATAATATTGTCATTGTATTGTAGAGGACTGGTCACTAATAATGGGGTGTATACGATTTTTCATAAAACATATCGATACATTCATGCATATATCACTAGTTTGTTAATTTAAATTAATGAAGTTTATCAATACAATTTTTGTTCTATTTATAAAACTTATTTACTTATTAACTTAATTTTAGACATTAATGTGTGAATGATCACATTATAAAAACAGAAAATTAGAGTTTTATCAACTGAATTTTTTTACTGACTTCCATACTTTTTTTTTTTTAATTAAATTTTGTTATTTTTGATTTTTCTTTCATATCACATCAAAATGTAGCAGTATAGTTACATTCTTAATGTTTTAAATAACCAGGACAAAACTGACTTAAGGATATTGGGTTCAAAGAAAGTAAAGAAACATTGTTTTTATTGAATTTTGTTCACTTGGTCATGTTCTTGACCTACAGAAAAATCAGGAAATTATTAATTTATTATCAGTTTTCAGCAAAGTTTTGTCTAGTTGTTATTCTTATCTTGACTGGTACTTCTTTAAAAATAGAGTTATAGAGTGAACAATTTTATGGAGGGATCGAAATACAAATTTCAAACAATATTGGTAAAGAAAAATCTCTACTAGTTTAATAAAAAACAATATTCATAATTGTAAAAACAAAGGTTAGTAGTGAGAAAGAAAAATACCTGGAGTATATCTATCGGAGCAAGTGAGGTATCCACCATGCTTACATAACGTTTCCTGTCCCCAGCGATCATTGACTACTACTGAATCCTTAACAGGACTTTCATTGTATAACCAGGCCAAAAACTCTTCAGATTTCCAATATTTGCTAGGCGCTTCCCAATCACCATCAGACCATAATACTTCTGGTTTGTATTTATATATCTGAAGATGATAAAATATAATCATTGGAATC
The DNA here is from genome assembly GCA_023052935.1 of Piezodorus guildinii. Classification (NCBI taxonomy): domain Eukaryota; kingdom Metazoa; phylum Arthropoda; class Insecta; order Hemiptera; family Pentatomidae; genus Piezodorus; species Piezodorus guildinii. The sequence goes on from CM041292.1 coordinate 95,280,984, forward strand.
TATATCATACATCTAATCATACAGCTAACTATAATTTATTTAATAAATGAACTTTACTATTGTAAAATTTTAAATGTTTGTACACTTAGAGCTAAAATGAACTAATTGATTGAAGAGCCCCAAAAGCTGTTAATACATAAATAAATAAACTTTACAGAAATAAATATATTGGGTTGTTTCACATGAAATGTCCGTTTTTATAGTTTCTGAAATATATAAAGGATTTTGCAAGTCTCTGTTGTTTTCCTCTGAATGTTTACATATTTAAAGTAAACAGTTACTAATCCTCTACCTTTGTATTATAAACATTAGCTTCCCAATCAATTACCCACTTTTTTGTATACCTCCAAATATGAACATGGAAACACGCGATTTTCGAGTAATATTTTTGTACGAGTTTAAGCTCGGCCATTCAGCAGCTGAGGCCGCTAGAAATATTTGCAAGGCGTTTGGGGAAGGGAGTGTTAATGAACGGACCATTTGCTGTTGGTTTGTTAAGTTTTCAGCTGAGGATACCGACTTGGAAAACTTGCTCCGAGGAAGACCTCCATCCGTAATAGACAACGATGTCCTCAAACATACAGTAGAAGGAAACCCCTACCAAACAGTTAAAGGACTCTCATCACAACTAAATGCAAGTGCATCTACCGTTTCCAGACATTTAAAGTGTATTGGGAAAGTAAAAAAGCTCGATACATGGGTACCTCATGATCTCACTGAGCGACAGCAAGACCCCATGTTTCAAAACATACCGTGCAAAAATTGAAAGAACTGGGCTACGAAGTTCTTCCGCACCCACCATATTCTCCCGACTTGTCTCCAACAGATTATCAACTGTTCAGGAATTTAGACAACTTCGTCAAAGGAAAACTTTTTGAAAATGATGATCAAGTGAAAAGTGCGTTTTCAGATTTTGTTTCACTTCAAAGCTTAAGAGTTTTTCAGTTCAGAGATAAAAAAGTTGGTGTCACGTTGGGAAAAATGTGAGGAAAAAGAAGGTAAATACTTCGAATAAAATTATCTTGTTTTCATATCTTATTTTTAATAAAAATCCTTTACCTTGAAAACGGACATTTCATGTGACACAACCCAATAAAAAACACTTTTGAAGTTATAACAGAAATAGTCAACTATACACTGCAGCTTTGATCATTTGAAAAGTCTGCAACTAACTGCAGTTCTAAATTTTTAATTTTATGATAAGGAAGATGGTTGGGGGTCCGGTCATTGGAGAGAAACACACATTAATAAAACAGTGCTTATTTTAATTGTGTTCCGACGTTTTGGCCTACATTGTGGGTCTTCATCAGGGTGACTCTGAAACTGTGTCTAAAGATGTTCTGAAAAAGTCGTTCGTTTATAGAAGTTCTTTTTAAAAACATAGAAGTTGTCAGGTGTCTGCTGCCACATCATCTATCCATCTCAGTCTGGGTCTTCTTTTGTGGTCAATCCTATCATCAAGGACTCTTTTCGGAATTTAACTCTCTTTCATCCAAATCACATGGCCATCTCAACTTAACCTTCAAAGTTTTTATAGTCGACGAGACTTAAGACTTTATACAGGATGTGTAACTCCCAGTTCCATCATCTTCTTCAATTTTCTCCTTCCACAGGACCATATTTGTCGGGAAATTTTCCATACGAATATAAGGAGGTTATTCTCATCAGCCTTTGCCATCGGCCATATTTGTGAGGCATAAGTTAACATTGGTGTAATTAACATTTTATACAATCATGCCTTGGTTTTCCTTGTGAGGAGATGGCTCCAGATCTGCCTCCTCAAAAACTTGAAAGTTTTTACCTTGAAAAATGTTTTCAGTTTTTCGGCTTTGACCACCATATCTTTAGTTTAGGCTTCATTTACTTCAAGCTCCAACAGTGAAGCTGTTGAACTGCCAGAAAAGCTCAGATTTCTGTATTACTATCGTCTTTCAATTATCCTAAGCCCTTACATGAACAGTAGACAAGTCAATCAATCACCCTGTCACAACCCCCTATTGGTCTGAAACTAGCCTGAGTACTCTCCTAGTGTTCTGATTACATTCCTTACATCATATATGGTCATTTTAATAAGACAGATTAGCTTACAGAGCGAATGCCAAAGTTTTTGAGCATTTGTCAATTTTGGATCAATTGATGCTACCGTACGCATTATTGAAATCCACAAAAAGATGGTAGGATGTCTTGTTATTTTCAATCCCTGTTTCCATAATATCTTAATGGAATATATTCGGTCCACTGTCGATTTCCCACTTCTAAAACCATTCTGGTGCTTTCCTACAACTTGTTTGGCATTGGGACACAATCGGTTGAAGAGGATTCCAGAAAGAACTGTTGATAGGAGCGATATTCCTCTTTAATTACAGCAATCAAGGTTATCATCCTTTTTGTAACTTAGGCAAGTTATTCATTTTCTCCATTCTGATGGAATCTTTTTGACAATCCAGATCTGTCCTATTTATTTATGAAGAAAGATGTGCAAGTGTTCATCTCCATATTTAAAAAGTTCTGCTGTAAGCTCATTTGAACCCGCACTTTTATTGTTTTTAATTTTATGAACCATGAAGGATGAATCCAGAGGGGATTCATTCTCTTCTTTGAAGCTTTCATTATAATTTCCCTGCTGGACATCTTTCTCTGTCTCTTCCATTGTGTAGTTAAGCAGAAACTGAAACTGACTCATCCATTTTCAAAGAGTTTCTTTTTACTTTGTGTGCAGTGAATCATTCTCGCTCTTACAGGTCTTTGAAATTGGCTCTTTCCTTATTAAACCTATGATAAAAGTCTTGATTTCTTCCTATGTTTTCCTTTCCTGCATTTTCCTCTTTTTTCTATGAAACTTCTCTGCCTGCCATAGATTTCTATACTCTCCTGACACTAGTCTAATAAATCTCCAGTGCACCATAGATTTCTAGGCTCAGTTTTTTGGGTACATTGCTGCTTGGATTTATAAATCAAAGCACTCTATTATGACTAAAAAATATTAGATATTTTCAATATAAAAAAAAAAAAAAAAAAAACCTGTACCACTACAACCCATGAAGGGTCTTGGGCTCAGTACATATAGAGATTCGTACTGTTTCTAGGCCAACGGCAGTGCAATGAGGTGATTAGGCCTTAATCACGCTCAGCCGCCAGGTTTTTCCCCAATTAATTTGTGTACCCACTTTATAGAGGCTGGGTCTGCCCCAGGAGGGTCTCCATACCCTAGGGTCGCCCCCCGACTGAATTAACAGAATAAATAATATTCTGTCACAGCCGGGATTCGAACCCAGGACCCGGAGCACAGCAGACTAGTGCTCTATCCACTAGACCACGCCGCTCCCTTTCAAATATAAGTATTTTTAATTTTTTCTAATTTGGACATAAATTAAATTTAGAAGAATTATGTTAAATAATTTTAAATTTTCTTTAGTAAATTTATTTATATAGTGATAAAAAGATATATCAAATTAAGTACATTTCCATTTATGTCATAATTGATTTAGATAAGACAAAATAACTTTCTCTTATAAGGTTGCATAATAATTATTTGAGAAATTGTGATAAAGTTGTTATCTGAGTTAATTTCTTAGATATCAATACCACTCCAGATATTTTTAAATAACAAATTTGAGGGCAAGTGGAATACCACTTCTGTATTTAATTAAACAATTTTCTTCATTCAAATATTACTTATAACTATTATAATACGTACCAACTCCTTCATTTCTGGTAATATCTTATCATCAACAAATTTTTGAGTTGTGAAATTTGCTGCTTTGTCAGCTAAATACAAAGGATGAAACCATTCATAAAGAGAATGATACAAACCAAACCTTAGCCCTTTTCTTGAACGAACTGCTTTAGAAACTTCATCTGAAAAAATATGTTAACAATTTTTAAAATTGATTAGAGAAAAAGCAAGTTTAGGTGATGAAATAGAAGATGATATCTTATCAACTAATAAATAATAATAATAACAATAAATTATTAAATACTAATAAAAAAAAAAAGTTATTTAATTTTATAGGTTATAATTAAGTGTTGTTCATAGACACTATTAGAAGAGTTATTGTGATCACCATCACAGTGAATCTCTAAATGTTTGAGATTTTATTACCATGTTCAAAAAATATTATAAAAGATGGAAAACAACTAGAAAAAATTATATGTTAGGAATATTTGTGTTTTAATGTATAAGCACCCAGAGAAAATAACTAGGAAAGAAATTGCACAATAGGAAAATTGCTTCATGACCATTAAATACAAAATCCAATTAAATGCATGTTTTATATATTTTCATTAAAGAGTTATATTTGTAATTTAATTTATTTTCAGAAAATAATACGTGCATTTTTATTTTCTTTATTTGTCTTATAACAGGCGTATAAATACTTTTAGTTTCAACTTAAATACCTTTAACAAATTTATACTTTTAAATTGTTAGATTCCTCATTAAAATTAAATTAATTGGAAAATCAATCCAAACATCAAACATGCTTCTATTCATAGAAATTTGTTCTTGGCAATAATATTCAGTAAAACATTTGCAACCAGAGGTAGATTCTTGTTTAATGGATTAATTCTCTTATGATTATGCCAAGATTAGATTTATAAGTTATTGAAGTTTTTATCAAACAAGTTTTTTTTTATTCATAATAATTGGATTGCTGAAAAGAATACAATGTTTTTCAGCTTTCTGAAACATTTATTACCTACAATATCTATATGGGGCCCAACATCTACTGAATTCCAGCTATAGGCATACTGTGAAGGCCACAATGCAAAACCATCGTGATGTTTACTGGTAAGAACAACGTACCTAAAAATAATTCATTAAATTAAAACATTTTGGTTTTTAAAACATAGTTAAAAAATTAAAGTATATATTCAATTGGACTTACTTTGCACCAGATTTTTCAAATAGTTCTGCCCATTCGGTAGCGTTGAAAAATTCTGCTGAAAATTCAGCAGCAAAATCCTGATATGTAAATCCAGGTCTATAGTTCTTCTTCATAAATTGTAAAATTTCCTGCTGAGCCACAACATTTGGTGAAGGATTGCCTAAACAAAAGTATCAAACAATTTTTTTTTTTTTTTACATTTAAAATGCATAATTTATATACCTTCTTAAAGTCTTACCCTTCCAATCAATCCAAAACCATTCAGAGCAAATGCTCGGAACTGCATAGACTCCCCAGTGAATGAAAATACCTACTTTTTGTTCATCAAACCATGAAGGCAAAATCCTTTTATCAAGGCTGCTCCAACTTGGATCATAATGCTTTAATTTACTGGGAGGCAGTGGGGGTGGTCTGACTTTACCCCCTTTTAGAAGAGGTGCTTTTACTTCAATTGCCCAACTAAGCAAAAGTGTTGCAAAAATGCAAAAAAATAAATAAGGCAATAAACAGAACTATTTCTAGTCATTGCTAATAAGACAATTCTGGCTCCAAGTATAGAAAAATTGTCAGTTCACTGAAATGAAATTGAAAAAAATATCAAACATATAGTTGATTAATTAAGTTAAATTCTAAAAAAGCATACTCATTTAAAACTACATCATTTATTTTAAAAAATGTATAATTACAATATTGGACGGTGACAGTAGCCAGATTTAAAGATCTAATAACAATGATAAGACATTGGTTCAATGAGATGTGCGAGTTGAACGAGCTGGGTCGAAAGTGCACGAAGTTTAACGAACGGAAACGATTTCATAAGCAATTGTCAATACTTATCTATTTACGCCATAAATATCGATTGTTTGTCAATCACTCATATTATGAGATTTTTAACAAGTTTTCTTTACGGATGATTGACACTTTTAACTCGATCATAAACATTTCTGTATTTAATCTAATTTATCCTAAATGGTGTCTTATCAATATGAATGATATAATAATAAAAACAACATCCCCTCAATTACGTCGGAAATAGTTTAATATCAGAAAACGATTTTTCGTGGCGTAATATTTTAATTAAATGTGGAGACCTTCAAAAGCAGAAGACAAGGAAGCTAGGCCGTACGCAGGAGTTTTGAGTGGAGGAAGGCATAAACTTTATAGGAACAAATAATAAAAGATAAATAACTAAAATTGAGCTGAAGGAAGGTATATTATTAGAGACTACTATAATTAAAATTGGTATATCTACGTACAGTGAGTGTCAAAATTATTCAGAATTCACTATCATTCTGTAGTTGACTTGTTTTTTTTTCTGTTTTTAACGAGACGTTACATACTTTTTAATGTCGAAACGCGGTATACAATATCTAAAATAAAAATCATTTCACTATTTATGTCTTGAATATAAAGGAAGAAATGGTACGGGTGGTGGTCAAAAAATATAAGAAAATATAATTTAATATCCAACGTTTCGACCCACGTTGCGGGTCTTCATCGGAGCTTCTTTCCTTAAAGTATGGAAGCTGAAATTGTTTCTTGAATGTGAAATTTGTCTTGTCTTTTTTTACTACCACTCGAACCATCTCTTCCTTGATATTCTTTTCACGGTCAGCCATCTATTGTTCAATTAGTTCTGAATATTCATTGAATCACTCGAAAACACAATGTCGCAGTTTTTTCACCCTCGCTATTAAAGGGCATCCCATACTGATAAATGTAAAAAGAAATTTTCATTTATCTCATTTCGACCAAAAGTTGTAAGATTGTGGCCACTAAATAGCTTTTTTTTCCACTGTTCCACAGCATAATTGAGACGTTGATTTCAAAAAGGTAATATGATAAATTTGTCACGTATTTAAGGATATTTTGCCAAGTTTGTATTCTAATAGTTCAGTTCTATTGCAAACTGCTACCCAGATTTGTTTTAAGAAAAATCAAGTTTAAAACGAGATTTACGAATACATTTTTTTTTATCTAGTTGCACATTTAATTTTGTTCCTAATCAAACTAAAATATTTCCTTCCACAACGTAAAATAACTTCATCTAGTATAACATAAAATAATTCTAGATTTTAATGCAAAATTAATCATATAAATTGGTTTAGTAATCAATTAATGACATTTTTTTGCCCATTCTGTAAAATTTCAAAGGAGATAGACGATATTCTACCATATGGGAATCAACGTACCAATGAAGTTTATCCTTCCCTCTCTAAATTCAGGCTTCCCTATCGAAAACCGGCTCTGTCATATTCTTTGAATTAGTCTTTAAAAAAAAAAAAAATAATCTTTTCATCATTTCCCTCATCGTCATAAGATGATGTCCATGACAACTGGATTTATTGTTATCCTAAAAATTCGATTTCGTCAAAGTAGCAATGAGTGGGTTCGTCTCACATCTTCAGCTCAAGATATGTCACATTTCATTTTTTTTCTTTCTACCGTTGGGGAAGTTCGAATTGATTGATATCCTTTGTTTCTAATATTTCCAGGGTTGATTTTTTTTCCGACACTTCTTTCCAACCTTTAAGTTCTGTGTTTTTTCTTGTGTAAATCGGAGTTTTAGCTTCCACAATTCCCGCAGCGGTTTAAAACCGCCTTTTTTCGTATCGAAATCTTCCAAGTAATCTCTGATCTAGTAGCCACAGAGCAATATTTTTTATACCATCTTAATTCCAATAAAATTCTCTTTAAGGTGCGTGCTATAAAAAATTATTATATGTAATGAGCATTAATGTTTTCTATTTAGGAAAGATAGATTGAAATCGTTTTTAATGTTTATTATCAGGGTGTAACTATTTTTTTAGTTTTTGTGGCACATGGAGTTATACATACCATTTATTCTGCTGAATAAGATTTTTTTTAAACTTTAAAGATATATTTTTTTCAACAGCAATTGTTTCATTAGTTACAACGACCTGAAAAATACGATAGCGCATGCGTTCGATGGAATTTGATTAAATTTATAAAGGAACATCTAAAAACCAGTAAGCAAACCAGTGAAAATTCCAATAAAATTCTATCAACAAAATGAGTCTTAAGTTCGTAATTTTGATTTAACGACTTACGCTTTGGGGAAGGAATCAATAAATAATTATAGTAATTAAATATACAAAATTATCTTGTATATAAAGAAGCAGTCGGAATAAGCTAAATTTTTACTGACATTGATTAGAGGGTTTCGTCTTGATACAATATAAGATTTAAACCCGCGTTCGAAAGATATCTATCTACAAATAATTAATTCCACTTACCTATATATGAAATATATAGAAAGGGAAAGTATTGCGATCGTGAACATTTTCGAATTCGTTTTCACCGGAAATACTCGAGTCCACGGAGTACCTAAGTCCAAGAAACCAAGTCGCGCAAAACGTTCTGTGTGTGTATCCATGTTGTAAGTCGAGCGCGAAAACGAATAGTCGTAAGGAACTGAAATAGCACATTTAAGATAACTATACGCCCGATTTGTTACTGCGACTTTTTCATCAAAATCAACTAACCAGAAGAGCCACTATATATTGCGAGCACCAGATTGTTTAAGGTTGTTTTTTTTTCTTATTCGGAATATTATGACGGTCTATAAAACAAATTTTCTTCATGTAGTTTAATGTGTGGTATATCTGATCTTAATTGTAAAAAGAGATCGTAATAATAATAATAACAATGTGGGCAAGATCAACAGGGTCACCCACTTCAAGTACCTAGGTAACGTGCTCGAGCCGACAGGAAAGGAGAAAATTGCCCAGAACACTATATTATTTAAAATGAAGAGAGTCTTATTCAAAACACAGGGTATTTACAACAAGAAATATCTGATCACGTGCACAAAAAATCGTCACTACAATGCTGTAATCAAACCTGAGGTGCTATACGTTAAAAAATTACCCCCGTTCAAAATTTAGGAGCTTGCGTTTCAAGATGCGTAGAATTCGAATAACGAATAAAAAAAATCCGTTTCTCCAAATTAATAAATACCAAAAATTTGTTATAGAATGAAATTTTTGACAAAACAAAAAATGAATCATTGAAATTGGTTAACAACTAGCTGAGATATTGATATGAATATGAATGAATTGATATGCTTTATTCCTGATTATAAAGCTGCTGCTGTAATTCCTATTGGAGAGAATGCATCAAATTAAATACTATTCAAGTTAAATAATGGTTAAAAAAGAAATACTGCGGTTTACCTCTATTTGTAGTGATTTTGAATCAAAAGTAATATTATTCTATGAAATTGAGGAGCACTCCATAGTTTGTTATTAAATGAGAAAGTTTAAATATCGAAGAACTGAACAAAGGGCATATCAAAAACAAGCGGTTAAATTTGAATGAAGTAAACCGTTGGACAGTGTTGAGATATATGTAAGCTTAATAACTTATTCATTAAATTTCTTTATTTCCAGATCGGCTGCTTGAGCCATACATGTTTTTTTTTTTTTTTTAACATAAATGAATAATTAAGCTTAATAACTGGTTTTCTATATTTTGTTAGAATAATCGGTTATTAAATAAAAAGTGTAAAATAATCAAATTATCTTCTTTAATATAAATTATTCATGCATTTTCAATAATGTTTTTGCTTACTGTTCATGACTGTTCAAGATCTTAACCTGATATGTTTTCATGTCATCATTTGAATTATTGCTTTTCATATTACTTAAATTGCCTATTAACAGCTATATAAAAAGTTATATCCTAATATTTTTATTTGGAAATAATGAACCATTATGTAATAATTTTCAGCGTTTTTCTATCAAATTTATAATTTTTTTAACCGAATCCATAATTTATTCAATCTAATTCATATTTTCAATTGGTTTCATAATGTCTTCAACCCATTTTATACAGCTAATTATTAAATGAGGTTTTGTCATCAAAAGCAATTTTGAAGGGAGTAAAATCTGGCGGGTATGATCCCGCGGCTTTGGGCGTAGAAGGCTGATATGTTAGCCACTGCGGATAGGACGTAAAATGGTGGTTCTGAGCCTGTGCGATTTCAGGAACTCGGTAAAAATACCTTAATTAAATCTTAATTGTCACAATTAAGGACTCCTACTATAGCACCGTGAATAAACAACAAGATTTAATAAAACTATTTAGTTCTTGATAAAAAAAACCTCATTAAATTAACTGTATAAAATGTTTGAAGAAATTAAATTGATTGAAAAATTATGAATTTGATTAACAAAATTATGAATTAGATCCAAAAATTAATAATTTGGTTGAAAAAAAAATAATAACTTGGTTTAAAAAATTTTTAATTTGATTGAAAAAAATATGAATTTTAATGAAAAAATTATGAATTTGGCCAAAAAATATATATCTCTTGTCAGTTACGTTAAATAAATAACTTCATCTTAAAAAATATCATTTATTCCAACTATTAAGGTATTGGTGCGGAAAGTAATTTATTATTTTAAATTAGCCATCATTTCTTACTATGGCTATTTTGTGGAAGGGGGGATTCCTCATTACCACTCGCCTCTGATCAGAAAATGCATTAAGAGTTTACCATTCAAGTTTTTTCTTAACTGCTCTCTTAATATTTCATACGCCTCGGTCTAAATATAATTTTTTATTACGAGATATTTTCTTTTTTTCTGTAAATCGAAAATATTTTCTGTTTTCATGTTTAAATAAACTGAAAACATATCAGGTTAAGATCTTGAACAGTCACGAACAGTAAGCAAAAACATTATTGAAAATGCATGAATAATTTATATTAAAGAAGATAATTTGCTTATTTTACACTTTTTATTTAATAACCGATTATTCTAACAAAATATAGAAAACCAGTTATTAAGCTTACATATATCTCAACACTGTCCAACGGTTTACTTCATTCAAATTTAACCGCTTGTTTTTGATATGCCCTTTGTTCAGTTCTTCGATATTTAAACTTTCTCATTTAATAACAAACTATGGAGTGCTCCTCAATTTCATCGAATAATATTACTTTTGATTCACAATCACTACAAATAGAGGTAAACCGCAGTATTTCTTTTTTAACCATTATTTAACTTGAATAGTATTTAATTTGATGCATTCTCTCTAATAGGAATTACAGCAGCAGCTTTATAAAGCTAATCAGCAATTAGAAAGTGGAAATTTAATAAATATTGAGTTAGAGTGTGAAATTGATAGACTCCAAGCAATAATTGATGCAAAAGATAGTGATGGAAAAATTGAAAAAGCTGAGCTTACCAAGCAGTTCAATGAGAAGGTACCTTAAATACATATAGGCATATTTTAAATAATATTAATCAAAGGATTAATTTTACTTTCATTCTAGATAAATAGTTTAAAATGTCAATTAGAGGAAGAGAGAGAGGTGGCCATTAATGAAATAGAAGAATTAAAAAATAAGATTGAGTCTGCCAAAGTAAATGTAGTCAAAGCAGATGTCAACTCTGAGGAAGAGGCTTTGAAAGATCTTGTTGCTTCTCTAAAGGTAACATTTAGTGTTCTCACCACCTTACTTTAGTGTAAAATGTTCCACTTCCGTATTATGGACATAGATCCAGGTACCATCCAACAGTTTAGTTCATTATGCAATTTTGGTTTGTTTATCTTGTCCTACTGATTGTACTGATGTAAAGCTGTTTCCTACTTTCGTTTATCAATAATACTTTTTACATTTTTCTACTATCAATATCTTTTTATGATTTGTTTTTGGTGTCAGCGTTCTTTACTTTGCCCCCATAGTGTTCATTTTTGATATATCCTCTTTTTTAAAAATTACTAGGTAATCAGATGCTTTATTTAAGATTGAACGATATCAATTATTTCAAACCAGAATAATTTAATTAAAATATGAAATTATGTAAATGATATCTCTTTGCAGTGTTTTAATAGTAATTTTGTGTTGTCATAATAAAGTATTTGAGTTTTTACACTTATCAAAGTCTGGCTATAATCAAAATAAGTTAAGGACAAGACTTGTATTTTATGTTTTTGTTCTTAAAATATAAATTTTCATTATTGATACTTTCCTTAAATATAGTATATGGTGGTCTTATGGAGTCTTTCCGTGTTTTAGGATGAATTGAAGGAATTGAAAGAAGAATTAGCCGAATGCAAAATGATTAATTACAACACTGAATTAGCCAATACTCAGCTGATCGTTAAATCAAAGGAATTAGAAGAAGCCTTGGAAGTTACAAAAGAGATGCTCAAATCAAAAACTGAAACACTTATGTCCTCAATTGAGGCTTGTAAGGTAAACTATTCTATTAGCAAGTTTTAAATAGATGTAATATTGTTTCCGTCACTCTTAAGAGAAGTATGAAAGTGGTATGTTCCTTTAAAAAAATTTTAGTATGGAATTCAGGTGGTGTTGGAATCATTAATGATGGTTTTGGTTTCCTTGCTGCAATTAACATGTCATGTTCCAATGATCAGTTAATTCTGGTATTTTCTTATTATTTGCTGATCATCCTAATTAGCTTAGATTAAATATATTGTGTGTTCATAATTCAAATATTCAGCTCAGTCCATAGACTTGGGTATCTTGTATCAATATGATTAAAGCATTATAGAAAGGGTCAAGGTATTGATATTAAATTAAATAAATTTGTATGGAAAGTTATACATGGTAAGCAACTACCATACTACACTGTGACTAACATGATGTGAGCGAGACATCGCACTCTGTTTGAACTGTATTTCAACATAAAGTTCATATTGATCATTTTTTAGAAATTTATTTTAAACGGAATACATTTTAACTGTTTATATCACAACTTTATTGACAAGCTTATACAAACATTTCTAAAATTATTTTCCATTTGTTTTTTCAAGGAATTAAGAGATGAAAAAGCTTTGTTATCAAGTGAATTAGCAATTTTGAAAGCTGGACCACTGGAAAACAATGAGAGGGGAAACTCTTTGTTTTCAGAAGTGGACATCAAGAGACAAGCTATTGAAAAGAAAATGGAAATCTTGCGGAATAAATATTTGCAAGCTAAGAAAATTCTTGCGGTTAAAAATAATGAAATGGAACGACTGAAGGTTTGTTTTTTGCTAGTTGCTGTTATATTTAAGTTTATAGACTAATTTTTGCATGTGATCACTTTCAGACATGTTCAATTATTGCTTTATTTTTTACACTAGGCTGAAAATAGAAAAATTCAAATGTTTTGGGATCAAGAGGTATCTAATGTGAAACTAAGGGAACAGAAGCTATTAGAAAGTTATAAGCAAACAAATGATGTAAGTTTTTTTATCATTATTCCATTTTTAACATTGTTTTAAAACATTTTTCTTGAGTTTTATTGGTCTTCATGGAACAGAATTAGGCATTGAAATACAGATCGGGTAATCCGTCAGACGATGCTACAGTGGAAGTCCTTAATTTTG